>OX422223.1:482990262-483715262 GCA_949130495.1 Sambucus nigra | reverse complement strand
AGTAAATAGATTAGTTTCCATGGTTGCTTATATATTTTGAACCATTCAATAAACTATAATCTCAGTGACATGAAATTTAGTGAGAATGATGTACAAGTCTTGTTAACGGACAGTGGATGGGGATCTGACATAAATAATATCAATTTACCAACATTTATAGAGATGTATGAAAATTATACAGTGAAAATTAGAATTTTTTTTATTAAATGTCCCTTAAAAGATCAATATGAAACTATGGACGTAATTAATGATAGAATCTAAGAGGACTACAATGTCTAGTCATGTATACATCTGCGGTAGTATGGAACTACTTTGTCAACAAACTAATGTACAGTCTGCACATCATATATTAACCTCACATCTAAAATATTTTCTAGTTCACTATCATACAAATTTGTAAAATGAGTACACATAAGGTTTTTTGCACGTTTTAAACATTACTCATACTTGAAAAAGTCTATTGTACCGAATGGAGTGAAGGGTCATATGAAATAAGTCGTACTTGACAGGATTTTTATGCCAAAGGAAATGTGCTGGATCATCTTTACTCTACGTTGCATTGCTATGTATTTGTCTTCTAGAATTGAGAGAAGTATGTTTCTCAAGCTAGGAACATCATCCTCTATTTCAAGGTTTACACAATGAATATTTCTAGTTAAAAGGCAATCCACGTGACTTTTTTGTTTAATCAGCAGCAAAAAAGAAGTGCATGCCTCATACGCCTCAAGGTGTACGCCTCTTCCATACAAGGCGTAAGCCTCAGTCCTCCTAGCGTTTGTCTCGCCTCTAGGCGCGCCTCATTTTGCCTTTTAAAACATTGATCTGAGTGGCACGAAATGAGGCAGAAATACCCCAAGACACACAAAAGTAACCTAAGTGAAGTGATCGTGTCCTCACTGAACTTCCGGTCTGCAATTGACTACTATACGATTGTTTTAGAATTAAAAATAGGATTTAGGAGTCAAAAACTCAAAATAGTAATCGAGTGGCCTAAAAAGAGGCGCATATAGCATAAAATGTGATGAAATGTGTTACATAAGGGGAACACTGCTTGTAAGAAATCGGATTCCTCAGGAATGTTTCGGTGAAGTCATTAATGCACAACGATGCTAATTTTAAACAACCACCCTAGATAAAAAGGAACTTAATTCTATAGTAGTAGCAAGTCATGTTTCATTCTAAGGTGATCTAAATCCTTAATAAATATCGGGTGCGTAACATTATGACCCTCTATTGCAATGGCACACAGAGGGACTCTAATGAGTTTTCTTGAAGTTTTGTTTTAAGACCCTCCAGTGCACTGGACTAAAACTTAGGATTTTTAAATTTTTGTCGAGTAGATGCTAAATCTCGCAAATTTACCTCTTTATTGTAGCATTTATGCTTGCGTTCTCTAAAGTTTCATCCAGTAGATACTAAATCTCATAGATTTTTAATACTTTAACCTCACTGACTCTCCTTTTTTTCCACACCTCTCAACACACCACCAACGGAATAGCTTTACAAAGGAATTTGAAGTAGTCTTGAGAATTTTCTTTGAGCTACCATCTTAACACGAGCATAGAGATGTTTAATCTTTCGGTTTTAATCCCCATTAAGCCAAACAATAAGTTCTAAACCTGATTAATCATAAGGCAGTCAACAAAAAAATGATGAGATGATTCACAATTTTGGAGGGAGGCTTTACATCTAGACACCATTTTGGAGTATTTTCCTCATTGCAGAGGTGTTGGTAGAAATTGTCTTCCTTACTACATAGATCTTGATTAATTTCCTCTATCTTAGTATTATTCTCCTCAGCAGGCAGTAATTTCCTCTATCTCTATTTTCCTTTTATCAGTTTCTTGGAGAATAATTGGATTTAACGACCCTGATTTAGGTTGCCTTTGATAATAGGGTGTGTTGCCTCAAAGCTAGAGGAAGAACAAGAAGTAGTGTCAATATACAGAGAGAGAAACGTGAGCTTACTGACTAATAGTGTTAATTTTCAATCTGACTTGGAGGAAATCAAAGAGAACTCAACAAAACTCATCCAAGAAATCTCTTAGCGTTCGACTTCGTCTCGCTCTCCATCATGTAAGAGCCTAGTGGCATCAAGTTCCAAAAACTCTTCAACATGGACTGAATTTAAGAATGATCTTTTCGATGACTATGGTGGGATGGAATCGAACAGCCATTCGCTGATGCTAGGAAAGTTGTATGCTTGTGAGAAAAAACTCTATCAAGAAGTTAAGGCTGGTGATATCACTCGGAAGATTTATGAGAAGAAATGCAACCAACTAAGAAATCAAGATGCTAGAGGAGATAAAGGAGTCACTGTGGACAAGACCAGGGCTGCAGTAAAAGATTAATACAGTATAATTTTAGTCACAATTCGAAGCGCTGAATCAATCTAAAAAAGAATTGAGGAACTGAGAGATGATGAGCTGCAGCCCCAAATAATTGAACTCCTACAAGGTTTGATGAGAACATAGAAGATCATGTCAGAGTCCCATGAGATTCAGAACAAGATCATATTTGAAGTAAAAACATTTATCTGTCCGACGTACGAAAAATTCTGCAACAACTCTCACCGACATGCCACACATCAGCTGGAGATAGAGCTTCAGAATGGGCGTGTGTGCTTCACAGACTATATCTCTTCCCAAAAATCATACGTCTAAGCTCTCCATGGATGGATTTCCAAGTTTGTTGCCCCTGAAGTTGAATTCTACTCAAGGGGCAGGAATACGACCCCACAGTGTCGAGCGAGTGGCCACCGCTATTCATTTTATGCAGTGATTGGTTATCTTCCACGGAGAAGCTGCCAAGGTTTTGGACGAGTTTTTGAGTCCTTGACTGAGTTCTCCAAGGTTTCTCTAAAAATGTACAATGATCTTGTAAGTCGCGAGAATGCTGACAAAGTTGAGATCCCAACATTTATAGAGGAGGACTCTCAAGTTGAAGATACCGGCAGATGACACAGAACTAGTAGAGATGTGTTTTAGGCTTTTTAGGTTTTGAAGAGTTTGTAGTGATTGTACATTAGATTGTGGCAAAGCATCTCGCAAAGGCACATTCATTTAAAAAATAATAATAATAAAAAAATAATGGGATTACAGTGGGATTCGAACACACTTTTCATCACATATATATGGCAGTTATATGTTATAACAGTTATAATTGTTATAACATAAATAACTGTTATAACACCTGTGGAAGCCTTATATCCCCCCTATAATTTCTGTGCTTGTTTGGAGGATCATCCTGGGTAAAATCCCTACCTTGCATTGGTTTTGCAAGTTTGATTCATCAATAATCCCAATATGCACTCTTTTCTCATCTCACATTGAAACTGTGGATCATCTTTTCTTTTCTTGTCCATATGCTTTTGAGCTATGGAAATGGCATTTTGAGATGTTTAAAATACACCTGAGCAAGGATTTATCGATCCCCTAACTTTGGAATATCATTTGTTCCATGAAATTAAGCCCACGGCTCTTCAATATCTGACTTGCCTCCTATATGCTCATCTTTGAAGTCATTTGGAGAAACATAAACTACACTATATTCAAAGGGAAGAGTTACTGCATCTCTGCTAATAAGTCCATACTATCATGGACTAAATTCAATGCTAAATTCCTCCTTGGACAAATGTATAATTCTGTAACTGTGGAAATAGGGTCCAGGCTCTTGGAAAGAACCTCTACAAATATAATAAATAGACTTGGGGAAATAGGATCCCCTCGTTGAATACCATTAGTATTAAGGAAGAAGCCGTGAATGTCACCATTAAAAATGATAAAAATCCAAACATTTGAAACTAATCTCCAAATTAAATCAATGAAAAGTTCATTCAAGCCATATTTCCTTGATATAACTATTAAAACATGATATGCAACTATATCATATTCTTTAGACATACCAAGCTTAATAGCTAGATTAAAGCCTTTATTTTTCAAATTAATTTGAGGGAATAATTCATGAGAAGAAGCATTCTACCATTTTTAGAATATCCATGCCAATGATATTCCATATAGATCCGAAAAATCCCCACGTTAATCAATCAACACGTGGAGAACTATCTCTACTAATGTTGAAAACTGCAGCTTTGACTTCTTCCAATTTGGGAACAGAGGAAAGAGCATAGTTATGCTTATTAGTGTTGAGATAAGGGATATTATTTAGCATGCTATGATGCATATCACTAGAATGATATTGAGATTCATTTGAAATACTAAGTAAAAGAAGGGCGTCGTCTGAACCAGTTCTAATCAGGTGATCAACTTTAATATGTTTAATTATTAAGCCAAGATGAATGTGCAAAGAATTTATCATTTCTCTCCATAATAGTTCATCCCCGAAGCTTTTATTCCACCATGTAAATCTAGATCCATTGAATCCCAAATCAATTTGACCACAACCATCCATACAGATTTAGAGGATGCATCCCCAAAGCTTTTAGTCCTTCATATTATCATGTACTAAATTCATTGCTAAATTCCTCCCTGGCCAAATGTATAATTCTGTAACTGACTTGGAAATTTTAACTTCCCTTCACATTCATGGCAAGCCATCCCCTCCTCCTTCCATTACCCCTGCGCACTGGCTCCCCCCTTCCTGCTTGGATTAAACTCAACACTCATGGGAAAGAAAATGGATGCCCTGGACCTGGTGTAATTAGGGGCATATTTCAAAATGATAAAGGTCAAGTCAGAGGTCTACCATTTGGAGGATCGTTCGTAAGTCTAAATATATCCTCACTAAGATCTCATGTCGTACCATTGCTGATGGTAAGGAGGTGGACATCTACAAAGACATTTGGTGTGGTGAGGCCAAGTTCACTCCCTCACCAAATGACCCGAGGAAAATTAAAGTTATATCTCTTAAAACAGATATAACTTTTATAACAGTTATATATGTTTTAACACATATGTAACAACTGTTATAACATATAACAGTTATATATATAACATATAACAGTTTTATATAACAGTTATATATATAACATATAACAGTTATATATGTTATATATATAACTGTTATATGTTATAACAACTGTTATATATGTTAAAACATATATAACAGTTATAATATGTTTTCTAATATAACAATTCATTTTTTGTAATTGGGAGTTAGGTAAGATAACATAGTATCTTTTAGGTGGAAAACACATGTTACACATGAAAAATTCAATAGACTAATGTGATAATTGATTGAAAATACTTGTTATATGTTTTTAAACAATGTTGTTTTCAATTAACGCAGAAAACAGTGTGCTTGCAAGAGTAATTACTGGTGCGAGTAGACATGGGCTATAACATCGGATTGTTTGGCCCACGAGCAGATAGTGCAGTGCATTGTGTTATAAAACTAGTAACCTATGTTTTTGGAGAATGACAATTGAATGTTAAATTTCATGTATAACACTACTTACCTATCCATTCTGATGTATAACTACACGAATATTCGTTCCAATAGTTGTTAACTTTAATTTCTTCCATTTCTTTGGTTGTTACTTCCATTGTGGTAGTCCATTCTGATTTATAACACTAATGTGGAGTGTTTTATTTTTATTTTAAAAATATCCTTTTCAAAAACTATATTTCCAATATTTTCCGAAAATACTATAACTGATGAATATTTTTTTAAATTATGAGTTGTAGCTAATTCATGAATACAATTTTCTCTTTCGTGCAGGGGATGATGTGGGAAAAACCAATTTCATGACTAGATATCATTAAGCGCCATTTCAAACGTACTGTGTCAACCACCAATTTTAAACAATGTGAGTACCAAAACAAACTTACCTATCTTATATATGACTTCACTTATGTATGCCAATATAATGTATGCATAAATATCTTTGGAAAATTGCAGATAGTCGATTGTTACACACTTACCTATCTCATATATGACAAGAATGGCGTGGATATAGAAAGACAAAGAAGATCGAGAGGCTCAACATCGACAAGGCGCTGAAGATCGAGATACTCAATATCGACATGAGCTCGAAGAATTATAGATTCGTCACTAACAAGCACTCTACAGATAAAAACTGAGATGAAATGAGAAGTGAAATGAAGAGTTAGTTTCAGAGTATTATCCCTCATCATGCTTCCATTGCTTCAGTGACCCATAACGACTATGTGATAACACATCATTACTTTATTTTTATATATGTATGTGGAGTGTTAGGTAGGATATATGTTGTGGCTATTATGCCTGTAGTTGTTTACAATGTTGTGGTTATTTCTATCGTTGTTTTTTAGTTAATTTTTTTGTTTAAACAGGTTGGTCTTCACGAATAAACAAAGGAGACTCTGTCCATTTTTTTTAAATAATAAGTGTTTTTAGAAGATATATAAATTTTTTAATGTTCTTAAAGATGGTTATAAATAGGAACTAATAAAAAGATTACTTCTTTGTTTACGGTAACTGACACTAAATAGATTTTATTGCAGGTCAAAATCTTTTATGGAAAAGGCAAGACATGTTTTGATGGAGATCGGATGATTCAAGATTGCAAGTTTACTTGCATTATTTTATGTTAGGAATTCATTGGTTTTTATGTATTTGTTCTAATGAGATAAGTGAAATTTTGTATAGATATTTAGTGTGATGGTCACAATGTTGAAGTTGTCTATTTTATCTTTGTATGGACTATAATTTAATTTGAATGGAAGAATATGTGTTATATTTGTTGAAATGGGATGTCAAATATGTTATATATTATTTTTAAGAGTTTTTACTTAAAAGTATATTGAGCATATTATGGAATGGATGGAATTTTAATTTTGGCGCAAAAATGATTAAAGACGGCTTCTTTACCATCTCAAAAGGATTCCATAAATGAGGAATTTTTGAGACAACTAAGTTATCATCTCAAAAACTCTTTTGGGATGTTTATTGGCACCACTAAAAATAACTTTAAAAGACGAATTTTTCGCCGTCTCAAAAGTGTCCTATAAGCAGTGACCTTTTGAGACGGCATATTTCCCATCTCAAAAAAACTTTTTGAGACAGCTCCTGCCGTCTCAAAAAGATTTTAAAACGGGGGTCTAATACTACGCCCATTTGCCGTCTCAAAAGGCGTCACAAAAGGCTTTTGAGACGGCTAGAGGACTTTTTGAGACGACTGGAGCATCGTAGTAAAAAGTAATTTTTTTTGTAGTGAGATGGATATTTCTATAGAAAAAATCCAACAACATCCGCAAAAATGTTGTAGCTCTCTGACACTGAGAATGATAAATTAACACGGGCGTCCTTGCGGTGAAGCACCTGAATATAAATACGATCCATAGAAAACAGAGAAATATAAACGGATCAGGGCCCGATTTGAAATGATATACATGTGAATAAACTGCATGATAGTTATGAATTGTTAAAATCGTAAACAAGTTTAAATCGATACCCACAATAAGAAAAATCCTCACCTCTCGTTTAAGTGAACATCCTAGCGTAATGCCATTTATGGTGATAACTATTCATCAATGCAAAAGAAATAACTAACTTCCATTTTAACATGCTTAAACTTCAGTTTCATAAGGTATGACTTCACAAGTCCATTCCTCATTAGGAAACTTATTCCATACCGTTAATTTATAAATGCATTAGACATTTATGAAGTATCGCAATTCGGGAGAATAGTTACAATAAACATATAATGATTATAATATCATCATTCTGGGAGTAACCCCGCTGGATGCACCCCTAAATAGCTATCATCTTCCAGGGCCTATAACCAAGACCATCTGGGCATGCTAAATCTCATCGTGTGGGAAGCAGCCATATACCTTTGACAGTGAGTCATAACCATATCCGGCATTACCTCACTTCGAATAAAATAATTACACAATATAACCACCGATCCTATGGCCGAGGACTATATTCACCCTGTATTCACCAGCCAAGGGACTTCACCTCAATCGCATAACTTCCCTTATGACATCATTTAGAGAGGTATGTGTATGCAAGTCACGATTCAAAAGATATGTAAATTTAAAATGTGCATTCCATTATATTCGGAACCATATATGTTTAATGACATAAATCACTACGTTTTATTTGTCCCCATACTAACTTCCAAGAGTTCACGACAACACTATACGCTACTAAGTGTAATTTACCTCATATAAGTCTCTAAAAGTCCAACCCAATATTACCTTACTTTTCCCCCTAGTCCTAGACAAGCTTACGAAATCAAATGGACACTTACCTCCATCTTATAATTAATTAAGTAATCCCCTACATAAGCGAGAACACTCCTTTTCCAAACTAGGTTATGGATTCCACTAATACAATACCCTAATACTCGATTTTACTTCATACAAGAAGGTTCCTATGCCTTAAACCTAAAAAGAAAATAGTAGAAATATATCTAAGTTTTCGAGGTTAAAAACTGGGTACTGGTGGACCAGCCCCTGACCCCCGGTCGATCGCTCTCTTTGAAATTTTCCTTACAAGAAAATCAATAATCCCTTCCCATAACGCCCGACCTACCTGTCCTTGGATCGTGATCGACCGCACTATCAAATTTTGCCTTTCGAGAAAAGTAGTAGGCTTTTCTCTTTAGGCCCAGTTGATCGGTCCTTGGATCGCGGTCGACCGGATGCACCAGATCCCACAGACAATCCCCATTTTATCATACAAAACCTAAATCCTAACCCTATTTTCTTCCACATCTCTCAACCTCATCCTGTAATAACTTCACCCCAACATTCTACACATCAACAAGCTAATGTAATCAAATTAAATCGTATATACATCAAAATCTAAGGGTTTAAACACAAAAAGTTTTCGAAACCCACCAATGTTTTAAATCAGCAAAAACAGAACTATCAATATAAATTATCCACACTAAATCATATATATGGAAGATAGAAACTTGCCTCAAGTTTTTAGTCTCGGATTCTCTACTCGTAGCAACCATTTCCAAGATCAAATCAACAAATCTCCTCTTTCTCTCCTTTTTCTCCAAAGTTCTCTCTATCTTTCTAACTCTCTTTTAAGTTTAGGAATAAATGAGAAATAAATGTTCTAGTAAGACTAAAATACCAAAATTATATTAAGTCCAACTTTAAATGCTACTCCACAATTAAAATAACTCGTAACAACATAATTAGGTCATAACCGGTTAAAAGTACTCGGAACCCAAAAATACAACTTGGTACTTATTTTGACTATTTCAACCGTTTCTGGACTAACTGCGCCCTCCAAATTTGCATCCGGGGTAACATAAATTATTTTATTCTCCAACATCATATTAATTCATCAATAGTTATCCACTTGGAATATAAGTCATAATTGTCGCTTAATGCACAACGACGCAATAAAACATAACATGATGCTATTTACATTCACTTAATAGTAAATATGCAAAACTCAGTAAATATTATCTCTTGATTCACTTAAAGTAATATTTACTCCAACATCCCTTATTTTATATAACTAAACTACAAGGCAAATTAGTATAAAAATAATTACTCATAAATATGGGGTATTACATAATCCCCTCCTTACAAGGGAATTTTTCCCTCAAAATTTAGGCATACCTTATAAAAAGAGGTGTGGATACTTGTCTTGAATATCATCCTCACGCACCCAAGTTGATTCCTTGGCATTGTGATGAACCCATTGGACACAAACCAAGGGCACCACCTTCGACCTTAACCTACGCTCTCCGTGATCTAAAATAGCATTCGGTTGTTCCTCATATAAAATATCGGGTTGTAAATCGATATCATCCAATGGAATGTGCCAATGATCTCCCTCGTACTTTCTATACTTCTTAAAAAATGAGACATCAAACACGTCGTGAATTTATTGTAGGCATTCCGGTAAAGCAAGTTGATATGCTACGGGGCCTACCTTTGTAATAACGGGAAAAGGGCGTACATAGCACGACACAAGCTTACCTTTCTTCCCGAATCACATTATACCCTTCATCGGGGATACCCACACTAAAACTTGGTCCCCTACCTCCAATTCTACATGCCTTTTATTCGCATCGACATAGCTCTTCTGATTGTCTTGTGCAATTCTGATACGGTTTCGAATAAGCTCAATCTTCGAATAGGTATCTTAGATCTCCTACTTCCAACGAATAAGTAGGGATCTACATGGTTGGACATACAATGACTCGTATGGTGCCGTACCAATTGTGAATTGGTATGAATTATTTTATGCGAATTTGACCAATGGTATCTATTTCTCCCATCCTCCTTTAAAGTCAAGTATGCACATTCGAAGCATATCCTCCAACATTTGGTCGACTCTTTTTGTCTGCCCATCCGTTTATGGGTGGTTGGAGGTACTCAACTTCAATTTGGTCCCCATTACTTCTTGGAAACTTTGACAAAAATGGGATACAAAAATCTTTTCGATCTAAGACTATATTGCTAGGAACCCCATGGAGTTTCACAATCTCTGCAATAAAGAGCTGGGCATAACGTGTCGTTGTAATCCATTCATACCGATAAAAAGTGTGCCGATTTGGTCAGACGATGGACAATAACCCAAATAGAATCATGACCTCTTTGTGACATCAATAATCCCATGATGAAATCCATTGAGATACTCTCCCATTTCCACACTTGTATTTCTAACAGTTGTAACAATCCCGTTGGTCGTTGGTGGTCTACCTTCACCAATTGAGAAGTGGTGCATTGGGAAGAAAATTTAGAAATGTCTCTTTTCATACCCGCCCACCAATACTGACAGTGTATGTCTTGATAAATTTTGTCTCCACCTGGGTGCACTTTAAATCTCGAACTATGGGATTCATTCATGACCGCACGTCTCAAGTCTCCCTCATCTGGGACTATAAGCCTTATGTGGAAACGTAACCCACCCTCAGAACTAATAGAGTAGGACTCTGCTCCTTTGGTTAATAACTGGCGTACTTGGTCTTAGAAGTCTTTGCCTCTTCCTTGCATTTCCACGACTCACATCATAATATCAGGCGTAATGGTCAACACTGACATAAATGATCTTACTAAAACATCCTCCTGGATAAGTTCTTTCCATTTAGCCATCCATACTTTTGCTAGTTCCCCAGCGAGTTTTTGACTCAGTGCATACGCTACCACATTTTAATTACCTGGGGGATAATGAATATCAAATTAATAGTTGTTCACGAACTACAACCACCGACGTTGTTGCATATTCCGATCTTTCTAAGAGAATAAATATTGCAATGACATGTGGTCCGTGAAAAGGCTAAACTTCTCCCCTAGGAGGTAATGTCTCCCTATCTTCAAGGCGAACACTACCGCGAAAAGCTCCAAATCATGCATGCGATAACTTTTCTCATGGTGCTTTAGCTTACGAGATGCATAAGCAGTGACCCTATGCTCCTATTGTAACACACCTCCCAATCCTTGTAGAGATGCGTTAGTAAAGACTAAAAAGTCCACTCTCGGTCTTGGCAACACCAGTACAGGAGTAGAAGTCCACTTATCCTTCAACTAGTCGAAAGCTAGCTGACAGGAATCATCCGAAACAAATTTAACTCCCTTCCAGGTCAGGTTCGGCAAAGGGACTACAATCTTGGAAAAACCCTTAATGAAACGGAGGTAATAACCCGCCAAACCAAGAAAACTACGAATCTCAGTGGGCGTTGTGGGCCCCATTCCCTCACCGTGAGAACTTTACTCAGGTCTATAGAAATACTCTCAGCCGTTACAATGTGCCCCAAAAACTGCACTTCCTGTAACCAAAAACCGCATTTATCGAACGTAGCATAAAGTTGATGATCCCGTAATGTTTTTAAGACCAATCGTAGGTGTTTATCATGGTCGACTTCCGTTCGAGAATAGACTAGAATGACATTAATAAACACTATGACAAACTAGTCTAGGAAGTCCCAAAACACTCAATTCATAAGGTCCATAAACATGGCAGGAGCATTGGTTAGCCCAAAAGACATGACCAAAAACTCATAGGACCCATATCTAGTCAAGAATGCAGTCTTCGACACATACTAATCTCGAATTTTCAGCTGATGATACCTAGTCCTCAAATCTGTCTTCGAGAAGTACGACGCTCCCATCAATTGATCAAACAAATCATCGATTCAAGGTAATGGGTATTTTTTTCCTGACGGTGACCTTATTTAACTCCCGGTAATCAACACATAACAGGAGGAAACCATCTCTCTTCTTCACAAACAACACTGGAGCAACCCATGATGATGTACTATGCCTAATAATCCCTTGCTCCAACATTTGTTGAATTTAATTCCTTAATCCCCTCATTTCCAAAGGATCCATACGGTATGGAGCTCTCGCAATCGGCTGAGTTCTCGGTGCTAAATCAATTACAAACTCAATCTCATGACTTTGAGGTATGCCCGAAATCTCCCTAAAAACATCCTCGAATTCTCTAACAATGGGAATCGTGTATAAAGAAATGACAATATGGTGTGAAGTCTCCTCCATAATACAAAATAAGTACGTTCTTGAACCTCCCTGTGAAAGAAGCATAGCCAATAAAAACATTTCTTGCCCCGAAATGGAAAAGACTATACTCCTCTTATAACAATTTACCATGGGTCGGTATTTCACTAACTAGTCTATACCCAAAATAACATCATACCCGACCATATCCAGGACAAGTAAATTGGCCTCAAAATGCAAATTACCTAGGTCTATTCCTAACCTTTTACAAACAAAGAATATAAGAGAACCATCACCCATGGAAGATTCCACACTAGTAAAAGTACTCTCAGTGAACTTAATCAACCCCGTCGAATGAACAAAACGCCTATAAATAAACGAGTGCATTGTGCTCGTATCATATAACACTCGACCCACATACCCGTGAATGGGAAACTTACCCTCAATAGCTGGCGGTGTGGGCGAGGCTGGAGGAAGTAAAGCATCCTGAATATTATACACACGCCCGTACTGAAGTTGCCCCTAATGTAGAGGGACAGCTGGAATAGGAGATGGAGGTTGTAGATATGCCTACTGATGCTGAGGACCCCCAGTCAATTGTCCCCCGATCAACTGTGGACAAGATTTCTTAAAGTGACCCTGTTCACCACATGGAAAATAGCGACTCGTAAATTTTTTTGGATATCGGCCCCGATTGTTCCAAAACTGCCCCAGTGCCTTGGTGCTGATGGCCTCGACCTCCATTATTTCTTCTGCCTGCTTGGCCCTATTGGCCTAACTGATGCTATTGTTGTTCACCCTCACCGTGTTTAAAGCCACATCCTCTAAAGTTAAAACCCCTAAATTGTTGTTTCTTAAATGAGTACCCCTGTTGAGTGTCCCTTTCCTTCTGTTTACTTCCCGACTGTTGTGGTGAGGGTAGTGCTCCACCGGCACCGTTACCTCCTTTCTTACTAGCTTGACCCGAATCCATGCTCTTCTTACTCCATTTCACATGAAGATGGTTATCTTGGCAATGAAGCAAGGTCGCGTTCATGACATCACCAAACGTTTGCGAAGCTAAATTTCCCAATAAGTGTTGCCTTATTCTCCAATTCAAACCCCCGATAAATTTTGAAATTCTCATCTCCTCCGAAAAAAATTTAGCCGACAAAAAGTTCTATAGATGAGTAAATTCCTCTTCATATTTCGTAACTGACCGTTCCCCTTGAACAACATCCTAGAGCTTCCTCCTCATCTCCTTCTTGACTGCGGGACGAAAATACTTTCGATCAAATAAAACCTGAAATTTCGAGATAGACATGGTATCCCTCTTCTCCGGTGTTGTCACCGACTCCCACCAATGTAAAGCTGCTCCTACCAGTTTGAAAGTGGTGAGGATTTATTTTCACTCCCCACTACACCACCATTCGGAGATCGCGTTGCATATCTTTCTTCTACTAATTTTCCACAATCACATCAACGTCACCCTAAAATTCTAGAGGGTGACCTTATAGGAAAGATTCAGTAACTCTCTCCCATGTGGAGGGTCCCGCATGGGCTTGAACCTTCGGTGCTAACGGTTGTTGGGCTTGGGGAAACTGTTGGGCCATAGCAGTCATTGCAGCATTGACTTCCTGGGCAACAATATTAGAAACTTTCACCGTATTTATTATTCCTTGCGGTGGTGGGGGATCTACGTTCTCCGAAAATCTATTTACTTTCAATGGGTGAACTCTTCTACGCGGCAACTGAGATGAAAATAACTAAATCAGAATACATTTTAAAATAATTTGTTTTAGAAGAAAATCACAAGTATGAACAAATAAAACAGTCCTAACAATAGGGCTCTATATCAAAGAACGCTATGGTAGAACGTGATAAGTACACATAGATCCTAAGGACTCTAGAACCTGATGCTCTAATACCATCTGTGACACCTCACATATTAAAATAAGAGGTGTCCAACCCGATACAGTAAATTATAGGAATCATAGATGGTCCATTCTTAGCATCACTGTCGTGAAAATAATAGTATGAGACAACCACCAATTATTTTAGAAAACGGATGTCAAATTAATTTGCGAGTTTAATAAAAACCATTTGGACAAAACAATTTGAAAAGAAGGTGGATAAATATATAGAAACACGCAACAGTTTAACAACCCAACTACAAAATAATAACCGAATAAGTTATCAGTAAACAGACTAATACAAACAAAACTTAGGCAACACGCCCGAATGTACAAACTGGTCATAACTAGACTATGCAAAAGATGGATGCGTCCATATAAAAAATCCTACAATATCCGCAAATATGTTGTAGCTCCCTGACACTGAGAATGAGAAATTAACACGGGCATCCTTGCGGCGGAGGAACTGAGCATAAATATGATCCATACAAAACAAAGAAATATAAACGGGTCAGGGACCAGTTTGATATGATATACACGTGAATGAAATGCGTGATAGCTATGAATTACGAACATCATAAACTAGATTAAATCACTACTCACAATAAGAATAATCCTCACCTCTCGTCTAAGTGCACATCGTAGCGCAATAACATTTATGGTGATAACTATTGATCGATGCAAAATAAATAACTAACTTCCATTTTAACATGATTAAACTTTAGTTTCATTAGATATGACTTCACAAGTCCATTCCTCATTAGGAAACTTATTCCATACCGTTGATTTATAAATGCATTAACCATTTATGAAGTATCGCAATTCATGAGAATAGAAACAATCACTATATAACGATTCTAAGACCACCCTTCCCCACAAGATGCACCTCTAAATAGCTATCATATTCCAGGGCCTATAACCAAGACCACATGGGAATCCTAAATCGCGTCGCGTGTGAAACGGCCATATACCTTCGACAGTGAGTCATAACCATACCCATAATTACCTCACTTTGAATAAAACAATTACACAATACAACCATCGGTCCTATGGCCGAGGAATATATTCACCCTACATTCACTAGCCAGTGGACTTAACCTCATTCCCGTAGCTTCCCTTATGATAGCATTTAGAGAGGTATGTATATGCTAGTCATAATTCAAAAGATATGCCAATTTAAAATGTGCAATCCATTATATCCGAAACCATATATGTTTAACAACATAAACCACAACGTTTTATTTGTCCCCATACTAACTTCTAAGAGTTCATGATAACACCATATGCTACTAAGTGAAATTTACCTCATATAAGTTGTAATACCCCAAATTTTTATGGCTTTTAAAATTGGGGATTTATTGAATTTAATTGCGATATTTATTTAATATTAATCCAAAATTTTATTTTAAATATTTACTAGCGTGACGAGAGTTAGTAATTATTTGGAATTTTTTTAATATTACTGGATGAGAAGAGTAATATATCAGATTGATTTTATTAAAATTATCACGAGTGAATAAAATGGCAATTATGAAAATTTAATTCGGAACGCGCATGTGTCGTGTCAGGACTAAATTATGATTAAAGTGAATAGATTTTAAGTCATCCATATAGTCATTTTGGAGCGAGCCGAAATGTCCGAAAGGTTAGAGATAGTCAGAAAAGTGTACTCGGGGCTTTAGTTTCAGTCTCGGGGCATTTTTAGGCCTAATTGACACCCCGGGAGGGTATTTTAGACATTTGCTATTTTTGGGTAATTAAACCCACGAATTTTCTTAGTATTTATTAACCATTTAGAGTTGTCCCTTGGGGTTAAAAAACAAGAAGCCTAAGCCATCCATTAGCGAAGAAAGTGAAGTGATTAGAGAAGATGGTGAAGAGATTTGAGAAGAAGGTGAAGAGTTTTTCAAGTAGTCCAAGGCCTAGAACTCACCCGATTGCACCGCCCCAACCACCAAAATGTAGATCGCATGACTAGGAATGCATCCATATAATTTTCATCAACAAATCATACCTTTGAATCCAAGGCAAGTATCTATCTTGCTAAATTCCAAGTTAATATACCTTCCATGTTAGTCTAGGAATGAAAATCATAAGTTTTAATGGAAAAATTTTATATTTTGGAAGAGAATTTATATGTGTTGTAGGGAGAACCCATGTAGTTTAAAATCTTGATCATATGTAGAGGATTACCCATGAATTTATTTAATATTTTGGAAGAAAATCTTGATTAAGATATAGGGTTGTGATTATTCATGCAAAATTTAGTTTTATAAAGAGATTTGAGATTAAACCCCTTTTTGATAAATTCGTTGAGGATTCATTGATGTCGTTACGTTAAAAATTGTTTATGTACATTGCTTATACACTTGGTTTACTTTGGTGGGAGTTTGGGATGAAATTATAGAGGTTTGGAGTGGTTAAAATGGTTAAACCCGTAGGTGAATATTGTAGAAAACAAGGCAAGAACTGCTTGATTGATCGATCGACCCCTTTCCTCGATCGATCGATCCCTCCTACAGATGTGCATATTTTTCTCCTTTTTGTTTAGTCCGGTTAAAATGCGTAGGAACCCTTGATCATCATTGATAGTGTATAATGGGTTATGAAAAGGACCAATAGGGTCTAAGTAGACTTCGTTGAGTAAAATTAATATGAGATGAAATTATGGGTTAACGGGGAGTTATTTATACTTTGGGAATTGTGCGTATGTGTACTAGAAGATTGAGACTCGTGAAATATTTAGACTAGAAGTTAAGTGAGGGTATACCAGCTTAAATTTATACTTAGTGAGAGAGAGTACTTCAAGAGATGAGAAGTAAGAACGAAGTAAATAATAAATGAGAATAAAAGACACAAATCCGTTATGCGAGATAATTAACTAAAATTTGTGCTAAGCACGGATGATAATAATTATGGGTCGTGGGCGAACCTAATTTGGAACATATGAATATTTATATGTATGACTTTGTGATTGTGCATATATTATGTATATTTGTATGGCATACCTAGCTTACTTGCTATCGTTGGTAGGTTTGCGCGTGAGGGCAGTCATATCCTGATGAATCCATGGGATTTTTTATTTGTCGCTCGAGAATATAGGACTATGAAAGAGTTATCGGTAAGTTGATAAGTCCGCTTAATATGGGAATGTAGGTATGTGCGTGACCTGTGGGTATGAGAACTATGTTCTCCTCCATTATTTGTGATTTGATATTTGTGGTTAGAGGAATCTTTACCGAACCTATAGTCCCCTATACAGCGACGAGATATATTGAGACAAGATAGCAGAGTAATGCAGCACCGCAGTTGTGTCTCAGGGTGAAGTATAGTATATATATAAAATAGTGAACATATATATATATATATACATATATATACATGTGATGATATCTACTATGCGGCTAAAGTAGAAATGTAAGATAGTTATGTATGAAAACACTTAGTTTAATTAAATTAATTAGGGACTTATCCATGTTGAATCTAAATGGATATATATATATATATATATATATATATATATATATATGTTTATAATATCATTATATGTATTATAAGGTTAATACATGGGAATAATATGGTCTATAAAGAATGGATACATGTGAATAATCTAGTTGGCGTGGGAACTATAACTAGGATGTCCTAGAGGTACGGTTGGAGTGCACACTAGATGAGAGGTGATGATTCTCAAGAGAGTGTCGCATACTACCATGGTTGTGATATTAACCTGTAAGCATTTTAAATACATGCTAAACTATTTTAAACTATTTTACACTCGGGCTCTGACCCATTTTCTATCATTTTTCTATCTCTTGTATATATATTTATGTATTACAGGTGCCCAGCCACAGGGGCATCATGCTTTGTTTCTTTGGATTGGACGTGCTGCAACTTATGTGGGAGTTCCAGGCTCTTTCTTTAGACGACTTCGTCATTGAATCAGTTCCTACTTTAGATCTTCATAGTTAGGGCATGTGTCGCCCGATTTCCTATTCCAGTTGGATTTGTCATAGATTTGTGATATTTCCAGGATTTGGTACTCCTCGGGAGGTAACTCTTGTCAGAATGATTTCATTTATAGTTCATAACTTGGTTTGGTTTATCTAGATGGTTTAAATGGTAGTGTAGTTATTGTTATCCTTTTATTTATGTGACTCTTAAACTGTTATTATTAAAAAGTTTTTTTATTGATATTTCATAAAGGAAAAATGAGGTTTTAAATGGTTTTGACACTTAGCTTAATTATTTAGGGTGTTCAAATTGCAAATATTATTTTACGACAGTGATGCTGAGAATGAATCAACTGTTCACCTTGATGTTAATTTAATAAAGGACTAATCACCTGGTATTTAATTAGGCGGGGTGTTACGTAAGTCTTTAAAAGTCCAATACAATATTACCCTATTTTCCCCCAAGTCCTAGATGAGCTTACTAAATGAAACGGACACTTACCTCCATTTAATAATTAATTAAGTAATCCCCAACATAAGCCCGAACACTCATTTTCCAACCTAGGTTATGGATTACACTAATACAATACCCTAATACTCCATTTTACTTCATACAAGAAGGTTCCTATGCCGTAAACCTTAAGTGAAAAGAGTAGAAAAAGATCTAAGTTTTTGGGGTTAAAAACAGGGTACTTGTCGACCGCCTCATGACCCCCAGTTGAATGCGTTCTTTGAAATTTGCCTTATAAGAAAAGCACTAAGCCCTTCCCATAAGTCCCGGTCGACCGGTCCTTCGCCCGCGGTCGACTGTGCTATCAATTTTTTCCTTTTGAGAAAAGCAATAGGCTTTTCTCTTTACGCCCAATCGACTGGTCCTTGCACCGCGGTCGACCGGACGCACCAGATCCCATGGCTAACCCCCATTTTATCATACAAAACCTAAATATCAACCCTATTTTCTTCCACATCTCTCAACCTCATCCTCTAATAACTTCACCCCAACATTTCTACAGAACAACAAGCTAATATTATCAACTCAAATCATATATACATCAAAATCTAAGGGTTTAAACACCAAACGTTTTAAAAAACCTACCAATGGTTTAAATCTCCAAAAACACAACTATGAATACAAATTATCCACACTAAATCATACATATGCAAGTTAGAAACTTGCCTCAAGTTTGTATTCACGGATTCTCTACTCGTAGCAATGATTTCCAAGATAAAATCAACAAATCTCCTATTTCTCTCCTTTTTCTCCCAGGTTCTCTCTCTCTCTCTCTCTTAGGTTTAGCAATAAATGAGAAATAAATGTTCTAACAAGACTAAAATACCCAAATTACATTAAGTGCAACTTTAAATACTACTACACAATTAAAATGACTTGTAAAAACATAATTAAGTCATAACCGGTTAAAAGTACCCGAAACCCAAAATTACAACTTGGTACTTATTTTGACTATTTCAACCGTTTTCGGGCTAATCGCGCCCTCTAAATTGGCATCCGGGATAATTTAAACTATTTCATTCTCCAACATCATATTAATTCATCAATAGTGATCCACTTGGAATATAAGTCATAATTGTCGCTTAATGCACAATGACACAATAAAACATAACATGATGCTATTTATATTCACTTAACGGTAAATATTATCTCTTGCTTCACTCAAAGTAATATTTACTCCAACTTCCTTTATTTTATATAATTAACCCACTAGGAAAATTAGTATAAAATAATTACTCATAAACAAGGGGTATTACAGTACCAATTCATAATAATTAAATAAGTATACTATCGACTTATTTTTGTTCCATAGTTATCGCATCACCTACAAAAATAATCGTCAATAGACGTACCGGATTTCCGCTCCATCCTCGTTAGCATGCAGACTACGGATGGCCAAAACTAAATAGTTTGAACCACCGAGAAATAGGTCTCCTTAAGAATATTCATGAGTTTTTCTTCGAACGGAGTGAGGAATAGTCGTGCCTAGTGTAAAATTAGAACATTTTTGTTCAAAATTATTTTCGCGATGCATTAGAAGACCCAAAATGGTCAAGAAACACCTTGCCCATATCCTATAATCCATCCTAATCGCATCCTAGGATTTACTCAATGCATTGAACCCATATTCATTCTAACCACCTAAATATATCGATACCCACTTACTGAAAACCTCTCTCGAATGTTTCTCGACCCGAACATTCCCTAAGTCCATACCCTGGATTGTACAATAAACTAATCCAAGGTTCCCTCTTTTATCTCAAGGTTTACTCACCCTCAATACCATCATCTAGGAGTCCTAATATGATAACTATAATTACACATAATAATCTCCAATTGCAATTTAACTCCCTCTAAACTCAAAGAAGGAAAACTGCCCATTTCAACAAAGGCGAATCGATTCTCCCTAATGTGAATCGATTCGGGAGAGAGAATCGATTTGGCTTCTATCCGAATCGATTCATAAAGTGTTCTGCAAGAAGGTCCTCAAAGGCGATTCGATTCGGTCTGAAACAGTCTTACAGGTCCCCTTATGCGAATCGATCTTTCTAGACCCGAATCAATATTCCCTGTTCAGAGGGCACTGTTTGGGTGATTTCATCTTCTCCAAAATACCCAAATATCAACCCATTATCCAATTTATGATTTCTAACCTCAACCAACAACACTATAATCATTCCAACACTGATTTATAACTAACACATCAACTAATTTGTAGTATTAAACCAATTCTCTTAGATTTAAACCCTAAAACCATTAAAACCCTATTTTTTCATTTTTCTTCCACTTCTACCCATTTATACTATCCATTAACATGACTTTAACACTATAAATCATTAAGAGTCTACAATACATTAATTTGTCAACTCATACTCAAATTTCCCAAGTTTATTTTCAGGGTTCTAACCTAAAATTATATAGTTTACCAACTATAATATGAGATACACACACTCAATTAAATAAAGAAAGTAAACACTTGCCTCGTGATAAAATTCGACGACCTCGAGTCGAATCCCGCGGAGTTTGGGCCGAAAATCCCTTTCTTCTTCCTCTTTTCCATTCTTCCTTTCTCTTCCTATTATTTCTCTCTCTTTTTTCTTTCTATCTCGGCCATTCCAAAACCAATCGTGCACTCAAACCTTCATCCGAGTCACTTAACTAAAATCCACTAATTAAACCCAACACATCTCACTACGCGTGTTTTCCAAATAAAATATTATCCCTCGTCATTTCACACAACTCCGACAGGTAATAAAATTATTCCAACTCATATACTTAGTCCCGTACGAAAATCTAATCCATATAAATATTAATCCGACACGAGAAAAATAATATTTACTACTCACTTTGAATTCTCAATTTATCACATTTTACTCATAAATTCCAAAATTACTATTCACATTATTTTTCTCTAATTACCAAATTACACCCAGTTATGTAATTTAAATATCCATAAAAGAGCGGGGTATTTCATTTTCACCCCTTACAATGGAATTTTGTCCTGAAATTCGGATACTACCGATACTACCAACCTAGGATCCCTACACACACTTCATCCTGCACACACAAATCGAAAGGTACTAACCCAAATGGTAACCTACCATATACTCATTCACGGTACCCACCTATCTCATGGATTATTTTTTAACACACTAGATGAACCACAAGCTTAACTAAACCTCTATATGTTAACACACTACCTTGGTCGTAGAGTTAACTCTAACAACGACACGTCGCACCTATTGCTTCTATAGACGTATATAAAGAAAACAAGCCTATAATCGCAGCTCTAACATCTCAATCACCTCGTAAAGCCAAAACTCTAAGTGTCCAATCATCTACACCAGGACATCTAATTTCCCTCAAAAGGAAATTACCCTAAGGCTTGGCTACACTCGTCAGTCTCATCGCTTAGCTTGGGCGTGCTACCTCTTATTGCACATATACAATTGGATTATCACATTCCTTCTACGACATTCCATCCAACAAACTCCAATCTCATTTATAACTGCCCCAAAGCATATTCTTTAGCTTTATATACTATGCCCCTTCTATTTCTAGCGGTATATAAAATCAACTTACCAGTGTCCTTATACACTCAATAATTCGTGCTTATCTGCACCACTACTACAAACTTCATAGATGTAACACTCTCTCTAAAAATGGGCCTCACTTTCTTTTTGACCTGGTGCCCCGAGTTACTCAAGTTTCCATTCTTCCTATTCCTGAAAACCCTATCCTTCTTAAAGTTAACCCACCAATCTTCGCGTGGTTAACTCACCACAATCTTCCTGAAACAGTGCCACATCCCCTACTGGCCTTACATACTAATAACCCAAAGATCGATGTGTTTCCTACACACATAAAATGAGTACTACTCTAGCTATGTCCCTAATGCCTAGGACCTCTCTCAACTTTCGACATTCGCACGGTTTCATGCATGGGACGTCTTGTAAAGCGAAATCCAAACAAGGAACCCTTCCATTACACTACCTCCTTGTATCGTCGGTCATCGAGATATAAAAGCCTAAGGCAACCCGTCAGGACATTCTAAATGTTACCTTGTTATCATACTAACGCCCTCCTACCTCCATGTCCTTCCATTTTGGCGAAATGGAAAGTCTAACATATCGGGGCGTCAATACCCTACACGAGTGTTACAATCATCATACAAAAACATGTTACCACAGAATTCGCCTCCTAGCCGCGACACGGCCATAAGCCTCGAATCAAATCCCTTAACCTTACCTCACCCATTCGCTTATGGTGAGAGAACCATTTCAGTGCTTTTCCATAGCACATCTACTTCCATTATCCTTTAATCACCATATGGGACTCAGCTAATCTATCATCAAAACCCACATCCTGGTATACAATAACATCTCTCCACTCCCAGTGTCGTTAAGGTTCATGCGTGGAGTGTCTCGCAAAGTGAAATCCAAACAAGGAACCCCTCCGATACACTACTACTTAACTTTTTCGATCGTAGAGGTATGTCAACATAAAACATGTAAAATCATAAATCCTTCATACCTTAGATCATATCTATAAGGTCCCCATGCTCTAAAGTCATGATAATGAAACATCTACTCACCCAAGTTCCATCTAAACATATAATAAAGGTGAGTTCAACCCGTATCCAGGTGAGATAGAGAAAAAACATCCAGTTCCACCCTGGAACTGCAGATACGGCAGTCTTACAATCATTAGCCTGCTATCACTCCCATCATCCATAAATACATTACAATACAATAGTACTATACTCGTATAACATACACAAAATGAGCAGTACAAACGAGATATAAATTCAAAATATCAACACCCGCTTTTATAAAGAATGAAGGAAAATAGAACACCACTATCGTGAAAAAACATATAGATATACCCTCTATAATATTACCGATACTACCATAAAACTCAAATCACAAACACGAATCTAGGGCTAACAAAACACTGTGACTCAATATTGCCACACAAAATATACCTCATTCATTCGAGGTGAAACTCATAACAACAACTTTTCCAATCACCCTAGCTGCTCCAAATTGTTCCCAGTAGTAGCACACTTATCTTAATCGAACCAACAATTTCTTAATCAATGCCCCATCTAGACACCCAACTCTTATCCGTTAAATCAAATCGGGCAAGATCAGAGCGTGTGGTTGTATCCTCCACATTACAGCATTTCCCATTTCTATCCACCCTGGCCATTTTAAGGTTATCAGTATCACGGACTATATAGCCTCGATCCTACAATCACCTTCATAGTTCCCTTAACTTATTTGTATAAAAGGAAACTACACTACTGACCTCAACACCCCTATCTCAACGAAATACCCGGGTGGATGTCCACTAATGGGGTTCCACGAACACAACTTATATATAAGTGTTAGCAACACTAACTAGTGATCCTATCATTCCACTGAAGGACTCTCTCCTCGTGGTACCTACCTTAATTCGGTAGAAAGTTTACTTATCCATATAACTCTTTATTCACCGTCGGACAATAACCGATCCTTATTTGAATAATTCAGAAACAGCATTATCCCAAAGTCTGGTAATCGAAGGAATGTGTGGTTAGATCCATCCGTATGATTCCTCTATGAACAAAACATTCCGCTCCCCCAAATATGGTGCACACCGTCTCCACCATTTCAACATTGCTCCAATGAGTGAAAAAAATTTCCTCAAATTTTCACATCTGGGCATTGCTATACCCCTCTCTAAGCCAAAGCTCCAGAGCCTTCTACTTCCGTTGGATAATGATACACCTCCTTCGCATAACTCAAACTTCAAAGTATGGTCCTTATCAATGACCCTTTCAAACATTTTCCCAATTTATTTCACCGGGTAGCTCAAGTTTAGTATCATCCTTTACTATAGCGATACGTAAATAAATATAACTACTATATTCTAGTTTCATGGCAACAATTCATGAAGATTCCACAAAAGGAGTGACCTCAACTGCAGTCCTCGTCCCGAACTTTAACTCACAGCTCCTACCATCCCCGCCTCCTACTACCATCATAACGGCCTTCACTGGTCGCCCTTCATCGATCATCACCCGAATCTCAAATGAGCGCACAAAAGATTTACTATAATATTACATAGTGGAAGGAGAATGAAATCTCACAAGAGGAATCAATGATCCTAATCATAGGGCTCTATATCGAATCGAAAGTAATGCTGAAAGCATAGTACGTCCGCACAAATTCCTAAGGACACTAGAACCAGATGCTATGATACCATCTGTGACACCCCGCCTAATAAAATACTGGGTGATCAATCCTATACCAAATTAAAATAGTAGTCTCATATGGTTCATTCTCATCATCACTGTCTAAAATCAATTTAATTACTAATAACTTATTAGCCCGGCATCAAAAATTTATATTAACTAATATTTTTAACGGAACTAACTAAATAAAACATTCACAACAGTTTATATACAACAATTGATACTAAATAAAATAACCAAACACTCGATTTAACAAAATACAACCAAATACAATGCCACACTAAAAGGTGGTAAAAGAATAAATGAATACAATTGGGCTATCGACCCAAATATTACTACAATGCTTCCTATCTAGATCATAAGAATAGAAGCGTCTAAGATAAACTTGCATACATCCATAGCTGCAATAGCAAACATTTGACTCGAAAGAATCATCATCCAGGCGTCCCTGTGTCCGGACACCAAATATATGTACATATATAACAAGAGAGGGAAAAATAGAGAAACGGGTCAGAGCCCGAATTTTGAGAATTATTAATCAAGTGCATAAATGCCATATTTTAAAATATGAAATCTCTCATATTTAAATTTGTAACGCACTCTCATGAGATACACCCCACCCCTCTTGTAATAGTTCACACCTATCGAATACCTTTTTAAACAACCTAGTTAAGCTACCCCGCCTAACTAATTTGTTTCACCCAACTTCTAAAAGTCCTCATAAGCCCGAGTACTAAGGACTAAACTTCTCCCTATTCCCAATATTGCACTATGTTTCATGCGTGGGGTGTCAATGTTGATCGTCGAGATCCATTAGGCCCTCAACACCTAACTCATATTATAAAAACCCGTATAGATGTATATATAGTTCTCACTAGAACCTACAATTCATATTCATACAAACCGGAAGGGGAATAACTCTTAATCATTCTTTTCACTTTACACAAGTTTACTTTATATGATATCTCATCTTCATATACAAGAAATACACTATATGCAACAAATATAATTATACCTATCATAATCATAAGTATAATAACCATCCCACCGAGCTATAACTCTAGGATGCAGTCTTATAGTGCCTATTCGCATTCGAGTTTACTCAATAAACCGCGGTACCAAGCCAGACTCACTCATGGTCATGGTAAAAATACACAATGGTGAAGGCGGTCATATTCCCTCCTGAAAGAGGAACACAAATGTCACACTCATATACGGGACGCTATGACCTGGGGATATACTCTCCCTGATCGTCAAGCTAGGGGATTCACCCACATCGCGCAACCTCCCGGGATCGTACTAGAGAAAATATATAATTTGGCTATCCGTCCCTATGCTCGGGGAAGCATGTGGAACCAGACTCTAAAGTACAAATATACCAATCACACACAGATATATTTATCTATGCACACACACACACACACACACACACACACACACATATATATATATATATACACATTAACAACTCCCGTATATAATATATATAGTACTTCTCATTATATATGGCTATAATGGCCAAACTCTTATAGCGATAGCTAATAACCCCAAATGTTCCCATTCGTAATAGTATATAAGTATTCGTACACTTATTATACTAAACTTATAAGTATTCTCTTACTTAATATATAACTCGCACCTTAATCATATTTAAGTATTTATATATAATACCGAATGTACCAATTCGTAATAATTAAATAAGTATACTATTGACTTATTTTAGTTCCATAGGTATCACATCACCGATAATAATAATAATCATCAATAGATGTACCGCATAGCCACTCAATCCTCGTTATCCCATTTCCTATATTCCATCATAATCGCATCCTAAGATTTACTCAATGCATACAGTCCATATTCATTCTAATCGCATAAATATATTGGTACCAACTTATCGAAGTCCTCTCTCGAATGTTGGTCGACCCGAACATTCCCTATGTCCATACCCTGGATTGTACACTAAACTAATCAAGGGTTTCCTCTTTCATCTCAAGGTTCATGAACCGCCAATACAATCATCTATGAGTCCTAATATCATTAATAGAATTCCCCATAATAATCTCCAATTGCAACTTCACTCCCCCAAAACTTAAATAAGGAAAAGTGCCAATTTCAACAAAGGCGAATCGATTCGCCCATAATGTGAATCGATCCGGGCTAGCGAATCGATTCAGCTTCCATTCGAATCGATTCGGAAAGTGTTCTCTAAGAAGGTCCTCAAAGGCTAATCGAGTCGGTCTGAGACAGTCTTACAGGTCCCCTTATGCGAATCGATTCGGTCTAGACCCGAATCGATTCGCCCTGTTCGGAGGGCACTATTTGGGTGATTTCATCTTCTCCAAAATACCCAAATATAAACCCATTCTCCATTTTATGGTTTCTAACCTCAACCAACAACACTATAATCATCCTAACAGTGATTTATAACTAACAGATCAACTAATTTGTGGTATTAAACCATTTCTCTATGATTTAAACCCTAAAATCCTTTAAATCCTATTTTGTCATTTTTCTTCCACTTCTACCCATTTACACTCTCCATTAACATTAGTTTAACACTATAAATCATTAAGAGTTTACAATATATAAATTTGTAAACTCATACTCAAATTTTCCATGTTTATTTTCAGGGTTCTAACCCAAAATTATATTGTTTACCAACTATAATATAAGATACACACACTCAATTCAATGAAGCAAGTAAACACTTTCCTCGTAGATAAAATCCGATGACCTCGAGTCGAATCCCGTAGAGTTTGGGTCATAAATCCCTTTCTTCTTCCTATTTTCCCTTCTTCCTTTCTCTTTCTTTCTCCACCTCTCTCGTGTCTTATAAGAGATTAAATAAGGGCTTATCCCTTATAAACCCAAAATGACTCGTTTACTTAATTGCGAGTCCCTACTAGTCCAAAAGTCCTCGAAACCTAAACACTTCCCCTGAATACTCTATTCTGACTATCTCGGCCATTCTGAAACCAACTGTGCACTTGAAATCTACATCCGAGTCACTTAACTAAAATTCACTAATTAAACCCAACACATCTCACTACGTGTGTGTAGACACCCCATTCCATTACCCTTAACTCTCCTTAGGTCCCTAGTACCTCCCTTCATCACTACAAACCCATGTTATATCCCGAGTACTAACCTAGAAGCCACTGGGTAATCCCCAGCTCAGTTTGACTAGAAAGTAAAACTTTTCATCTCGACTGAGACTGAATGAATCTTTAAAGGGAACTGAATATCCTTTCTAATGGTCCATCCCGTACATGATTCTGACTTACCATGCGGACGAACGATCCGTTTGCATCCGAAACTTGACCAACAGGCCATCGGGCGCTCCCAAGATCTGTTTGAACTAACTTAACTCTTCAACTCAACCAAGGATGAATAAATATCCAAAGGGCACTGAATACCCTTTCCAATAGTCCATCCCGTGCGCGATTCTGACTTACCATACGGACGAACGATCCGTTTAACCCTAGGAGGTCACCGAACGCCTCCAGGGCCTAGTTAACCAAAGTCAACTCCCCAAACTAGATCAAACTCTTTGGAATGTCAAAGTACATCTCATAACCTTTCCAACGGTTCAACTCATGTGCGATTCGGACTTACCATGCGAACGAACGATCCGTTTGCGTTCAAACGATTCCCCGTCCAATGGATCGACAAACGCTTCTGAGCCGTATTGGACCCAAAGTCAACTCCTAAACCCGGGAGAGATCCAAATGACTTTCAAATTGGTATAAATTACTTTTTCCAACGGTCTACCCCATGCACGATTCTGACCAACGGTTTGCCCTCGGCAGCCAATTTCCCGGAAAGGCCTGAAACACACTGCCAAATGGCAGGTTCCAGACCCTGCCTATCGGCAAGTGCCGATAGGCAGGATTAGTTCTATGCTGATCGATAGTGAACTGAGCCTACGAAAGGATACCTTCACCTCATTTTCAAGGAGAGCCCATATCTGATACAAATCGCTCTCAGCGAATCTCGAAAACCTCTCTCGAAGGAAGCGTGATTTCAACATCCAAATCCCTTTTTCACTTCCACATTTTCATCATCCTTTTCATCAAACTTGGTTAATTATCCTCTCTCCATCATCATCCAAGTGCAATGGTTGCCCTCCAACATTCAAGATCAAGCTCAAGATCTTCAAGAAGGTCCAACTTTCTTAACATTCTCTTAAATTCTCCTAAATTCTCAATAACTTGTTTTACTACTTAGCACTTTTATTATCTCATATCACACATCCTAATATACTTTTTATTTAGTATTATTGCGCATCTCTTATTTTCATATAAATAAAAGCAAAAAAACAAGAAAAAGAGGGTTTGCTCATAAGTTCAAAATAGGGATTCTCATACTTTTCTCACACTTTTTCACAACTAAAACACTTTTTATACACACACACACACTTACAAATAAGAGATCCCCCCATTTGGATTTATGGGATAAACCCCACCCCTCATATTGTATGAGAACTACATGGACTTTGATGCCTATATAGGCTACATAGGCGTCTCGGGGTAAAACCCGAGACTTTAGTCCCTTTTCTCACTTTTTCTCTTATTCTCCTATTTTCTCTAAATCTAATCTTCTTATATTATATATACTTGACCTTATTGACGTATTACTCCATATACATTATCGTTCCATTATAATGATCAACGTAAGGGTAATCGCGTAAATCTTATTTTTCTAATATTATTCTTATATCTTCCTACGGATGACTCGCTTTATATTTTCCATGATACAGGTCGAGGATTCCTATCTCCACTATATATATACACATGCACACATATCATGGGGGAAATATAAAGGAAAATAGAAAATATCCATGAGAGACCGAAAGGGTGAAATGGATGCCTAACACCTTCCTATTTCGTAACTAAGCCTCTGAACCCTTCTCGAATCATTTTGGTTTCGCATGCACTAGTATGACTTTGGATGCAATCCTTCGGGATGGCTTCCCCTTTTTTCTTTTGTTTATTTTGAGTAAAATAGACTGGCGACTCTGAATCCCTCTACATTTTTACACCTCATCTCAAACGACGCCGGCTGAAGCGCTCCCGAGAGGGATGAACGGGACCCGATGATCCTTTCCCTTCGGGCGCCCGCCCGCACGTCGAGGATCAGGGATGGCCACAGTGGCGACTCCGCTAAGGATTATTATATATTTTTGAGGGCTTGACTCTATTTGCATGGATGCTATATTTGTTTATGTTTCCCCCCATATCTGCATGTTCCCCATTTTCCATGTGTATCCCATGCTTATGCTTATGTTCACACACTTGTAGAAAATTCTCCATGTACACATCGCACCATGTGCAGCTAGGATCACAGATATCCGCGTGTTGCACGCATCACCCATCCACATTTGGTGTACTTTTGGTACTTGTACTTTTCTCCCTGTTTGGCATAATCAAGAAAGGCATTCTCATCACAAGATACTAATAAGAGAATCATTCATGATTCACACGACATCACCAAAGAGCAATGTTATTGACCAAATTTTACCCAGTAACTGGAGGGTCACTTCGTGATGGGCGCTGGTCCGGCAGGTCGCAGTTAGCCTAAGCAATATGACCCTCAACTTCCATTGGCCAAGTACCATCGACGTATATCGAACGGTTCCCCCGCATCGTACCGCTTGACTAAAAGTCATGACGGGAGGTATATCGCAGGGAATTCATTCACGTACGCCGAGTATATCAAAATTTCTCTCACACGTACCGTACCCATGAGGTATATGGTGAAGTAATTTATGTACACTCAGGTATATCAAATGTCTTGTCTACACATACCGATTGCCCGCAAGAGCAAGACGTATATCGTGGAAGTCACGCCAAACGGGGGAACCCATGCCGAGACACCCTACCAACTGCATACCCGCATATAGGTGTCAAACCTAGGACATGCACTTATGATTGCTGGTTTCAACCCAAAACTCTGTCGAAATTCCGGGTCGATCTGTAGCCCAATTTTCACGCATTTTTACAATGGGACCCTATCCGCAAGCCTTGTTACAAGTCCAAATCATAGTTTTGCATATATTAAAAACCCCACTTTTCTAGGCTCGGTTCCCGTCCGGCATTATATTTAGAATAATTAAATACAAGTGAGAACATAATAATCATGTTGAGTTTCGTCTCTAAAAATATTTCTCCCTTCTTTATCAAAAATCAAAAAACATTTCTCCCTTCTTTATCAAAAATCTAAAAATAGTTTCATCTCTTTTTCTAAAAAATAAATCCTATTATACGCCTTCTCACGTCAATTGCAACCCCTTACCTGGCTCCCTAAAGCGGGTCATCCGTAGGAAGGTATAAGAAGAATATTACAAAGTAAGATTTACGCGATTACCCTTACCTTGATCGTTATAATGGAACGATAATGCATATGGGGTAAGACGTCACTAAGAACAAGTATATAGAATATAAGGAAATGGATTTAGAGAAGATAGAAAATTAGAGAAAAAGTTAGAAAAAGGATTCGAGTCACGGGTTTTACCCCGAGACGCCTACGTAACCTATAAAGGCATCAAAGTACACGTAGTTCGCATACACAATGAGGGGTGGGGTTTATCCCATAAATCCAAATGGGGATCTCTTATTTGTGAATGTGTGTGTGTGTATAAAAAGTGTTTTAGTTGTGAGAAAAGTGTGGAAAAAGCGTGAGAATCCCACTTGGAATTTATGAGCAAACCCTTTTTTTCTTATTTTTTTTGGGTTTTTATTTATATGAAAATATAAGATGTTCAATAATACTAAATAAAAAGTATACTAGGATGTATGAAATGAGATAATAAAAGTGATAAGTAAGAAAACTAGTTATTGGGAATTTAAGAGAATTTAAGGGAGAGTTTGAGAAAGTTGGACCTTCTTGAAGATCTTGAGCTTGATCTTGAATGTTGGAGAACAGCCCTTGCACTTAAATGATGATCGAGAGTGGTTAATTCACCAAGTTTGATGAAAAGACTGATGAAAAGTGGAAGTAAAAAAGGGATTTGGGAGTTGAAATTACGCTGCCTTCGAGAGAGGTTTTTGGGATTCGCTGAGAGAGATTTTGATCAGATCTGGGCTCCTTTTGCAAATGAGGTGAAGGCCTCCTTTTTATAGGCTCAGGTCACTACCGATTGGCATAGACCCCTTCCTTCCTATCGGCACCTTCATACCGATAGGCAGGGTCTGAACCTGCCATTTGGTAGTGCACTTCAGGCTTTTTCGAAAAATCGGCCGTCGAGGGCAAACCGTTGGTTATAATTGCGCACAGGGTAGAACATTGGAAAGGTAATTAAGATACTTTGAAAGTCCTTTGGATCGTTCCCAGGTTTGGGAGTTGACTTTGGGTCAAATATGGCTCAGAAGTGTTTGTCGATCCATTGGACGGGGAATTATTCGAACGAAAACGGATCGTTCTTTTGCATGGTAATTTCTAATTGCACATGGGGCAGACCATTGGAAATGTTAGGAGATTTACTTAGACATTCCAAAGAGTTTGGCCCGGTTTGGAGGGTTGACTTTGGTCAATCGAGCCCGAGAAGCGTTCGGGGACCTCTCGGAGTCATTCAGGTCATTCGTTTGCATGGAAAGTCAGAATCGTGCATGGGATGGACCATTGGAAAGGGCATCCAGTTCCCTTCAAAGATTCATTCAGCCTCGATTGAGATGAAGAGTTGACATAGGTCAAACAGAGCTCGGGAGTGCCTGGTGTCCTCTGGGTCAGGTTTCGGACGCAAACGGATCATTCTTCTGCATGGTAAGTCGGAATGGAAAGGGTATTCAGTGCCCTTCGAAGATTTATTGAGTCTCGATCAAGATGAAGAGTTTGACTTTTAGGTCAAATTGAGCCGGGGAGTGCCCGATGTCTTCCAGGTCAGTATTCAGGACATGACCTAGGTTTGTAGTGATGAGGGGAGGTACTAGGGACCTAAGGAGAGTTAGGGGGTAACAGAATGGGGTGTTTGCAGATCACCTCGATGGGTGAGTTTGGAACAAATAATGACCGTCCAATTCTGACCCAAGAGTGGTCATGACCGAGGATCGAGGTCAGTTTTGACCTAACTCAGGTGACGATCCAAGATTGGGGCCAATTTTGACCCAAGAGTGGTGACGACCGAGGACCAATGTCAATTCTGACCTAACTCAGGTGACGATCCAAGACCGGGGTCAATTATGACCCAAGAGTGCTGACGACCGAGGACCAAGGTCAATTCTGAACTAACTTAAGTGACGATCTAAGATCGGGGCCAATTCTGACCCGGGAGTGGTGACGATCAAGGACTGAGGTCAATTATGTCCTAACTCAGGTGATGATCCAAGATCGGGCCAATTCTGACCCAAGAGTGGTGACGACCGAGGACCGAGGTCAATTCTGACCTAACTCAGGTGACAATCTAAGAGCGGGGCCAATTCTAACCCAAGAGTGGTGACAATCGAGGACCAAGGTTAATTCTGACCTAACTAAGGTGACGATCCATGATCGGGGCCAATTCTGACCGAAGAGTGATGACGACCGAGGACCGAGATCAATTCTGACCTAACTCAGGTGATGATCGAAGACCGGGCCCAATTCTGACCCATGAGTGGATAAAGATTTGATTTTGATTATGCTGGAGAAAGTTCTTTATGATTTTGATCTGAGATAGTGAGCTGATAGCTGGGGAAGCTTTTAGGAGGCCTCGCATGGGGGGAACAACCTATTTTGGGTGTTGTAAGAGAATTCCGCTCGGGAAGTGATCAGGTGGTCTTTAGGGATCCTCCGGAGTTTTGCTGGAAGGAGTTTCACTTGGTTTTTGAGGATTATGCTGGGGAAATAAGGGGTTCCGCTCGAAGGAACGCAAAATTTTCTTAGTGAAAATGTTCAAAATCCATACTGGGATTTTTAGGAATTTTTTGAGGATTTTTTGGGGATTTCTGGTATTGTTTTAGGAATTTTTGTATGAAATTTACGGTGAGGTGCCGGTCGACATGGTATGAGGGGTGCCATTTGGCAGTGGCACGGACTTTTAGGCTGCCTTGGGAAGGTGAGGGTACAGTGCCGATCGGTATGGTAGGGGGAGGTGCCGATCGGCATGGCACTTGGCATCCTATAACAAGGGGCGAATCCCTTCATTTTTTCACAGCTTTTTTTTCTTTCTCTCTATCTGCAATTCTTCTGCAAATTGTTCTAGCGTTCCGATCTTCAAGAAATAACTGCCTTTGTGAGCACTATAGTCCACCAGGAGTGGTTGACTGTTGATGACTGGGCAAATATGGATTGGAGGGACAGGGTGCCACTTGCTTTGGGGAGTGAAAACTCCTTTGATGTGTTTGAGCCTGTTGCAGATGAGGGAACTTTGCTACGGGAGCCATCACGTCATCGCTCTTCGAGAGTGATCACTGGAGGTTATGTAAGTAACCTGACCATTGGCACTCTTCTCTTCTGGGGATTTTTCTTTCTTGACTTTTGATGAGACTTTTCTTTTTGCCAGTCTGATATTTCTTTGAAGATAATGCGTGCCCGTGGGACAACGGGGCTCAAGGATGTCTGGGAGCATCTCCCGCCTGTGGTGCACTGGGTGGTCTCGCCAGCGAGTTTTGGGAGGTTGGCATCAGCGCTAGATGAGACGCCTCATTCGATGGCGGTCTTGTGCACTTTGGGAGAGAGGTGGTGGGACACTACCCACACCTTTCATTTCGGATTTGGGGAGATGACTGTGACTCCCATAGACGTGCAGCAGCTACTAGGGTTGTATTGTGATGGAGAGCAGATAGAGGTGGATCGCTCTTTACGGGTGAGACTGGAGAAAGTTCATGCGGCACTTGGTGATGTAAGGAGGATAGTTTCTGGAGATTCTATACGGATGTCCCTCCTGAAGGATGTTCTATTGGGTAGGGATATTGATGTGGAGGATGGGATGCAAGTGAGGCAGATGGCCTGGTTATTCATTCTGATGGTGTTGGGAGGTTTCATGGTGGCGTTGAGCGGCGACGTCGTCCATTTATGATTTCTGCCATACCTGAGGATGTTTTCGAACATCCCTTATTATGATTGGGGGAGTCTGACCTTGGTGACCCTTTACACCTCTCTGATGCATTCAACCGGTGCTGTCGGTAGACTTTTACTGGGTCCACGTACCTTCTTGAGGTATTCTTTAATTTGCGCATTTTCTTTTCATGCATTCGCATTTTCCTTTCATGCATTCGCATTTTCCTTACGCGTCTCTTTTTGTTTGCGAATTCAGACGTGGTTCTATGAGGTGATTAGGTGCAATACCCGACTGATCACTTTGAAGGACGACATCGTTAGGGACTTCTACCGATTGTATCGATGGCGTAAGGCCAACCGGCAGTCGAAGGGATCTCTCTCCCTGTAGGCAGTGCGTTAGGTCTTGAATGACCTGACCAGTGGTAGGGTAAGAGTCTTTCCATTTGTCTTGGTTTTTTCTCCTACTGATCTTGTATTCATTTATGCTCGCATGGAGATTTCAGGTGACCTTTTATCCCTGGGGGACAGCCATTCAGGATGTGGGGGTCACCGGGGTGAATGCGCGAATGAGGTGCTTGCTGGCGCATGAGTTCGTCCATTCCTGGTACCTTGGGGAGAGGGTGATTGATCAAATTGCTGAGGATGTTGTGGTGCCACCCGTGCAGCCTCCTATGTCTATGAGGCGGGAGCGACTACTGCCAGAGGATGAGAGGATCGCGGCGATGATTGGCGAGTCCTACTTGCTATACACTGATACGGCCACACCATATGACTATATGGATTTTGTGATGAGCTAGTTAATGGGGCCAAACATATATGATGCGTTGCCCTTCTTTCCAGCGGGTTTGAGTCGGGCAGTGGGTTCTTCCCACAGCGACGGTGGTCCGTCGGCATCTGTGGCGGCGGCGACCTCAGAGGTCCCTTTTGTGCGGTTGCATACACCTTGATATAACATTCGGCAGGCTGATGGAGGAATGGTGCCTATTTTGCACCGTCCTCATGCGATGGATCCGGAGGAATTGGGTTTGACAGAGGAGGTCCTCCGACCTGCGATATACCTTTCTCTTCCTTTCTCTCTTCCTTTTTTTCATCATCCTTGCTTTGATACTGATTTCTCCTTTCCTTGCAGTAAGTTCGGGTGTCGACCACTTGGCTAAGGGACATCAGAGACTGGATATCTTCGACGACTGCCCATATTCAGGATGCGGTTCCTGTTCCTTATTGCTTTGTGTCATCTGCCTCTTCCAGAGAGGACTCTTGCTCGGGTAGTGGTGGTGCCTCATCTCGCCATAGGGGGAAGAGAGCACGTCGCAGGGGTGGAAGCTCTTACTGAGAGAGAGAGAGAGAGAGAGAGAGAGAGAGAGAGAGGATGTGGGTTCGGGCTGAGTCCCGTTATTTTTTTCTTTTTCTTTTTATTTCTTACGAAATTGATGTAATACACACAAATATATTCAATGCAATGGATTTTTTTTCTTTTATTTATGATGAATGAATGCACGAATATGCGCCTTTTACTTTGCTCCTGAGACCGTAAAAAGGAATTTTTTGAAGTAAAATTTTTAATTAAAAAGGAAAATTATATAAGGAGGAAAAAGGGATTCCTGAAATTCTATTGAGAATATCAATTTATTTTTATTGAAATTTATGATTTGACAAAAGAGGAAAAAAGGGAAATTTCCAAAAATGGGGGGGGGGGGTGACGATTGGCAAGCACCCTGACCTGCCCATCGGCAGTTCAGTCCAGTCCCATCAATTAAAAGCTTTGAATGGCACCCTCTTCAGCCTTTGGTACTTTGTGGGGTAGGATTCCTTTCGATTCCTGTAGGGATTATGTCCCTTGTGAGGGTTTTCAAGTATAAAAAGGGGTGAGGGTGGAGTGTTTTCATCACACCTTTGCATTCGTACCCACTTGCCCACTATTTCCTAGCCTTGCAAGATGTCTCTCCCTAGTAGCATCGAGTTTGCCAACTACCTCGAAGCCTTGGAAGCTATGTGCTCTTATAATGTTGGTTATGATGCTTTCAACATGCGTCGAGTCTACTTGTAGCGCAATCGGCCTTTTGAGTGGAACGTGCTGATGGCGGCGGTACAATTCTGGTACCCTGAAGACCATGTATTCCGCTTTGGGTTGGAGGAAGTTGATCCTACCTACGAGGAATTTTCTGCCATGCTGGGTGTAAATCCCAGTGTTGCTGCTGCTTTGCCCAAATTTTTCCTCTCTCCTAGGGATTTGTTGACCGGGCTTCTTCATATTTCGCCTTCGGCGGCTAGATCATTGGTTGCTGGAGGAATGACCTCCCTCCCAGCGGTGCTGCGGTCTATGCATTTGCGGGAAGTGGGTGATGCTGGCTATGCTGGAGCCGTGGTTTTGGGTCCGGTTTTTAAATTGCTGTTGGTGACTAGGGAGGTGCAAGTGGACCCACAACTTGAAGCCATTACCTCACAGATGTCATACCATCGCAATCCTACGACGGTGATACTAGCAGAGACCCTGAATGGCCTGGATGACTAAAGAGAAGAACGTTCTGACTTTTTAAGGGGTAGCCCTGTAATGCTGTTCATGTGGTTTTCCGAAAGATTTTGCTTGGCGACTCCTCCAAAGTATCCCTTATCGGCCGTACCCAACTTCTTTTCATGCTACTTCATTAGCGTTGGCCTGTATGTTGAGAACTGGGAGAATTGGCTTGTGGAGCATGGGGCTCATGGGCTATATTGGTCAGTGCCTTGGTGGGAACAGTTGCAGCATATTCTGGAGTTAGGAGAGTATTCATATGTGTGGCTGGTTTGTCTCAGACAGACCTCTTTTTATTTTCCTTGGCGGCTTTTGCGCCAATTCGGCTGGGCGCAGGTCGTGCCCCCTCGGACCTCAAATTTATTTCCGGTAGAAGATTTGACTGAGCGCTTGCGTCTGTTTCTTCGATCTACGTGGGAAAGTCGGCGTCCTTCAACCCGTCCCTCTCAGTCTATCGGGGAGATTTGGTATGTCGCCAAAGATTATATGAAGTGGTTGTGGAGGAAAGTAGTCAGTAAGATGTTGGCAGTGGAGACTGGACAAATATGGCTTATTTTATCTAACAACATGGAAGGGCTGTTATGGTCTTTTCGAAGATGGTTAAGGCCTATCTATCCATGGAATGTTTAAGGCACTCTATTCAGGTAGGGGAAACTTGGGGACCTCCGGATGTAGGTGATGAGGGTGAAAGCTCCTCTGGTGGCTGTAGGTAGGACTCTTGTAGAGTTTATTTGTGTAATGGATGACAGTTGTGGTTGTTTTATTTCGATTTTATGGTAATAGGGGGAAGGGAGTTATCCGTTCATTTTTCTTATTTAATCCACGCTGAACTTTCATATTAATGAAATAAACAAGTTTCTGATCATTCAGCTGTGCCTTTCGATGAATTTTACATTTTTGAATTATCTATACTAATCGCTAAGGCATGCATAACCCTTTTGTTCAAGTATTTTTAAAATGAACCGCCGTTCTCGGAGGTAAGAAAAGAATAGTATTTTGTGAAAAAGAAAGGGCCACACTCATGTGAGGTGCATGAGCTGCCTACGTACCTCTGGGGTTTTTGAAAAGTTTTAAAATAATTTTTTGTATAGGATCAGGCACACGTAGTTCTGGGTAGAGGGAAATGAAGAGGGTTATTTTTCTTTCTTTTTTCAGAATAGAAGGGGGATGAGAAGAGTCTTAGCGCGCCAAGATTTCGGACTAAGGGTAGAATTTTTTGAGGTGATCCAGATTGACTAGACGAGCCATCTCCTCCCCATCTAGGTCAGTGAGCATGGCGGCACCGCCAAATAAGATTTTCTTCACAATGTAGGGGCCGCTCCAATTGGGCTTGAATTTCCCTCTGGGGTCCCAGATGGGTTCTATTATCTCCTTCAGGGCTAAGTCTCCCTCTCGGACACCTCAGTCCTTGACTCTCTTATTGAATGATCGCGCTATTCGGTGATGGTACCCCTATATATGGTACAGTTATTTTAACCTTCTTTCATCTAGGAGGGCCAACTCATCAAGATAGATTTGGCACCAGTCTTCTTCACTAACTTTTCTTTCGATAATGACGTGTAGCGAGGGTATTTCCATCTCCACAGGTAGGACTGCTTCCATGCCGTAGACCAGGGAGTAAGAGGTAGCCCCTATAGAAGTTTTGATTGAGGTTTGATATCCCCAAAGGGCGTACGTGATCCAGTCATCCCAATCCTTATAACTTTCGGTCATCTTGCTAATGATGGCTTTGAGGTTTTTATTGGCGGCTTCAACTTCACCATTGGGCTGAGGTCGGTAGGGAGAAGATTTATGTCTCTGAATCCCATACTCGTTAACTACTTTTGTGACTTCTGCTTCAAAATGCAACCAGCTATCTGATACCAACTCGTGCGGGACCCCATATTGGCAGATGATATTTTTCTTGAGGAATTTGGCCAATTTCTTGGCGTTCAATACTTCGTATGACTCAACTTCGACCCATTTGGTGAAGTAATCGATGGAAACCAGAATGAACTCATGTACGTTTGAAGCCTTTGGTGTAACCTTCCCTATGATGTCGATACCCCAGGTGGAGACCACCTAGGGAGAGGTCATGTTGTATAATTTTTATGGAGGCAAGTGTTGAAGATTAGAGAATTGTTGGCATTTGGGGCACCTCCAGACATAGGCGGTGCAATCCTGGATCATGGTGGTCCAGTAATAGCCCTGTCGAATGATCTTCTTGGAGATCATGTGACCATTTATATGGGGTACGCATTCCCCATTGTGGATCTTCTGCATTATTTTCTCAATCTCAGCCTCAATAATATAGTGTAGATGAGTTCCATCGAAGTTCCTTTTGAGTAGGGATTTATGATAGATGATGTACTGGGAGACCAGTCTTCGAAGAGTTATTCGATCTTTCTTGTTAGAACCCTCCGGATACCTACCATGTTTGAGGAGGTAGCAGATATCAGAGTACCAGCAATCGGCTATTTCGGGATCTTCGGTGGAGACAAGCTCAATATGGTAGTAATGGGTCGGTTTGTCTTGCTTTTGAACTAGGAGGGGAGTCATTATTATTCCCTCGGGCATGTCGACTATGGAGGCCAAGGTAGCGACAACATCGGTAAGGTTGTTCTTTGCTCAGGGTAGGTAACGGAAGGTGATATCTCGGAATCGGGAGGCTAACTCTTCTAATTGGGCATGAAAGGGTTGAAGCATTTCATCCTTGACTTTCCAGCTTTTGAGCACTTGACCGATGATAAGGGAAGAATCCCCGTAGACATCAAGGTATTGAGTACCTTTCTTGAGAGAGACTTGGAGGCCCACTGTGCATGCCTCATATTCCGTCATATTATTGGTGCAAGGAAAATCCAATTTAATGGCGATTGGAGTGTGGGAGTCATCTGGGGTGATCAGGAGTATCCCAATGCCATATCCCTTTTTGTTGGCAGCACTGTTAAAGAACATTTCCCATCGAAGGCGATCTTGAGTGGTGCAGAGGATATTTTCATCTAGGAATTCGAAGATCCGGACATCTACTTCGTCTATGGGGTAATCTGCGAGGTAGTCAGAGATGGCTCTTCCTCTAACATCTTTCTGTGTGACATACACGATATCAAACTCGATTAGGAGCATCAACCATCGAGCCATTCGACTGGATAAGGCGGGATTCTCAAGCAGGTATTTGATGGGATCCATTCGGGATACAAGTTTGATGGGGAAGGTGATAATTTAGTGTAGCAACTTTTGGGTGACCCAGATAATTGCGACACATGCCTTTTCTAAAGAAGTGTAGTTGACCTCGTACCCGGACAATTTACGACTGGCATAATAGATGGCTCTTTCCTTGTGGGAGTCTTTAAGGTGTTGCGATAGCAAAGCCCCAGCTGCAGTATCAATTATGGTTAGGTATAGGAGTAAAGGGAGACCAGACTGTGGTGGCATGAGAACTGGAGGTTGGGTCAGGTATTGTTTGATTCGATAAAAAGCTTCTTGGAGGGCCCCATTCCAAACCTTGGTTGAATCCTTTCGGAGGATCTTGAAGATTGGTTCAGAGATGGAGGTTAGCTGGCTGATATATTATAATTTCCCAATAAAACCTCAGACTTCTTTCTCTATTCGGGGTGGTGGCATCTCAAGTATGGCCTTCAACTTTGTAGGATCTGCTTTTATCCCCTTTTTACTAACCATGAATCCCAAGAGTTTTCCCTTTGTAACGTTGAAGACACACTTCTGTGGATTAAGTCGCATCTGATACCGTCGCAGTCGTTCGAAGAACTTTCGGAGAGCGGGAACATGAGCTTCTCTATTTTTGGACTTGATAATCATATCATCCACATAAACCTCAATTTCTTTGTCAATCAGGTCGTGAAAGATTGTTGTGGCAGCCCTTTGGTAGGTAGCCCCAGCATTCTTTAGACCGAATGGCATAACAGTGTAGAAAAATGTTCCCCATTAGGTGATGAATGCGGTTTTTTCTTGGTGGTCGTGGTGCATCTTGATTTGGTTGTATCTACCAAACCCATCGACGAATGACTTGAGAGCATGGCTGGCTATGTTGTCCATGATGATGTCAATATTGGGTAGTGGATAATCATCCTTTGGAGAAGCTTTGTTTAAATCTCTGTAGTCTACACACATCCAAACCTTCCCTCAATAATTCGGCACAAATACTATATTGGCTAGCCATGTGGGATATTCGATCATACGAATGAAGCCCACGTTCAACTGTTTGATCACCTCTTCTTTGACCTTGAGCGGCCATTCGGTGCCGAGCTTCTCAATTTTTGTTTAACTGGCTTGTAATATGGGAGAGCGGGGATCTCGTGCTGAGCTATTTCAGGATCAATGCTGGGCATATGATCATAGGACCATGCGAAGACATCCACGAACTCCTTCATTAATTCTTCGAGTTGTGCACGCTCATGCCCATCAAGGGTGGTCCCTATCCTAATATCGCGCAGTTGGCTACTAGAACCGAGATTAATAACAACAGTCTCTTCTTCATTAACTTGAACACGATTATGTTGTTTATTATTAACCTTATTTAGATCTGTTAAGAATTTTTTATTTGAAAAAGCATCATCATCAAAAGTTTGATTATAATTCAAGCAGTTAATGTAAGGCACAACAAGATACTCAAAATCTTCGTTTATTTCATTTATAGGAAAAACAACATTGAGAACCTCATCAAAAGAGGTCTCGATTACATTTGATCAAGGATATACAATAGAAGAAGAAATAGGTTAAACATTGGGGTTAGGGGAGATTTCAAGAGGTATAACAGGAACAGCATGCCAGTTGAGGAGAGGTGTATTAGCAGCTTTAATCAGATGGGATGGGTCCACTGATGTAGTGCCTGAATGAGCCATGGAGAGTGCCAGCCCTAGTATCTGTAAGTTGAAGGAATCTTCGGAATCACTTTCCTTAGTCTCTTCGGTATCTTTGATGAGCAGTTGTACGCGGTGTTGGAAACTTTCGGCCCATGGGTAGATATCTTGGAAGAAGATCTCCATTCCAGGTTTCATCTTCTTATCTGTGTGTCAAACTATGGTTTTGGAAAATCGCAAAAGGGAAGTCCTCGGCTTCTTTGATGAATCATCCATTTAAGGAGTCTCCTGAGATAGTTCAGATGAAATTTAATCCTCTTTTTGGTCGAGACTAGAGGATCATTCTGAGCTCTTGTTCTGATGGTTGATATCCCAAGCTGTAAGGAGGAAAAGCTTTCTTCAGTTCGATTGGCTCAAGTATCCCTTGTTGCCTTTTCCCTAGCCCTAGTCCGGGCATGAAGTGCATGTTTCTGAATATCTAAATCACATTGACATTGCCATGAGGGTCATATTCTGGACAAACCCTTTCTTTGAAACCTTCCCCTGCTAGGAGTTGGAGTGGCTCAACTCAGAATCCTGATAGGAGCATATCATTTGACCCGTGTTGTATCTCAAGAATTGGACTGCTGGTGCTTGCACCCTCGATATTTACGTTGTCTCATAAAATGGTGATGACTCGCCCGTTGGCAAAGAAGTTTAATTTCTGATGGAGTGAGGAAGACACACCCATGATATTTTCGAGCCAGAAGCGTCCGAGCAACAGGTTGAAATAAGTTGGGATGTCTATGACTTGGAATTAAACGACAGGATTTATAGGGCCAACCCCTATTACAAGTTTTGTGGATCCCATCACCTCTCAGCGGGTATTATCGTAGGAATGCACATCGTCGCAGGTTGGAGCGAGGTCGCTTTCTTTCAGGCCTAAACACTTGAAGGTTCTCAGAGGGCAAACGTTCAAGGTGGATACATTATCGACAAGGGAGAGTGGCATGGCCTTCCCCATAACTTCAATGGAGATGTTGAGTGAATGATTATGATTTGGCCCAATTTTGGGGATTTTTACTTCAAAAAATAATAGCATTAGGGTAGAGGTCAGGGATTCAACTAGATTTACTTCTTCTTCTGGTGTGGTAGATGGAGGAACTGTGGGTCCAATGAGTAATTTGATTAAAGCCTTTTTGTGCAGCTGGGAGGACATGTAAAGCCTGCATAGAGTGATGTTAGCTTGGGTTTTCTTCAATTCATCGAAGATTTTGCTCTCCTCGATGGTCATCTCTGGAATAAGAAGGTTTTCAGCTCCTTTCCCTTTGTTATTTGTTGGTAGTGAGCTTCGAACCTCGTAATGTCTCCCTAATCTGGTCATGTGATTTACTGAAGAAGGGAAGAACATGGATCCCGTTTCCTCGTCACTCTCAGGATGTTCTGCCACCCTATTTATTTCTCCGAGGAGTTCTTCAAATGATATTATCCCACATATGTTGGCTATTGGGTCAGCTCTTCCTAAAGCTTGTTCTTCACTCGAATCTTCAGATTCTTCCTCCCATCCGGTGGTAACAATTCTATCTTTCCCTGTAAAGCCGATATATTCCACAACTTCAATGGCTTCTTCATACAGGTCCTCCCATTCTGTGGGGATATGTGTGATTGAAGGGACCAAATGACCTTGTAACTTCAAAGTGTCAAGTAACCATGTGATACTGCAAATGTTGTTGGTTTGCCTGAATAATTCTGCCATAATCTGGATAACATCATCTAAGATGAATTCATCGGTTGGTATAACCCACTTGTATGAATCTCGAGCCCATTTTCGTGCTTCCAAAAATAGTGTACTAAATCTCTGGCAATCGATGACCATCTGTGAGGGCAATTTCAGCCCGTACTCTAGGATTTGGTTTAACACCTCTGACAATTCCATACTTCCATTTTCAGAACAGGTACGGACAGCGATGCATGCTTTAGTAAGGAGTGACAGTGCCTCATCAGTGAGGTTAGTAGGGTATAGGAGGATATATGGGCTAATTTGAAGAGGTTTAGGAGAGTATATGGGTGTGATTTCAGTTGAGTGATCGAAATCTAGGTTTTCTTCCAAGAAGAGGGCATTGGTGTGATTCGAAAGTGGATTGTGAGTAGTGTTTGGCTGGTGGGGCGATGGTACCCCGGTCAATGAGATCTTGGATTATGTTCCAAAGGTGAAAGCATTGGTCGGTGGTATGGCCAGTAGTTTGGTTAAAGGCGCAATGAGCATCAGTCTTGAAGTTTATTGGGAGTGGATTTGGCAATGGACGTGGATCCAAGGGTTTGATAAGGTTTCGGCTTAATAGGGCTCAGTAAACTTTGGAGAGGGGAGCATGGAGCTTAGTGTATTCCCTTCGGATGGGGGCAGGGCGGCTTTGTGGTGCCTATGATGTAGTTGGTTGAGAGATGTTGTTGATGGTTGAGACTGTAGCACTGGTAGGCATGTCATACTTTCTAGGGGTGAACTGTCAGGACACCTTCTTCAGTTCAACCTCTCTTTTAACGAGGCTTTCCTCGATTTCCACCACAGCTTCTCTGAGAGCTTGGAAGTGGGGATAGTATTGTCCTCCCATCATCGCTCGGACATGGGGCAAGAAGTTTTTCTTCACTATGTTGACTTGTTCTTCCTCAGATGGCCGATTGGTCATGGTAACTACTTGCTCCCTCCACCGGGTTATGAAGTTACTGACTGATTCTCTAGGATTCTATTTGAGCAGCTCTAAATCATGACGGGTGACCTCAAGGTCTTCGTTGTATTTGTACTGTGACATGACTTCTCGGGCTACATCCTCCCAGCTACGAATTCTGGATTCCTCAAGAGATAAAAACCATCGGAGGGCACTATCCTTAAATGTTTGTTGAAATAATTGGGCCATCACGTCCTCAGAAGCCCCTATTAGAGTTATGGAACGATGGTACCTGGGAAGATGAACAATCGGGGGTCCACTCCCTCCGAACTTCTCAGTATTTGTCATCTTGAACTTCTCGGGTAACCTCGCTTTAGGATAAGGGGACATGTGGGTGTAGTCCATGTAATTACCAGAGATCCTAACTTGGTCAAACTTCTTGTTGAGAATCTTGATATCCTCTTTGACTTTATTCATCTCCATCTCTTTTGGATCAACGACCACAGGTAAGTTGGACATAAGCTGGGCAATATTTGGCATTGGAAGCTAGGAAGGCGGTGGCCCATTGGTAGGAGGGGCACGTGGAGTGTGCTGATATTATTTGGGAACCCAAATAGGCTCGGGTGGACCCATAGCACGAGGGAACAGGGCATCGGGCTCTTGAGGAATAGGAACCTGGTTTTATTGAATCTCTCGGACCTCCGTTTGGAGGTTGTCAATCTTGGACACAAGTTGAGCTAAGACTGTTATCAGATCCGGCTGTATAACTGGTGCTTGATCTGTATTCTCCATGGAAAGTGGTTGGATTCTAGACTCAAAGAAGTAGTAGAGGAACGGATGAAACTCCGGGGTGTTTTGACTGAAGACCGAAACTAGTAAGGAGCCAGGCCAAGGGCTTGCGATCGACTTGAGAAGGCGTAGGATGAGATTTATTTTTGAGAAAAAAGGAAGAATATTTTTTTAATTTTTGATAAAGAAGGGAGAAATGTGTTTGAATTTTTGATAAAGAAGGGAAAGATGTTTTTGGATTTTTGATAAATAAGGAAAAGTGCTTTTGGAGAAGGAACTTAGCATGATTATTATGATTATTATGTTCTCACTTGTATTTAATTCTCCTAAATGCAATATCGGACAGGACTCGAGCCTGAGAAAGTGGGGGTTTCAATATATGCAAAGCTACAGCTGGACTTGAAACCAGGCTCACGGACAGGGTCCCGTTTTAAAAATGCGTGAGAAATGGGCGGCAGATCGACCCGGAATTTCGACAGATTTTCGGGTTGAAACCGACAATCTAATGTGCGTGTCCTAGGTTTGACACCTATATGCGGGTATGCAGTTGGTTTGGTGAATTGGCATGGGTTCCCCCTTTTGCGTGACTTCCACGATATACGTCTTGCTCTTACGGGCAATCGGTACGTGTGGACAAGCCATTTGATATACCTGAATGTACGTGAATTGCCTCACCATATACCTCATGGGGACAATACGTGTGAGAGAAAATTTGATATAATCGACGTACGTGAACGAATTCCCTGCAATATACCTCCCTTCATGACTTCGATCAAGCGGTACGATGTGGGGGAACTCTTAGATATACGTCGAAGGTACTTGGCCAATGGAAGGTGAGAGTCATATCTCTTAGGCTAACTGCGACCTGCCGGACCAGCGCCCATCACGAAGTGACCCTCCAGTTACTGTGTAAATTTTGGTCAATATCAATGTTCTTTGGTGATGTTGTGTGAATCATGCATGATTCCCTTATTAGCATCTTATGATGAGAATGACTTTCTTGATTATGCCAAACTGGGAGCAAAGTACAAGTACCCAAAAAGGTACACTAAGTATGGAGGGGGTGATGCATGCAACATTGGGATATATGTGATCCTAGGTGCACGTGATGTGAAGTGTACATGGTGAAATTTCTACAAGTGTGTGAATATAAGCATAAGCATGGGATACACATGGAAAAGGGGAACATGCGGATATGGGGGGGACATAAACAAACATAGCATCCATGTAAATAGAGTCAAGCCCTCAAAACAAACACAAGTCCCCAGCAGAGTCGCCACTGTGTCCATCTCCGATCCCCGCCGGGGAGGAAAACGATCCTTCGGGTCCCGCGCGTCCCTCTCGGGAGAGCGCTTCGATCGGCATCGTTTGAGATGTGGTGTAAAAATGTAGAGAGATTCAGAGTCGCCAGTCTATTTTACTCAAAACAGACAAAAGAAAAAGGGGAAACCACCCCGAATGATGGCATCCAAAAACATACTGGATCGTGCAAAACCAAAATGATTCGAGAAGAGTTCAGAGGCTTAGTTACAAAATGGGAAGGTGTTAGGCACCCATTCCTCCCTTTCGGTCTCTCATGGATATTTGTTATTTTCCTTTATATTTCCCCCCGTGATATGTGTGCATGTGTATATATAGAATGGAGGTAGGAATCCTCGACTTGTATCATGGAAAAGATAAAGCGAGTCATCCGTAGGAAGGTATAAGAATAATATTACAAAGTAAGATTTACGCGATTACCCTTACGTTGGTCCTTATAATGAAACGATAACGCATATGGGGTAAGACGTCACTAAGAACAAGTATATAAAATATGAGGAAATGTATTTAGAGGATATTGAAAATGAGAGAAAAAGAGAGAAAAAGGACTCGAGTCTCGAGTTTTACCCCGAGATGCCTATGTAGACTATAAAGGCATCAAAATCCACATAGTTCGCATACACAGTGAGGGGTGGGGTTTATCCCATAAATACAAATGGGGATCTCTTATTTTTGAATGTGTGTGTGTGTTTGTGTAGAAAAAGTGTTTTAGTTGTGATAAAAGTGTGGAAAAAGTGTGAGAATCCCTACTTGGAATTTATGAGCAAACCCTCTTTTTCTTGTTTTTTTTTGGGTTTTTATTTATATTAAAATATAAGATGTGCAATAATACTAAATAAAAAGTATATTAGGATGTAAGAAATGAGATAATAAAAGTTCTACGTAAGAAAACAAGTTATTGGGAATTTAAGAGAATTTAAGAGAGAGTTTAAGAAAGTTGGACCTTCTTGAAGATCTTGAGCTTGATCTTGAATGTTGGAGAGTATCCCTTGCACTTGGATGATGATGGAGAGTGGTTAAATTACCATGTTTGATGAAAAGGATGATGAAAAGTGGAAGTAAAAAAGGGATTTGGGAGTTGAAATTACGTTGCCTTCGAGAGAGGTTTTTGGGATTCGCTGAGAGAGATTTTGATCAGATCTGGGCTCCTGTTGCAAATGAGGTGAAGACCTCCTTTTTATAGGCTCAGGACAGTTCCGATCGGGATAGACCCCTTCCTGCCTGTTAGCACCTTCCTGCCGAAAGGCAGGGTCTGGAACCACCCATTTGGCAGTGCGCTTCAGGCTTTTTTTGAAAATCATCCATGGAGGGCAAACCGTTGGTCAGAATCGTGCCGGGGGTATACTGTTGGAAAGGTAATTCAGAGACTTTTGAAAGTCCTTCAGACCACTCCCAGGTTCAGGAGATGACCTTGGGGCAAATATGGCTCGAAAGCATTTGTCGGTACATTGGACGGGGAATTATTCGGATGCAAAGGGATCGTTCGTCCGCATGGTAAGTCCTAATCGCACACGGGGTAGACCGTTGGAAAGGTTAGGAGATGTACTTAGACATTCCAAAGAGTTTAGCCCGCTTTGGAGAGTTGACTTTAGTCAACTAGGCTCGAGAATCATTCTAGGACCTCTCGGAGTCAAATAGATCATTCGTCCACATGGAAAGTCAGAATCGCGCATGGGACGGACCGTCCGAAAGGGTATTCAGTGCCCTTTGAAGATTCATTTAGCCTCGATTAAGATGAATAGTTGACATAGGTGAAACAGATCCCGAGAGCACCCGGTGGCCTCTGGGTCACGTTTCGGAAGCAAACAGATCGTTCGTCCGCATAGTAAGTCGGAATCGTGCACGGGGAGGACCGTTGGAAAGGATATTCAGTTCCCTTTGATGATTCTTTGAGTCTCGGTCGAGACAAATAGTTTGACTTTTGGGTCAAACTGAGTCGGGGAGTGCCCGATGGCTTCTAGGTCAATACTCAGGACATGACCTTGGTTTGTAGTGATGAGGGGAGGTACTAGGGACCTAAGGAGAGTTAGGGGGTAACAGAATGGGGTGTCTACATGCATCCTCCACATTCCCCTTCTGTCAAAGGGCTGCCGCTTGACCAGCTTCCAATGCCAAACATTGCCCAGCCTATAGCTAACCTGTCTGTGATCGTTGATCTGAAGGAGGATTTCAAGAGGATCTCAAGATGCTCACCAAGAATTTTGACCAAGTCAAGGTCTCTGGGAATTACATGGACTACACCCACATGTCTCCTTATCCTAAAGCGAGGTTTCCCGAGAAGTTCAAGATGCCAAATATCGAGAAGTTCGGAGGGAGTGGACCCCCGATTGTTCATCTTCGCAGTTATCATCGTTCCATGACTTTACTAGGGGCTTCTGAAGAATTGATGGCCCAATTGTTTCAGCAAACTTTGAGGGATAGTGTCCTCCGATGGTTTTTATCCCTTGAGGAATCCAGAATCCATAGCTGGGAGGATGTAGCCCAAGAATTCATGTCACAATATTAATACAACAAAGATATTGAGGTCACCCGTCATGATTTAGAGTTGCTCAAATAGAATCTAGGAGAATCAGTCAGAAACTTCATAACCCGGTGGAGGGGGAAAGCAGATACCATGACCAATCGACCATCTGAAGAGGAACAGGTCAACATAGTGAAGAAAAACTTCTTGCCCCATGTCCGAGCGACAATGGGAGGACAATACTATCCCCACTTTAGAGGTCTCAAAGAGGCGGGAGTAGAAATCGAGGAAATCTTAATTAAAACAAAGGTTGAACAGAAGAACGTCTCTGGACAGTTCACCCCTAAAAATTATGACAAGACTGTTAGTGCTACAGTCTCATCCATCAACAGCATCTCTCAACCAACCACATCATGTGAACTAGAAAGTTGCCTTGCCCCCATCCAAAGGGAATACACTGAGCTCCATGCTCCCCTCTCCAAAGTCTACCAAGCCCTGTTAAGATGAAACCTCATCAAACCCCTGGATCCCCGTCCATTGCCAAATCCACTCCCAAGAAACTTCAAGGTCGATGCTCAGTGCTCCTTTTACCAAACTGTCAGCCATACCACCGACCAATGCTTTCACCTTTGAAACATAATCTAAGATCTCACTGACCAGGGTACCATCGCCCCACCAGCCAATCCTAAGACAAACACTACTCACAATCCACTTCCAAATCATGCCAATGCCATCTTCTTAGAAGAAAACCCAAATTTCGATCCATCAACTCAAATGACACCCATATACTCTCCTAAAACTCTTCAAATTTGCCCATATTTCCTCCTACACCCTATTAGCCTCACTGATCAGGCACTCTCACTCCTTACCAGAGCATGCATCGCTGTCCGTACCCGTTCTGAAAATGGAAATATGGAATTGTCAGAGGTGTTAAACCAACTCCTAGCGTTCAGGTTGAAATTTCCCCCACATATGGTCATCGATTGCCAAAAGTTTAGTACACTACTCTTGGAAGCACGAAAATGGGCTCAAGATTCAGACAAGTGGGTTGTACCAACCGATAAAGTCAGCCTAGATGATGTTATCCAGACTATGGCAAAATTATTCCGGCAAACCAATAGCATTTACAGTATCACCGGGTTACATGACACTTTGAAGCTACAAGGGCGTTTAGTCCCTTCAATCACACATATCCCCACAGAATGGGAGGACTTGTATGAAAAAGTCATTGCAGTTGTGGAATGCATTGGCTTTATATGGAAAGACATAATTATTGCAATCGGATGGGGGGAAGAATTTGAAGATTCACGTGGAGAACAAGCTTCAGGAAGAACTGGCCCAGTAGCCGACATTTGTGCGATGATATCATTTAAAGAACTCCTCGGATAAATATATAAGGTGGCAGAACAACCTGAGATTGAAGAGGAAACGAGATTCATGTTCTCTCCTTCTTTAGTAAATCACATGACCAGATCAGGGAGACATTACCAGGTTCCAAGCTCACTACCAGTAAATGACAAGGGGAAGGGCGTCGAAAACCTTTTTATGCCAGAGATGAACATTGAGGAGAGCATGATCCTCGATCAAATAAAAAAAAACTCAAGCTAACATCACTATATGGGAACTTTTTATGTCTTCCTAGCTACACACAAATGCTTTAATCAAATTGCTCACGGGACCCATAGTTCCTCCCTCTACCTCACCATAAGAAGCGGTAAATCTGGTCGGATCCTTGACCTCTACCCGAATGCTATCATTTTCTGAAGAAGAAATCCCCAGAATTGGGCCAAATCACAATCATTCACTCAACATCTCCGTCGAAGTTATGGGGAAGGTCGTGCGACTCTCCCTTGTCGATAATGGATTCGCCTTGAATGTTTGCCCCGTGAGAACCTTCAAGTGTTTAGGCCTGAAAGAAAGCGACCTCGATCCAACCTCCGCCATTGTACGTGCCTACGAGAATACCCGTCGGGAGGTGATGGGATCCATAAAACTTGTAATAGGGTTTGGCCCTATAAACCCTATCCTTGAATTCCAAGTCATAGACATCCCAGCTTGTTTCAACTTATTGCTCGGACGACCCTGGCTCCACAATATCAAGGGTGTGTCTTCCTCACTCCATCAGAAATTGAAGTTCTTCGCCGACATGTGAGTCATCACCATTTTGGGCAACGACAAAAATGTCGAGGGTGCAAGCACTAGCAGTCCAATTCTTGAGATACATCACGGGTCAAATGATATGCTCCTATCAGGATTCCAAGTTGAGCCTCTCCTACTCCGAACAGGGGACGGTTTCAAAGAAAGGGTTTGTCCATAATATGACCCTCATGGCAATGTCAATGTGATTCAGATGTTCAGAAACATGCACTTCATGCCCGGACTGGGACTAGGGCGAGGGCAGCAAGGGATACTTTAGCCCATCGAACCGAGATTTTCCTCCCTGTGGCTTGGGGTATCAACCATCAGAACAAGAGCTCAGAATGGTCCACCAGTCTTGACCAAAGAGAAGATTAAACTGCACCCGAACTATCTCAGGAGACTCCTTAAATGGATGATTTATAAAAAAAGGTGAAGACTTCACCTTTTATGATTTTCCAGAATCATGGTATGACCACACAGACAAGAAGATGAAACCTGGAATGAAGATCTTTTTCCAAGATAGCTACCCATGGGCCGAAAGTTTCCAACACCGCGTACAACCGCTCATCAAAGATACCGAAGAGACAAAGGAAAGTGATTCCGAAGATTCCTTCAACTTACAGATACTAGGGCTGGCACTCTTCATGGCTCATTCAGGAACTACATCAGTGGACCCATCCCATCTGATTAAAGCTGCTGATACCCCTCTCCTCAACTGGCATGCTGTGCCAGTTATACCTCTTGAAATCTCCCCTAACCCCAATGTTTAACTTATTTCTTCTTCTATTGTCTATCCTTGATCAAATGTAATAGAGACCTCTTTTGATGAGGTTCTCAATGCTATTTTTCCTATCAATGAAATAAACGAAGATTTTGAGTATCTTGTTGCGCCTTACATCAACCTCTTGGATTCTAATCAAACTTTTGATGATGATGATTTTGCAAAGTAACAATTCTTAACTGATCTAAATAAGGTTAATAATAAAAAACATAACCGCGTTCAAGTTAATAAAGAAGATACTGTTGTTATCAATCTCGATTCTAGTAGCTAACCGCGCGAGATTAGGATAGGGTCCACCCTTAATGAGCATGAGCTTGCACAATTCGAAGAGTTGCTGAAGGAGTTCATGGATATCTTTGCATGGTCCTATGATGATATGCCTGACATTGATCCTAAAATAGCTCAGTACGAGATCCTCACTCTCCCAAATTACAAGCCGGTTAAATAAAAATTGAGACAACTCTGCACCGAATGGCCGCTCAAGGTCAAAGAAGAGGTGGTCAAACAGTTGAACGTGGGCTTCATTCGTGTGATCGAATATCCCACATGGCTAGCCAATATAGTATCTGTGCCGAAATATGGAGGGAAGGTTTGGATGTGTGTAGACTACAAAGATTTAAACAAAGCTTCTCCAAAGGATCCCTGAGCAGCCAATTTCTCAAAAAGGCCTGAAACACACTGCCAAATGGTAGGTTCCACACCCCGCCTATCGACAGGTGCCGATATACAGGATCAGGTCTATGCCGATCGGTAGTGGCCTCAGCCTATAAAAGGAGGCCTTCACCTCATTTGCAAGGAGAGCCCAGATATGATACAAATCGCTCTCAACGAATCCCGAAAACCTCTCTCAAAGGCAGAGTGATTTCAACTTCCAACTTCCTTTTTAACTTCCACTTTTCATCATCCTTTTCACCAAACTTGGTGAATTTTCCTCTCTCCATCATCATCCAAGTGCAATGGCTGGTCTCCAACATTCAAGATCAAGCTCAAGATCTTCGAGAAGGTCCAACTTTCTCAAATTTCTCTTAAATTCTCATAAATTCTCAATAACTTGTTTTAGTACTTAGCACTTTTATTATCTCATCTCACACATCCTAATATACTTTTTATTTAGTATTATGCACATCTCTTATTTTCATATATATAAAACCCAAAAAATAAGAAAGAAAGGGTTTCTCATAAATTCCAAATAGGGATTCTTATACTTTCTCACACTTTTTTTCACAACTAAAACACTTTTCCACACACACACACACACACTTACAAATAATAGATACCCCATTTGGATTTATGGGATAAACCCCACCCCTCGTTTTGTATGCGAACTACGTGGACTTTGATGCCTTTATAGGCTGCGTAGGCGTCTCGGGGTAAAACCCGAGACTCGAGTCCCTTTTCTCACTTTTTTTCTTATTCTCATATTTTCTCTAAATCTAATCTTCTTATATTCTATATACTTGACCTTAATGACCTATTACTCTATATAAGTTATCGTTCCATTATAACTACCAACGTAAGGGTAATCGTGTAAATCTTATTTTTCTAATATTATTCTTATATCTTCCTACGGATGACTCGCTTTATCTTTTCCATGATACAAGTCGAGGATTCCTTTCTCCACTATATATATACACATGCACACATATCATGGGGGAAATATAAAGGAAAATAGAAAATATCCATGAGAGATCGAAAGGGCGGAATGGGTGCCTAACCCCTTCCCATTTCGTAACTAAGCCTCCGAACCCTTCTCGAATCATTTTGGTTTCGCATGCACCAGTATGTATTTGGATGCCATCCTTCGAGATGGCTTCCCCTTTTTCATTTTATCTGTTTTGAATAAAATAGACTGGCGACTCTGAATCTCTCTACATTTTTACACCTCATCTCAAACGACGCCAGCCGAAGCGATCCTGAGAGGGATGCGCGGGACTCGAGGATCCTTTCCCTTCGCGCGCACGCCCGCGCGGCGAGGATCGGGGATGGCCACAGCGTGTTTTCCAAATAAAATATTATCCTCCGTCGCTTTACCCAACTGCAACATGTAATAAAAATAATCCAACTCATATACTTAATCCCGTAAGAAACTCTAATCCACGTAAATATTAACCCGACACCAACAAACTAATATTTACTACTCACTTTAAATTCTAAATTTATCACATTATACTGATAAATTCAAAAATTACTCTTCACTATAATTTCCTCTAATTACCAAATTACATCCACTTGTGTAATTTAAATATCCATAAAAGTGTGGTATATTACAGAAAGCAGTCCAACGGATTTGACATGATTGTAAGAAGGACTTGAGAATGGGCATGGAAGAAGAAACAACCCCTATGTGGTTGGATTTTTGTCAGTACATATGCTAGTAATGAATTAGTGTTACTATCTATATCGTTGTGAGAAGAAGAAAAAACATAAGACTTGGCCATCAACCTGGGCTTGCTCAAAAAACATAAAAAATCGTAAAACTTGATGATTTTTAAGCATTCTGAGTGATGATACCTTAGTCTCAAATCTCAAAAATCAATGACCACATACCTGGGCGTGTAGAGCCCGTGAGAGATGAAAATCATAGTAAAGAGATAAATATCAAATTTAGCTCAATCAGATAAATAAACATATAAATACCCACTTCATCGCAAGCATGTGGAGATAAAAAAAAACCTTAATTTGGGACCTTGATGGAGTTTGGAAAGATTGGAAAGTTGATTTTGATGAGTATGGAAGAACTGAGGAGAGACTGATAAGGGTTTGTGAGAGACATGTGAGAATTAAAACCATCATTCCATCGAGACATGTCAGACTATCATTGCCATCTTAATCATAGCCATGATTTTGAATGATTTGAGGTTAACACACCATTGTCACTCTTTCTCCATCTAAACTTGCAAAAACATTAAACCTATAAATTCTTAAATGAAAAGACATAAACTCTAAATTAAATGACAAAAGAGAGATAAAGGGATACCATAATGAACAACGTTTATGTTGGCAATGTAGGTGATGAAGGCAGTGAAAAGACGTGAGAATAACGATTTACAAATTTGAGACAACTCTGAATTTAAGATATTTAGGGTGGAGTGTTGTAATGGGTTTGGTCAGATTTAAGAGATGGATGGCTAACTCTGATGGGTAGGTCTGTGCATTTTCAAATTAAAGAAAAAATATGGTTGAAGGCCCCTACCCAAAGATTCTCTATGCCACAACCTTGTCCCCTCTATTTTTCTCAAGTTTGACCTGGACCCTCCAATTGGTGCGTTAGTGGCACGATCAGGTTCCCAAATAATCTTGTCCCTCTTATGGAATAGTAAAAAACTTCTACTCCTTATTATATGTAATACTAGTAGAATGCCCGTCCCTAAAGGCATGTCAAAAATTTTCAAAATACATATTCACAAAACGAGGAAAAGTTTCAACATACATAATTGAAAAACTGCAAAAATTTCACCCCCCACCAATTTTGTAGCGTATTTTCTCTAGAAATTCTTACCAAATTTGTTATAAAAGAAACAAAGATTATTAACAACAAAATATAACCCATGCCTACCAACTAAATTTCACATGGCGCTGACATGTGTTGGCCTAATTTCCATATGAATATCAAATTTAATTGATTTACATAAATATACATACACATGGCATACACAAATTTGTTTTTGATAATATATTTGCGTTGGACAATTTGTCCATACAAACACTTAGTTACCAATTAATAAAAATTCAAAACCATAAAACTCAAAACATGCAATAATATAATATTCTAATGAACTCATTTGAATCATATAAATGTTTTATAGTAAGTATTAGTTAGAATCACAATAAACCATCACAACTTTTGAAGAGGATTTATTGGTACAACTTTTTTCATGTCTAATAAATTTTTTATAAATTTGAGGATTGGGGATAAGAGAATTTCCATTTAGTAATGATTCAGGTCAATAGCACCAAGAAATTTGCAAATCCCAATTGAAGATATAGCACAGATAATTGCTTTGAAAAATACACCATAGAAAACAGGCATCAAACTCTGAAAGATGGCCAAAAGAAAATGATTTTGTTAGATATATGTTGGGATACATACATATATGAATCAATAAGGTAAATAAATTCAAGAAAAATTCCATTTCATAATTCCATTTCATTACATAAATATGCAACGAAGTTTGGTAAAACATGGTTAGTTAAATATAAAAAATCTCCATGAATTTGTTTTGCTTTAACCCATATTTCATTCACACAATACTAAAAAACATGTGTAAAGAAATAAAATCCTCACAAATCCTCGACGCTACAGGTCGTCGGGAAACAGAGCTCCTCGAGATGTCACCAAACAAAAAAAGTAAAAAATCAAATCAAATCAAAATATACCTTGAACATGTAATCCGAAATCCACTGCATAAAAAAAGAAATAAAATTATTAATATAAATTCAAGAACTATTTTTGGTTACAACAACTTCTTAATGGCTATTACTTTGTTTCCGTTAGTTGTTTACTTGTAAGAAAAATACTGATTTTTAGCTAATACCGTGGAAAGACTATTGCTAAAAGAAAAAAATGGAAACTAAAAAATTAAGGAATCACCTATTAGTTTTCTTCTTTATATCCTCACATCTTCTTATAGTTTTTCTCACTTATTTAATATGGGAGTTGCCTCTTTAGACAACAAAATACTTAACCCAATAACCTCTTTACTCCAAATAAAAATTGATTGTGAATAGTAAACTACCTATAACAACTATATACAAATAGAAGGTGAACCAACGACCACATACCATAAAATAAAATCAACTTACCTATACCACATGACTATGTCGATCACCATCACGTTGCTCTTTTAAATTTAACATAATTAGGAAGCACCCTGATATCTACACCCTTATATATGTGAATGGTGGAAATAAATTTGAAAACAAAAAAAGACTTTGGATTATCTCATAAAAGGTTTCTCATTTCAATGATCTCATATGCAAAGCCAATATCTTTTAACCAATTATGGAATAAAATACACAAAAAAGTGTGAGAGGAAAAATACCTTCGTAGAAGTTTGGTTCGGGCGCCGATCTCACCGAAATATCCGCTGTAACTTCCATCACAGACAAAAACCTTCCTCACATGCTACTCAACGTCTTATTAAACATCGTCCCAAAATATAGTATTATGCAGTCGAAGGAGGCTCCGCTGATGAAAAGAACTGAAAGAAACCTTTGAATTTGATTTGATTATAAAAATCACTTCTAAACCCAGATGCCAAACCTTTTAAACCGTGTAAAAATATACATTTAATATTCAAACAAAACTAACTATCATAATTAAGAGAGATTATACCGTCAATATTATTTGAGTGTGGAATATTAAAGGGAAATTATTTACAGCGAGGGGGGGGGGGGGAGAGTGAAATGTGTTGGGTTTTATGGTTTGTGAGAACATTCGATCTATTCTTGGTTTTGGACCACCACCTGGAAAAAAAAACACGCACTGAAAGATCGAAAAAAAATATGTTCATCAAAGTGTAAGTGAACTTACAAAGATAAAGATAAAGAATTAATAGTTAGTATCTTGTCTTTGCATAAAGATAAATATAAAAATCACTTCTAACCTCTTTAACAATCTAGATTCAAAAAACAAAAAACCCAGCTCACTCAAAAACCCACTTGAACCCCACTCTCTCTCTCTGCAAAACCATGAAGATATCCAAAACCCATCAACCGTATATAATTACTAAATGCATACATAGACATGCATTCATTAATTACCAAAAATATATTTCTGGTCAAAATGTTAATTTAAACCAAAAATATCCACAAAATCTCAATCGATGAGAGAGAGAAAAAAAATGGATAGACTGTTTACATGATTATATTTCAATTGCCAAAAATGTAAACAACAAAAAATAAACTGTAACCACAGTTGCAACAAAAAAGACTAATATACACAGACAGAAAGAGATTACATTCGAAGATATGAATCTTTGGGAGGTGGTTACGTGTGAGAAATAAGAGAGAGATAAAGAGTGATGAGTTTTGTGAGAAAGAGTGTATAAATTGATTAAAGGGACTTTGCAGAACTGAAAAGGGGTTAATCGTAGAGAGTTACGAAAATACCCCAAATTTTGAATTAAAGGGAATGTTTCGTGACAAGAAAAAATAGGGAAACCAAATAATAGAGGGGGAAATTTGTAAATAAAGAGAGGTATCACTTTAGATTGTGCCATGTAATAATGCTTAAGTTGTGACATGGAACACTCTTACAGCCTTAGATCGCACCAATAAATTCGATCCCAATCGTTTATATTTAGGAACAGTAAAACACACTCCTCTCATATATATATATATATATATATATACTAGAGGAATGCCCATGCCTGGAAGCACGGTGAATATTTCCAAAGTATGTAATTACAAAACGGCTAAAAATTTCAAAGTACGTAACTTCAAAACAAAAAAAATTTGTTCCCCAACAAACTAAAGTGTAATTTTAAAAACAATGAACATAATACCATTTATTTATTGGACTCTCCACCCTACATAACAAATAAAAAATAGTCCAACAACGTTACATCAGATAGTCTAAATTCATCTAAAAAATTTACATATAGCATGAACTATATAATAGTCATCTATCGAATTCACATTATGCCTAAAATAAATAAAGTGTCAGATTTTTAAAAACATATTGGACATAATCTCTTTTATTGTTTGGACTATCCACTCAGCCTAAGGGATAACAACCAACAATATAAAAAAATCTCAAATTCGTCTCATAAAAACATGAAAAAAACAAACTTCTTAAAGAATAGATATATCAATTGAGTTTGTCCCACATATTCCACTATAATGATTGTCCCTAGTTTTAAAAATACGACCTTATATAAAACAAAAAATATAGTTAATCAACTGAAATAGCTAGTCAAATATTATATAAACCAAGCTAATTATGAATTATATAGAAAATATACCGTGTCGCTAACATGTTGGTAGAGAGTTCCTAGAAGGGGGATATTGTAATAAAATACAAAAATTTGTCAATGCCACACGGAAAGTGAAACATACTTTTCATTGAATAGAGAATAGGCTGGTTACGTGCAACAATGACTATGTTACATAATAAAATACTACTATCAAAAATCACAATAACAAATATTTCGTGCAACATTTTACAAACTCAGTACAAACCATTAAAGAACTAACCAACAAAAGAGAGAGAGTATGTAGAGGTATCGAAACTTAATGAAGTATGTTTGTATCTTCTTTAACTCCTTAAAATCAAGAGAAGTTAAACCCTGAAAAAGAAGATATAAGTAACCAAAAAATAAAGTAAATATATTAAACGATAAATAGGAACACATTCATAAACAATAGAACTAAATTTTTTGTCAAAACTAAACATAACACCAAAACTATGAAATTAAGGAAGAGGGGGGCATCATTTTAAGCATACATTGTGCCTAATAAAACTCAAGATTCAAAAAGATTAATCATCACCATTTTAAAAAAATACACCCTCTTCATTATAGATACAAAATTTGTGCATTTTGACATGAAAACCATCTAAGGGTCTCAGATTGTGCCCTGTCACCATTTGTGCATTATGACATGGCAAATGAGAGATATCAACTCTTGAACCAGCCTTACCCCCCCTGTGTCATCATTTTTTCCAGAGGGGGCTAAAATGCATAAGTTAAAGGGTATTTAAATATAATATTCGATACGAATCACACCCCCTAACATACACATTCCTAGTTCCTAGCAATGAAGTACAAAGCAAGAATAAGAACATGCAAACAAAAAAAATGGTGATATGTACAAAAGGGATAAAAGCCACTTTCCCTGGCGAACGATTGTACTTAGCATAAGCAATAAGCTGTTAAACCCCTAGGTTACCCTAGAGGATGAGTGTCGTCTCGTGAGGATTCTCAAGGATGAAACCCACAAAAATCAAAGTTTCCTCCAAAATTTGCCCAATGAACAGAACATACATGCTCAATAATAATGAACAAGATTTCACCATGTTATTAGAAAAGTGAATGAATTCACACAAAAGTCTGTAGTTATTAACATTATATAATGAACTTCATCGAATTAAAACCTTAAAAGTGGGAGGGGAGCGAGCACATGCATAGTTTGATTTGGCCAAAACTTAAATAAACCGAATAAACATAAAAGCATTCATATATCAATCCTCACCAATAATTATACTCAACAAATGAAATCACTATGAAAATGGAGGTAACACACGGGACATGTGGGCCTAAAGAGTAAAAGTAAATGCAAACTAGGTCGCGCACATGTCAGAATTGAAAAACGCTATGTATAAAATGAAAAATTGGAATCTAAATGAAAGATATCACTCAGTAAAAGAGGCAAAATGCATTTTCACATATTATCAAAATATTTACACTTTCCAACTGCATCTACCTAAGACCACATAGGACTTGAATAGGGTTATATTGTAGGCTAGGCTAGGGTACGAAATGAAAGGAATGTATATACGGATTCAAAGTATTCGGGGATAAAAACTCGGGATAATGGGAAAATGAGGGAAATAAGGAAAATAAAAAAGAAGTTCCAAAATCATGCATTATATATTACAATTGGAGAGTAACAAGGATTATTGAACTATACATACACAACATATAAACAAACTTTCTCTTTTCTTTTCTTTTCCTCTTTTTTCTTATGTTTTCTTTTATTTTCTTTTGCTTTTTGCTTTTTCTTTTCTTGTTCACTACACTTTCTTCATTTCTCACTATTTTCATGCTCAAATTGCAACAACACTACAGAACATCACTCAATCCCAAGCAACATTCCAAACAAAGGACATGGTGGCAAAGATAGAATTATCTCCCAAATGTTTTGCAGTTGGAATGGGAGGTGGTGCACATGAGGGCAAAGATTCCTTCATGGATAGCGACCCGAGCGAGTACTCCTCATCGGTGAAAATGTTTGGAACTATAAATTTTGAATCGATTCATCAGGTACTAACATCAGTGTGATAGTATAGAATAAAGATGGGGAAGAAAGAAATCCAATCTGAAATGATGAATTATCATTTCTTAAAGATTGAATCCCGAAGGAGAAAGGATCATTTTCAATGAAACTTTTTTCTTTGGGGGCCAAAGAAGAAATCATTTCACTGCAAATGGATATTATATACATTTCACCTCCACTTTCATTCTCTACTATACTATGGGCCAAGTCAAGAATGGTGTGTTCCAAACTAGGTACAAAGTTCTCACTTGGTTCAAAACATTCCTCGACTTCAAAAGTCTCGAAAGAAAAATCATCATCAGATTCAAATAATAAATCCAACTCATGTTCCCAACAATGATTTTCTTCCCGATAACGCTTTTCAATTTTCTCATTTTCAAGAATGCGCAAGCCCTCGCTGAAATTCATTTGGTGAGCAGCGTATTCTTGAAAATGTGAACCCTTGAAAATTATCATCGAAACGACTATCAAAATCATTATTATAAGAAATTTGAAAACTATTGAATTTTGTTTCAAAATTCTTATCATAAGGATCTTGCGACCCAAAATCGAAATGATCATTCACAAAATTTCTATAATCCATACTTTGACTTTCATAATACTCACCCAAAGTCATTTTAGATGTTACATATTTTTGGGTCCCTAAGTATTGACCAAAGGTCATAGCGGTAGCGGATTTTGAGAGTTATAACTACGATAACCGAAAGAATTAGAATAAGACATGATTACCCCTAAAAGGCTTGAGATGGTGCATTCCACAAAGAGATGTGCGGCTGAAAAATTCAAGCAGTTCTTGGCACTCAAATGTAGATGTCTTGCAAAAATAGTTAACAAAAAATTCAAATAGAAAAAACCACCACGAAATACTAAATCAAATAAATTCTAAAACAACAAGCCCCCGACAACAGCTCCATTTTGATTAAGGGCAAAAGTTGCGCCTTGTCAGGTCGTTGATCGTTGATCGTTGTTTTCAGGTAACCTCCTCAATACAAAACCTAAACTTATGACTACACTCAAAAAGGAAGTAGAGCAGCAAAGTCTGGGTATCGAAAAATCCACAGAGACAAGTGCTAGAATTTACTAAGTTTAATAATTATAAAATAAAAGTGTAAAAGTTAATGCTAACAAAAAGGAAAATATAACAAAAAGGAAAGGATTAATCTAGGCGTTGGAATATTAAACTAATATTAACAAATGAATAAAAACTATAGGTTGCGTCGGATATCCCTCACCTCAAGTTAATTGGTATAAATGGTTACACGGGCTTACGAGTTATTAACATTGCATCTCGTTTTGTTAGTTAATTAAATCAAGAGTTGTCACTCCCCTAAATTTGGATAAAACTCTAACAAGATTTTAGCGTCAACAAATACACTGAAAATTACGCATGCAAGGCCGTAAATATGGAGCATACATGATATACCCTGTTAAATCTCCTAGGCATAATAATTAGGACAACCCAATCGAAACAAACACATAAAAACTCCATCATCAAAGCAAAGCAACCAACCAACCCTTAGGTGAGTTCAATCCAACACAACCTAAACTAAATTAGCTGCTACAAATGATTAAAATCATTAAATAAATTAAGTAATTAATTAAAGCACACTAAATAAATTAACAACTGCAAATTTAACTAGGCATGAAATAAATAATAAAGCATGGACATAAATGGACAAAGCATAAATAAGAGAAAGATGATAATGAATAGTTATAGGAGCTTACATTAAATGGGTACACCAAAGAAAATGGAGGAGTGGGTATGGTCTCCAACAAAAATCCCCAAAATGAGCTCTCAAACCCTAAACTAAGTAAATTAAATGATCCCTCATCAAAATGATATGAAAAGTTTATATATACAAACCCTAAGATGACAAACTTGTAAATAAGAACGCTGATAACAGGGGAAAAAATCGATTCGGTAGAAACCGAATAAATTCAAAAATAGAGGAAGAAAAAAAAGTTACTTATGGGGCCAAACGAATCGATTCGCCTCTTGGCGAATCGATTCGCACCTAAGACTCTGCTTACTGCAACTTTGTCCAGCTTTATGAAAAATGTCGTAACTTCTTCGTTATAACTTGGAATTAGGCACGGTTGGAGGCTACACAAAGATAACTCATAGGGCTACAACATCCAATAAGACATTAGGACAAAAAAATGTGAAATGATTAAAATGCCCTTGAATGTGACCTTGAGTTTGCATTTGAAGTAAAAACCATCCTAAATATGCCATAACTCCTTCATTATACATAGAAATCATGCACAGTCATTGGCCACACGAAGAGAAACCAAAGGGATTCAACTTTAATGAAGGGTTAGGGATTAAAACCCAAATGTTAAAATTACTAAAATACCCCCGAAGCTGCAATAATCAATGAAACTTTTTCGAAAAGCAGCCAAACTTCACACTAAGCACCAAAATACCTACAAAAGCTCAGTTTTACCTGAAATTCCATGTTAGTGCATAAGACGGAGGTTTTCTGATTAACGAGCATAAGTTCGAGGATAATTAAATGCAATATTCGATACGAATCAGTAAGACCCCATATTTATAAGAATTTACTATTTAATTAATTCTGCTATTTTTAAATTACAGATGTGTCATATTTTAATTGAATTAATTATTATATGTGAATTAATAATATTAATCGAAAGAGATAATGGTTAATATTTTTGGAATAAAATTACTAAGTAAATAGTAAATAATTATTTTGCGTCCTATCAAGCGATAAGGACGTGGCAGCATTATATCCCAACCAGGAGTTGTGTGTAGACTAATTAGGGTCAGGATAGGACTTTATTATAGAGTGAATCGGATGGCCATTTTTAGGTCACAATTGATTTCGTATCAGTTGCGATAGTCAAAATAGTGAACTGGGGGGGGGGGGGGGGGGGGGCTATAATTAGGTTTCAGGGCCTTTTTAGTCATAACTGAGCCCATTTGGGAGTGTTTGTGTCACTTGAACTTGAGTTTTATTAATTTAATGATGTCTTAATGTTAGAGAATTATTAGAACTAATATATATGTTCTTCTACGATGTTAGAATAAATTATATTGGATTTTAGGTGTGTTTTGTGAACAAATTGTGGGTTAAAATGGTGGGAAAACATAACAGATATACGAAGAAGACGAACACTGGCATTTCGAATCGATTCGTCTCAAGGAGGGAATCGATTCCATCAGTGAATCAATTTGGCCTCTTCAATGAATCGATTCGATTACCCATATTTGCCTAGTTTATTTTATTTATGCCCTTAATTTATGAATATTTAATCGAGAGGTTTTAGGTTATTCTGAAACGATATTGATGGACATAACGAAATTCAGTAGCCCTATGATATATCTTGGGCTTACCCAAAATAGAAGAATTGAGGCTAGAACCTATCGGGCATAATATGAAAGTTAATTAAATTTGCAAGAATAGAACAAATAACGTAGAGATATGTGAACCTATGCCTTTTACCAGTAGGGTGTGAAAGGACTAAGTACTAATATTTCATAAAGGGTAACTAGGGCAGTTCGGGAAGTGATTGATACTCGAAAATATACAGTTGGAGGTTATATTTGCAATTGTTTGTACGTTGAGCATGCGGGAGATATATATTATATACGGACTTATATGATGGGGTTATGCGTATAGCTACTGAATAATATGAATATATAGGTTGTGTGAATAACTATGGTTATGAATTGATTATGTGTGTGAACATACCTACGCTACCTGCTATCCGGAGGTTTTTGCGTAGAGGGCGATCCCACCTTGACGATTCCACTGAGGTCTGGATGTGTTCCCTAGAATATGGAACTTAGGTAATCTCACTATGTGTTGTATATTAGTGGGACCAGAGTGTTGTTTGGGTTTGTTAGGTATGTGCATATTCCAAAGGTTTAGAACCATGTTCTCCTCCAGTATGTGCTGATTGTTTTTGGGTTTGAGGAGACATGCAGAACCAATAATCCTTAACTTGGCACGAGAGGTACATGGACTTGATAGCAGAGTAGACTAACACCACGAGGGTCCATTATAAGGATGATATAGTTGTATATATTATATGTGTGCTAAATATATACATGTGTAATATATCTACTTATATGTGATAGTGAAATTGATATATTGTGTATATCTAAATGTACAATCAATGGAGAAATAAAAATAGATGACTCAATAATAATATGCGGTTAATATATTAATCATATTGTGGTAGCATGTCATGTGAGTAGCAAAAGACATCTATAACTATTGAGGTTATTTAGATACGTTATCTAGTTAAGATGGGTATCATAGCTTCATAGGGCACGTTAGGCGTGCACATTTGTTGAGAGGTGAGGATCCCAAGAGAGTGTATGTGGAACTAACATATGTATCTAATAAATGATTTAATTTATGATTTAAATACTTGGAAAATATTTTCAAACCATTTTCATGAACTCTCACCCATGTGAAAACTTTTTCAAAACCTTTTAGCTATCCAGCCACAGGGATGTCAAGCTTGATGATTCTAACCAATCATGCGTAGCTGCAGCACTTGTGGAGGCTTGTAGGAGTTGGTTTAGACGCTTCAATTTATTCACTTCTAGAAAGAAGATTTTTCAGTATTTCATTTGGGCATGTTGCCCCTTCATATTACTTATTTCTTTAATTTATTTATCAGACCATACTCATATTTAATTTTATTGTTTCAGACATGTATTTGGATTTATTTTGGTAACTGAGTGTTTATTCGATCTTATTTATTTATATATGTCCTGTGATTATCCAGACTATTATTATGTGAATGGTTTGATTAATTTATTCAGCATGTGGTTAATTTGTTAAAAGATAAAATTTAACACCGGCTTAATTTAACATTGGTGGTTAATAATTGAAAAGTTTTCGCCCATGATGCTAAGAATGAGCCATTTGAGATTCGTACTTATTTTGATAAAGGACTTATCACACTTGATTAAAATAGGCAGGGTGTTATAAATGGTATCAAGATGTCAGGTTCTAGTGTCCATAGGATCTGTTAGGCTTACTATGATTTATGTGCAGCGTTCTTTGACTTAGAGCCCTATTTTTAGGACTGTTGCATTTATAATTATGCATTTGAGGTTACATTATTACTTTTTTATATTTGTATTCGTTGTGAACTCATAAAATTTGATTTGTTTTCAGATGCCACCCAAAAGAGGATGAGTAGCGAGAGCAGCATCTAGAGAAAATATGAGGGAAGATCAGTAGGAGCAACAAGAACCGCATCCACAACCATCACAGGGGTCAGTATCAGCAGTAGATGTGGCAGCGATTGTGGCCCAGTCAGTTAATGCAGCGATGACTCCCATCGCTCTCAATTATCCTCAGGCCCAACTACCACCGCATCCAGCGGAACCAATTTTCTAGGCCCACCCAGGGTCATCAGATTGATAAAGAGTTAGAGAGTCTTTTCAGAAGGTCCACCCACTCGAGTTCCATGGTTGATTAGACGTGATTGCAATGTGCCACTTGAAGAAAGATATTCAGCACTACCTAAGCATAATAGAGTTTAGGAATGTGAAAAGAAAATGTTGGCCACTTTTAGGCTATTTGGAGTAGAATTACAGTGGTTGGGGTCGTTTAACACTATTGGGGAGAGGTACACGATGTCTATTGTAGATTTTTGGGTGTGATTTGATTGTAAATACTTTTTGCCAACCGTTGAGATAGATATGCTGAAGAGTTTCAGTGAGGTGATTTAGGGTGACTGTTCAGTAGCTTAGTACGAGGAGGAGTTTACTCATTTATCTAATTTATTGCCAAATGATGTGAACAGTGAGGAAAGGGAAAAGGTGAAGTGTACGAATGGGTTAGCCTGGAGGATTAGGCAGCAATTGCTTCGCAGCCCCGCCTGGGTGAATTATGCAGATGTCATCAGTTCCGCACTTTTACCCTACTAGGACCATTACTTCCATGTGAATGTAAGTAAAATAGGATGTGAGCCTATCCAGTTGGGTAATGTAAGGAGAAGCAGTGATAGTGAAGCACCACAATAACAGTAGCATTCAGGTAGACACCGGGGGCAGGATTCTAGACAGGGAGATTAGGCCAAAAGGTTTAGAACAGGGGTTATCGACCAGATGGAAGTTATAGATAGAGCCAGTAGAGTCCTTAGCAGCAACAATTTCCTCAGGGCGGCCAGGGCTAAGGGAACAATATGGGAGGCCAATAGGGACGAGGCCATTAGGGCCAATAATAGGGTCAGTACCATCAGGGCCATTAGGGCTAGAGGCATATGAAGTTACCAGGACAATGTTTTATTCATGGATAAATGATCCAAAAGAGATAAGATTTCCCATAGTAGGGTAGAGTACCACTGCAGCAGGCACAGACTCCACTAGCAACACTAGCCCTACCCGTCCCACTACAACAGGGACAATTGTAATACAAACATTTTCATAATGTTCGATATGATGTTATAAAAAAGGCCCCACAGGCACCAACGATAGTAGATGGTATGTTTCCTATTCATGGGGAAATTCACATTTGTGTAATCTCAACTAATATAATTATATCATAATTAAAAAGGTTGTATTAATATAAGAATTTGATATAATTATATTAAACTAATTCACATTTGTGTAAGATTGGTTGTTTGGGGAACCAATTTTGGGTATTCTCCGTTGAGGATTTGGGTAATATATTGATGCCTTGTGCGGTAAGATAAATCATTGTGTGAGTATTTCAATATTTGTGTAGGGGTTATTTTATTTGTGAGAAGAAAGATTATTTGTGTATTGTAATACACCGTATTTTTATGGCTTTTAATTATGTGATTTAATAAATTAAATTGCCTTGAATTATGAGATTTATTAAAATTAATAAATCTCATAATTCACTCTAGCATTATTATTATTATTGGAGTGTTTACTCCAGACTTAGTTTATTTCATTTCATTGGTTATTCTCATGAGATTGTTTATGCGATTGATGGTTAATAATTTAATTCTTGGTTAATTGTTAACTTAGTTAATAAAATTTGGCATCTCTCTTTTTAATGGATTTAGAGGTGTAAGAAGAGGAAAACCCGTAACTATTTAAGAAATTCCGGGATGATACCTGCTTGATCGATCGATCGACTCAAGAATGTCGATCGATCGATCGGTCTATTTTCTTCGATCGATCGACCACTCCTGATTTTTGGCAATTGTTTTCCTTTAAGGTTTAATGAAAACCCCAAAGCCAATGTTTATTCTTAGGGTGATTTATATAATATTGTGGGACTTAGATAAGGTCAGTAGGGTCTTAGTTATTATCGAAAAATGTTATAACTTATGTGATCGAGCATTATAATTACGAAGGGTTACCGAGTGAGGACGATTTGAGATCTTTCGATTTTGGGACTGAAAGTGGAATAAAATATTATTTAAGCGATTATATATATTTGCCAAGATAACCTTAGGAACAAATGGGAGACCTAGTATTCACTTAGGATATGTATAGGTACCAAATCCATATGACGAGACTTATCGCGTTAAATAAATATTACGTAAAATATTCGTAACATAAATATTGTGGGTGAGACTTAATATATATAGGGGAGGAGTATACCCATATTGAAATTATATATATATATATATATATATATATATATATATATATATATATATATATATATATATATATATATATATATATATATATATATACTGGTTGTGCGAATGCCTAGTGTATAGATTTCTTATGTGTATGACATACCTACCATACTTGCTATCATGGGAGGTTAGTTTCCGGAAAAGGGCCATCTTATCTTTGTGTTCCTTCGGGGGGATTTAGATTGGTATCTTAAGGATATAGGATTGTGAATGACTTATATGTGAGCTGATAAGTCAGCTGACCATGGGAGCGTAGGTATGTGCGTGACCCATGGGTATGTTAACTATGTTCGCCTCCAATATGTGTGATTTGTTTTTAGACGGTTCCTGAGTAATTTGGAACACGTGATCCTTATGTACGTGATGTACATGGATTTGATAGCAGAGTATGCGTGCACCGTAGCTTAGCCTAGGGGTGCCATATATGTATTTATGTACTGAGTGTGATATACTTTTGTACTTATGACTGGTTCATTGTTGCTTAGTAAATGTGAATAAGCTAAGATATTGGAATAGGTTAAGAATGAGAATTTAATTAACACTTGAATAAGTAATTTAATGAATTCGAATATGGGTTGTGATTATAACTTGTTGGGATATTAAGAGTAGATATCCTATGGTAGAATGTGAAAGCGGAAGTGGTACAGACTAGCTAGTTAGCGGCATAACTAGAATGGGTTGAGGCATACGTTAGCCATGCACATTAGTTGAGATGTGAGAAACTCACGTGAGAGTATGCAACTAACGTGCATATAATATGTGCTGTTTGATTGTAATTTAAACACTTGTTAAACTTTTAAATTGTTTTCACCTCGGGCTCTTACCCGTTTTCCTCCAAATCGATTTTTGTTTTGTAAAACATTTTAGGCGCCCAGCCACAGGGACGCCAAGCATAGGAGTTCCATTCTGATGACGTGATGTAGCTGCTGTGGAAGCTACGGGATCTTGGTATTAGATGCCTTCATATTCCTCCTTGGTTCCTTCAGAGTCATTTCATTAGTTAGGTCATGTCACCCATTATTATTTAGAGGTTGTAGTTACATACTTTCATTATTTCAGTTATTGGTTTATTTATTCAGACTCTTGTATTGGGACATTATATATGAAAACCATAAATATTTGACTTACTTGAGTCTACATTATTTAGGCGTTTCAACTAATTTGGATATTGTGTCAAAACATTTGTCTTAGTTCGAGCCTTCTCCTTGGTACATCTTACAACATTACTCGACGTCTTAACATGCCTCGACTCTACTCAACGACATATCCAAGTAAAGGTATTCACGTGTATTGCACATTTGCACTTGACACATTAGGCATACATGCATACATTAATTGTGTTAATACGAATGGTTGTGTAAAATATTTTTTGTAAAATTTGAATTTATTTTTACTAAAAATTAAATTCTTATTTTAAAATAATTTTCGGAATGTTTTAATACAATTCAGAATCAATTTTTAAAACTGAAATATTTTCATATGTATATATGTTTATATATTCGTGTTACACATATATAAGTTTTGTATATGTATAGTTTTACTATCATATATATATATGTGTGTGTGTCTTGCTTGTATATATACTATCTTATATTTTATAGTTTATATATGCATGCTAACATATGTGTGGTGTTTAGTTTTATATTAGTACGCTTATACCTGATGGCATGTAATAGTAAGAGTCTTGACCACATGATTTTGATTTGTCCTTTATAATGTGAGTTGTCCTTTACTATGTTTAAGATCATGTATTCTTTTGCTCCTAGAAGATTGCGTGTTCCCCCTTAACTATTTTGGTTATGTCTTTAGCTTTTGTCATTTTATGACTTGACTTGTCATGGACTTTAGAGCTTTTAAATCTTTTATATTTTTACTTTAAGGTTGTGACTTATAGTTGCTTTAGCCGAATAGAACCTGCTGCATCTTATATACCTGCTAGTATAGCTGTCCGAATAGGAGACCTTAACTGTTAGAGACTTCGGTAAAAGCGATATAGGTTCAATAGGTTCCGAATTGTACCACATTAACTGTTTCGGCCTTTATATGTTAGAAAGTTTTGACCACTAGTTTTGACCGAAAGTTTATAATATGTGGCTTTAGGCGGTGATGTGATGAATAGGAGCAGTACTCCTATTTCTAAGGATTTGGAATTGCCTTGGTTCCTTTGGCCTTACCGATTTGACCCTGTGTTGATTTGGACCGTATAGATATATCTCTTTTTAGCAGTAGGTTGTACCTGCTATAGCCATTTAGGCTTTCGGCACTATACCTGTTTCATCCTTTGTAGCCTTTTAGAACCTTACGGCTTTGTCAGTTGGGTAGTTGCTTTTGGATTTGATGTTGATCGAATAGTAACTAAGCTATACCTTTTAGCATTTGGTTTTAGAAGTTACCCATTTCAGTTACACTCTTTTAACCGTGAGTTACCCATTAGATCTCATTGGTCTATTTGGAGATCTTGCCACCTGTCTCTATTATAGCCGTTGGTGAAGTTTGTTACAACTAAAGCTTATACTAGCCTGAATTTCATCTGTAGTGGTTTTAGTTTTTCAAGAGAATGGTTTTAAGATTCTTGAGTTGTTTTTATAACAGACTTAACTTGTTAAGACTGAATTTGATAAAATATGTTAATTAGTTTTAACTCGATTTAATCTCGACCTTTGATTAATAATTTTTAATCTGAACCCTTGATTTTAAAGTTTCCAGAATATTGTTTTCTCACCTATATAAACCTCTTTGTAGAGTTTATTGGAGTTAGATTTTTTTGAGAGATATTCAGATTATATTTTCTAGAGTGAGAAACACAAGAGGGGTTAATATTTTTAGAAAGAAAAATATAGAGAATTAGAGAGAATATCTAAGAGAGAGATTGAATGTTATTTACACACATTGTGTTCATTCTACTTCATCTTTATTATGTTTTTGTTTTTAAATTCTCAATGATCTTGCACATCATCTCATAACTTTAGAGATTGATATATTGTGTTATTGTAGAGAGAATTTATATGCTTTCATGCTGAAATAATTTTTTACAAAAACTAGAATTCCTTAGATTTTTAGATCCGAATTTTATTGAATATTTTTATGATCTAAATATTCTGATTTTGTGATTAGATGCTATATGATGTTTAAATCAGAATTTCTCGGATCTTACATGTTTATTGAAAATCTTTTTTAAAAGATCTGTTTTCTCATATTTGTGAAATAATTTGAAAAACACTTTCCTCATAAAATTGAATGTCATATTTTTGAGAGATTGAGAACACATGTTAATTGATTGAATAATCTTGATGTGTGTTCATGATAAGTGTTGTATGTATTTCTTATAAAGAATGTTTATAAGGTTTTTGATTAAAAATTTATTTTGTAAGTTTTTGTAGAAAACTTAATTTGGTTGTTAATTGAAAATGAATTTTTCTTAAGTTTTTATAGAAAACTTATTTGCTTGATTATAAATATATTTTTGTTAAGTTTTTGAAGAAAACTTATATGCTTGTGTTTTGAATTAAGTTCTTGCATGGTTTGCATTTAGAACATATTCACTTACACGTTTTGCACAACTAGTATGATGTTGAGAGATCAGTTTTGACTGAGTTGGAATTTGCTAAACAAGAATGACGGAGTTACGAAGTTGAGAGAACAACTACAACAATCAGAACTGCAGAGAAGTTATAAGGATACGAGACCAAGAGGGTACATTCCTAAACTTGTATAGGTCTGTTTGTGTGTTTAGTTTGTTATATAGCTTGTATCCGATAATTCTTTTTAGTGAAATTTTGTTTTACTCCGTAGAGGGAGTCGTGGATGTTTTCCCGAGTTTGGGTTTTTACCATGTTAAAAATCATACTTGTTATCTTCTTATCCTCATCTTATTCTTTGTATGATTTAGAATTAAAATTGTTACATGATTTAAATTGGAATAATTCTTCATATGAGATATTTTGGATTGTAACGTAATAAATCAGATTGTTATTAATTTAACTTTTAATTAAATCAGATTTAATTGATTTTAATTTCCGCATGTATTAAAATCTGATTAGTTAGATAATAAAGTTTTCTTGATTTGATCATATACATGTTATTTCAAAAACTTGCATGAAATCAGAGTATGTTTATGTGTGCGTATGGAGATTATTTCATGGGCGCATCTCAAGAAATGTTTCCCTCATTCTCGGGTGGAGGGGAGAAATTTCAATTGGTATCAGAGCGGGTCGCTCCGAATAAGATTTAACCGTCTGGAGTGTTGATCCTTATTTCTTGATCATATGATTTCATGTTACAAATCCGATTACTTTCTATATCCATATATGATGATGATTTTTTATATGTATGATCTCATGATAGACAACATGTTATTTAATCTACTCTAATTGTTCTCATTATATTTCTTGATTTTCAAGAACCCCTATTATGATTTGTATGCTTAGCGTAATATTTTTTTCAAACCATAGCATTGGTTGTGGGGGAGAGACCTTATTTGTTGATTACTCTAGAATATGCTGAATATGTTTAAATTATGTCTAGTATGTCTTTTACCCTTGCTTTTTATTTGAGAAGTCCCTGAAGACTAGATGAATGTGCTTTATTCATTTTCTACCATATGTACATATTTTCCTGTCATAATCATGGTAATTATATGTCCTCTGAGATTTTAGGGTATGGATGTTTGTCAATGCAAAAAACACCTCTTAAAATCATGATAATGTAGGAGTGGCACTTGATTAGAACCGTTAATATGTTTATTGTGGTAGTTATATTTTTTTTAATCTTCTTCATACTATCATAATTTTTATCCTTTGTCTATTTGAGACAAAATGGGGGAGAAGAGTACATCATTTTATTAGTCTTGATTCTTGAATTATATTTATGATATCTGTTTTTAAAATGATTTATCAATTTCTATGATATCTTACACTTGTTCTTGTGAGTTTGGTTTTAATGTTTTAATGCAGGAAATCACAAGAAGGTGTTAGGGTAAATTGATGTATAGTTGAGTATTGTAATTTTTATTTTCTAGGATTTTTTGTGGATTGGGTAGAATAGTAATTGTTGTATAGGACTTAGGTGATTTTACTTTTTCCTAAGAGTATAATAATGTACTCAAAGGGTTTTGTCACAAATATCCAAAGGGGGAGATTGAAAAACCCTAAATATTTGACTTACTTGAGTCTACATTATTTAGGCGTTTCAACTAATTTGGATATTGTGTCAAAACATTTGTCTTAGTTCGAGCCTTCTCCTTGGTACATCTTACAACGTTACTCGACGTCTTAACATGCCTCGACTCTACTCAACGACATATCCAAGTAAAGGTATTCACGTGTATTGCACATTTGCACTTGACACATTAGGCATACATGCATACATTAATTGTGTTAATACGAATGGTTGTCTAAAATATTTTTTGTAAAATTTGAATTTATTTTTACTAAAAATTAAATTCTTATTTTAAAATAATTTTCGGAATGTTTTAATACAATTCAGAATCAATTTTTAAAACTGAAATATTTTCATATGTATATATGTTTATATATTCGTGTTACACATATATAAGTTTTGTATATATATAGTTTTACTATCATATATATATATGTGTGTGTGTCTTGCTTGTATATATACTATCTTATATTTTATAGTTTATATATGCATGCTAACATATGTGTGGTGTTTAGTTTTATATTAGTACGCTTATACCTGATGGCATGTAATAGTAAGAGTCTTGACCACATGATTTTGATTTGTCCTTTATAATGTGAGTTGTCCTTTACTATGTTTAAGATCATGTATTCTTTTGCTCCTAGCAGATTGCGTGTTCCCCCTTAACTATTTTGGTTATGTCTTTAGCTTTTGTCATTTTATGACTTGACTTGTCATGGACTTTAGAGCTTTTAAATCTTTTATATTTTTACTTTATGATTGTGACTTATAGTTGCTTTAGCCGAATAGAACCTGCTGCATCTTATATACCTGCTAGTATAGCTGTCCGAATAGGAGACCTTAACTGTTAGAGACTTCGGTAAAAGCGATATAGGTTCAATAGGTTCCGAATTGTACCACATTAACTGTTTCGGCCTTTATATGTTAGAAAGTTTTGACCACTAGTTTTGACCGAAAGTTTATAATCTGTGGCTTTAGGCGGTGATGTGATGAATAGGAGCAGTACTCTTATTTCTAAGGATTTGGAATTGCCTTGGTTCCTTTGGCCTTACCGATTTGACCCTGTGTTGATTTGGACCGTATAGATATATCTCTTTTTAGCAGTAGGTTGTACCTGCTATAGCCATTTAGGCTTTTGGCACTATACCTGTTTCATTCTTTGTTGCCTTTTAGAACCTTACGGCTTTGTCAGTTGGGTAGTTGCTTTTGGATTTGATGTTGATCGAATAGTAACTAAGCTATACCTTTTAGCATTTGGTTTTAGAAGTTACCCATTTCAGTTACACTCTTTTAACCGTGAGTTACCCATTAGATCTCATTGGTCTATTTGGAGATCTTGCCACCTGTCTCTATTATATCCGTTGGTGAAGTTTGTTACAACTAAAACTTATACCAGCCTGGATTTCATCTGTAGTGGTTTTAGGTTTTCAAGAGAATGGTTTTAAGATTCTTGAGTTGTTTTTATAACAGACTTAACTTGTTAAGACTGAATTTGATAAAATCTGTTAATTAGTTTTAACTCGATTTAATCTCGACCTTTGATTAATAATTTTTAATCTGAACCCTTGATTTTAAAGTTTCTAGAATATTGTTTTCTCACCTATATAAACCTCTTTGTAGAGTTTATTGGAGTTAGATTTTTTTGAGAGATATTCAGATTATATTTTCTAGAGTGAGAAACACAAGAGGGGTTAATATTTTTAGAAAGAAAAATATAGAGAATTAGAGAGAATATCTAAGAGAGAGATTGAATGTTATTTACACACATTGTGTTCATTCTACTTCATCTTTATTCTGTTTTTGTTTTTAAATTCTCAATGATCTTGCACATCATCTCATAACTTTAGAGATTGATATATTGTGTTATTGTAGAGAGAATTTATATGCTTTCATGATGAAATAATTTTTTACAAAAACTAGAATTCCTTAGATTTTTAGATCCGAATTTTATTGAATATTTTTATGATCTAAATATTCTGATTTTGTGATTAGATGCTATATGATGTTTAAATCAGAATTTCTCGGGTCTTACATGTTTATTGAAAATCTTTTTTTAAAAGATCTGTTTTCTCATATTTGTGAAATAATTTGAAAAACACTTTCCTCATAAAATTGAATGTTATATTTTTGAGAGATTGAGAACACATGTTAATTGATTGAATAATCTTGATGTGTGTTCATGATAAGTGTTGTATGTATTTCTTATAAAGAATGTTTATAAGGTTTTTGATTAAAAATTTATTTTGTAAGTTTTTGTAGAAAACTTAATTTGGTTGTTAATTGAAAATGAATTTTTCTTAAGTTTTTATAGAAAACTTATTTGCTTGATTATAAATATATTTTTGTTAAGTTTTTGAAGAAAACTTATATGCTTGTGTTTTGAATTAAGTTCTTGCATGGTTTGCATTTAGAACATATTCACTTACACGTTTTGCACAACTAGTATGATGTTGAGAGATCAGTTTTGACTGAGTTGGAATTTGCTAAACAAGAATGACGGAGTTACGAAGTTGAGAGAACAACTACAACAATCAGAACTGCAGAGAAGTTATAAGGATACGAGACCAAGAGGGTACATTCCTAAACTTGTATAGGTCTGTTTGTGTGTTTAGTTTGTTATATATCTTGTAACCGATAATTCTTTTTAGTGAAATTTTGTTTTACTCCGTAGAGGGAGTCGTGGATGTTTTCCCGAGTTTGGGTTTTTACCACGTTAAAAATCATACTTGTTATCTTCTTATCCTCATCTTATTCTTTGTATGATTTAGAATTAAAATTGTTACATGATTTAAATTGGAATAATTCTTCATATGAGATATTTTGGATTGTAACGTAATAAATCAGATTGTTATTAATTTAACTTTTAATTAAATCAGATTTAATTGATTTTAATTTCCGCATGTATTAAAATCTGATTAGTTAGATAATAAAGTTTTTCTTGATTTGATCATATACATGTTATTAGAAAAACTTGCATGAAATCAGAGTATGTTTATGTGTGCGTATGGAGATTATTTCATGGGCGCATCTCAAAAAAAGTTTCCCTCATTCTCGGGTGGAGGGGAGAAATTTCAATTTACTCTAGCATATTATTATTGGAGTGTTTACTCTAGACTCAGTTGATTTCATTTTGTTGGTTATTATTATGAGATTGTTTATACGATTGATGGTTAATGATTTAATTCTTGTTTAATTGTTAACTTAATTAATAAAATTTGGCATCTCTCTTTTTAAATATTAGGTGGCCAGTAATTAATTAAATGTTTTTCGACGATGATGCTAACACTGAGCCAACTTGATATTATGTATTAATTAAATAAAGGAGTAGCTACCCGGTATTTAATAAGATGGGGTGTTACATGTATGAGGAAGGAACTTATTGCCCTTCCATTTGTAATCTTCTTCTATTAGTGACATGGATCGCCCATGCACGAAGCCAAATTGGTGAACCATGTATATTTTGTATTCTTGAATCTTTTTATATTTTCTTTATTTGGATTTCTATATTTGGGTTATTGTTTGTGGGTCAGAGTGCCCTAGTTTATCACTATACAAAGCATTACCTGTAACACCACCGTAACTTTACATCATTAGAAGACAACACTTCTTGACTGGTTCAATAGCTTCCATTTGTTGGATAAAGGGAAAGGCCAATTAACCCACTAAAATATTTTTTGGATAGGTTTATTGGTGTGCGACATCAAATTCAAGAAGTCTTCCCTTGATGAGACTATTAACTTATGCGGTCTTCTTCAAAAGAAACACAATGATGGATGGTAGACTCTCGTCCTAGTGGCCACTGTGATACCCATGTTGGCTTCCAGATGAAGAAATAAAATTATCGCCAATGGTTGGAGGCATGCCTGGTGAAATGTTGATTATCTATGGAATTGAGTGCATCAATGGGTTATGTATCTATGTCCTTCATTGCAATTGCTTAGTTTTTTTCACAAAAAAGAATTATTGTAGATACAACTATGCATCTCATCATCAAGTTTGTGTTGGAATTTTTTTTTATTACAGTATAATAATAATTTTAATTGAGAGTAAATTAAATTTAAAATTATTTTTGACAAATACCAAGGTTCTAAACAACATGGGGCGTGATCGAGGCGTGGAGGCCAAGCCTTAAGCCTTAGAATCCCGGGCGAGCCTTAGCCGTAAAAGGGCATGAAAAGGCGTTTACACCTTTTTAATACATTTTAATATTTTTTTACCATAACAAGGCTATTAAAATACTGAAATTGTACATATCATAAAAATATGTTTGAATATTTGCAAATTAAAATATAATGTTCATTATTTTGGATGAGATAATGGTCCGGTTTGTAAAAAAACAAAAGTCTTTAAAAGGTGATATTGTTTCACTAAAACATAGTTGTTTTTAGAAGAAAAAAAATGCCCTTTAATGCATTTACCAAAAACAAGGCATAAAAATCTTATGGCGGGGCGTTTCTCCCAAGCCTCAAGCCTAGGCGCGCCTAGGAAGAGCCTAGGCGGGCCTTTTAGAACACTGACAAATACAATGGTTTGTGAAAAGTTGTATCCATTCATGAAAGGTTGTGACTATTCATGAAAGGGTGTGTCTATTTTGAAAAGGTGTCTACATTTCAATAAATATAACACCCCTCCTTCATTCTCAAACAAATTAATTTTTAGAGAGTCTAATCTTTGTAATTTTCCTTCCCTTCTTAAGTGAAAACATGAGAGAGTACAAAATAAAATATGGATTCACTCGAGCTTTATTTATTGAAGTGTTGATTATAAAAAGACAAAATGTCATTCTATCTTGGACGACAAACGTTCATCAAACATTGGACACTAAAAAAGGGACGAATCTATCTTAAAGAAACCATGTGAAACACAAGGCTTGGCATCAATTCCCTTGCGTATGGTCTGTAAGTTTGGTGTGTTAAAATTTATTGTTGTTTGAATATTCATTCATGTGAATATATATTTCATATTCAATTCCCCATAAACACAAAAGGACATTTAACAATCTTAAAAATCTTAAGACGTATATATATATATGTGTGTGTGTGTGTGTGTGTGTGTGTGTTATTAATAAACTAATTGAAGAAATTTAATATTCTACCATTCATCGAATTACAATATCAAATTTAAAAATATATATGATTGAATTATCCATTTTTATTATATGTTTGCATTTTATCTGGCAATAAGTTGGATCATATATTGATCAGTATATCATTAGTGATTTCATGCAGTCATTGTATGGAAATTGTGTTAGTTTGCAAATGGTGCATTTGATAGATTACTAAATTAATAAAGGAAAAAGATTCATGTAAGAACTTATTTCATTCGTCAAAATGAAGTTTTATGAGATGACTAATTACTGAACAAGTGGGTTCAATAATATATTATATATATACACACACACACATACACATAAAGTGTAATCACTATTTCTTATGTATATATTGAGAATTTTTTGGTATATATGCATGATTTTATGTCTATATGAACCATTTGTGTGGAAAAAAAGACAATGTATCTCTAACTTTTAGTTTTAATAGGATTCTAATGCCACTTATATTCTCTAAACTTTCACCACTTAAATTAATACGGGGTTAGGACTTTTCAAACATATTTTTACAACCTCTAAGAGTAATAGACGCTTATAATTTTTTATCTTCTTCCTCGTATAAACCTTTGCCCCATCTAAACAAAGATTCAATTCATTATTTGAAGCCTTATTTGGTGTTTTCTTGAGTTTGGACTAGAATGAGTTTTGATTGTTTTTGTAAGAGGAACATCGTGGTGTGACCATTATTTTGAGGCAGAATATTATGAGTTTCTTATGATGATTTTAAGGTACGGAGTTTATGAAATATGCTCCTTGAATCTCTCGAGAGTATTCATTTTTTTCTGCATTTATTAGTACTCATATTGTTTATGTCGTGACATTTATTAGAATCTAAAATATTAATTCGATTTGAGATGTTATCTTTGTTGATGGGCATGGTGTCATGGAATTTTAATATAACACGGAGAATGGTTCAAAAGTCCAACAACAAGGATGAGGCATCAAGAAGCTTAGGTGAGGTGATGCCCAGTGACCTATTGATGTGTTATTGAAATATTAAATTGGTATAATGCTTGGATGTTGCATTGAACTTGAATTCCGATTCATATTGTTACATTGTATTCACCATTATTTTTTGAGCATATATTCTTATCATATTGTGTACTACCCTGCATATTTCTTTTAGTGTCAGGTTAGCGGGATTTGGATGATACAGAATTTTGGGACGATTTTAAAGCACGACGTTTGGAGGATTTTATTTTTGTATAGTTTGGTAGTGTAATTTATTTGGAGAGCTTAGTATTATTTTTAGTGAAATTTAATTGTAATTATTTTGGAAGTGTAAATTTTGGATGCATTATATTTCTTTTGTGGAATATAGATGCTTTATACTAAGTGTTGAGGATTTAGATTGGTTTTATCATAGTAGCGCCTCGTGTTTTATGTTGGGTGTTATAGATGGTATCAGAGCTTAGGTATAAGACAATCCTCGAGTTTTTGGGTTTGGGTCTAGCATCCAAGTTAGATGCGTTTCGTTGGAGATAGGAAATTTTTATTGAGGATGTGGTAGGCATCGAGAGTAGGGTTAGTAATCTTGATGTGAGGTGTTTAGAATTGATTTGAGGACTTTAGTGTTGTGACGATTTTTGAGAGATAGAATTGAGTAGTAATTCATGAGAGATTGCATGGGGAAACATGCGGCTAGGATTGGGTGTATGGGTGCCTAATAGTAGTTTTTATGGGTAAGCAATTGTGCACCGTATTTTATCTTGAGCATTAGACTTTGTAAATTATCTTGGATGAATTTTGTGCTAGTGGGGAAGTATGCAACAACCCGTAATTTTATTCGATAATTAATGAAATTAATTCAGAATTCGAAAAGGTAGCTTAAAAGACTCCTAATATGAGTACATATAAGTCTTGGATCGTTTAGAAAAGTCCTCAAAATACAAAACCTCCTAGGAAAAAAGATGGCCAAAATAAAAAACCTGAATCAGATAATTTGTCACGGCCTTAAACCTTGACTAATCATTTGCCACGGTTCCTGATCATGATGGATGACGAACTATTTTACTTTTAATAGAATTCTAATGCCACTTAAATTCTCTAATGTTTCTCCACTTAAATTAATACAGGGCTAGAACATTTCAAACATATTTTCACAGCCTCTAAGAGTAGTAGACCCTTATAATTTTCATATTCTTCCTCCTACAAACCCTTGCCCGATTTAAACCAAGATACAACCCATGATTTAAAGGCTTATTTTTGGTTTTTCTCGAGTCCGGGATATAACGAGTTTTGATTGTTTTCGCGAGAAGAACGTCGTGGTGTGATTAGATTTTTGAGGCAAAATATTATGAGTTTATTGTGATGATTTTTGTAACAACCCTCGATTATGGGAGGCTCATTTTATACTAATTTTATCGCATAAGGTAATTATATAAATTTTGGGGTTTGGAGTAGATATTAATTTAATGAATTTGAAGTTAATATTTACTATTTTGATGCATATTTACTGTAGGTGAAAGTAAATATCATCGGGTTGCATGTTTGTAGTGTCAGGTATTTAAACTGACATTTTGATTTATATGATATTGGTACTCAAAATAATTTATAAAATTTTCGGATGCCAGTTTAGAGGGTGTAGTTAGTCCCAGATGATGTGAGACAGTCAAAATAAGCACTACACCAAAATGGGCAAATTGTCACCTTTCAGCCGGCCAGCCTTCTCAAGGTCATTGACCGTGACAAAAAAACACGCATTTTATGTCACGGTCATTGACCTTGACACGACCGTGACAACGACTTGTCACGGTCATTGACCGTGACAAGCCCGTGACAATTCTTATCACGGTCAATGACCTTGACACGACCGTGACAACTTTTCCAGCAAAAACCTTTTCCCCCTTCTTTTTTCCCTCCCACCGTTCCCTCCCTCTCTCTCTCTCGACTCGACGCTGCTCTCTCTCTCTCTCTTCCATTTATATATATATATTTGTTTGTATATTTATGTGTGTATGTGTATATATATATGTGTGTATGTGTGTGCGTGTGTGGGGGGTGGGGCGGGATGGGGCAGGGTGGGGGAGGGCGTGGTGGAGGGGGGCAGGGGGTGAGGCGGGGAGGGGCAGGGTGGGGGAGGGGGTGGTGGAGGGGGCAGGGGGTGGGGTGGGGTGGGGTGCGGTGTGTGTGTGTGTGTGGTGGTGTGTTTTGGGGAAGGGGGGGAGGGGGTGGTGGAGGGGGGCAGGGGGTGGGGTAAGTTGGTGTGTGTGTGTGTGTGTGTGGTGGTGTGTGGTGGGGGAGGGGGTGGTGGAGTGGGGCAGGGGGTGGGGTGGGGTGGGGTGTGTGTGTGTGTGTGTGTGGTGGTGTGTGGTGGGGGTGGGGCGGGATGGGGCAGGGTGGGGGAGGGGGTGGTGGAGGGGGGCAGGGGGTGGGGCGGGGTGGGGCAGGGGGTGGTGGAGGGGGCAGGGGGTGGGGTGCGGTGTGTGTGTGTGTGTGGTGGTGTGTTTTGGGGGAGGGGGGCAGGGGGTTGGGTAGGGTAGGGTGTGTGTGTGTGTGGTGGTGTGTGGTGGGGGAGGGGGTGGTGGAGTGGGGCAGGGGGTGGGGTGGCGTGGGCACACCTACGCACACACGCACACCTACGCCACACACACACGCACACCTACGCACCTACGCGCGCACACACACACACACACACACCCCACCCCACCCCACCCCACCCCCTGCCCCCTCCACCACCCCCTCCCCCATCATTGTGTGAATAGGTATGAGATCATAATTTGGAGGAATTCACGTCCAAGAAATAATTTGGATTCCCTTTAGGGTCTTATGTCTTGAATTAATCTGAGGGGGTGGGGGTGGGGGTGGGGGTGGGTGGGGTTTTGAATATTATTTACATTCAAAATAAATAATTGATAATAGTTGGATAATAATTGGATAATAATTGTTTTTATACCTATAGAACAACTTAGATAGTGTGTGTGTGTGTGTGTGTATGTGGTCAATACCTGAATTTATTTTTGTATTTTAATTATCCCATGAATTTATTTTTGTATTTGAATTATCCCATGAATTTATTTTTGTATTTGAATTAACCCATTATATGAAACATACTTGAAATTAAATATAGTCCGCATAGATACTAGCATTCTAGTTCTTATGCGTACGCATTCAATAACCCTTAGACCCGTTCGAGAGTCATTACCCCTGTAATGAGATCTCTCGAATTGTCCCGTTTGGACAGTTTGAGATTGTATAATTTTTGTATAATATTCTTATTGGCTTAAAGTTGTTACTTTTGGAGGAAGTTCTGCAGTCGTATCTTAATGTTTTCTGGGTACATACTAGATTGACAAGTGTGACTGTTATTTTAATTAACCAATTGAAATAACACTCACACCTGCCAATCTACGTCGTGTACTTGGAGAACTAAGGGGATATGCTGTCGAATTTTTTTCAAATCGTAACAATGTGCATGAGCTGTGAAGTATATTACAGAAAAATGCATTCTTGAATGGGATAGGACCACATACCCTTTAATAGGATAATTAAATGATGGGATAATTAAAAAAACATACTATAAATTTAAGTTTTGTTTACCTTTAATAGGTGTTTAGTTGTGGTAGCTGTGATGGGATATCCGAAATACAAAGAGTGGATGGGTGAGACTAATAGAATGGGGGATGTGTTTCACAGAGGTTCTAACGAATTTGTGAAATATGCAAAGAGATGTCGTAATGATGAAGAGTTTCCGTGCCCGTGTGCTAGGTGTAAGAATGGTAAGGTGTTTGAGTGGAAAACAGTTGAACTACATTTGTTAAGATCGAGTATGCAAGATAGTTATCCATTTTGGAGTTTTCACGGTGAATTGAAAGTTCCTTTTGTCCCTGACCAACCTTCACAACATCCTTCAACAAGTAGAATAGATGAAGAAGGGGACGACGTAGATCATAATATGTTAGAGGATTTTGTTGATGATGCGTATCGACTTTATGAAGCTGAGGAGAATGAGGTTACTGATGATGTAGAAGATTCAAGTGCTCGTGAAGATAACACGATAAAACTTGACGATGACTACCAAAGTTTAAAATTTAAGGCAACCCAACCGTTATACTCTGGCTGTGAGAAAGATCAAACAACTTTACATGCCATGGTTGGTTTGCACAGTTTGAAGACGCAGTACGGTTTGTCTGGCAATAGCGTGACGGGAATTCTGAAATGGGTGAAGGGCTTATTACCCAAGGTGAATACACTTCCAAATAGCTATCCTGTTATGAAGAACAGTTTGAAAGGTTTGGGAATGAAGTATAAATCGATTCATGCTTGTGTGTATGACTGCATACTATACCGAAAGGAGTATGAAAATCTCGATCGTTGTCCGGTATGCGATGAACCTAGATATGTCCAATCTACTAGTAAGGAAGGCACAAGCTCAAAAGTGCCTCAAAAAGTATTGAAATATTTTCCCGTTGGGCCTAGATTAAAGCGATTTTTCACAGTACCATGGATTGCAGAGGCAATGACTTGGCATGCTAGGGCAGAAGTAGGGGGTAATATCATGCGTCATCCTATTGATTCTACTGCTTGGCGGAGGATGAATTATGAGTATCCCGATTTTGCTCGAGAACAACGCAACATTCGTTTGGCTATATCAACAGATGGTTTCAATCCATTTGGAAATCTAAGCACCAATCAGAGTGTATGGTCAGTGATCCTAGCCCCACTCAACCTCCCTCCTTCACAGTGTATGAGACCTGAATTTTCGATGATGGCTTTATTGATACCTGGGCCAAAGGCACCAAGTGAAGACATTGATATCTACCTGGCTCCTTTGATTGAAGAATTAAATGAGTTGTGGGAAGAGGGTGTGCAATCATTTGACTCTTTTAGAAAAGAAGAGTTTACGCTGAAAGCTATGTTGATGTGGGCAATTCATGATTTTCCAGCTTATGGGACATTATCCGGATGTGTAGTACATGGTTATTTGGGGTGTCCTATTTTTGGAGAGGAGAATGAATCTCTTCGTCTATCCTCCAGCTTAAAAAATGTATACCATTGCCACAGGAGGTTTTTACCCCCAGCTCATAGTTTCAGATTTGAGAAAGCTTCCAATTTTTTATTGGGCGGAGTTGAACATAGGCTACCGCCGAGACAACTTTCGGGTTCAGAAATTGAAAGTAAATCTTCTGAATGTGGCCGAAGTATGCCAGGTATGAATCCCAAATTTAAGAATGTCAAGCATAAGAAGACCCCAACTGGGAATGAAACTGAGATAAGAAAGGCATGGTCTCAGAGGTCAATTTTATTTGACTTGCCTTATTGGAAGAAAAACCCGGTGCGCCATGTATTGGATGTGATGCATGCAGAGAAGAACTTCGCTGAACATATTGTGGGTACTTGCCTTGGGGGGAGTCATTCGAAGGATGGAGAAAATGCACGAAAAGACCTTAAAACGTTAAAAGTTAAACCACAACTATGGTTGAAAGAAGATAGTAGGGGAAGGACAATAATTCCCCCTGGTGCGTTTACTTTGACGAGTGAGGAAAGGAAGGTGCTTCTAGACACAATATATAATTTGAAGGGCCCATCTACTTTTTCGTCCAACTTGCAAAGGATTGTGAATTATGGTACTCATGATTTACATAAGTGTAAGTCCCACGATTGGCATGTGATCATGCAATTGGTTCCTCTATTGTTTAAGCACTGTTTCTCCAAGCACAAGGATTTGCGTAGGGCTATTATGCAAATTAGTATTACCTTATACCTCTTGTGTGAGAAGGTAGTGAATCGAGAACACATAGTGGCCGCAAAATTGGCTATGAACGAAGCGACTTGTGTATTGGAGAAGTACTTTCCCCCAGCATTCTTTGACATAAGTGTTCACTTGTTGGTACACCTATGCGACGAGGCACTTCTTTGTGCTCCAGTTAGATATCGGTGGATGTATCCGTTTGAAAGATTGATGAAAGTTTTTAAAGATTACGTCAAGAATACGCGATATATTGCAGGATCAATTGCAGAGGAATACATCACCGTGGAGTCATCAATATATACTCGGGAATATATGACTGACTCTACCAGCATTGATGACACTGATGAATTCCTCGATGATGGTGGTAATGTGATGGGAAAACGAGTGAAATTAACGAGTTTGCAACATGAACAAGTAGCTCGTTATCTATTTGACACACATGAAGATGTCGAAGAATGGAAAAAGTAAGTTTCAAATATTATAATGTTTAACATTATTTTAGATTATTTTATACATGATTAATTTTGTAATATGCAGTAAATATGAAGGATGTGAGAACAATAAAAGACGAAAAACAGTGGTACACTCAGACAGCGAATTTAGGCTATGGTTGACACAAGAGGTAATTACAATGAAAACAGTCGTTATATAACGTTACATTACACTCAAACTTTACCACTAATATAATTAATTTATCTATATTCTCAGCTCCTAAAGATGGGTGATGCGACATCAAGGCTTGCTCGTCTAGCCACTGGACCCTTGTTCGTGGCACAAGAGTACAAAAAATATCGATTGAACGGTTACATTTTCGGCGCTAAAGTGTACGAGGAAAGTACAAATGTACAGAACTCGGGAATTTCATACAAGGCTCTTACTTTCTTTCGAGCGAGCGCAAAAAATAAAAACCTCGTTGAAGCTGAAATGACTTACTATGGTGTAGTCCAAAATATATTTGAATTGGATTATATAAGCTTCAAAGAGGTTGTATTTTACTGTGAATGGGTAAGAGTTGAGGATAAAAATGCTTCTAAAGTTGATCACGTCACCAATTTGATCATGGTTGACTTGTCCAAGTTGAAGAACAACGACCACGTGAGCGATGAGCCGTTTGTTTGTGCATTTCAAAAGGTTAAGCAAGTGTTTTACTCGGAGTATATCAACAACGAGCCGTGGTCAATTATCCAACACGCACCAAGGCGTCTAAATAGTAGTGTGGATGACTTGGCTGCTCCTACCAAATATCAATCCATTTTTGATGATAACCCGAATTTGAAACAATTTTTCAATTTGTAATAATTATTTCAATTTGTACCGAAACATCCATTTTTAATGCTTTTACTTGATCTGCACTTTATCATTTTCACTCTTGTGTAGTGTGCGTGTGTGGAGAGGAGATTAATACATAAATATTCCAACTACATCTAAGTTTTCTTTATACTAATCCATGAATATACGCTTCTTACGTTTAATAGGTGATTAGTACATAGTTATTTGGGGTGTCCTATTTGTGGAGAGGAGACTGAATCTCTTCGTCTATCCGAACACTAAAAAATGCCATAATCCTATGGAGCGATGCTCTGCAAATTCCTCCCAACCGTTATGTAGCCAAACATCACCGGTTGAAGTTGTCAATTCCACTTTCCATACCCCACCACTTTACATACCCCATTCAAAGGTGGAGTTGACAACTTCAACTGCTGATTTTTGGCTACACAATGATTGGAAGGAATTTGCAACGCATACCTCCATAGGATTATGGTATTTCTTAGTGTTTAGATATGAAGAGAATTATAATTGACACGATTGCTCGGGGTACATTAGTTGGAAGGAGGTGCCATATGAGCTCAAGTTAGCTGTTTGAGTGACACTACAGGTAATGTATTTATATTTATATGTCAATTTCGATTTCGATTTCAATTACGATTTATATTTATCTATATTTGAGGGGCGGATACTAATTTACTTTATTTCAATTCAGGGGACATGGAGTGGCCTTAAGGGTAGGCCACATATGCTCTATACTTATGTGGCTATTCGGACGAGAAGGGAAGGATAAGGAGGTGTTCCCGAGCGTCGCGGTACAAAATCTCTTTTCCATGCAAATAGTTTGTAGATTTGAGATAAAATGATGGTGATGTTGTTTCTTTTTAAATAGTTTCTTATTTGAATATATATTTGCATTATCTTTAGTTTGTTCGGATATATGATGTTTGGAACAGGTACAACGTTGCTATAACAGGTACACATATACTGCTGGGCAGTGGCAGTGGCCATACTGCCCAGCGTTTTTTTTTAATTCTGCCCAGAATTGTCACGGTCAATGACCATGACAATTTTTTTAAAAAGGGTCACGGCTTTGTCACGGTTTATAACCGTGACAAACGTGTCGCGGTCATTGACCTTGACACGACCGTGACACAAAACGCGAGTTTTTTGTCAAGGTCAACGACCGTGACACGACCGTGACAAAAAAAGTTGTCTCGCCTCGAAATGTCACGGTCATTGACCTTGACAAGGTGAATTTGTCAAGGTCAATGACCGTGACAAATGGGCAGATTTGGTGTAGTGAAGTGCCATATTGTATTTTTGGGTTCCGGGCACTTTTGACTGGTTTTAACTTAAATGCGTATTCAGGAGTCATTTTAATGTGGTATTAACCATTTAAGTTGGGAGTTTTTAACCTAAGCCCCGATTTAGTCTCCTAAAATCCCTTATTTTTCCCCATTTTATGTATTGAACATAGAGAGAAAAAAAGAAGAAGAGAAAAGTGGAGGAAGAAGAGAGAAATGAAGATTGAAGATGGGAGATTGCTTCCACCACCATGAAATTTGAATTTACAAACCTAAGGCAAGTTTTCTACTTGCTAATATGTGATATAAGTTGAATAATTTGTATGATAGTTGTGTGTTTGCATTTATGGATCACAAATGGAATTTATGGGATTTGAACCCTAATATTAGTTTTGATGATAAATGGTGAGCATTAATGGTAATAAATCATGTAGAATAATCTTTGGGTAGATAAAAGTTGTTGGTTGTGTTCAAAATGATAGATATTTAAGATTTGGGTTTATCTTTTGGAAGAAGGAAGAACCCTAGGTCTGCTACGATCGGTCGACCGCGGTCTCGGGACAGGTCGATCGGGCCTTCGTGGGAGGGCTTACTGCTTTCCTACAAAGGCATAAATTTCGAGCGCGGTCGACCGTGATTCCTTTACAGGTCGACCGGCCCCTCTATTTTAAGCTTTCTGATTTTCTCCGTAGGCAAAACCTTGAGACGCGGTCGACCGCGGTCTTGGGACAGGTCGACCGGTCCCCTATTTTTCACCTTTAAAATCTTATTTTGTTTCCTAGATTTATTTTCTTCAATAGGGACTAGGATCCTTCTTGAATGAAGTAAATTTAGAGTTTTAGAGCCCTAGAGGAATTAGCTATCCACCCTACTTTAGAAATAGGATAGGGGGGGACTTTTCCGGGGTTATGCCAATTAATGTTAGGGCATTTTTTTTCTTATAGTTGACTAATATAAGACTAGGAGATGTAGTATTACATTTGAGAAACCTTAGAAGCTCAATAGAGCTATGATCCGTCTTGATGGTTTATAATAACTTCACAAGTAAATCTTGGGAGAATAGATTGATATTTCATTTATTCATTGAGGTTGTAATACCGTTATGATATACGTATGGCTCCGGATAATAAGTTATATCATTTACAAATAAAGTAAATGGAAAAGGTTTCGGATATAAATGAAACATGTACGTGGAAATGGTATTAATTTTGGTAAATGATAATTTACTTGATTCTTGAGATGCTATAATAAAATGGTTGTTATACACCTCTCTAAATGACATCATAAGGGAAGTTCGCGCGCTTGGTGATGCCCCCTGGCTAGTGAATGCAGGGTGGATATAGTCCATAGGCCATATGAGCGATTATGTTATATTTTCTGCGCTGGTGAGGAGATTCCGGGTGTGGTCTTGACTCTCCTGCAGGCATATGGCCGCTTCCCGATGTTTGCGTTATGAGCCCAGGTTGTCTTGTATAGATAGGCCCTGGAAGATGATGGTCATTTAGGGGCGCGCCCAGTGGGCAAACTCGGAGGGGCGGTCTTAGAATCGTTATATGTATATTAATATAACTATTCATAATCAAGTGGGACTTGATGTATGAGATATGCCACAAAGAGCATGATGTAGTGCCATAAAGAGCACAATGAAATGCCACAAAGAGCATTTGTTGATAATAATATTCCTACTAAAGAATGGTAATGCCAGGATGGGCATGTAATTAAAGTAAAAGCCACAAAGAGATTAAAATTGAGATAAAACCCATATAAAGCTTATAGTTATAGATTTATTTTCCTATTGAGGAATAAACTATGACATGAATCGGGTATATGATAGAAGTTTTATTTATGTTAATCTTTCTTTTTCCTGCTTAGTTAAAATTAAACTCATGCTTTTCTTTTCTGTCTTAACCTATGTTTTAGAATTGTGTAGATAGACTTTATTCTTCCTAGCATGATAATTTTCATAACTGTCATACCCTTTATTCATCTGGTAATCATATAGAACCGGGCCCTGACCCGTTTACACTTCTTGTTGCATATGCATCTTGTCTCTGCTCAGGTACTCCTCCGCAAGGATGCCTGATTTGAATTCCTATTCTGATGTCCTCGGCGAGCCGTGATGCATTGCGGGTATTACGGGTCACAATTGGTATAGACGTTTTCATTTTTGGTATTCTAGTTAAGATCAAGTCTTTTATTCGGGCGAGGTGTCCAAGCTTTTGTAAATGTCTAATGAAATGTAATAAGTAACTTATTGAACTTGTGTATTATTGGTGTATCAGTTGGTGACCGGTAACATATTCGGTCTTTTTATTGTATTCTTGTTGTATTATTTATATAAGTCTTGGGGTTTCCCTTATCTTTCAGGAATTGGGTTGTTTGTTTTCATTTATTTACTTTCAAATCAAAGTTTTTGGCAACCCGTTTTCTGAAATATTGGCTGGTTATCCTTGATACTCTATATTTTAATTGTGATGCTGAGAATGATTCCATCTATGATTCCGTTATATTGGAGTATTGGGCTGGCCACCCCTTATTTTGGTGAGCGGGTTGTCACAGATGGTATCAGAGCATCAGGTTCTAGAGTCCTTAGGAATCTGTGTGGACGCCTTAAGTTTTAGCGTTGCTCTTGATTTGACATAAAGCCTTAGGATTAAGATCGTTGGTTTCTCTGGTGAGATTTAGTTCTTCTGCCTTGAGGTAGAATTTATAGAATCTTTTGCGTATTAGTTAGAGAACAATAGGCTGATTGGAGAAGGGAGTCATGGGGAGGACTTTTGAGAACTGTAAATTGTAGTCGGGGATGAGGACCGCTTTGGAGGTCGCTCCCTTTTCGTAGCATTTTCTTGTCTTGCTACTAAGGCTACTAATTTCAGTTGATGTAGTTTTCCCATGTACCGCGAGAAGTAAAAAGTGGTACTGAGGTTGAGATTTCAAGCGATGTTATATCGAAGTGGATAAGTGCCCTGAAGTAAGATTGAGGATAATCCTTCACCCGTAGGAGTAGTGTTGGGATGGTGAAATTGCGGTCACCATATTCGTGGTGCCGGAAGTTTGGCCCATAGAGAAGCCCGGTGGATACTTGCAATGGCGAGTTTCTCTGGGATAACTGGACTGAGGAGAATATGGATTCTCGAAGGTTCATAAAATGTTCGGTTAAATACCGATGGGGAATAAGGTGTTGTACGGTTAGGGAGACCGTGCACCAGGATATCATAGGCTCCAGAATAGGTGTCGTTAACACTTCAAATGGAGTAAGATTCATGAAACCCCGTTGGTGGACATCCGCCTGGGGAGATTTCATTGAACTGAGGTAGAGGAGGCCGAGAGCGTGTCCTCTTTTACTGAGGAAGTAAGAGGGACTGCGTGGGTAATTGTAGTCGACCAGAGTCGGAGTAATGGCTAGGATGCGGAGTGGTTGGTAAGTATGTGGATGGGAATTCCCCTTTATTAGTGGGTGGTGTATTCCTTATTATAAGACTTAGTAGTATTATATCTACTGTAGATTCGAGTGTGTAGTTTGAGCTCGTTGTAGTATGGATGCGATAATAAAAGAGTAATTATATGACTTCCATGGTAGGGAAGTTTTATGATTTCTTCACTCGTTATGAAACGAGTGATGATATTTTAAAGGTATATGTGTTACATGTAATGTGTGGTATGAGTGTTCTACTGCTTGTTGCATTGTATGTGGTTGTTATGACTTATCTCCACGACCAACAAAGTTAAGTAGTAATGCATAGGAGGGGTTCCTTGTTTGGATTCCGCTTTTGCGGGACGCTCCACGCGTGAACCTTAACGGCGTTGGGAGTGGAGAGATGTCATTTTCTTTTCTTTTAATTTATGTATTATACGCGAGTAAAGGTATTTTAGTTGGTTTGGGGTGATAGCAAGCAAATAAAATTGTGAGGCTATCTTACTTCTAGTTCAAAATGGAACTACTTGTTCTATGATTTCTCCCCTGGATACATGTTGAGACTTTATAGAGGTGAATCGAGGTAGGGAGGAGATTTTGTTATTCATTTTATTACCTTATGTGAGTGTTTGATTAACTGTTTGTTTGTCTTGTCTATGCATGTTACGCTTATCTCCATGATCAACTAGTTAAGTAGGCATGTGTCGGAGGGGTTCCTTGTTTGGATTTCGCTTCGGCGAGACACTCCGCCACATGAACACTTAACGATGTTGTGATTGGAGAGACGCTATTCTTTTCATTCTTGTTTATTTTATTTATTTTGTTGTTAGATGTGGGATAGTAAGGATTAGCCGAGAATCACGTAGTAGAGTGATTAAGGGCTATTGAAGTACGAGATAGAAGCAGTGTATATAGTTCTCTCCTCTGATCGATGTGAGGGAGACTGAGATACGAAGTCGAATTTAGACTTCGGGTTATGCCTTGATAAGAAGGCTATTTGAAAAGATGTATATATGTTATGGGATAAAATTTGTGAGACTTCACAGAAAGTGAATGTCCGATCAGTTAAAATCTTTAATAATGCTATGGTAAGACGTAGAAGTAGAATTTTGTTGATATGATTGCAAGTTAAAATTTATTGATCCCGATTATGTGTTTTAGACCGTCACATCTTAATGACCGAAAATGCGAGGTAGTAGTGTAACGGGAGGGTTCCTTGTCTGGATTTCGCCTCGGCGAGACGTCCCACGCATGAAACCGAGCTAATGTTGGGAGTTGAGATAGGTCTTGGACACTAGGGATATACTTAGTATTTCATATATATATCACTTAGATAGGATATCTATAGATAAACCTTAGAATTCGTTAGAACTCTAGGGCTATTAGGGTATGTAATGTTGATTCAGGAAGGTGGTGAGGAGTGGACCACGTGTAAGTCGTGGGTTGGGATTTGATCCCTAGGAACGAGGTTTATGGGGTCTCGAGAGGTTTGGTAGGTTTGGCCGCAATATATGAGGCCTTTCTCGGGAATAGTGTTACGTTGGTAACTTCATTTTCGGGGAATTAAAAGGACGAGTGGACCCTCACTCCTGAGCCCATGATAGTGAGCTCGAGAGTGGTTGTAATGAAGAAGTTTCTGCCAGGTTGGGGAGTAATGATACTGGTGTATAGACCCATTGTTTATGCATCTCACGAGCTTAAACTTGTGGGAAGTGTTAGTCCATGCTTGAATTAAAATTTCATCGTGGTAGTGATCACCTTAAATAGATAAGGCACTACTTCCTGGGCAGGAAATATAGTCTTTCTCGCTAGCAGCGAGTTGTTGCTATATGTCGTGGGAGAAATCGAGTTGGTGCTCGGAGTTCAAAAGGACTAGTGAATGGATATTTTCTCATTCGCTAAGGAAATGCGATTTGGGGTAGTAGATGCGTCGAGTAAGAGAACCGTCAGGGATATTTGTGTTGGCTTGGAAAGCCAAATGAAATGAGCATGACTCGGAAGACTCTGTAGCAAGGGCATTCCGATCTGTGATAGACCATTTCACCTACTCGTGCGAAGAAGAGTATCGGTGGAATGAAGAAGGGTATATTCATAGACGTTTGCATTGAATTGTCGGCAGCGTTCTAGTCATGATCCTATTTGAGATAATTGTTGATCGTTTGACCAGACTGTTGCATTTCCGGCCATTATGGACAAACTTTATGTGGATGAGTACGGCCCGTTCTTTATGGAGGAATGGTCGAACAGTGGGAGGTGCCTATATAAATAGGGTAGACCGAGACTAGATTTTTATGTCGGAAGTTTGGTACAAATTTCCATGAAGCAATGGGAACCGTATGGGGATGGAGTATACCTTACCCCCTAAAACGGATGAATGAATGGAGGAGGCCGGCTTAATGTTCAAAGGCGTATCTTGATTGTACGCCTTAGAATACATGACTGATGGAGCAGTAATGTGTATGGATGGAAATCCCTGTACAACCTTGAGGCTTTTGAATGGCCTTATGGATCATTTCCTAAGGCATTGGCATTGTGAGTGTCTAGTGGGGTCGGTTGAGTAATTCGCTTACTCGTTGGAAGGAACCAACAGGTAATATGTTCCTTGGACTTGGAGTGGTCTCGGGACATTTCTTTAAAGATTTGGCTTTTAAGCCATACACCTTGATGAGATATGTCAATGTGACGATAAGTTGAGTAGCGTTGGGGTTAAGCCGCTTAGAGTCGGTATGGGTATCCTGAGGGGAGATGTAACATGATTCCGGAGGTTGGGCGATTTGTGCTGAGTCATGTGGACATCGTCTTCCGCCGTAGGAAGCTAGAATCGATAGTTAGTGAGGAACACTTTGTGCTATACTAGAGCACAATTAATGTAGGCTGAGATCGATAGGGTCGATCTTGGTCCGGATCCATTTGGGACGTTGCGATAACCAGGGGTTTGTTTAGGATGGTAGAATCCTAGTTTAGAGTGGTATACCATTTATGAGAGTTGGGTATGCCCGAATTTTGGGGGCAAAATTCCCTCTTAAGGGGTGGAGTATGTAACAACCCTCGATTCTGGGAGGCTCATTTTATACTAATTTTACCGCATAAGGTAATTATATAAAATGTGGGGTTTGGAGTAGATATTAATTTAATGAATTTGAAGTTAATATTTACTATTTTGATGCATATTTACTGTAGGTGAAAGTAAATATCATCGGGTTGCATGTTTGTAGTGTCAGGTATTTAAACTGACATTTTGATTTATATCATATTGGTACTCAAAATAATTTATAAAATTTCCGGATGCCAGTTTAGAGGGTGTAGTTAGTCCCGGATGGTGTGAGACAGTTAAAATAAGTGCCATATTGTATTTTTGGGTTCCGGGCACTTTTGACTGGTTTTAACTTAAATGCATATTCGGGAGTCATTTTAATGTGGTATTAACCATTTAATTTGGGAGTTTTTAACCTAAGCCCCGATTTAGTCTCCTAAAATCCTTTATTTTTCCCCATTTTATGTATTGAACATAGAGAGAAAGAAAGAAGAAGAGAAAAGTGGAGGAAGAAGAGAGAAATGAAGATTGAAGATGGGAGATTGCTTCCACCACCATGAAATCTGAATTTACAACCCTAAGGCAAGTTTTCTACTTGCTAATATGTGATATAAGTTGAATAATTTGTATGATAGTTGTGTGTTTGCATTTATGGATCACAAATGGAATTTATGGGATTTTAACCCTAATATTAGTTTTGATGATAAATGGTGGGCATTAATGGTTATAAATCATGTAGGATAATCTTTGGGTAGATAAAAGTTGTTGGTTGTGTTCAATATGATAGAGATTTGAGATTTGGGTTTAGCTTTTGGAAGAAGGAAGAACCCTAGGTCTGCTACGACCGGTCGACCGCGGTCTCGGGACAGGTCGATCGAGCCTTCGTGGGAGGGCTTACTGCTTTCCTACAAAGGCATAAATTTCGAGCGAGGTCGACCGCGATTCCTTTACAGGTCGACCGGCCCATCTATTTTAAGCTTTCTGCTTTTCTCCGTAGGCAAAACCTGGAGACGCGGTCTTGGGACAGGTCGACCGGTCCCCTGTTTTTCACCTTTAAAATCTTATTTTGTTTCCTAGATTTATTTTCTTCAATAGGGACTAGGATCCTTCTTGAATGAAGTAAATTTAGAGTTTTAGAGTCCTAGATGAATTAGTTATCCACCCTACTTTAGGAATAGGATAGGGGGGGGGGGACTTTTCCGGGGTTATGCCAATTAATGTTATGGCTTTTTTTTTCTTCTAGTTGACTAATATAAGACTAGGAGATGTAGTATTACATTTGAGAAACCTTAGAAGCTCAATAGAGCTATGATCTGTCTTGATGGTTTATAATAACTTCACAAGTAAATCTTGGGAGAATAGTTTGATATTTCATTTATTCATTGAGGTTGTAATACCGTTATGATATACGTATGGCTCCGGATAATAAGTTATATCACTTACAAATAAAGTAAATGGAAAAGGTTTCGGATATAAATGAAACATGTAAGTGGAAATGGTATTAATTTTGGTAAATGATAATTTACTTGATTCTTGAGATGGTAAAATAAAATGGTTATTACACACCTCTCTAAATGACATCATAAGGGAGGTTCGTGCGCTTGGTGATTCCCCCTGGCTAGTGAATGCAGGGTCGATATAGTCCATAGGCCATATGAGCGATTATGTTATATTTTCTGCGCTGGTGAGGAGATTACGGGTGTGGTCTTGACTCTCCCGCAGGCATATGGCCGCTTCCCGACGTTTGCGTTATAAGCACAGGTTGTCTTTTATAGATAGGCCCTGGAAGATGATGGTCATTTAGGGGCGCGCCCAGTGGGGAAACTCAGAGGGGCGGTCTTAGAATCATTATATGTATATTAATATAACTATTCATAATCAAGTGGGACTTGATGTATGAGATATGCCACAAAGAGCATGATGTAGTGCCATAAAGAGCACAATGAAATGCCACAAAGAGCATTTCTTGATAATAATATTCCTGCTAAAGAATGTTAATGCCAAGATGGGCATGTAATTAAAGTAAAAGCCACAAAGAGCTTCAAATTAAGATAAAAGCCATATAGAGCTTATAGTTATAGATTTATTTTCCTGTTGAGGAATAAACTATGACATGAATCGGGTATATGATAGAAGTTTTATTTATGTTAATCTTTCTTTTTCCTGCTTAGTTAAAATTAAACTCATGCTTTTCTTTACTGTCTTAACCTATGTTTTAGAATTGTGTAGATAGACTTTATTCTTCCTAGCATGATAATATTCATAACTGTCATACCCTTTATTCATCTGGTAATCATATAGAACCGGGCCCTGACCCGTTTACACTTCTTGTTGCATATGCATCTTGTCTCTGCTCAGGTACTCCTCCGCAGGGATGCCTGATTTGAATTCCTATTCTGATGTCCTCGGCGAGCCGTGATGCATTGCGGGTATTACGGGTCACAATTGGTATAGACGTTTTCATTTTTGGTATTCTAGTTAAGATCAAGTCTTTTATTCGGGCGAGGTTCCCAAGCTTTTGTAAATGTCTAATGAAATGTAATAAGTAACTTATTGAACTTGTGTATTATTGTTGTATCTGTTGGTGACCGGTAACATATTCGGTCTTTTATTTGTATTCTTATTGTATTATTTATATAAGTCTTGGGGTTTCCCTTATCTTTCAGGAATTGGGTTGTTTGTTTTCATTTATTTACTTTCAAATAAAAGTTTTTGGCAACCCGTTTTCTGAAATATTGGGTGGTTATCCTGGATACTCTATATTTTTATTGTGATGCTGAGAATGATTCCATCTATGATTCCGTTATATTGGAGTATTGGGTTGGCCACCCCTTATTTTGGTGGGCGGGTTGTCACAATTTTAAGGTACAGGGTTCATGCAATATCCTCCTTAAATCTCTCGAGAGTATTCATTTTATTCCTCATTTAGTTTTACTCATCTTGTTGATATCATGGCATTTATTGGAATCTAAAATATTGATTCATTTTAAAATCTTGTATTTATTGATGGGCATTGTGTCATGAAATTTTTATATGACACGAAGAATGGTCCAAAAGTCCAATAGCGAGGATGAGGCTTTAGGAAGCTCATCTGGGGTGAGGTCCGGTGACCTATTGATATGTTATTGAAAAATTAAATTGGTATAATGCTTAGATGTCACATTGAACTTGAATTCAGATTCGTATTATTGCATTTTATTCATCTCTAATTTTTTAGCATATATTCTGATCATATTGCGTACTTACCCATATTTTTTTTAGTGGTAGGTTAGCGTTGATTTGGATGCTACTAATTTTTGGGAGGATTTTAGAGCATGAGGTTTGGACGATTTAATTTTTTATAGCTTGGTAGTTTAATTTATTTGGATAGCTTGGTATTATTTTAGAGTGAAATTTAATTGTAAGTATTTTGGAAGTGTAAATTATGGATTCATTATACTTAATTTGTGGAATATATATGTTTTATAGTAAGTGTTGAGGATTTAATTTAGTTTTATCATAATAGCGCATTATGTTTTGTGCGGGGTGTTATAGAGCTTAGTTATATGGCAATCCTCGAGTCTTTGGGTTTGGGTCTAGCATTCAGGTTAGATGTGTTTCGTTGGAGATCGGGAGTTTTTATCGAGGACGTGGTTGGCATTGAGATTATGATTAGTAACCTTGATTTAAGGATGTTTGGAGTTGATTTTAGGACTTTAGTGTTGTGATGATTTTTGAGAGATAGAATTCACGAGAGAGCGCGTGGGGAAACATGCGGGTAGGATGGGGTGTATGGGTGCCTAATCGTGGTTTTTATGGGTAGGGTTTTTATGAGCGTTAGTCTTTGTCGAATTTCGAGGATGAAATTTGTGCTTGCGTGGCAGTATATAACAACTCGTAATTTTATTCGATAATTAATAAAATTAATTTAGAATTCGGAATCTAGTTTAAAAGACTCCTAATATGAGTACATATTAGTCTTGGGTCGTTTAGAAGAGTCCTCAATACATAAAACTCTCTTGTTAAAAAAATAGGGACAAAATAAAAATCCTGCATCAGATAATTTGTCACGGCCTTAAACCCTGACTAACCATTTGCCACGGTTCTGGAGCGTGACTAAGAACGAACTGTTTTAGTTTTAATAGGATTATAATGCCACTTAAACTATCTAATCTTTCTCCACTTAAATTAATATGGGGTTATACCCATATAATTTTCATCTTCTTCCTCCTACAAACCCTAACCCCATTAAAACCAAGATTCTACCCTTGAGTTGAAGGCTTACTTCGTGTTTTCTCAACTTCGGCTAGAACGAGTTTTGATTTTTTTGCGAGAAGAACAACGTGGTGTGATCAGAATTTTGAGGCAGAATATTATGAGTTTCCTTAGATGATTTTAAGGTACAAGGTTTACGCAATATGCTCATTGAATCTCTCAAGAATTGTTGTTTTGTTCCTAATTTATTTGTACTCATATTGTTGATATCATGACATTTCTTGGAATGTAAAATGTTTATTCTGTTTGAAATATTGTATTTATTGATTGGCATGGTGTCGTGAAATTTTTGTATGACACGGAGATGGTCCAAACGTCCAATAGCGAAGATGAGGTTTTAGGAAGGTGAGGTGAGGCACGGTGACCTATTGATGTGTTATTGAAAAATTAAGTTGGTATAATGCTCATATGTCGCATTGAACTTGAATTCAGATTCGTATGTTGCAATTTATTCATCGTTAGTTTTTTACCATCTTTTCTTATCATATTGTGTACTTCTCTGTATTCTTTTAGTGGCAGGTTAGCTTTGATCTTGATGCTACCGATTTTTGGGAGGATTTTAGACCACGTCGGTTGAATGATTTTACTTTTGGAGATCTTGGTAGTGTAATTTATTTGGAGATCTTAGTATTATTTTCGAGTGAAATTTAATTATAATTATTTTGAAAGTGTAAATTTTGGAATATAGATGCTTTACACTAAGTGTTGAGAATTTAGTTTAGTTTTAATCATAGTAGCGCCTCGTGTTTTGTACGGGGTGTTGTAGATGGTATCAAGGATAAGGTATACGAAAACCCTCTGATCTTTGGATTTGGGTCTAACATCCGGGTTATATGTGTTTCATTGGAGATAGGGAGTTTTTACTGAGGACATAGTAGGCATCAATATTAGAATTTGTAATCTTGATGTGAGTACGCTTAGAATTGATTTGAGGACTTTAGTGTTGTGATGATTTTTGAGATATAGAATCAAGTAATAATTCCTCAAAAAGCGCATAGGTAAACAAGCGAGTTGGATTGGGTGTATGGGCGCCTAATCGTGGTTTTTAAGGGTAGGCATTTGTGCACCGTATATTATCTTGAGTTTTATGCTTCGTCGAATTTCGAGGATCAAATCCCGGTGCTAGTGGAGAAGTATGTAACAACTCGTAATTTTATCGGGTAATTAATTAAATTAATTCGGAATTCCCAAAGCAAGCTTAAAAGACTCCCAATATGAGTACATATAAGTCTTGGGTCGTTTAGAAGTGTCCTCAAGACATAAAACTATCTAGGCAAAAAAAGGCCAAAATATAAATCCCGCATTAGATAATTTGTCACATCTTTCAACCATGACTAACCGTTTGTCACGGTTCTGTAGCGTCACTAACAATGAACTGTTTTAGTTTTAATAGGAGTCTAATGCCACTTAAATGATCTAACCTTTCTCCACTTAAATTAATACGGGGTTGGGACTTTTAAACATATTTTCACAACCTCTAAGAGCTATATACCCTTATATATTTCATCTTCTTCCTCCTATAAACCCTAGCCCCTTTTAAACCAAGATTCAACCCTTGACTTGAAGGCTTATTTGGTATTTTTTCGATTTTGGGCTAGAACGAGTTTTGATTGTTTTCGCGAGAGGAACGCCGTGGTGTGATCAAAATTTTAGGACAGAATCTTATGAGTTTCTTGTGATGATTTTAACATACGGGGTTTACGCAATATGCTGCTTGAATCTTTCAAAAGTAGTCATTTTGTTCATTATCTATTTATACTAATATTATTGATATCATGACATTTATTGGAATCTAAAATATTGATTCGATTTGAGATATTGTATTTGTTAATGGGCATCGTGTCATAAAATTTTTATATGACACAGAGAATGGTCCAAAAGTCCAATAGCGAGGATAAGGCTTTACGAAGCTTAGGTGAGGTGAGGACTAGTGACCTATTGATATGTTATTGAAAAATTAAATTGGTATAATGCTCAGATGTCACATTCAACTTGAATTTAGATTCGTATTGTTGCATTTTATTCACCGGTATTTTTTTAGCATTCATTCTTATCATATTGTGTACTTCCCCATATTTTTCTTTTAGTGGCATGTTAGCGTGGATATGGATGCTATGAATTTTTGGGAGGATTTTAGAGCATGAGGCTTGGAGGATTTATTTTCGTATAGCTTGGCAGTTTAATTTATTTGGATAGATTGCTATTGTTTTAGAGTGAAAATTAATTGTAATGATTTTGGAAGTGTAAATTTTGGATTCATTATATTTATTTTGTGGAATATATATGTTTTATAGTAAGTGTTGAACATTTAATTTAGTTTTATCATAATAGCGCCTTATGTTTTGTGCGGGGTGTTATAGAGATTAGTCATATGACAATCCTCGAGTCTTTGGGTTTGGGTCTATCATCCGGGTTAGATGTGTTTCGTTGGAGATAGGGAGTTTTTATCGAGGACGTGGTAGACATTGAGATTATGATTACTAATCTTAATTTAAGGATGTTTAGAATTGATTTGAGGACTTTAGTGTTGTGATGATTTTTGAGAGATAGAATTCACGAGAGAGCGCGTGGGGAAACTTGCGGGTAGGATGGGGTGTATGGGTGCCTAATCGTGGTTTTTATGGGTAGGGTTTTTATAGGTGTTAGGATTTCTCGAATTTTGAGGATGAAATTTGTCCTTGTGTGGAAGTATATAACAACCCGTAATTTTAATCGGTAATTAATAAAATTAATTTAGAATTCGGAATCTAGTTTAAAAGACTCCTAATATGTGTACATATTAGTCTTGGGTCGTTTAGAAGAGTCCTCAAAACATAAAACTCTCTTGTAAAAGAAATAGGGACAAAATAAAAATCCTGCATCAGATAATTTGTCACGGCCTTAAACCCTGACTAACCATTTGCCACGGTTATGGAGCGTGACTAAGAACGAACTGTTTTAGTTTTAATTGGATTATAATGCCACTTAAACTATCTAATATTTCTCCACTTAAATTAATATATGGTTAGGAAATTTCCAACATATTTTCACAACATCTAAGAGTAGTAAACCCTTATAATTTTCATCTTCTTCCTCTTACAAACCCTAGCCCCATTAAACCCAAGATTCAAGCCTTGAGTTGAAGGCTTATTTGGTGTTTTCTCAACTTCGGCCAGAACGAGTTTTGATTTTTTTTTGCGAGATGAACAGCGTGGTGTGATCAGAATTTTGAGGCAGAATATTACGAGATTCCTTTGATGATTTTAAGGTACAAGTTTTACCCAATATGCTCATTGAATCTCTCAATAATAGTTGTTTTGTACCTCATTTATTTGTACTCGTATTGTTGGTATCATGACATTTCTTGGAATGTAAAATGTTGGTTTTATTTGAAATATTGTATTCATTGATGGGCATGGTGTCGTGAAATTTTTATATGACACGGAGAATGGTCCAAAAGTCCAATAGCAAAGATGAGGGTTTAGAAAGATTAGGTGAGGTGAGGTTGGGCACGGTGGCCTATTATTATGTTATTAAAAAATTAAATTGGTATAATGCTCAGATGTCGCATTGAACTTGAATTCAGATTCGTATGTTGCATTTTATTCACCGTTAATTTTTTACCAACTATTCTTATCATATTGTTTACTTTCCCGTATTTTTCTTTTAGTGGCAGGTTAGCTTTGATCTGGACGCTACCGATTTTTGGGAGGATTTTAGAGCACGTCATTTGAATGATTTCACTTTTGTATAGCTTGGTAGTGTAATTTATTTGGAGATCTTAGTATTATTTTAGAGTGAAAGTTAATTATAATTATTTTGAAAGTGTAAATTTTGGAATATAGATGCTTTATACTAAGTGTTGAGAATTTAGTTTCGTTTTAATCATAGTAGCGCCTCGTGTTTTGTGCGGGGTGTTATAGATGGTATCAGAGCTTAGGTATACGAAAACCCTCTAGACTTTGGGTTTGGGTCTAGCATCCGTGTTATATGTGTTTGGTTGGAGATAGGGAGTTTTTACTGGGGACATGTTAGGCATCGATATTAGAATTTGTAAACTTGATGTGAGTACGTTTAGAATTGATTTGAGGATGTAGTAGAACTTTATGAACTTTATGAATTTGAGGACATGGTAGGAATCGAGATTAGAATTTGTTATTTTAAAAGACCATAGTAGAACTTTATGAATATTTCCCTGACGATAATTAAAACAAAAACAACACTTACTAAATAATAAATCCAAAAGTAAGTAAAAATTCACAACTCCACCTTAACGTGAATAAATAAATAAATCTTGGGCTTAAGCCCTAATAACGCTTCCAAACAAAATAACCAAACTCTGGAAGAAGAGCGCCTAAGTTAGAGCCAATAAATCTGAAAACTGATAAGCACGAGAGATCACAAGGTTGGTACAACAATAGTCCCGCTATCCCCATCTAAAATAAACATGGAGGGGATACATTTATAATTTAGGATTGATCCCAAGGTGTGCAAGAATTAACTTAATTACTTTATGATGCAATAATTTAGTCGATGCAAAATAAATACCCCCCCTTCGTCGTTCGCATGCATCTAAAACCTCACCCCTCAACTAAGTGTGATATGAATCGCATCCCAAATAAATCCCAAGTAATAATTATGACATCATCTCTAGTTTATAAAAATGTACATATTGATACTTAATTCTTTAAATGTAATCACTAACCTTAATTTACAACACCCATTTATCCAAGTCATATAAGTTTCATACATTTAAGGCATAAACATATAATATGCATTCTAGGGTCAAAATATAATTATTGTCCACATTCTTAGACAAAGTAATTTATTCCATCCATGTCCGGGTAATTTTTCATATATGTCCTTTCACATATTTGAGACGCTAAGGCATCTACTGTTGGTGTCTAATTCTTGCTCTATCGGCAAGTCTGAAGGAATCTCTCATCTAAGGGGACCTCACAAAATAAACATAAATTGGGGATGGTCCTTATGCAAGACACCTGTACACGACCCAAACCCAATGGTGACAGAGGAAGGGTTAGTATCAACACCAAACTCTCGTAGATTGCTCGTCCATGTAGTACCTATCTGACCTACTCATCGTCAAGCCCACCTATGTCGACGTGTGGTACTCGGTTCAAACGTGTGAACCCCCGTGCTGGTAGGACAGTCCACGAATATTGGCATGTCCACACAAATACATAATAGTACATATTATTATCCCATATAATATGTATAGTTAATTAATCTAAAATTACCATAAAAAGTCCTACCAAAGTCCACTATATTTTACATTTATTAATAATTTACAATCTAATAAATTATTAATTCCATCCCATAAAATAATTGCTTAACCATCTAGTTATTTGTAGCTATTATCATTGAAATGTGGGAACACTATTATTCTATCACTAATTATAATTTCCCCTTTTTATATATATTCATGTTACTCCTAATACTAAGACAAAAACATTATAACAGAATAACCTAAGAAAATAAACAATCCAACCTAGGCCCATGCGTAGGAGGAATGACCTACCAAACCCCCTTATCATCACTTGAACGAGAGGCGTGGTCGTTTGTGTGACATCACATGTCGGTCGAATGACTTGTCACGTCGTTTGAACGATCTCCTTCTTCCCCACGCTTATCACTTCTCAGTTCTTTCCGGGTTAATTTTTTTTAAAGACCGAAAACATTTTGGGACTCATCATAGTTATACCATAATTATAAGAACTTAGCCGGAATTTATGTCTCTAAATTTAATAATTTTTCATCTGTTAAAGGTTTGTATGATTTTCACAGTCTTTCGGTTACCAATAATATTTATTTCACAATGAGGGTATCTAATAAGGGATCTACATCACAAATTTCAGTCCATTAATTAACATTAAGCTCTCTACATCAATTCATCAAATGTGTCATATTTAAACCTAATTCTTAGAAATTAAAGCGGTCATTACATTCATTAAGAAATTTATTGAAAGCATAAATTAAGCAAGAGAATTTTTTCCTCAAAGATTTGTAGAAGAAAGCCCTTTGGAATCCCTTGATTTTACCTTGGCTCTTGCCCCTTTTCTTCTCTTTTGGCATTTCTCCTATTCTCTCCCGTTGCTGTTGTTTTTAGGTTTTGTGTAATGACATTGGAAGAGTGGTTTACCCCCACTTAAACTCTAATAAATGGCTAATCCCGAGTTAGGCCTACAACCCAACTTTTGGATCCCCAAATGGACTCGGTTCAATAACCCGATTAGCCCAAAAGTTCTCCAAATCATATACCTATGACACGGGACCATTTATAAATATTTGAAACACTAAACCGGGTCTCTAACACTTCTCAAAATGGGTCCTAATTATTTTAATTTCACTTACAATTTTTTATTATGTTCCATCAACACGCGCTCGTATAATAGTTTATGTGAGATTTATTTTGCACTAGTAAACCCAATATGTCTAGTTGAGTTTTATATTTACATAATTACATAGAATTGTTTATTTTAAACTTAAATTTTTACCCATCTAGATTTAAATTCATTCGATTTAATTTTATTCCTAAATTAATGTTAAATTATCGAATTAAAATTTTTCGGATATTTTATTCTAAAATTACAGGGCATTACAGTCACAGATAATTAAATTTATTTTCCAAGAGAAGGTTAAGAAGTTATTAGACGGGGGGAAGGGAACTACTCAATTGGGTCAGATGGCGAATTGAGATATCATGGTAGGTTGGTTGTCCAAGATGACAAGTAGTTGAGGCTAGCATTATGACAAAGGTGCATGGTTCACGCTCTATGGTACATCCCGGTAGGGATAAGATTTACCATAAAATGCGATGCCAGTATTGGTGGTCCAGAATGAAGAGAGACGTTGCAGTCTTTGTGTCAAAGTGTGCCACATGCCAGTTAGTGAAGGTTGACCATTATCATCCCTCAGGTGTACTACATCCTCTTAAGATCCGAATGTGGAAATGGGAGATCATTTCCATGGATTTCATCATCGGGTTACCAACATCACGGAGTGAGAAAGATTCCATCTAGGTGATCGTTGACATATTGACCAAGGTGGATCACTTTTTACCGGTCCGAAAAGACTACAATTCAGAGCAGTACACTAGAATCTTCCTTTCTGAGATTGTGTAATTAGATGGGGTACCCATCAACATAGTGTCGGACAGGGACAAGATATTTGTGCCACTCACGTGGAGGATCATTCATTAGGCCTTAGGGGAGGAGTTGAGATTGAGTAGCTCATACCACTCGCAGATCGACAGGGATACGGAGTGGGTGAACTTAATGTTGGAGGATAAGCCACGGATGTGCATATTAAACATCAAGGGGGTTTGGAAGAGGTCTTTGCCATTGGTGGAGTCTGTACACAATAATAGCTATCAATTAACTATTGGGATGACACCATTTGAGGCGTTATATGGGAGACCATGTCATTCACCCTCATGTTGATTGGATATGGGGGAGGAAAAATTAATTGAGCAAGAGTTCATTCAAGACACCTCAAAGAAGGTGGAGATGATTTGGGTTAGGATTCAAATTGCCCAGGGTAGGTAAAAGAGTTATGTGAATACGGGTCAAAGACACTTGGATTTTAATATTGGGGACCATGTGTTAATTAAAGTGTCTCCCGTGAATGGAGTGGTGAGATTTGGGATGAAAGGTAAGTTGGATCCTTTGTGTGTGGGTCATTCCCTATCATTGAGAGGATTGGGACCACAACGTATCATTTGGGATTACCAGACTACTTCCGGCGGATGCACGACATCTTTCACATCTCCTCATTGAGGAGGTTCCTTAGAGACGAGATAAATTAATAGCATATTGATATTGAGGAGGCTCAGCTCCAGCCTGACGCTACCTATGAGGAGAGATCCGTAGCATTTTGGACCGCAAGGAGCACCGACTCCTATCTAATACTGTCCTGTTGGTACGTGTGCAGTGGGGAAAACATCAGGAGGATGAGACTACTTGGGAGAGGGAGGATGGCATGTGAGAGAAATATTAGGAACTCTTTGTAACACCCCGCATTTTTTTACATTTAGAATTTAATTAATTCGGGCATTTTTAAATTACAAGTGTGTAGTAATTTAATTAAAATACAATATTGTGAGTTTATTAAATATTGATCGAGAGAGATTATGATTAATATTTATAGAATAAATTTACTAAATGGGTAGATAATAACACGTGATAATTATTATACGTCGTAGTGAGTAATATTGACTGGACTATGTTATATCTCAATAGGGAATCGTGTGTAGGCTATGTTAAGGTCGAGATATGGAATTTATTTAGAGGGACCCAGATGGAAATTTCGAGGTCACAGTTGATTTCGAATGGGAGAAAATAGTGTACTCGGATCTATTAATTGCGTTCCGAGGAAGTTTTAGACTATATCGGGATCTTATGGGGGTATATATTTGAAGTGGGCTTAGAACATTACACTAATTTCGGGATAAGAAATTTTATAACCTAATATTAGAGTTGTTGGCAACCATTATCATTAGAGGAAAACTTTAAGAGATAAGAGAAGTGAAGAGAGGCCATAAGAGAGGGTAGGAGAAGGGGTCTTTAGCCACCCTACACCATTTTTCACGACTGTGGTCGCTGGAATCTAGAACGTAGTAAGGAGAAGATGCCTCGATCATCTAGCAATGAAAATCAGACCGCTCAGGCCTAAGTCATGTGTTTAATCTTGCAATTCTTTTGAGCACTTGTAATATCCATGATAGTGTAGGGTTAGCATTGCATGAAAACATGATTTTTGGAATGTATATTGGGGTTTGATTCATGCTTTGTTCGGATATAATATTAGAAATCAACCTCTTGTTAATGTAACATAAAATCTGAGACATGGGATGAAAAGAATAATATAAATTTTGGTTCTTGAAGATGAACATGCAAGAAACGTAAACCTAGGCTAGATATGAATAAAGTGAGAACTTAATCTTCTTTAATGTGGATTTCCTGATCATTTGAGAAAATGATTACGTTTGAAATTGTTTAAATAATCCTATATGAAGTCTCGTTAATTTGGTTGGGAACTTGGATGAGTTCCATGGAGGTTTTGTTATGTAAAAATAAAAGAAACACATGCCTGGAGAAGACAATCCAATCATATATCAATCGAGGGATGTTTATCGATCGATTGCTGGAAATGAGTTTTTTGATTAATTGTGTAGTTTTCTTCACCAATAACTAATGGGGGACTTTGGAAATGCTTTATGAACTACATGAGGAGCTGGGGAATTTCAATAGACCTATAGTTAAGGCTTCATCTTAGTCTTAATGAGGGTAAAATAAGACTAGGGCCAACAAGATTAAACGATTATGCTGAGTATCGGGAATTTAAAAATGGGTTTCAGGAAGTGTAGATGATAACCTAAAATTGATACCAGTAGGGTAGTTATGAATTAACTACTGAAATTACTTAAGGGGTAACTAGGACCCTTTGGGTGGTGAGTGATACTTGGGAAATCACAAAATAATGTTAAGTGTGAATCATTAGTATGTTGGGTATTCGATACATACGTAAAATGTACGGGATATATTTATAGGTTGTGTGTACCCCTATTAAGTGCATTGTTATGTGTATAATCATACCTATGTGGCTTTCTATCATGGGAGGTCACGCGTCATGGGAAATCCCACCTTGGCGATGCCAGTACGGTCTCGATATGTGTACCAGAACATAGAACTTAGGGCTGAATAACTATTTGAGTCTATGAGAGTATTATCGATCATTTGGGTATGTTAGGTATGTGCATTGACCAAAGGCTTAGGAGTATGTTTACCTCTATTATGTGTTTATTTGATTTAAGGTTCGAGGGTGATTCCGAACCGGTAGTCCTTGATTTGCTACGTGAGGTACATAGATTCGATGGCAGAGTATAAATGCATTGCGGTTGTCATTCCGAGTATGTTGTAGTTGTATATATATATATATATATATATATATATATATATATATATATATATATATATATATATATATTTGTTCTACTCTTGTGTGTTAGTAGCAGATATAGATAATGTATCTCTAAAGAAACTTAAGTAAGAAAAGATTAATTAATAGTTCAAGAATAATATTCGTCTTATATTGAATATGGTTTTATGTTAGGGTATCATATGGGAAATATGTGGGGAGCTAAGAATCTTAGTGGTTAGGAAAATGCTTATGGTAACTAGTTAGGCAGGGTAGCATAACTAGGTGGGTTTAGTAGGAGACACTAGGTGTGAACTATAGTTGAGAGGTGAGGAACTCAAGGGAGTGCGTGTGAAGTAAACGTGTGTATAATAATGCCTTCACTTCATTTTAAATACTTGCAAATATTTTCTAAGGTTTTGGGACCTGACCCGTATCAAATCAATTTTCAAAACATTTTGTCATCCACCCACATGGACGTTAGGCATGATGATTCATTCCAAGGATGAGTAGCTGCAATGATTATGGGGTCATGCTGGACTTGAGTAGACGCTTAAGTCATTTCATTCCTAGTCTAGGATTCATATTCAGTTATTTACGTTGGGCATGTTGCCTGCTCATTTCGGACTTTTAGATGGATTTATTCCTTTCACTTTCAGGTTTTGTGTTTACATTTACTTCATTTCAGTTGGATTTGTGACGTGGATTTTGGATTTGGATCTGATCATTTATTCAACATTTATTCATTTTGTTATTTAATCATGCGATGTTCTGGACTTCTGTTATTTTGAAAGGGGAAAATAATCCCAAAGGTGGTTTTCTTGAAATCAACAAAAATCTCTTTTCGCAAGTTTTAATCAGTTTAATGTCCAAGCATAAAAATCCCAATTTTACATGCGTAAATGACTTTGAAACATGTTTTATCTTTTTATCCTAAACACGCATCTATGTGACAAAACAAATAAATCATTCAAGCATTCAACAAATGCATAGTTTAAGGAAAAAAAACCCGCAAGGGAAAAACCTATTATTTCACTAATAAAATACAAATATCAACTTATAAACTTACAATTGAAATACAACAATGATTTCCACAGAAATCTATAAAGACTTCAACCTTCAAATCAGCAATGATTAGCTCGAGAATCATAATGGACCGCAACCCTCCATCATCCTCAGCCTTCGTCTTTAGCAGTGAATGCTCGGAGGTATCACAAGTCTGAAATAGCGTTGCTAAAGTCGTTTATTGAAAATAAACTATTTAAGCAACTCCGAAAAGTTTGTTGAAGAAACTCTTTACTTAAATCAAACTGATTTTGAACACAAGATGTGTTAACAACATTATGTACGAGATTAGGACAAGATTTGATAACAAGTTTTTAGAAAACAGTTTAAAATATTTTAAACTCAGCACACAACAGAATGGGATGAGAAGATGTAGAAATATTAATACTCAGGATTTTTAACGTGGTAAAACCTCAACCATAAGGAAACATCCACGACTCCCTCTACGGAGTAACACAAAAAATTCACTAAAACAAATATGCGAGTTACAATCTATTTAACTAACATGCACACAATAACAAGTCTATACAAGTTCACGATAGTACCCTCTGGCGTCCTTAAACTTTTCTGCAGATCTTGATTGTTGATGTAGTCTTCTCAGTTTGTCAACTCTTCCTTTGTTTCAGCACTTTACGTCCACTTATGTTCACCAAATCTTATAGCCAACACTTTCAGTGTATGTAGTGTGAAGATGTTTGTGAAAAGTGTTCTATAACACATGCATTCACACACGCACTCTTATTAGTTACAAACAATCCTAACAAATTACAATATACACTATATGCTGTGAAATTTTCTTTTCTTACAAAACCAAAAACCTTTTGACCTTTCAATATAACCCAGATCCCACGGAGATCTTGCTTAAGAAATCGGTCATGACCTTTCTCAATCTCTTTTGAAAATATTTAGGAGATTGAAAACCCTCCAAGTGCGAATCCAACTAGGTCAGGTTAAGTTTTGTAAAAACATAAACTATAAAACATTTATTGTTGATTCTGAAGTAAGAAAATGTTTTAACAGAAAACAATCAACAACGTACTTATCAAGATGAGAAATAAAATGCAACTAAGTGTATTGTGACATGAAAAACTTCAGATCTATCATTTCTATTGAATCAGAAACAAGATCTGAGTAAATGTATAAGTTGGAAATAAGATTTTATGAACACAAGGTTACAGCAACCCAAGATCACTCAACTCGAACTCTCATAAACTCAAGAAACACTAAGGATGGTGTTTATTTGGTTATGGTGTTTTTGGAGAGGTAAGTGGTTTAGGTTGGAGAAGTTTTAGACGAAGTTAGGGTTTCTAACTTGACTCTCTGGTTTCTCTCTCTCTGTTCTCTTTCTTCTCTCTCTCTCTCTATTCTTTCTCTGAGAATTTTCAAAGTGGCAAAAGCTTTCGAAGGCTGAGATGAGAGTCCTTTAAATAGCAAGAGGAGAAGGTTCCAGACTATCATTCAAAAACAACGGCTGAGATTGAGTCAAGCTTCATTGACTTCAATCCAAGGGCTCACAACAGGCGGTGGATTAAACAGGCTGTGATTGGCTTAAAGGTTTACACGAGGATTCACTCAGGCGGCATGCAGGCCATTGATAAGGGTTGATCCAAGGGCTGTAAACATGCGAAGTTTTGTCTCTGTAAAGAAACACAACTCTGGCCAATCAGAAAGAAGCAAGTGTTGGCCATAGAACGAATACAAACGCGCGTCCAAAACTAATTACAAAGCCAACCCTGGAGTCTCTGGCGCTTTAGGTTTCTACCCAGAGTAACTTAAGGTCAAAAATCACAACAATACATATTTAGATATTAACCCCAAATCTTTTTAAATCAAGTTTTAGTTTAATAAAACCTTAATTAAAAGATGTTTAAAATTACCAAAGAATTAATAAAAATCAAATTGAGGGATTTATACAGACTCACCACATTAATACACATAAAGGTGCAATATGATATGCAAAAATTAATTTCTAAGTGTGTGAGTGATGGCTATAGTCTCAGGATCATTACAAGATGAATAAGAGAAGAAGCAAAACAATCTCTGAGGCTCTTTGGTTTCTAGGATGGACACAATTTTGTCACACTTTCCAAACTAGATGAGCTCTTATACAGTCTAGACTCAAATGAGTCAAAAGTATAAGGGCTTCAAAGTCAGCGATGGAGTGCCTCTCCACAAGGTGTTTGAAAGAGGTACAAAACTTTATAGGGTTCTAAACTAATTCATAAGAACAATATTACAGGATGTTTTTTGTGAATTAAAACGGTGTTTTAAAAAAAACGTGAAGAAATTTTACAGCAGATATGCAAAAATGTACTTGGGAAAATTCTTTAAACGCAATGAAATACGAAGTAGGTATTTATAAAAACCTTAAGTCAGCTGAGCATTTGAACGAGATAAGCAGGTCATTCAAAGGACATACACATGTCATTTAAACGACTTCTCCATCTCGTTTGAAGGACAACTGATGTCGTTTGAACAACCTATCAAACGACGCATTTAAAACCAAACTAGTACGGTGTTGTTAGAAGAAAACAAGGAACAATCTATCTCGCGACCTAAGAAATGATATGTGCCATAATTCGTAGGGTCATTTGAACGACATGTCAAAGTCGTTCGAACGACAATGCTTTGTCGTTTGAACAACCTAAGAGAAAAAAAATTCTTTTATATATCTCACCTAGAGGTCTTCCAAAAAATAAATTTTCAAAAATTAAAAGCCCTATTCGTCTTCTGATAAAAAATAAACATCCCAAATATGATTGTGGCTATTAATTCAAGCTCTAAATTATTTCATACCTTTAGGGATATCGGGAAATGTTCAAACATGGATATGCTTGAGTTTGGTCCGTCTTAATGAGGCGTGACAATTTATAAGGGGATACCGTGACAACTTGCTTATCAAAATAAGTGATGGCCAGGCCGATACTCCAATATTAACATGAATGATAGATGGTCCATTCTTAGCATCACCATACATACAATAAGCATACGAGATAACCAGCGATAATTTTAGAAAATGGATTATGAAAATATTATTTGTAAATTAAAGAAAGCATTTAAAACAACCCAATTTGCAAAGAAGGTGGATAAAATAACTACAGGAATTAAATTGAACACGACATATATAACACAATTAACAGATCCACACAATACGGTTACACTGAGTATTAAAGTATAACATCACATCTATAATACAATTACATAACTTTGGGCAACACTCCCAAATGAGTTACCAATCATAACTAGATTACAAAAGAAAATGGAAGTGTCTACATCAAAATATCTCGTAACATTCGCAAGCTGTTACAGCTCCAAGACACTGGAATATGAGAGTCAATACGGGCGTCCTTGCGGTGGAGCACTTAGTCATATAAAAGGTTCATGTAACACAAGAAATATGAACAGGTCAGGGCCCAATTTTTATATGATCACCAGATAAATAAAGAGTATGACAGTTGAGGACAAGTTAATCATCATGAATAATGATAAATAAATCTAAAAACTTAATCTAAAAGTATAACCAATAGCATATATAGTGATCATAATCCTAATTCAATTATGCCAGAGAGTATGAATATAATGTCATTATTAACTGGGGTTCAATACCCTTTTCTTTTTCCACAGTTTCATTTCACTATTCCATATCTCATTAGGAAACGTATTCAAAGCAATTTAATTCGTAGAGCACTTTATCATAAATTAAACCCCTCTTTAATAAGAACAGTTATATTACACAATATATAATGATTCTAAGACCGTCCTTTCGAGTTTCCCCACTGGACGCGCCCCAAAATAGCTATCATCTTCCAGGGCCTATCGCACAAGACAACCTGGGCATCCTACAATGCAACGTTGGGAAGTGGCCATATACCTTCGACGGTAAGTCATAAACACACCTGGAATTACCTCACTTTGAACAATAATCACACAATATATAACAACTGGTCCTATAGCCGAGGAAAATATTCTCCCTGCATTCACTAGCCATGGGACTTCACCTCATGCGCGTACTTCCCCTATGATAGCATTTAGAGAGGTGTGTATATACCAATTTATCATTCACAATTTAAATCTCATTTTAAAACCTACATCACATTTTATCTGGAGCCATACATAATTAATATCATCATTATAAACCTCAATGATTAATAAACCCCTAACTTAGTCTCTGAGAATTTATGGTGTTACTATAGGCCACCAAGTCTAGTATACCCTACTCACGTCTTGAAAGTTCCCCAATTATAAAATTTTACATCTCTTAATATCAAACAAACTTGTTAAGAGGAGGAAATACCTTATCATCTATTTGATAATTCCCAGAATAAGACCCATTTATTCCCTTGCTAACATAAGGTAGTTACCTAACTAATATAAGACTCTAGGAAACTAACTTTACTTCATAAGAGAAGGTTCCTAAGTCCTTAGCCTAAAAGAAAAGGGTTAAAATTGCGTTAGGAAATCATGATGCTGAAATCTAGCACCACCAGATAAATGATGATGATGATGAGCTTAAACAATGGTAGCCATGGCAGCCATAGATATGTAAGTGTATAAGTGTGTAGAAGGAGATGAGTATAAGAGGAGTAAGATAGTGATGTATAGTGGTTCAGCCTCTAAAATAGGCCTACATCCATTGTGAGTGTGTGATCCACTAAGTATGGGCACTAATGGCCTTAGATACAATACACATAAGCTCACTTTCTCTCTCTATTGTGTATACAAGCAGAGTTTCAGCTAGGGTTACAATTCTCGATCCCCCTTGAAGTGTTATAGGTGACAAGTATATATAGGTCTTGGGGGGTGTAGTGTACCCCCCAAGTGTTCATGGTGCATGCGAATGATGATCTAGCCAATCCCCTATTGACACCTGTAAATACCAAATGATGACATAATATTCCCTCACGTGAGGGTGTGATTTTGTTATAACGGTCTCACATGTGCCATGTGAGCCTCACGCGCACTGTTCCACGCGTCTCCCAAACCACGTGCTGTGATGATGTCACCCTCGGCCTATGAGACAAGGACGAGGGAAAAGTTCCTTCCGGTAGTGAGTCTGGTCTAATTTTGGCCTCGTACTATCGTACCCTCGAGGGGTCGTCCAGAGCCTGATGAAGGGTCGGCCCCCCGAGGGGTCGTCCAGAGCCTGCTGAAGGGTCAGCCCTCCGAGGGGTCATCTGGAACTTGATGAAGGGTCGGCCCCCTGAGGGGTCATCTGGTCCTGATGAGGCGCATGGCGCCCTCGGCATGGCCGAGGGTACATACGGGTATATCAATCACCCCCCAGCCCTTAGCCATAGATGATGATGAGATGGATGAGGGATAATGTTGCTTTTGAGCTAAGTGTATGGTCTGTTTGATGGGTGACACCTGTCAAGCTGATGTGACACCTAGGCAGGTACTCATTGTTGTTTCAGTTTCCAAGGCGTGGCGGCTGCACACTTTTCCTGGGGCTTTGTGCCCTAATAATGCCCTCCTCGTGGGCTGTGCTCTGCATTGGTTAGTGGGCCGACTCATTGGCAAAGTATTTAAATAACTTTTGAAACCCTTCACTCTCTTCTTCTTCTTCGCGCCCAAGTATTCTCTCTCTCTAGTCTCCAGCCTTCTTACCATTTCTGCAACTTTCGAACCTTCAACTTAGCAGCTTCGCCCTTTCTCTTCAGGTAATCTTTCACCACCAACGCCATCTTTCCTTTCATTTCTCTTTTTTCTTTTCTATTTTAGGCTTATAGGGCTTAATTTAGGCCGTTTAACAGCTTTTCCGACATTTGTCCTTCGAGTGTTCTTGAGTTTCTTGGGTGTTATCGAGTGAAAACCATCGATTCCCTTTGTTTTAATCCAAAAGTCTAATTTGGTCAACTACAAACTTATTTGTAGTTAATTTCCCCAAATTCCTCCAAGTGTAGGGTCTTTCCCTTGATGCTTAGGCGGCTTTATAGCTTAGATGAGGAGTTCTCTTCCCTGAGAGAGAAATTATTTGTTGAGATCAGACGAATAAAGGAAGAGGAGGAGAGGAGACGAGGGGCCGACCCTAATTGGGTACGACCCATCTTTCTTATTCCTCTAGCCATAATAAAACCATGTGAGCCATCTGAGTCTTATGGGTCGTCCCATCGTCCAATCGAGTGTCATTCAAGTGAGATGGACGAGAGAGCATCCTCGCCAACTGGCGCTGAACCTTCTGGTAGAATAGAGACATCTGACCTAAGCTCGGGGCGACAAGCCGAGGGTATGATCCCCTCCGAGGTTGTCCCTGTGACAACCCTATCTCGACATGCCTTCCAGATGTCCTTTCCCCATTGTCCTCTTACAGATGACGAGGCTGAGGGAGAGGGGACTGAGGACGAGGGCGATGATTCAGATGAGCAAGTTGATACCTCCCATGCCTCGTCCTATATCTCCTCCATTAGGGATCGCGACCTCTTATTGTGGAGACATGCCTATGGAGTTCCCCGCGGCATAACCATGAGGGTTCCCTCTGAGTCTGAGAGGGTTTTTGAGGGTGAAAAGGGTTTGGTTGCACTGTATGAACAAATGTTCAAGGTTGGCATCAGGTTCCCTCTACATCCTGCTATCGTAGATATCCTATCAGCCCTCGGTATTTCCCCCTCTCAGCTTCCTCCCAACTTCTGGAGGATGATACTAGGTTACATCTCCCTGTGGAAGAATTCTTTCACTCATGAGCCCTCGGTTGAAATATTCTTGGCCTGCTACAATATCACCTCTTCGTCCAAATAGCCTGGGTACTATCATCTAGGGGCGAGGAGATCTGAGAAAAAACTTCTCCACGTGGCACAAACCTCCAACCACGATTGGAAGAAGAGATTCTTCTTCGTCTCGAGGGAGTGGGAGTTCTCCGTTGAGGCATCTCCTATAGTCGATGGTCCGAGGGTCCCCCAAAGATGGTCTAACCCGTTAATGAAGGCCAGGTCAGACCCCGGACTTAGCCTGGAAGAGAAAGATATTATTGAATATATGAGAGGACGAGGGAGAGGGGGTGAACTTCCAAAGTTTGAAGATCTAATGACCCCTCAGTTCCTCAAGGAAGCTGGTCTGAAGGTCGGCCCCCTTATAGAACTATGTGAGTTGTGCTTTACTGTTTTCAAGTGTTTCCTTTTTATCTCTGCATTTTTCTCACGTGTCGTACCCTTTTCAGGTCATCCTGCTGGTGAATCAGACTTTCTCTGGGAAATGACTGCTCCCAGTTTACTATCAGGCTTGGAAAAGTAGAAGGGTAAGGAGCCTCAGCAGGCTTCGAGGAAGACGAAGGCCATGGGGCCGATGGTTGTTGAGCCGATAGCCGATAGCCACAAAAGAAAAGAGCCTGAGATTCCTGTTGACCCTCGGCCAGATTCTCGGACGAGGGCCAGGGTCGAAGCATCTGAAGGGACTGCTTCTTCATCCAGCATGGGGGCCTTCTGGTCCCAGAACTTGGCACTTCTGAGGGCCGAGCCCTCATCACTCATCGCAAATTTGAGGGCAGGCAAGGCATCAATGTTTTTTGCTCCCTCGGCTGCTGATTATGACTTTCTGTCAAAGATGCCTCCAGCCAAAGTGTATGCCTATAGTCTGCATGCTCTGGCCCAGGTATCAGTCTTGATTCATTTCTTTTAATTGCATTCTTTCAATAACTGTTTCCTCGGCCTCTTGACATCTGTTTATTTTTCTGTGCAGTCTGTATGCGCCTTTACCTCGACAACTAAATGGATGGCTGAGAATTAGGAGAAATTCCATGAGGCCGAGAGGGCCATCCAACATGAGGCCGATCGGCAGGCTGACTTAGATACTGCAAAGGCTGAGCTAGAGAGTGCCAGAACTGAACATGCATGAATTATGGACGAGCTAACGAGACAGCATGATGAGGACCTGAAGGAAAAAGACTTTCTTCTGAAGGAGAAGGATGAAGCCATGACCCATTGGGAGGCCCAGTTTAAGATTTAGCTATCTGAGGCTGTGAAGAAAGCCGAGGCAGATGCTGTGGAAGCCTATAAACTCTCCGATGAGTTCCAAGGCTTCGGCCTTGAGTACTTAGAGAGAGGTATAAGGATGTCTTGTCGGTGGGTCATCCTCAAGTTCGGAGACATCGTCTCTTCCGTCCGTCCCTCTCTGGAGGCCGTTCAACTGGACGACCCCCTGATTGCCGAGGCTCTAACCCAGGTGGAATCCCAAGTGCAAGTCGAGAGGGTCGGCATGTCTGAAGATCAGCCAGTTGTGGTCATTAAGGAAACCCCTCTTGGGGATGTTGAGGCCCTGCCCTCTGATATTGTTCCATAGGATGGATGTCTGTAGCCCATACCCTCTTGACGTAATTGACATTTTTGTATTCTATGTTATAGAACGCGTGATATTTCATTTATACTATCATCTCCTTTGCTGTATTCCATATTTTCCTTTTGTGTGATTTGTGTTGTGGATTTTTATATGATCACTAACCCCTCCCTCGTCTTTCTTGAGGATCATGGTGGGGTCGTCCCCTCCATAGGACCTCATTATAGCCGAGGGTGATAATCACCAAATTAATGGTTTCAACAAAGTTTTCCCTCGTCTTTCTTGAGGACCATGGTGGGGTCGTCCCCTCCATGGGACCTCATTATAGCCGAGGGTGATAATCACCAAATTAATGGTTTTAAACGAAGTTTTCCCTCGTCTTTCTTGAGGAGGATGGTGGGGTCGTCCCCTCTATGGGACCTCATTATAGCCGAGGGTGATACTCACCAAATTAATGGTTTTAAACAAAGTTTTACCTCTTCTTTCTTGAGGACCATGGTGGGGTCGTCCCCTCCATGGGACCTCATTATATCCGAGGGTGATAATCACCAAATTAATGGTTTCAACAAAGTTTTCCCTCATCTTTCTTGAGGACCATGGTGGGGTTGTCCCCTCCATGGGACCTCATTATAGCCGAGGGTGATAATCACCAAATTAATGGTTTTAAACAAAGTTTTCCCTCTTCTTTCTTGAGGACCATGGTGGGGTCGTCCCCTCCATGGGACCTCATTATAGGTGAGGGTGATAATCACCAAATTAATGGTTTTAAACAAAGTTTTCCCTCGTCTTTCTTGAGGACCATGGTGGGGTCGTCCCCTCCATGGGACCTCATTATAGCCGAGGGTGATAATCACCAAATTAATTGTTTTAAACAAAGTTTTCCCTCGTCTTTCTTGAGGACCATGGTGGGGTCGTCCCCTCCATGGGACCTCATTATACCCGAGGGTGATAATCACCAAATTAATTTTTTTAAACAAAGTTTTCCCTCGTCTTTCTTGAGGACCATGGTGGGGTCGTCCCCTCCATGGAACCTCATTATAACCAAGGCTGATAATTACCATATTAATGGTTTTAAACAAAGTTTTCCCTCGTCTTTCTTGAGGACCATGGTGGGGTCGTCCCCTCCATGGGACCTCATTATAGCCGACGGTGATAATCACCAAATTAATGGCTTTGAACAAAGTTTTCCCTCGTCTTTCTTGAGGGCAATGGTGGGGTCGTCCCCTCCATTGACCCTCATTATAGCCGAGGGTTCCAATAACCAAACTAATGGTTTTTTAATAAAGTCCTCCCTCATTTTTCTTGAGGGCAATGGTGGGGTCGTCCCCTCCATTGACCCTCATTATAGCCGAGGGTGGTAATAACCAAATTAACGGTTTTAAATGAAGTATTCCCTCGTCTTTCTTGAGGACAATGGTGGGGTCTTCCCCTCCATTGACCCTCATTATAGGCCGAGGGTCGTTCTTCAAAGATGATCCCATGAATACTAGAACTGATAAACTCAAGATGAGAGGAAACACTGAAATTTCTCTTTAATTTATCAAGTGTTCTATTGGAGCAACACCTCTTACAACTGTCGTTCGATAGGACTTTACAAAACTACTGATAGTATTTCTTCAGATGATCTGCATTCCAGGGGTTGGAAAAGGGTTCCCCCTCTAGGTTTTCTAGTCTATTGGTCCCTGGGACAACTTCATCAATGACCCTATAGGGGCCATGCCAATTAGGATGGAGCTTGTTGGGCTTTTGCCTAGTCTTTTTGAGGACCATGTCCCCCACTGCAATTGGCCTATGCTTCACCCTCTCATTGTAAAACCTTACGGTCCTCTGCTGGTAGGCGGCCTACCTTATCTCGGTATCTTCCCTCCTTTCCTAAATCAGGTCTAAGTTCAGTCTCCTCTCTTTTATATTTCTCTGGGGGTCATACATTTGGACTCTATGAGTAGGAAACCCAATCTCGATGGGGATGACGGCTTCTGAGCCATAACCTAGCATGAATGGGGTCTCTCCGATAGAGGTCCTCATTGTCGTCCTGTATGCCCACAGCACGACATATAACTCCTCGACCTATCTTCCTTTTGCCTCCTCAAGCCTCTTCTTCATTCCATCTAGGAATTTCCTCTTTGTAACTTCTGTTTGCCCATTGGCCTGAGGTCGGCCTGGGGTAGAGAAGAATTGTTTGATACTCACCCTTTCACAGTACTTCTCTAGAGATATATTCTTGAACTGAGTCTCGTTATCCGAGATGAGGGTGTTGGGGAGACCGTATCTGCATATAATATTTTTCCAGATGAACTGGAAGGTCTTCTACTCTGTGATCGTCACCATCGGCTCTGCCTCCACCCACTTTGAAAAATAGTCAACGGCTACGGTGAGGAACCGATAGTTATTGATGGCCCTACGCAAGGGTCCTACTAGGTCAATCCCCCACACTGCAAATGGCCATGGGGATGTAATGGAAGTAAGAGGCTGATGGGGTTGGTGAGGGATGGTGGCAAATCTTTGACATTTGTCACACTTTTTTATATATGCCATGGCATCCTTCCCCAAGGTCGGCCACCAGTACCCTTGGGTAATCAACCTCTTCGCTAAGGATCTGCCCCCAATGTGGCTTGAGCACGACCCTTCGTGCACATCCTGCAAAATGGAAGGGACTTCTGAGGGATGTACACACCTAAGTAGGGGAGAAAAAACCCTTTTTTGTACAAAGTGTCTCCTATGTCAGTGAATTTTGCAGCCCTGTACCTCAGCTTCTTCCTGTCTTGCCTTGCTTCTGGCATCTCACCCTCTTTAATGTATCTAATCAGAGGGTCCATCCATGAAGCTTCTTGAGAAACATTTAGGCAATTTCCAAGTGTTCCCTCTTCATCTTCAATAGCGGGTCGAAGAAAAATTTCCACTGGGACTGCCCTCCTTATGTTTGTCCTAGTTGCTGAGGCCATCCTGGCGAGTGCATTGGCCCGGCCATTGTCATGCCTAGGTATCCTCTTCAACTTCACATCTCTAAAACTCTTCAGTAAAGATGTTACTTTCTCCAGATACTTGGCCATCCACTCGTCCTTGGCCTCGTAGGCTCCTAATATCTGATTCACTACAAGCCTCGAATCACTATGGACCAAAATCTGGCCGATACTAAGAGACTTGGCCAAGGAGAGGCCTGCTATCAAGGCCTCATACTCAGCCTCGTTGTTGGAGGATTTGAATTTGAACCTTAGGGCGTATTCAATGACTGTGCCATCGGGTGCTGATAGAATCAGTCCAGCTCGACTTCTGCTGTCACAGGAGGACCCGTCAACGAAGAGGCTCCACACAGTCTTTTCCTCTAAGAAATTTCCCTCGGTGAGGGATCCCTATCTAAAGAGGTATCTTCCCTCTTCATTTTTAGTCGCTTTCCTTCTAGCGGTGCTTATCTCAGCCCTATCTAAAGGTGTGTCGATGGCCCTATCTTGTTGTGTATCTGTTTTCCCGAGGGTCTCACCCTCGGCTTCATCACCTTACCAAGTAAACTCATCCACAAAATCCGCCAGCGCTTGCCCCTTAATGGCCGTCCTAGGCTGATACACTATGTCAAACTCCCCCATCTCTATATCCCAGGCCATTAGCCTGCCTGATTTTTCTGTCTTGTGTAGGGCCTTCCTAAGAGGAGAGTCGGTGAGGATGATAATTGTATGGGACTGGAAGTACGACTTCATCTTCCTTGAGGCATGGATCAAGGCGTAGGCTAACTTCTCCATCCTCGGGTATCTTTGCTCTTCCCCCTGAAGTGCCTTACTGTTCAAATACACTGGCCTCTGTACCCCGTCTTCATCTCTGACGATTACTGTGCTAACGGCCGACTCAGAGACAGCCAGATAAATGTGAAGTCGTTCACCCTGCACTGGTCGTGACAACAGCAAGGGAGACCCTACGTATGACTTTAGATTCTGAAAGCCTCATCACATTCTTCACTCCATTCGAAGGCCTTCCTAAGGATCTTGAAGAATGGCAAACACTTATCTGTGGCCCTAGACACGAACCTGTTCAAAGCAGCAACTCTCCCTGTGAGTCTCTGAACGTCTTTAATGAACTTGGGGGTCTTCATCTCAATGAGGGCCTTTATCTTTTCAGGATTGGCCTCTTTAGTTGACAATGAACCCCAAGAACTTCCCTGCTCCGACCCCGAATACACACTTGGCTGGGTTGAGATTCATCTGGTATTTGTCCATCGTATTGAACGTCCTCTCCAGGTCAGCCACATGATCCTCTGCCTTCAAACTCTTAGTCATCATGTCATCTACATAGACCTCCATAGACTTCCCAATTTGGTCTTCGAACATTTTATTTACTAGGCGCTGATACATTGCCCCCGCATTTTTTACGCCAAAGGGCATGACCCTATAACAGTATGTCCCCTTGTCAGTAATGAATGCTGTCTTCTCTGAGTCTTCAGGGTTCATGAAGATCTGGTTGTACCCTGAATAGGCATCCATAAAGCTCATGAGCTCATGGCCTGCGGTAGCGTCTACCATCTGGTCAATGCGGGGAAGAGGAAAGCTGTCTTTGGGACAGTGCTTGTTGAGGTCAGTGAAGTCCACACACATTATCCACTTCCCGTTGGCCTTTGGGACAATAAGTGCATTGGACAACCATTCAGGGTAGATGACCTCTCTGATAAATTCAGCGTCTTCTAATTTTTTGACCTCAACCCTTATGACCTCATACTTTTCTCTAGAGTAAATTCTCCTCTTATGCTTTATCGGCTTTGCTCCCTCTACCACATTGAGATTGTGGCACATGATTTCAGGGTCGATCCCCGGCATATCTACATGACTCCATGCATAGACGCTTCGTCTTCTCCTCAACAGTTTAATGAGGTCTTCCTTGATATTGGGTTTCAGGGACTTGCCGACTTGGACAGTTTTTTCCGGGTCATCCTCATCGAGGATGATGGATTCTACCTCTTCCGTGGCCTCTCCTTTCTTTAGCTTCATCTCATCCCTGGGGTCTAGAGTATCAATATTGACATTCTCGCACTGTCATCTGGTCTCCCTGAACTTCCCCCACCCCATAAGAAATAGAAAATTTAATCATCTGATGGACCGTAGACGGCATAGCTTCAAACCCCTTGAGGGCCACATGCCCCAGTATGATGTTTTAAGCCGAAAACACATGTTCATCCATCACAAAGAAACTGACCTTCTTGGTAAGCCATCTCGGCCACTCGTCCCCCATCCTAACATTGGCCTCATACACTCCTAGGGTATGAACCTTTTCCTCACTGAATCCAATCAATGGATGATGGTACGGGACGAGTCTAGCACGACTGAGACCTAAGGCTTCGAAGCACGGCCAAAAAATTACGTCTGCAGAGCTACCCCAGTCGACCAATATCCTCGGCACCTCACACCCGTGCACCCTAGTTGTGATGACGAGTGGGTCTTCGTGTGGGGATAGGAGGCCTTTAAAGTCCATTCTTGAGAACCCCACTATCACACTGTCCATATCGACCTTCTTCCTCTTTTCTGACTTGGCCTCCATAGAGGTTGAGTGTACCGTCTTCATCACTGCCTTGGCCTCAGCCACATGGGCCTTCCTGTCAGAGACATCAAACCCTCCTCCTGCTAGACCCTCGAAGATCATTCCCACTCCAAGCGAGATCATATTGAGCCTCTTGATTGGGCCTTCGTCGTCTCTTGGCGGGAGGTCAGGGTCGTCCTCATCGTCAGAAGGGTCGTCCCCTCTTTTTTGAGGTCCTTCTTTACAAGCATCACCTCACTTTTTTCAGGGGTCATCCCCTCGTCCCCTCTGTCGACATACTTTTTGAACTTCCCTTCTTTTAGCATCTTCTCAATCTCATCTTTAAGAGCAAAGCATTTGTCTGTCACGTGGCCATGGCCTTGGTGAAATTCACACCATAGGTTCTTATTCCTCTTGTTGGGTGCCGCCCTCAATTTCTCAGGCCATTTCAGCGACCGGTCACACTTTGTCTCATTGAGAATATGTTCACAGCTGATCGTTAGAGGGGTATGATCAGCGAACTTGTCATCCGTAGACCTCTTCTTCCCCTCTTTGTTATTCTTAGGGTACTTACCCCCACTGGCGCCTCCTTTTTCGTCTTCGTACTTCGCGGCCATCGCCTCTTGGGCATTCATCACCTTTCCTACTGTTGACAGCAATTCAGCCATCATCCTTGGAGGGTCTTCAGCAAGCTTCCATAATAGCTTCCCCTTTTGGAGTCCTCCAATCAGGGCTGTCATAGCTATGCTCTCCTCGTAGTCTTCCACCTCCATCTTCTCTTTATTGAATCTGGCTATGTAGTCCCTCAGACTCTCATTCTTCCCCTGCTTGACATAGATCAGGTGGGTGGTCTTCTTCTGCGGCCTCATCCCAAAGCAAAAATTGTGGATGAACCGGTCTGCCAACTGCTTAAAGTTTTCAATGGAATTTTTTGGAAGAGACGTGTACCAGACATGTGCAGCCCCAGTCAGGGTACCAGAGAAGGCACGACACTTCATCTCATCTGAGATAGAGTATATGTTTGCTGCTGACTGATACATCTAAACATGGTGGATAGGGTTGGTGCTCCCATCGTATCTCGGAGTGACCACTGGTGGCTTGAACTTTGATGGTGTTGGGAAGTTGACTATCTTCGCCACAAAGGGTGAGCCTATGGAGTATCCTCTCTGAAGAGGGTCCCGGCTCTTCAGTATATCACCGATCCTATCTTCTAATCGCTGTATCGAGTCATTCCAGGGCCTCGTAGGGTCGGCTTGGCCGATGTTATCCCCTGCCGCCTTTTTGAGATGGTCGGTGGGTCCTGCCGCGGCTGGCCTGTGTCGGCTGTTTACTTCCCCCTGGCCATCATCCCGTCTTAGGGGACGGCCCCCGTGGGGTCGGTCATCTGATGCCTCCCTTCTAGACCTCGCGACACTCCTTGACCTGGATAATTTTTCCCGCAAGTCATTCACTGGGCCCAGCCTCTCAAAGGCCGACCCCCTGCTTAGGGGATCGAAAGCAGAGCCTCTTGGGCGATCGTCAGGGTTTTGCCTTCCGCACTTCCCTCTGCTCTCCTGGAGAGGTCTTACAGTATTATTGGAAACCTCATATGGTTACCAGCATTCTATGGGGTCCTCCTCTCCCTACAGATCTTCATACTTGTCCTCAGGGCAAGGGTTTCCTTGCCTCCCCAGGCGTAGACGCCGGGGGTCAGCAACATCCCTACGCCGCTGAGGGGGTGGCAGGTCTTTGCGTGGTGCCTGGGGTGGTCCCCTATACTCAGGCTGTCCTGGAACAGCTGCCGGAGTAATCATCTTAGGTGAGACCCCTGGTAGTCTTAGTATGTTCTGGCTTAGAGTTGTGAACTGCTCCTGCATTATCATCTGGCTTGCTGCCAGAGACTTCAAGGCCGCCGCCACATCAGCCATCTCAGACTGAGGTGGTGGCTGGCTGGAACTGGGTCCTCCCCCATCATCTGGTGGAGGAAGTGGTGGTGGTGGCATCTCAGGTGCCATGTGTTTGAGCTATGAAAAGATGAAATGAGAAAAATGACTGGTGAGCTTGAGAACCTTAGTGGGTCTCTTTCAATGGTGAAACATCTCCTCTCAAGGGGAGAGCTAGCTCACCACCAGAGTGCCCAGTGAGGTCAACCTGTACAAAGGAAGAGATGTCTTCTCGTTCCCACGGACGGTGCCAAACTGATGATGCTGAAATCTAGCAACACCAGATAAATGATGATGACGATGAGCTTAAACAATGGCAGCCATGGCAGCCATGGCAGCCATAGAGATGTAAGTGTATAAGTGTGTAGAAGGAGATGAGTATAAGAGGGTTAAGACAATGATGTATAGTGGTTCAGCCTCTAAAATAGGCCTACGTCCACTGTGAGTGTGTGATCCACCAAGTATGGGAACTAATGGCCTTGGATACAATACACATAAGTTCACTTTCTCTCTCTACTGTGTATACAAGAAGAGTTTCAGCTAGGGTTACAATTCTCGATCCCCCTTGTAGGGTTGTAGGTGACAAGTATATATAGGTCTTGGGGGGTATAGTGTACCCCCAAGTATGCATGGTGCATGTGAATGATGATCTAGCTAATACCCTGTTGACACATGTAGATGTCAAATGATGACATAATATTCCCTCACGTGAGGGTGTGATTTCGTTATAACGGTCTCCCATGTGCCATGTGAGCCTCACGCGCACTGTTCCATGCGTCTCCCAAACCACGCATTGTGATGATGTCACCCTCGGCCTATGAGATGAGGTCGAGGGCAAAGTTCCTTCCGAGAGTGAGTCTGGTCTATTTTTGGCCTCGTACTGTCCTACCCTCGGGGGGTCGTTTGGAGCCTGATGAAGGGTCGGCCCCCCGAGGGGTCGTTCGGAGCCTGATGAAGGGTCAGCCCCCTGAGGGGTCATCCAGATCCTGCTGAAGGGTCAGCCCCCCGAGGGGTCATCCAGAGCCTGATGAAGGGTCGACCCTCCGAGGGGTCGTCCGGAGCCTGCTGAAGGGTCGGCCCTTCGAGGGCTCGTTTGGATCCTGATGAAGGGTCAGCCCCCCGAGGGGTCGTCTGGAACCTGATGAAGGGTCGACCCCCTGAGGGGTCATCTGGGCCTGATGAGGCGCATGGTGCCCTCGGCATGGCCGAGGGTATATACGGGTATATCAGGAAAATAACTCAAAACAACAGGAATTTCGAATCGATTCTCCCTCGTCGAATCGATTCGGTCTTGAAGCGAACTGATTCGGGTGGTCTGAATCAATTGGATCAAGAAAACCCAACATTTTGCATACTGCTGAATCGATTCAGATATGTCAAATCGATTCGATCACCACAGACCTGTATCCTACTCTTTTAACGAATCGATTCGCTAGGGGTGAACCCATTCGCTAGGGGAAAATCAATTTGCCAGGCCCAGAAATCCCAATTTCGTCTATGGAGTTTTAATACTCCAAATTCTGCCAACCTCTTTTCTCCCAAGTCAACATCATTAATTCAACCCAAAACCATCATAAATGCATCCGATCTAATTTGATCCACACAATAACCATCTAAATCAAATTAAAAGGGTTCAAACACTACAATTCCCTCAAAACTCTAAAGTTGTTTAATCCTTGCCAATACACAACCATAACACATATTTATTCATACTAAATCATATATTAGCAAGTTAGAAATTTGCCTTGGCTTGCAATCTCTGATTTTCCTATGATAGCAACAACTCCATGCTTCAATCTTCACTTCTCTTCCTTTTTCTTTTCTTCTTCTTCTTCTCTCTTTCTCTCTAGGCTTAGAAATACACACTTAAGAAAATAGAACGGTTTGCAAGACTTAAACATGACTCTATCCCTAATTCCCATATATAAATGTCAATACCCCATTAAAATGACTCGTAACTACATATATAAGTCATAATCTGTCAAAAGTGTCCGGAACCCAAAAATACAATATGGCACTTTTTTTTTACTATATCGACTATTTCGGGACTAACTACGCCCTCTAAATTGGCATCCGGAATAATATATCTCATTTCCATTTTCAACTTCATTTAAACTGTTATTTTCGTGTAAATCACAACGACACCCTACCTCATAACGTAATGCCATTTACATTCACATAATAGTAATTAAGCACAACTTGATAAATATTATCTTTTAATTCACTTAAAACAATATTTATCCCATTTACCAATATTTTATATAATTATCTCACATAGCAAATTAATATAAAATAAATTACTCAAAAGTAAGGGTTATTACACTCTCCCCCCTTAAAAGAGAATTTTGCCCTCAAAATTCAGGCGTACCTTTCAAAAATTGATGTGGATACTTTTCTCACATATCATCCTCACGCTCCCATGCCGTTTCCTTGGCATTGTGACGACCCCATTAAACCCGAACCAAGAGCACCACTCGAGATTTTAGCCTACATTCCCTCTGATCTAATATTGCAACTAGTTGTTCCTCGTATGAAATATCGGGTTAAAATTCGATATCATCCAAAGGAATGTGCTAGTGAGCTCATTCACACCTCCTGTACTTTTTCAAGGAGGAAATATGAAACACATCGTGAATCTTTTGTAAGTGTTCCGGTAAGGCAAGTTGATACGCTACTGGGCCTACCTTAGCAATAATGGGAAAAGGGCCTACGTAGCGCGGCGCAAGCTTTCCTTTCTTCCCAAATCGCTTTATACCTTTCATTGGCGATACTCTCACCAAGACTTGATCTCCTACCTCCAATTCTACATGCCCCCTATTAGCATCAGCGTAACGCTTTTGTCGATCTTAATCTATTCGGATGCGATTTAGAATGAGATCATTCTTCGAAGAAGTGTCTTGGATCATTTCAGGTCCAGGAAATTTATTATCCCCTACTTTCAACCAACAAGTAGGTGATCTACACGGCCTACCATAAAGTGCTTCGTAGGGTGCCATCCCGATAGTGAATTGGTATGAATTATTTTAACCAAATTCGACCAATGGGAGATATTATTACCAACCACCATTGAAATTAAGCCCACACATTCGGAGCATGTCCTCCAACATTTGGTTGACTCTTTCTGTCTACCCATCTATTTGTGGGTGATAAGAGGTACTCAACTCGGTTCCCATAGCTTCTTGGAAACATTGCCAAAAATGGGAAATAAAATTTTTAACTCTATCGGAGACTATATTTATGGGCACCCCGTGGAGTCTAATAACCTCCGCAATAAATAACCGAGCATAACGAGTGGCATTGTAATATATACGTACGAGTAGGAAATGTGTCGACTTAGTTAAACAATCAACAACAACCCAAATGGAACCATGACCGCTCTGCGACGTTGGTAATCCCGTGATGAAATCCGTTGAGATACTTTCCGACTTCCATATCAGTATTTCTAAGGGTTGTAGTAATCCCGTCGGTCACTAATGATCTACTTTCACCAATTGACAAGTATTACATTGAGAAACAAATTTAGAAATGTCCCATTTCATACCCGTCCACCAATATTGACGGCGCATGTCTTGGTACATTTTGTCATTACCAGGATGTACTGCAAGCTTGGACCCATGAGATTCCATCATCACGGCCCGCCTTAAGTCCCCTTTGTCTGGAACAACATGTCTTCCATGGAAACGTAACCCACCCTCAGAACTTATAGAGTAGGATTCCTCTCCCTCGTTTAACAAGTAATGCATCCTGTCCTGGCAATCTTTGTCCCTTCTTTGGGCTTCAACGACCCTTGCCACTATCGTAGGCGTGATAGTCAACACTACCATAAATGCCCTTGCAACCTCGTCCTGTTGGCTAAGTTCCTTCCATTTATCCTTCCATACCCTGGCTAACTCATCATCGGGTTTCCTACTCAAATCATCCTCCACTACATTAGCCTTACCCGGGAGGTAATGTATATCAAATTGGTAGTCCTTCACAAACTCTAACCACCGATGTTGTTGCATATTCAATTCCTTTTCTGAAAATAAATATTAAAATGATTTGTGGTCCATGAAAAGACTAAATTTCTCCCCCAGGAGATAATGTCTCCAAAACTTTAAAGAAAAAACCACAGCAGCAAGTTTCGACTCATGAACTGGGTAATTCTTATCATGGGGCTTTATTTTGCGAGAAGCATAAGAAATAGCCTGATGCTTGTGTTGCAACACAACTCCCAAGCCTTGCGGAGATGCGTCCATAAAGACCAAATACTCCAAGCCCGATCTCGGTAATGAAAGCACTGGATCAGAAGTTAATTTATCTTTCATATCATCAAAAGGAAGTTGACAAGAATCATCCCAAACAAACCTCACCCCCTTCCGAGTTAAATTGATCAAAGGGCTAGAAATTTTAGAAAAATCTTCGATAAATCGGTGGTAATAGCCAGCCAAACCTAGAAAACTGCAAATTTCTGTAGGTGTCTTGGACTGACCCCACTCACCCATCGCTATGACTTTACTGGAGTCCACCGAAATACCCGAGCTATCACAATGTGACCCAGAAACTGTACTTCCTGCAACTAAAAACCACACTTCTCAAACTTGCCATACAATTGGTGATCCCTCAACGTCTGCAGGACCAACCATAAATTAGTAGCATGATCGGCTACTATTTGAGAATACACTAGGATGTCATCAATAAACACGATAACAAACTGGTCCAGGAAGTCTCGAAACACCCTATTCATAAGGTCCATAAACACTGCGGACCGGGGGGGGGGGGAGGGGGGGGGAGGGGGGCATTGGATAGCCCGAAAGGCATAACAAAAAATTCATAGTACCCATATCTAGTTAGGAAAGCAGTCTTACACACCTCTTGCTCTCGTATCCACAGCTGGTGATACCCAGTCCTCAAATCTATTTTTGACAAGTACGACGCTCCCCTAAGTTGATCGAACAAATTGTCAATTCGAGGTAATGGGTATTTATTCCTAATGGTAACTTTATTCAACTCCCAGTAATGAACACACAACCGGAGGGAACCATCTCTTTTCTTCGCAAATAACACAGGAGCGCCCCACAACGACGTACTTCGCCTAATAAACCCTTGTTCTAACAAGTTTTGAATCTGATCTCTTAACTCCCTCATCTCCCCAAGGGACATACGATATGGAGCTCCAGCAATCGGTCGCGTTCCCGGTGCTAAATCAATCACGAACTCAATCTCCCTACTTGGGGGCAAACCCGGTATCTTCCGAAAAACATCTTTGAATTCTCTAACAACTGGAATCGAATCTAAGGAAACGACTACATCGTGAGAAGTATCCTCCTCAATACAATACAAGTAAGTTCTAGAACCTCCCTCTGAACGAGGCATCGCCACTAAAAACATCTCTTGCCCCGGAATGGTAAAAACTATACTTTTCCCATAGCAATTAACTATCGCATGATACTTCACTAGCCAATCCGTACCCAGAATTTCATCATACCCGACTATATCAAGGACGAGTAAATTGGCCTCAAAACACAAATTACCAAGGTTTACTCCTACTTATTTAGAAAAAATAAAATTAATGAACCATCACCCATAGAAGATTCAACACTACTTGAAGTACTTTCTACAGATTTAATTAACTCTGTAGACTGAGCAAAGCTTCAAGAAAAAAACGAGTGTGTCGCACCCGTATCAAATAATACGTGACCCATGTGCCCATTAATGGGAAACTTACCCCCAATAGCTGGCGGCACTATCAGTATTGGAGGAAGCATAGCATTTTGTATGTGGTAAACACACCCATACTGTAGTTGTCCCTATTGTGGAGGGACAACTGGGTTAGGAACTTGTGGTGGTAACTGGGCCTATGGATTCCGTGGAACCCTATGAAACTATCCACCAATCAACTATGAACATGACTTCTTATAATGCACCAACTCCAGACATTGAAAGCAACGACCCGTCATGTTCTCCTGATTTCGGCTTTAGTTATTTCTAAACTGGCCAAAGCCTTGGCCTGGATGGCCTCTACCCCCATTGCCACCCCGACCTTCTTGTTGCTGGCCACCCTAATCGTGCCTAATATTACTGCCACCAAAATTAAATCCACCAAAATTCTTCATTTTGGACAAGTCCCCTTGCTAGGTGTCCCTTTCTTTTTGTTTACTTCCCGATGATTGGGACGAGGGCAGTGTTCCTCCTCCTTCCCCATTAATTCTTGATTTACCTGCTTTTCCCACAAATGAAACCTTCTTACTAGCTTGAACATGAAACCGATGATCTTGACAGTGAAGTAACGCGGTGTTCCCCACATCCCCGAAGGTTTGTGAAGCTGGATTGCCCAGCAAATGTTGATGTATCTTCCAATGTAAACCTCCAATGAATTTGGACATTCTTCTTTCCTCCGGAGTCACCTCGTCTGGCCCAAAACTGGCTAACCGAGGGAATTCCTCCTCATACTCCGTAACTGAATGTTCACATTGCATTACATCTTGACTTTTTCTCCTCATCTCCCTTTGAACTACTGGAGGAAAATACTTCCAATGAAACAAAACCCAAAATTCAGTTATAGTCATAGTATCTCATTGTTATGGCGAGGTCATAGATTCCCACCAATGTAATGCTACTCCAACTAGTTTAAAAGTAGCAAGGATTTATTTCCTTTCCTAACTACACTCCACCATGCGAAGATGGCGCTACATATCCTTTTTCCATTGATTATCTGCTATCACGTCGGAGCCTCCTTGAAATTCTAGGAGATGGCCCTTTAAGAAGGTTTCTCTGACCCTTTCCCAAGGAGAAGGTCCCGCAGGGGCTTTTACCTCCTGAGCTCGTGGTTATTGAGCTTGTGGCAATTGCTAAACTATGACAGTCATCACTGCAATGATCGCTTGGGCCATAATATTTGCTACTTTAGCAGCATTTATCGCTCCTTGCGGCAGCGGCGGTGGAGGACCTACATAATCATCTACAACTCTATTTCTTCTGGCGGGGCGACCTCTCTTGGGCGGCATCTGAGACGAAGAAACACTAGAGTTAGAATACTATTTGGAACAAATAATTTTGCATAAGATCACAAACATAGGAAAATAAAATAGTCCTAACATTTAGGCTCTATATCAAAGAATGCTACGGTAGAACATGAAAAGTCCGCATAGATCCTAAAGACTCTAGAACCTGATGCTCTGATACCATCTGTGACAACCCGCTTATCAAAATAAGAGGTGGTTAGCCCGATACTCCAATATTAATAAGAATCATAGATGGCCCATTCTTAGCATCACCATATATACAACAAGTATACGAGTTAACCACCCATAATTTTAGAAAATGGATTGTCAAAATATTATTTGTAAATTAAAGAAATCATTTAAAACAACCCAATTTGCGAAGAAGGTGCATAAAATAACTATAGGAATTAAATTGAATAGGACAAATATAATACAATAACCGAATAAGTTATCGGTTAACAAATCCAAACAATATGGTTACACCGAGTATTAAAGTATAACATCACATCTATAATACAATTACATAACTTTGGGAAACACGATCGAATGAGTAACCAATCATAACTAGATTACAAAATAAAATGGAAGCGTCTGCATCAAAATATCCCGTAACATTCGCAAGGTGTTACAGCTCCAAGACACTGGAATAGGAGAGTCAATACGGGCGTCCTTGCGGTGGAGCACCTGGTCGTATAAGAGGTTCATGCAACACATGAAACATAAACGGGCCAAGGCCCGGTTTTTATATGATCACCAGATGAATAAAGAGTATGACAATTATGGACAAGTTAATCATCATGAATAGTGATAAATAAATCTAACTACTTAATCTAAAAGTATAACCAGGAGCATATATAATGATCATAATCCCAATTCAATTGTGCAAGAGAGTGTGAATATAATGTCATTATTAACTGAGGTTTAATATACTTTTCTTTTTCCACAATTTCATTTCACCGTTCCATATCTCGTCAGGAAACGTATTCAAAGAAATTTAATTCGTAGAGATCTTTATCATAAATTAAATGCCACTTTAATAAGAATAGGTATATTACACGATATATAATGATTCTAAGACCTTCCTTTCGAGTTTCCCCACTGGAAACACTCCTAAATAGCTCTCATCTTCCAGGGCCTATTGGACAAGACAACCTGGGCATCCTACAACGCAACGTCGGGAAGTGGCCATATACCTTCGATAGTGAGTCATAACCACACCTGGAATTACCTCACTTCGAACAATAATCGCACAATGTATAACAACCGGTCCTATGGCCGAGGAATATATTCTCCCTGCATTAACTAGCCAGGGGACTTCACCTCATGTTCATACTTCCCCTATGATAACATTTAGAGAGGTTTGTATATACCAATTTGTCATTCACAATTTTAATCTCATTTAAAAATATACATCACATTTTATCCGGAGCCATACGTAATTAATATCATCATTATAAACCTCAATGATTAATAAACCCCTAACTTAGTCTCCGAGAATTTATGGTGTTACTATAAGCCACTAAGTCTAACACACCCTACTCATGTCTCGAAAGTTCCCCAATTATAAAATTTTACATATCTTAATATCAAACTAACTTGTTAAGAGAGGGAAATACCTTATCATCTATTTGATAATTCCCAGAATAGGCCCCATTTATTCCCTTGCTAACATAAGGTAGTTACCTAACTAATATAAGATTCCAAGACACTAAGTTTACTTCATAAGAGAAGGTTCCTAAGTCCTAAGCCTAAAAGAAAAGGGTTAAAATTGAGTTAGGAAAATAACACAAAACAGTAGGAATTCCGAATCGATTCGGTCTTGAAGCGAATTGATTCGAGTGGTCCTAATCAATTCGATCAAGAAAACCCAACATTCCGCGTACGGCCGAATCGATTCGGATAGGTCAAATCGATTCGGTCATCACAGACCAGTATCCTACCCTTTTAGCGAATTGATTCGCCTGGCCCAGAAATCCCGATTTCGGCTATGGAGTTTTAATACTCCAAATTCTCCTAACCTCTTCTCTCTCAAGGAAATATCATTACTTCAACCCAAAACCATCATAAATGCATCCTATCTAATTTGATCCACACAATAACCATTTAAATCAAATTAAAAGGGTTCAAACACTATAATTCCCTCAAAACCCTAAAGTTGTTCAATCATTTCCAATACACAACCATCACACATATTTATTCAACCTAAATCATATATTAGCAAGTTAGAAACTGGCCTTGGCATGTAATCTCATATTTTACTATGATAGCAACAACTCCAAGCTTCAATATTCACTTATCTTCCTTTTTCTTTTCTTCTTCTTCTTCTTCTCTCTTTCTCTCTAGGTTTAGAAATGCACACATAAAAAAATAGTAGGGTTTGCAAGACTTAAACGTGCCTCTATCCTTAATTCCCTTCTTTAAATGTTAATACCCCATTAAAATGACTCATAACTACATATATAAGTCATAATCTATAAAAAGTGCCCGGAACCCAAAAATACAATATGACACTTATTTTGACTATCCTGACTATTTGGGGACTAACTACGCCCTCTAAATTGGCATCTAAAATAATATATCTCATTTCCATTTTCAACTTCATTTAAACTATAATTGTTGTGTAAAGTACAATGACACCCTATCTCATAACGTAATTCCATTTACATTCACATAACAGTAATTAAGCACAACTCGATAAATATTATCTTTTAATTCACTTAAAACAATATTTATCCCATTTACCAATATTTTATATAATTATCTCACATAGCAAATTAATATAAAATAAATTACTCAAAAGTAAGGGTTATTATAGATACACCAAACTAGACTAAAGTTATACTATGAACAATCCTAGAAAAATTGTTCTTACAAATCTCCCCCTTTGGCTATTCCGGTACAAAACAAAGAAATAGACTGAACACCAAATTAAAAACCAAATCTACTATTAAAAAGAATACTAACACACTTCCCAACACTAGAATGGAACAACATAACTCTCTTTGTGTTCAAAAACTCTTTCTTCTTCCCTTCCAAACTTTATCAACATCTGTGTGTCCCGAATTCCTCTTTAAGTACCTACACACACGAGACAATGAACATATACCTTCTTTATGCATCTAGTTTGAAACAAAATAAAGTTCATAAAACAAATACTCCACCATTATTCATACTCATCAAAACAAAACTCCTTTTCAATTTTCTCTCTACCTTTGATTTTATCCGAAATAGACAAGTAGATAAAGAAAGGAAAAACATAAGCATGAAGTGCAAAGCATCATGACGAAGATAAAATATCATCAAAAAAGATATAAACCAAGCATGTGAAATTATCATCTTAAAGTAAAATAAACACCCACTATTTTTTAATTTTTTAATATTTTTCAAAGCAAAACAAATTTCACAAATACAACACAATACCATATATAATATATGCAATATATAGCAAAGAAAATCCAGCACACATATATAGATAAAAATGACAACAAACCATGATAAAAAGATATATAAGCATTACACATTGGCATAGTATTGACGTGTCCAAATATTTGGAATGGAATGAATGGGTGTCAACTAGTAACAAAATAATTATAACCCGAACACTCAAATAAGTTCAAGAAGTTCTAATTGACCATAAAACTTTATCAAAATAAGATTTAGACTAAAATGACAAATAAATCGAACTTAATGAACAAGCAATCACAATGCACAAAAGACTAGGATATTAATGATTCTACAAATCAATAGCATCATGACAAAATAATCTTTACTATGATACATTGTCATTGTGAAAACCCAATGATATTTCCATCCAAACTCCCTCAAAATATAATTCTTTTCTTTTCTTTTGAATGCCAATATAAAACTAAACTAATTGGACCCTTTTGGCATATTACTCTTTTTATTTCCTTATTTTTTTCTTGAAATCTTTTAAATCGGTGGCTTTCATGATGAGTTCATTAAACTCTCGCAGTTCTTTCCCCTGATCAGTCGTCCTTTTTTCAACACTAAACAAAATTCTCATGTGCAACGATTCTTACATGAACAAATCCTCCATAGTCAAATAAACATGTAGATGAAAAAAGAGATAAGAGAAAATATCACCCCGCTAAAATATGCATGTGAAGTCAAAGTCCAATAAGCTCGTGCATGTGTGTTTATAGGCATATACAAAGTCGAATCCATTAAGCAAATCAAGTTCGAAGCAACTCCATAAATATGGTTAAGAAAAATCTAAGGATTTAAAGTCATAACCAAATGTCCTAGCCACATGGAAAGAATGGAATGAATTATCTTAAATCACACCAATATGCGACACCAAATGTGTAAAACGAAAATACACAAAACCAAAAATCTTTTTGTATTTTTCAAATATGACTCGATAAAAGAAAAACATAATACAAAAGACGTACACGTCATAACACTAGCAATAATATATCAAGAAGCATAACTAGAGTATGATAAACAAATCATGAAAAAAAACGATATGAAATAACATGTGACCCGTCATGTGCAAGCATGTGAGAATCAACTAGTCTACCATCTAGTGCCTCTAAATGTGATTTCCTAACCCAAATCGATGTGTATCTAACATAATGGGGTTTAGAAATCGAGGGAACATTAGAATTCAACTTTTGGGGACATCTTCGAAGATCAAAACAAAAACGCCTAAGGTGATGTTTCCTACCATAAAGTGATCATATGTAAATGCGGGGAATGGTACCTATGGGTTGACCTTTTCTAACGTCCTTGGAATTGGTTGACCCTCTAAAAAAATAATGGTTTTGGCTTTAGCAACAGAAGAATTAGAAACATATATGATAGAACCATCACTACTACTAGAGTCTTTTAAATCAACATTTAACTTGAATTTTTTTACTTAAGCGAAGAATTAGACTCTTCTAATTTTAGGAACTACTTCTTTAAATTTTAAATCAAACCTACAATGTTATCACGCTCGCACTCAATTAAAACAAATATATCCCTAAGAGTCTTCTCACGTACCACAAAATCATTAATTGAAATATCTTCCTAAACGGCACAAACACAAACCCTAGAATTTTTTAAGTCCTCTAACTCTTTTTCTAAAACAACAACTCTATCATCACTCTCCTTTTTTGCCCCACTTTTAAAATGCTAAAGTCATCAAAAAAGGCAACAAACTGCTCACAACATATATCTCTTTGAGTTTGAAATATTTGCAAATATTCAATAACATTTTTAAAACGATAATTCTCTTCTTCCAAAATTTTAATTCTTTTTGCAAATTTCAAATTCAAAAGATTTGATTTTTCATCACGGTCACGAATCTTATACAAAATGTCTCGAGGAACAACATATACATTATCAAAATGCGTCAAGAAAGATAAAATCAGGAGAGGAACATGAAACCAATCAAGAAGCAGGTAAATAATATCAAACACAATAACTTAGTGCAACCAACTTTGATACCAATTTGAGAAGTCAAAAGGAATCAGAAGGAAATATTTTTTGCAAACGAGGATCACTTGATAACTTAGATCAACGAGCTTTGATTCCAATTTGAGAAGGGAAAATAGTTCCAAAGGTGGTTTACTCGAAATAAACAAATATCTCTTTTTGCAAGTTTTAATAAATTAAAAGTCCAACCAAACAAAACCCAATTTTAAATGATGTAGCAACTTTTAAACATATTTTATCTTTTTATCCTAAACATGCATATATGTGATAAAACAGATAAATCATTCAAGCATTCAACAATGTCCAGGTTTAAGGAAAAATCCCCCACAAGGGCAAAACCTATTATTTCACTAATCAAATAGAAATCCCACAAAGGTTGCAGCCTTCAAATAAAAAATGATTCCCTGGAGAAGCATAATGGACCGCAGCCTTCCGCCAACCTCAACCTTCGTCTTCAGCAATTAATCCCTGCAGGTATCACTAGTCTGCCAAGGAATGCCTCTCCACAAGGTGTATGCAAGAGAAATAAAACTTTCTAGGGTTCTAAATTAATTCATAAGAATAATATTTCAAGATGTTTTGTTGTGAATTAAAATGGTTTTTTTCAACACAAAAAGTGAAGAAATTTTGAAGCAGATATACAGAAATGTACTTGGAAAAATTCTTGAAACGTAATGAAACAGGAAAGAAGTAATTATAAAAACCACACGTTGGCAGGTCATTCGAACGAGTTAAGCATGTCGTTCGAACGCACGTAGATGTCATTTGAATGAATTATCCATCTCGTTTGAACAATAACTCATGTCGTTTGAACAACCCATCTAACGACCTATTTAAAATAAAACCCGTATGAGGTCATTAGAAGAAAATAGAAAATGACCTATCTCGAGACCTAAGAAATAACATGTGATGTCGTTCGAAGGGTCAATTGAACGACATGTCAAAGTTATTCAAGAGACATTGCTTTTCCATTTGAACGACCTAAGAGGAAAACAATATTTTATAACGCTTGCCTATAGCTCTTACAAAAAAAAAAATTGAAAATTATAAGCTATGTTCATCTTTTGATAAAAAATAAACATCCCAAATTTGATTCTGTTAATTAATTCAAACTCTAAATCATTTTACACCATTTGGTATGTCGGGAAGTCTACAAACTTGGAAATGCTTGAGCTCGGTTCATCTTGACAATACATGACCATTTGTAACGGGCTACGTCAAACTAGCCTAAAGCTATGCTATGAACAATCCTAGAGAAATTGTTCTTACATATTGTGTTTATTATTTATATTATTTTTATTTTCGTATATTTTTGTATGTTTGTAGTTAATAAAAATATTAACTTTGGCACTGGATTATTTAACTTAGGTGGTTAGTAATTCAAAATGTTGTCAGCAGTGATCCTAAGAATGAACCAAATGAGATTCCTGCTATAATTTAGTAGAGGAATGATCACCCTATATTTAAATAGGTGGGGTGTCACAAATTGTATTTGAGCATCAGGTTCTAGTGTCCTATAGTATCTGTGCATCTTATTACTATTTCTGCATAGCGTCCTTTGATATAGAGCTTTATTACTAGGACTATTGCATTCATGTTTACGTATTTATGATTACGTTCTTCTCATATGATTTTTGTATTGACTGTGAACTCATACATTTCAATATGGTTTCATATGCCACCTAAGAGAGGATGACCAACTAGGGCAATGATCGGAGCTAATGAGAGAGAGGCTCAGCAGGAGCCACGAGCAGCATAACCATAACCACAATATGGGACAATGATGGCGGCTAAGGTAGATGCTATTATCGTACAAAAAGTTAATCCTACTATGACTTCCATGGAACTTCATTTTCCTTAGGCCCAACCACAATAATTAGTGGTGTCGGATATTCAGGCCCATATGGTACCATCTGATTAGTAGAGTGTGAGGGAATCAATCCCGAAGGGCCACCCACTAGAGTTTCAGGGTAGTTCTGATGCAATCATTGAATGTCAGTGGAAGAAATACATTCATCACCACCATCATATGGTTGAGTGCCGTGACACCCAAAAGAATATGTAGAGCACGTTCAACCTTGTGGGAGCATCTTTATAGTGGTGGGATTCTATTACCAATTTTGAGGATAGATATGCTATGCCTATTAGTGTGTTTTGTGTGCGGTTTGAATGCAAGTACCTCCCATTTGGTTGTTAAGATGGAAATGCAGAGGAAGTTTAATGAGGTGGTTTAGGTTGACCATTCTATAGCAGAGTATTAGGAAAAGCTTACCCGTATGGCTACTTTTGTTCCAGAAGAGGTGAACGATGAGGAGAAAAAGAAGTTGATGTTCATGGATGGACTCTCCTAGAAGATTAGGCAACACTTGATTGGTATCTCATTATTAAATACTTATACTAAAGTCGATAGCTTCGTGCTTCTTCACTGCCAGGATCATCGCTTCCATCTTAAGGGAAGCATGAGAGTGGGTGAGAGTATCCAGTTAGGCAAGGTAAAGGAATGGCGTTAGTGGGGCACCGCAATAGCAGTTAAGTAGGCACGAGGGGCAAGATTCCTGGTAGGGGATTCGGTCAAGGGATTCATAATAGGGCATTCCCCACCAGAGGGTAATGGTTTCAAATATGTCAAGTGGGGCCCTCAGCAGCCGCAATAACATGTTTCTCAGTTCCTATAGGGCCAAAGGAATAATGGGGGAACCCAATAGGGTCGAATCCCCCTGGGTCAGTGTCAGGGTTTGCTAGAGGCAGGGCTACTTTCTGAGTCGTTGCTTTATTTTGGGATAGATGGGTCACAAGAGAAAAAACTGTACTAAGTAGGGTAGATTACCATAGAAGGGTACCCAGTAGGGGTAGCAGGTGTAGTTACCTCCTGCAACACTAGCTCCACTAGCCCCACACCTGCAGGGGCAGTTATAATACATTTATGTCTTTAACGTTTAGAATATAGTCATGCCTCGGGCACATCAGGAGCTGCCCTCAGTTAAGGGTATGCTTCCAATTCTTGGGCATATGGGTAGGGTGTTGTTTGATACAGGAGCTTCACATTCATTTATAGCCACCATATTTGCATGCATAGTCGGTCTAGCAGCAACAATCAACAATGTTCTTATGTGTGTAGACTCACTATTGGGAAGCAGAGCCCATATACACTAGATTTGTAGGGGTGTAGGTATTTATGTTGGGAGACTATGTTTAGCCACCGTCCAACTAGTGTTAGACATGGAGGGGTAAGATGTCATTTTAGGCATGGATTGATTTGTAGGATATAGGGAAATGGTAGATTGCTATGGTAGGACTATTGTGTTCTCTATTATGGGGGGGGGGATATATTTCTACTGGTGAGCCCTTTACTTGAGGGAGGATCGAGCACTCACATGTACTGGATTCTATTTGTTACAGAGTTCATGGACGTATACGAGGAGATACCCCGATTTTCATAAAGACAGAAGATCGAGTTTTTGATTGACCAAGTTCCTAGGATGAGGCTAATTGCATATTCACCGTATCGTATAGCCCCAATAGAAATGGAGGGTTTAAGGGATCAGGTTTAGCATCTCTTTGGACAAAGGTTTATTTGATGGAGTACATCACTATAGGTTTCATCGATATTATTTGTGAACAAGAGAGATGGATCGCTTCTCCTATGTGTCGACTACACGGAGCTGAACAAGGTCACAATACAGAATAACCCGCTACCTCGAATCAATGATATGTTTGATTAGTTAAAAGAAGCAACATTATTATCAAAGATAGATTTCTGGTCTGGGTATCATCAGTTGATCATCATGGAGGAGGATGTTCCAAAGACCGCATTTTTTATGCGGTATGGGTCGTATGAGTTTAGTGTGATACCATTCGGGCTGATGAATGCGCCAAAAGTGTTCATGGACCTCATAAATAGGGTATTCAGTTTGTTCATTGACTAATTTATGATCGTATTCATAGAAGACATAATGTTCTATTCTCTTACTGAGGTTGAGAATGTAGAGCATTTGCATATGGTTCTATAGATATTACGGGACCATCAACTTTATGGCAAGTTTGAGAAGTGTAGATTCTAGCTTCATGAGTGCAATTTTTTATCCACATTGTATCAGACAGGGGTATTTCTATATATCAGAGTAAAGTATCAGTGGTGAGGTATTGGGGTAGCCCACGATACCGATGGAGATTCAGAGATTTTTGGGGTTAGACGGGTATTATCGTCACTTAATCAAGGGATTTTCGAAGATTTCGGGAGGGGTTTCCATTCATTTAGGATGACTCCTATCAGTTAGCTTTTGACGAGCTAAAGGACAAATTGACTTTAACCCCCGTGCTCGCACTGTCGAGGGAAATAGTGGAGTGTCGTGTTTTCATGAATGCATACCTACAAGGACTTGGGGGTGTATTAAAGTAGGATGTTTGGGCTATAATGTATGCATCTTGCAAGCTTGAGCCCCAGGAGAAGAATTAACCCTCTCACGACTTGGAGTTAATAACAGTTATGTTTGCCTTGAGGATTTGGACGCATTACCTTTTGGGGGAGCAGTTATGATACCCCTCCTAATTTAATCATGGGTGATCAATCCTTTACTAAAATAAACGTTTTCTTAATTACTAACCACCTATGATAAATTAAACCGGTGCCAAATTTTTACTTTCATTAACATAAATTAACATGATGAAGTAAAACAATTTAAACCATTCACACAATAGATCAGGTCTATAACATCACAAGATAATATAAATAAATGTCGAATAAACCATCGACTACAAGTCAAAAATCTGAACTGTAAGTTTTTTAAAATAAATCTGAACACAAATACATAATCTGGTAAAAAGGGACAGAATAAAATTAATGTCTGATGGGGAAACACGCCCGAATGAAATACTAAAAGAATCATATCTAGGAATGAATAACTAAAGCGTCTACACAATGTTCTACAACTACGCATCCCTTGAACGAATCATCAAGTTGGGTGTCCCTATAGCTGGATAGATAAAATGTTTTGAAAATGTATTTGACATGGTCCAGAGCCAAAAACCTTTGGAAACATTTGTAAAGAATTTAAATCATGGTTTAAAATAGTTATTAGATACACATGTGAGTTTAGCGTACACTCCTTTGAGTTCCTCACCTCTCCACTAAAGTGCACATCTAATGTTTCCTGCTTATCCAACCTAGTTATGCTACCCAACCTAACTATATGTAAGTATCTAACTCACAATAGGTTTATCTCCCCCGTACCACCCATATAGAACGTTACCATATTATCAATAATTAACATTTCTATTTTGTTGTTATTAAACCATTTCATTCAGTTCTCCACTTAATGTACTTTCCAGATATAAAGTATGTATATATCTTCCATCACTCGTACCACCCAGCTCAGTATGCATGCATTGATGTTCCCATTCGAGGGATGTTGTAGTTGTATATATACATAGCATGATATATATATATATATATATATATATATATATATATATATATATATATATATATATATATATTACACTATTTATACATATACTACTACGACATCTCCCGGACAGGCTACTGCGATGCATTGCATACTTTAGTATATGTCCATGTATCTCTCGTACTATATCAAGGACTATTGGTACTGAACATCTCCTCGAACAATGAATTAAAGAAACACATATTGGAGGTGAACATAGTCCTAAGTCTTTGGGATATGCACATACCTAATTTGCCGAAATGACTTGTCAGTATTATTATTACACTCATGTAATGACTCACTATAAGTTCTATCTTCTCGGGAACACATCCAAACCTCGCTAGAATTGCAATGGTGGGATCGCTCACTGGGGGGGACCTCCGTGATAGCAGGCAGCGTAGATATGCTAACACATAATACAAAACAAATAATAGGCATTTACACTATATATATATATATATATATATATATATATATATATATATATATACATACTAGCGGAATGCCCGTGCCTGAAGGTACGGCGAAAATTTCCAAAATACGTAATTTCATAACGACAAAAAATTTCAATGTACATAATTGCAAAAAGACAAAAAATTCGTTTCCCAACTAAACAAAGTGTAATTTAAAAAAAATGGCCATAACATTATTTATTTATAGGACTATCCGATCTACTTAACAAATAATAAATAGTACAACAATATTCAAATAGTCTAAATTCATTAAACAAATTCACATATAACATGAAATATGTAATATTCGTTAACTGAATTCACATTGTGCCTCAAATAAATAATGTAATTTTTTTAAAAAATTGGACATAATCTCCTTTGTTTATAGAACTATCCACCCTGCTTAAGGGATAATAACCAATCCAATAATATTAAAAAAACAAATCCATCAAACAAACACATTTGCTTACTCTGATGCTTCAACACATTTTTCTCATTTCAACCAACACCTAATCTTAGATGGTTAAATCACAATTGAGATATTATAGTCGTCAAAACAACTGATCAGATGGCTTTGATTCTCGTGTCACCGGTTTAACTAATCGAGTTCAATTTGATATGAGGGGCTGAAGTCAACTACTCAAATCATGTCCATTATTGGATTAAGAGAGATCCCATTTATAGCTTCAAAACAAACCAACTCCAAATCAAAATAACACAAACACAAAACCAATATATACATACATATACAGAAACAAAAGGAAAAGAAAAAACTCAACATACTACGCCCTCAATAGTAGCCTCTGGCCTAGTCATTCCTTGCTTCTCTTGCAACCAATCTAAATTCATCCTTCCATCGGGTCACAGAGCAGAACAAAAGACGACGATTTACCTGAATGCATAAAGAGCATATAGTGGTTGGTAAAGTACATATGCTAGCAAAAGAATGGAACATGAAAATTCATATGTGTTTGTTGCTATGTTGTTGTTTTAACAGCAGCAGCAGCGTCATCAACATCCTCCAAGAGGAAAACCATTAACAAAGTACAGCTTAAATGCTAACCATAATTAATAACTTGAAACTCTAAAGGAAGAAAAAACAACGATTCGTACAATTGGTAATTATATACATGAATTTAATTCATACCAGTTAATATCACCTTTAAGAGATAATTGCGTATAGGACCCTGCAATGAATAAAACCAAGATAAACGCAGCAATGTTCAAATTTTAAAAGTCGTCAAAAATAGTATTGACATCATTTAAGATAGAAAAATGTTCCCAAAACCAAGAAATGGGGCAAATAGATGAATAAAATAAACATACTTGACAGAATGATAAAATAAAGATATTTGTATAGAATGATAGATAACTAAAGGATACTTGACAGGAAGGAACTGTCGATTCAGAGTTTTGCAATCAATCCAGTTGATAGAGAGACATGCATTGAAAGATATAAGAGTTTTGAGAATCAACAATTATAGACAACTCGCTTGAGAACATAAAGGAAGAACCTACTTCATGAATTATGACAATTGTTCAATCGAAGGGTTAATTGAAGGTTTGGGACGAAACTAAGGAAGAAATATTTCATGTTGATTCATATAGTGATCTTTTAAATTTTGAACTATGTCCAGAGAGTATATTAGCTATAGAAAGCGTCATCTCTCTTAAGAACATATTGGCTATACCAGGCAGCTCTATCTAGCGAGTATATGCTTGCGAATTTGATCCACATTGTATCAGGTTTCCAATAAGTAAAGTAGGCACGGATACAAAAATCTAAGCACAAGATATGGTATGTTACTCTAAATAGACATCTTAATGAGTTCATCATTTGCCTCTTGCATATGAAATTCTGTCCAAAATGGCTCGTGAAAGATTTTCTGCAAAACAAAATGGAAAAAATAGTGGAAACTATCAAAATGGGCAGCTCATACAACTTGAAAACTTAATAAGAGTTAATGAAAGAGAACTAAAATATACAAACATATGAACATAGTGACTAAAATGAATTTAGATGGTTCCATAAAAAGAAGTAGATGAAATAAATCTATACCAAGGCTTAACTAAATTATGTAATTCAATCGTACTGATAAAAAATTATCCAATATTAAACTCAAACTAAATATAACCCAAACGCAACACCTTTAAATGTCTCTTCAATGAATGAATGAATAAACCTCAATAACATAGGAACTTCTGCATCAGCAACTATCGAGATGTTTTGTAACCGGTAACAAAGCAGCTAGTGAAGAAGTTCCTCCGTTACAAAGTAGATCACAACAGATCAGTTACACAGTTACGTAGATACACAGTAGATTGGTTATTACACATTTCTTTAAAAGAAATAAAACCAGGCCAGTTACATAGTAGATCAGTTACGCAGTTACACAATGACTCCTGGTTAAGTTATCAATGACTTCTTAAAAGCCATAACTATGTAACTAATACCAAGTAGTATTATTAAAACCAATTACCACTGCTATAGGCCACCTATACAATGTATGGACTCATTAAGTTTTGACAGTATACATTGTGTACATCGAAAGTCTGATATACCATTCAATGGACGCCAAAGTCTACATTATATTGGAAAACCTATATCATTTGGGCGTCTCACCAGTTTATGATGCACTGCTGATGCCCTCAATTTTTTACTTGGATCATTCACTCTCTTTATGCTTAACACCTGATCTATATGAGAACTCATAACTTCATTTGCGTCATCAATGTAGTTATAATTATAAGATCTAATTTGACGCAAAACTTCGTATGCATCACCTGCTATGCCATATGGAATCAACACTTGGTTGTCATTAATCTCTCTGATGATGTCCGTGCTTGATTGAATTGCAAAGATATCGTAGAGTAAACTCAATATGTGAACTAACACAACTATTTCAGTATTGGAAGGCATGGACACTACAAAATTAGAAAATTATGACACAAATGATGAATGTGAGTGGGAGCACTCTAAACATGATATCGGGGATGATGACAGCGAGTGGGAATACTTGGGAAAAGTAGGTGTAGTGAGGTAGTACCTCCTCAATAGCGAGAAAAAATCTTACCTCTGCATTAGTCCAACTGTTATTGACCATAAAGTGTGTATATCATACTAATCATGAAAACCAAAAAATGAAAGAAAAAAATAACAGTCAACTAATATTTCAGAATAGGATACGACTATTTCAGTGGCCTCCGAAAACAATGTATAAAAAAATAGTAGTTTTAAATATTTAAATACAAAAATCTCAAGTTTTAACACCAAATTTGATGAGCAGTTTCTCAAAAATGTTGAAAATGAGACATCTTATTTGAATGGGAACAAAAGGTCAAATAAGCCTAAAAAAGATACACCATATGAGAAAACATAGTGTGGATCTGCTTGTTGACTTCAAGAACAGCTACACTTTCATCACTTTTATGTTCAGAGAGTGATTTAGAGCTGAAGCTAAATTGTCAAAAACTTGAAGCAAGGAAATGATATCCTTCCATTACTATCAGATTATCCTTATTCTACACCCACACCTACATTTATGGACAACAAAAAATATCTTTAGATTTACAACAGGAATGAAGCATGACTAATAAAAATTGCCAAAAACATTCTCTAGTTCTATTGTTAAGATATAAATTAGATTTTTTATATTTGTTGATATTATAAATATCATCAATAAATGACATGAATACTTCAATACATATACATTCTACTTTTGATAATAACAAACAATCCAATATTCAACTATCCCATATGATGTACGAAAACTTTAAGCTTTAAACTGAAACTGAAACAATCCAATATTCAATAATCCAATGTGTGTTGTGTCTCTAGAATAATGTGAACACCGAGTTTTTAAGAACATCACTGTAATTTCAAAGACGTGTTATTCAACATTCTCCAAATTTTTAATATTTATCTTATATCATCAGCCATATGGATTAGCAATTTTATCTTATTTCAGCATAAATCTCAATTAACACGTGTAAAAATCTCATATCCCAATCATAAGCTCAGCCTTAATAAAATTACCCCCGACTCAAGATCAGCGGACAATTTAAAATGGGCTTCGGGCTCAATTCGGGAAAGCCCAAAATGGAAAATTTAAAATGTTTTATAAAAATGTTTCACACAAATGTTAAATCTATATAAGGATGTAATTTCCTAGAATTAAATCCTTATTAAACAACTATGTTACACAACTAGATATTCAACATCTATTAAGAAAACAACTAATAAACAAACAGTCTGCAGCTAATAAACATATTTAACATATTAACGTCCATACTACAAACATATGATATCCAAAAACAACTATTAAACATACAACTAATAATAATACCCTACAAAGAGATAATAAACAATCAACATAATACAAACCATCTTCCATACTACAAACAACTATTAAACATATTAAAGTCCAATAGCTCATATGATCATATCATCTGATAACCACATCAATCTATTACAATGTAAAAGAAAAATTAAGTCCATAAGATTTAGAGCTATACCATAAGATGACAAGAGTTCCAACTAATATGAGCAGAGTAGTAGTAGCTGTTTGCAAATATATTACACACATACCCCTTTTTGGTACCCGATTTCAAGCTGAACATGGATATATATTATTAAAATGGATTATCACAAATATAATACACACATGGAGTGCTGTTTAATGTACTTTCTGTGGCAGCTTGACGGCTCGAAGGAGTTGTTGGTTATCTGTCTAGAAGTGCTTGAAGGCTCAAAGTACATCAAACAACACTCCTTTTATCCATCAAACATCACTCGAAGGCACTCAAACATCGCTGATATGTTTGAAATATAACCAACAACGACTTCAAGAGGAGGAGTACTTGTGAAATCCGGAAGGCAAAATCGAGTGTTGTTTGAAGCACTCGAGGAGTACTCGAATTTTATTGTGGACAAAAGGAGTACTCGAAGGCTCGAAGACACTCGATTTGGCCAAATTCAGTACATCAAACAACACTTGATCAATCAAATTTAGTAATGGGAAAGAATAAAAATTAACTTAAAATATATCCATACATCTATAAAACTTGAGTGTTAGGTCTGTTAAGTCTCAAAAGAGCATAAATGATACCTTCAAAAACTTTAAGCATACCTACCCAAGATTCATTCTTAATAACACTGCAATGTTCATACAAAACCCTTGTGATTAAACATGCATATGGTAGTAGAAAATGAATGAACATTGTAATGGTAGACCCACACAGAGCTTGATATTTGAGTTTGTACAAAAATCAAAAAAAAATTTACTTCTAATTTACCCTAACCAATAGCCAAACTTCATAACACAAAAAATTCCAAAACCAAAAACTTAAAAGGAATACCTACTTTTATATTCGGTAGAGATGCATGCAATTTACTTCTGGATGAACCTTCCTCCAAGCTATAGAAGTCAAGAGGCCCAAACAAAACCTACAAAAGCATCAAACTAATAAAATCCATTTAAACAGTAATAAATAATGAAAATAAATACTTAATCAATTATAAACACATTCTTCGTATATTTAGAGGTTATGTACATTAAGTAAATATCCCATTTTTGTATTTTAGCAAATAATAATACTCCAAATATATACACTATAGTCAAAGAAACAAAACTAATGTTATAAGTCCATGGGAGTTTGATACTTGTTAAATAAAGAATATGACACTTTGGTGTGTTGTTAAATACACTTGAGGCCACTCTTATTAGTATTATGCTACATCAATAGTCTGAACATGAATATTGATTAAAAGAGTTTACAAAATAAACAACACTACAAAAAAAGGATAAACTATTTAATTTTCAATCATAATTTGGCTCACCATAACAGGAAACAACAATAATATAAATGAAAACCCCAAACAAAGAGCCAAATCAAATACCAAACATAGTCCCACATACCTTATTTAAAAATAACTACTGTCAACTAAAAGAACATATAAATGAAAACCCCAAACAATATCAAACAACAAAGATATTGTTAATTAAAATAACATATAAAATAAACGCCCAAACAATATCAAACTCAAATAGAGAAATAGAGAGGGCACGATCATGACAAACAGATGTAGAAGGAAGTTAATAAACCCCCCTTTTGAACCTAAAGTAGAACAGATGGTCAAGTTCCCGCATCCTAGTGTCCTAGTGTGATCATACAGCTTGAAGTAGAACTACGAAATAATGTTAAACATATATTAGTCAATGTAATAACAAAAACAAAACTTACACCAAATGTGAACGTAAAAAAATAGAGGGTCAATGCTTTAAAAAAGTTTTCAAAACTCTCATTCATCTTGTGTTTAATCATACATTTGGTATTCCCTGTGATCATTTTATAAAAGTAACCACCATGACCCTTGAAATTAATTAGGAAAAAAGAACAAAACTTACAAATTAGAACACTTTTAAAAGTTACAAAATCAGTCTAGACTACTTGAAACTAAGGGGAAAAAAGACCCACTGTTAAAATGTGAGCCACAATAATCAATGGGAGATAAAATAGAGATTAACATTTTTGTATGTTTCTCTAGAACCTATTCAAAGAAAATAAACTCGTTATATGTCTCTAGTGTTTAGTGACATTTTATTATTATCATCGCCACCGACAAACGAAAAGAAACCAAATATGTGATTGATATTACTCATCATGTATATAATTTCATACTAATATTATAGAACAATTCCAATCATCACATCAAAACTGATGTTATAAAGCAAGAAAACTAAGCTTCACTTTCAATACCATAATGAATCACTGTTGGGGGGCAAGTAGAATAAGACATGACTGTTTTAAATCCCACAACACATCTCCCGAGCCTCCGACAACCATAGAAGCATATACCAATGTTCTAAGTTCCTAGAATTTTTTTTTTTTGAATAATTAGCACTTAACATTGATCTACTCCTAATTTTTAGTTAGGAGTTAGCCAAGTAAGCAAGGAGCATTGTAGAAATAGGGAAACAAATAATTAACACTGCAAAATAAAATAATTAACACAAAAACCAAAGATCCCCAATTTTGTAATGCAACCCCCAACACAAACAAATAACTAACTCTACAAAGTAAAACCTCCAGAAAAGGGAAAATCCAATATTCACGATTTTCAAACCCTACCCCAATTTGAATTTTATTCATCCTTGGGCAATTGGACATTGGATACCAAATGAAAGATATGACCTAACTAAAAATACTTTTTACCATATTAACTAAACAATGCTAAAAATAAAAGTTTCCAGATCATAACAAAAAAGATAAATGTTTAAAGTTTAGAGAAAGATGGATGACAGTAAGAGATTAGCAGAAGGGTGAGATATTTACTTCCGAAGATTAGAGGTGTAGAACAAAAGATATGCGGACAACCAGAGTTTAGAATTAAAAAACACATTCATTATATACATGGACATAAAAGACAAATTTTGGCGGATATCCAAAACCAAATGTTATGGGGAAAGGAAATAAATACTTAAACAAGTAAACATTAACATACTATCCTCCTAAAAAACCAAACACGAACATAAGGAAGGGAAAGTTTTACATCGAAAAGCATATTTTAGAACAACTTACATACATGAGTTTTTCTCAAATCCGAAACCCTAATCTTATAATTGAGACTACATACATGCATGTGTTCATGAAGGTTACTATTTTCAAGCAAATTATAACCTAAAAATGCCAAAAGCTTTAAAACTATATTATGCGTTGAGGATCGATGTACTCAAATCAAGTATTTAAGAATATAAAATATGAAATAACAAAAGAGTATACCCGATTTTCAAATTTGATTGTGAGTTGGGGTTCAATCTGCAAAACAGAGCATACAAAATTTTAAAATCATAACCACAAAACAGAAATGAAGGTAAAAGTATCCTAATAAACCCCATCTAACCCTAATAATTTGTAACATAAAAAAAAATCATTGTTCCTAATTTTATCCACCCATTTTGGAAATCAAAACCCTAATTTCATAGATGCGTGTGTAGGAGAAGACGACAATGTAAAGATGAGGGAGGTATCGTGGAGCTGAGGAGGGATGCAGCACGAAGGTGATGGCGGTAGTCACGTGGAGATGAGGGCGAGTTTCTTTAGTGGAAGGTTTTTCGAGTGAGATAGAGATGGAGATGAAGATGGAACTTTCTAACTAAGAAAAATGAACTAAAAAATGGAGAGAGAGAAAGATACGTAAATAAAGGGAAAGTAAGTACTTTCTAGCAGAGAAATAAAATTACTCATTTAACCCTTATTTTGAATTAAAGTATGAGAGGAAGACCAAATAGTAGCGAGGGAAAAGAGGGGGAAACAAAAATAATAAAGGTTAAAAGAGGAAAATGAAACAAAATAATCTCAACCCTAGGATTCTTGCATTGTTGGTTTAATCTCAACCCCTAATTAGTTATCATCTTATTGAATAGTGTCTACACTTCTACTCCTTATTTTATATATATATATATATATATATGTTCAGTATAGGTATACATGCAACCCAAAATAAAAACTCGTATGTAGTATATGTCTATCGAATACTCACCTAACTATCAATTTACAATTACAACTTCTTATCATATTTCCCCAGTATTATTCTCTAACTGAATGGTCCTCGTTACACCTTAAGTTATTTCAATTATTAACTCAATCATACAATCCTGTTCTAAATCATATGTTTACTCACACTCACTATAACATGTTCTATGTCTCGCGAATTCATTAAATATTAAATATTACCGATTAATTCTAAACATAATTCCATCATTTTGGCTAAGTCTCAATCCTATAATAGGTCTACTGGAAGTCACTATATCCCTCACTATACTTAATAATTATTCACAAATTAGGGACATAAACAAAAGAAACTTGGCAATTATGGGTAGTCGAGTCAATTCGATGAAGAGACCAAATCGATTCTCTCTTTGAGCCGAATCGATTTGAAATTTCACAGATTGCCTTTTTGCTTTAACTGTTCGAGTTTTATTAAGTTTTAATTCTTTGCATCATCATGCAACGATCCCAAACTCCAAACCAACATACTTAATCACCAAATAAGAGTATATAGTGAACTTCTAATGCAACTAACACATTAAATCCATAAAAACTTACCCATGAATAGATTAAACCCAGATTTTTATCAAAAGCCTAGTTCATGTGTTCTTCATGCATCTTTAATTATATTTTTATATTTCTGTGTGTACCCGAATTTGTCATCGTAGGCCCAGACGAGTAACCTAATAAAAATGGCCCAAAGTCTGGCCCCTTATATCTCAACTGAATTTAGTTATGACTTAGTGCATTACTAAAATCTCGTACAGATATATATTCTAGGAGTAAAAGATGGGTGTGGGGGAGTCCAACACCCCCACCCCCCGAGAACAAACATGTATATAATAAACCCTAAGCCTGGTACAAAGGGCATGATTTGTATTCTCTATAAACACTCCTCGGAGTATATAGAAATAATACTGACTGAACCACCATGGACGTAGGTATTCTTGCTTAACCACGTACATATTGTGTTGTGTGATTGGCATTTTCTGTTCTTTATTTCCTTTGGTGATTGCGCTTTTCTTAATTATTTGTGTTGAATATAATTGTCACCACAATTGGCGTCGTCTGTGGGCAACATTTTTCTTCCTTAAGAAGGCCCTCACCAACAAAGAAGATAGAATGTCTGGTCATAGAAGCAACTCCCCTGAGGCAGGAGATATCGATGAACAACCTGCCCCTCGAATGATCAAATCTGAAATTCGGCGTTCGGATCAGAGGGCTCGCCCAGAGAGGCCAGCCTCAGAGGAAAGATAAGCACCAGTAAGGTCCACACAAATATCCAGATTGATTGATGCCTATGAGGCGATGCTCCAAGAGCAGAGGTAGCCCGCTTGCAAGCAAGAGGCCGATAATTATTGCCTCACAAGGAAATTAAAAAGGATGGAGCAAGAGTTCCATCACAGCACTAGGCGACGTCCATACCTCACTCCTAGCCCTCAGGCGAGAAAGTCTCGCAACCGAGGGAAGATCCCTAGACGTGGATCCCAAAAGAGTGAGAAGCATGAGTCAAGCGATGACTCGCTCAAGAACCAGCGATCGGCTCTCCGTTATAGGAGCCCAGCTTGCAATAATGAGAACATACGAAATTTGGTTCGAAGGGAGATGGACCAACACCCAGCATATCGCGGTGCCAGATCGACCAGGGAGCTTGCTAGATGTGCTCTCAAGATACAAATGAAATCCCCTTTCTCAAGGGAGATAGAAGAAGAAGAAGCCCCCAAGAAATTTGCTATTTTGAGATTCAAGATCTACGACGGAAATACTAACCCTATTTATCATGTTAGGCATTATAGGCAAGCCATGACTCTCTGGATTCACTGGGATGCACTGATGTGCCAGATTTTCCCCTCGAGTCTGCATGATATGGCACTAAAATGGTTCAAGAGACTCCCTCTCAGGTCTATCAAGAGTTTTGAGTCCCTAGTCGAGCTCTTTACGGCTCGCTTCATTACTAGTATCTCCCATCCCAAAAGGATGGATGCTTTACTAATAATGAAAAATACACCTCAAGAGAACCTTCGGCACTACACAAAGAAGTTCTGGGAGATGTTTAATGAGGTTAGGACTGCTCGGAGCAGGTAGCAGTGAACTCTTCCAAGATTGGGCTACCCAACTCTTTCCTTCTGCACCAATCCCTGACGAATAAAGTGGCCATAACCATTGACAACCTGATGGATTGCATCGAGAAGTACGCCAAAGTGGAGGATGTTACTCACCTCAGTATAGGGGAAAATGGTCGAACTAAGCTCGCTACTAAGGGCAACAACAAAGATGAGAACCAGAAAAGAGGAGGAAAGAATGGGGGTAAGAATGGATCCAAGAACGGAGGTAAGAACGATGTTTCGAAAGCATTTCAGGCAGTGAACATTGTCTTCAAAGAACTAATTTACAAGATTTTAGCGAAGATCAAAGACGATCCATTTGTTAAGTGGCCCAAAAAGATGGGAGGAGATCCATCAAATAGAAACAATGCGCTCAGATGCACTTTTCATAAAGAGGGAGGATATAAGACCGAGCAATGCAAAGCTGTTAAGTCTCACCTCGAAGAACTGGCCCAATCTGGGCACCTGAACAAATCTGTGGAGATGAAGCCAGAGAAAGTTGCTCCCAATGGAGAAATAAGACTGGACAACGTACTCGAAGACGATGATGGACATGAATTCACAGTAATTCATGGGGCATCTGATATGAATTAGATTCAGGGGAATTCATCTCAGATGGAGGTAAAAAATCTTATAGTAGTAATGCAAGCTTTTCAGATCGATCGAGTAAAGACACAATCAGGGAAGCATTGGTGAGCAGATAATTTCTACTATAACAAACATATTGTGTTCAAAGATGAAGATCTGGTGGGAGTGAGAATGCCACACCATGACGCTTTGATCATTACGCTCTAGATAGCCAACTCGACGTCGACAAGCTGCTCGTCGACCAGGGAAGCTCATCTGAGGTAATATATATCGACCTGTTCAGGAAATTAACATTGAGCATTGCTGACTTGAAGGAAGCCACTGTCCCTCTAGTTGGCTTCACTGGAAAAGTGATTATTCCATTGGGAAAGATCGTGCTACCGGTAAGGGTAGGAAGTGTCTCCAAGATGATCTAGTTTCTAGTGGTCGACATCAACTCGCCAAATCAAGCTATCCTCGGTAGGGGGTGGCTCAATGCAATTAAGGTAGTCCCTTCGACTTACCATCAAAAACTCAAGTACGTAATCAAGCGAGGATTGATGGAGATTCACGGAGACCAGGCAATGTCAAGAAGGTGATTTATAACAGCCATCAGCCCAAAACCAGAGAAGAAGGTCAAAAATTCCAAAGAGAAAGTCGAAGAACGTGAAGGTCTCATACCTTCAAAATAGCAACTAAGATATGGAAGGCCCAGAGTGGAGGAGACCAGGACCCTCCCCTCTGAGCGGGTCATCAAGGACCTCGAGGAAATAACGACCGGTGCAATAAAGGAAGGATGCAGTTTCTTGATCAAAACTTCTCTTATAGAACAAAAAAAGAAAGAATTGACGGTGTTACCGAGAAGAAACCTAGATGTTTTCATGTGGGAACCTTACGAGCTTCCTGGCATTGATCCCAGTGTAGTTTGCCTTAGGTTACACATTAACCCCACATTCAGACCTATCACGCAGAAAGCAAGGGGAACCTCGCTCGAGAAGGCAAAAGTCGTTAAGGAAGAAGTTGAAAAACTGCTAGATACAAGATCCATACGAGAAGTTCAATTCCCTAAATGGTTATCCAACCCAGTAGTAGTTTAGAAGAGTATTAGGGAATGGAGAGTCTGCATTGACTTCACTAACCTCATTAGGGCATGCGCTAAGGATAATTTCCCTCTCCCAAAAATCGACCAGTTGGTGGACGCCACAGCAGCTCACGAGAGAATGAGTTTTTTGGACACATATTTGGGGTATCATTAGATCCCCCTGCGTGCACTAGACCAAGATAAGACAATGTTCATCACTACTGTCGGATTATATTGCTACAAAGTTATGCCCTTTTGGGCTCAAGAATGCAGGAGCAACTTCCAAAGGCTAGTCACCAAGTTGTTCAAAGATCAAATGGGAGATACCATGGAGGTATACATAGAAGATATGCTGGTCAAAAGTAAGCGCAAAGAGAACCATATCTTAGACCTATGGAACACCATCGAGATCCTCAGGAAATACTGAATGGAACTCAACGCGAGCAAGTGTTATTTCAGTGCCAATCAGGAAAATTCTTCGGATATTTTGTTAGCAAGAGAGGCATTGAGGCCAACCCGGACCCGATCGATGTGATCAACAGGGTACAACCACCTTGAACGATACGGGACGTACAGAAGCTCACAGGCATGCTCGCGCGCTTTGAACCGTTTCATTTCAAATTCCTCTGAGAAGTGGAAGCTATTCTTCCAGCTCTTAAAAGGAAATAAAATAGTAGAGTGGAATCAAGGTTGATCGAAGGCATTGGAGGAGCACAAGGCCTATCTTAGCAAGCCACCTTTGCTCGTCATACCTCAAAATAATGATTCCCTCGACTTATACCTAGCCTTATCTAGCCACGCCGTCAATTCTGCACTGGTGTGTGAGGAAGTTGAAATCCAACATCCAGCCTACTACATAAGAAAGACCTTATTATACGATGAGCAGCGTTACCTACCACTAGAAAAGCTCTCCATCACACTAGTAATAGCTTCGAGGAAGCTGAAGCACTACTTCGAAGCTCACACTATCGCCGTCCTTACATTGAACCCCCTTAAAGTAGTCTGGTGGAAAGTCAATTTATCTGGCAAAATATCCAAGCGATCAGTTGAGCTTCGACGATTTAATATCCAATTTTGTCACAGGAATTCAATCAAAGGGCATGTTCTCACAAATTTCATGGTAGAATTCATTGGTGAACATCCTTACGACCAGTTTCAACCCGAAATGCAAATAGAAAAAATCCATCAGTTGAGGTTTGGCGACTATTTATTGATGGAGCCTCTAACTCAAAGGGTACAAGAGTAGGCATTGTGCTCGTCACTCCAGAGGACACAATCCTTGAGTAAGGTATCATTCTTGGATTTAAAGCCTCCAATAACAAGGCATAATACAAAGCTTTAATAGTCGGCCTACGTAAGGCACATGCACTGGGGGAAAAGCACCTACAGTTATTCGATGACTCACAATTGGTATCCAATCAGATAAGTGGGGACTTCAACATAAGAGATGAAAGAATGGAAACCTACCTTTACAAGATAAAGGAGCTAATGTACAGCTTTGAGAAAGTCAATGTCCAGCAATTTCCTAGAGGACAGAACAACGATGCCGACACCTTAGCAGCCCTAAGTTCAGCGATCAATTCTGACTTGAAGAGGACGATCATCATCGATTTCCTCGCCCATCCTAGAATCAACCAGAGTAATGAGCCACCAAACCTAGAACACATGCTCCAGATCGAGTCAGCTCCCAGTTGGATGGACCCTCCAAGGGAGTATTTGAATGATGGCACAGTTCCTAATGATAAGAAGGCCGCTCATCAGATAAGAGTTAAGGCCACTCGTTTTCACTTATCTTCGGAGGGGAAACTGTATGAGAGATCATTCACCGGACCTTATCTTCAATGTGTTCACCCGAAGGATGTCGAGCAAGTTCTACATGAGCTTCACGAAGGAATCTATGGAAGCCATATTGGAGGAAGGTCACTAGCTTTTTGAGCAATAAAGGAAGTCTACTGGTGGCCATATATGTAAAAATATTCTACAGTACACGCTCGTAAATGCGAAAAATGTCAACTACATGCTCATATGGTTCACCTACCTGCCAGCGACCTAAAATCACTCACCAACCCCGGGACTTTCGCCCAATGGGGGATGGACATCGTAGGCCCACTTCCTACAGTAGTCAACAATCGCAAGTAGCTGTTGGTCACAACAGATTACTTCACCAAATGGATTGAGGTAGAGCCACTCGCAAACATCCGAGATGCCGATATGTTGAGAGTCATATGGAAAAACATAATTACCCATTTTAGAATCCCCAGAACCATCATCACAGACAATAGAACAATTCGAGAGTGGCCCTTTCAAGAACTTCTCCAATGAACACGGGATCAGGAACTATTTCAGCTTGGTGGCATACCCCTAGAGCAACGGTCAAGACGAGGTTACCAATAAAATAGTGATCGATGGGCTGAAGAAATGACTAGATCGAGCCAAAGGTGCATGGGTGAGTGAGTTATCGCATATTTTGTTGGCTTACTGCACTACCCCACGGTGAGCAACTAGGAAACCCCCATTCTTACTAACGTATGGAATGGAAGCAATCATCCCCTTGGAAGATGGTCTACCAATAATGAGAACCACCCTTCTCGACCAAGGCTAAAATGATGCAGCATTACTCGCTGAACTTTACCTTGCTAACGAACGCAGAGAACTAGCCTTAGTAAGGCTAGCGAGCTATCAACAACAGCTCGAGAAATAATATAACAAGAAGGTCAATCCTAGGGCATTCCAGGTTGGGGACTACATCCTAGGAAAGTCCTTGGTAGCGCGGTAAAACCATCGAATGGAAAGCTGGGTCCAAATTGGGAGGGACCATTCAAGATAACAAGATATGATCTACAAGGAGCCTATCATTTAGAAATGCTGGAGGGCAAAGAAATCCCCTGAGCATGGAATGCAGCCAACCTGAAGAAATTATATTTCTAGTTTTTCTTTTTTCTTGGCTCTCTTATCAAATTTACAGAATTGGCAACTCATTTTTTATTTACTTGTGAATTAATGAAAGATGTTTGTTTGTTGCATTCTATTAAGTATTAATCCTGTATTGAGAACTTTATAACTTGCACAGCCTTTCTAAAGAATAGGCCCCTTACTCAAAGCATAAAAGTAGGGTATCACCGTCCTCAGGTATCGTTATAAAACACGAAAAACCTCCTAGCATTGCCCCAGCAATATATGAATCCCTATAGGGGATCCTTAGGCAATTAGACCAAAAATGAATTGGTCACTAAAATATGTTTGGATAAAAAAACCTTCTCGAATATAACATCCAGTGCTAGGTGTGTCCTCGCCATTGCCACACTTAGGCCTAAGGGAGTGTGATGACACGACCTAAAAGGTAAAGTGAGGCAGAACGGTATCTTAGAAGCATACTGGACAGGGAGGACACTAACTCAACATTGAAACCCTACCAATCTAGTCAGCCATCAAGGACCCAAGATAATTAAGTGAGAGATAAATGATGAGCACATGTTTAGTCGGCGAGATCTCCCAAAATAGAGATATAATATTACTTAATCAAATTTACAACAATAATGTACTACCCATGCTTAGTCAGCGAGATCACCCAAAACATCAATATTATATTACTTCATTACATATACACAAAGAGTTACAGCTGGTAAAATCCAAATGTGGGTGAGGCCTTTGAATAAGATAGTTAGCCACTTGTGCTCTTCGGCCATCATCCGAATAAGCAGCCAATTCCTCCACGACCTCACCCGCATTCGGCTCTAACAGTTGCCTGGGGATAGCATCTATAGGGATCCATTGATCGTCCCTACTAAAAGGGTTTGGCCTTAAAGTTGTTGGAGAGATCATGGCAGTATCGGAGTACTGAATTCCTCAGAATTTCCAGCTCCCTAAGGGAAATCAACCATCCCCTAATAAAGGAGAGATCTTCAAACTCTATCATCCTCGTTGGAGCATCTTCCTAACCTTGGTCATAACCATCAGCCCACACTCGTCGAGGTCCTTTCTTGAATAGATGTCTCAGCCGTGTGACATCCCTTTGAAGCCGAGCAGTAATCATGTATGTTCGATGGACATCTTCACGGAGCTCGTCCATTTCCCTAGATGGACCACCTATGTTTGGACCAGCTCGAGGAGTAGCCGATGAGGTAGAACCTCGTAAGGCTGGAGGAGCACTGCTCGGCTCTATGCTACCTCACAGAATAGCCAATGAAGAGGAAACTCATAGTACACAAGGTACAATGCTCGACGCATGCTCCGTGAGTCGCGACACCTCCATCCACAGAGCCTCGTTCTCCGGTTGAATAATTTCTCCGACTTGGTTGATCTCAGAGGCATCCAGAAGTCTATCTCTCAGCGTATTCACTTCTTCCTGAACTGAGGAACCAACTTCTTCCATCTCTTGAAGTCTGTCCTTCAGTTTGGCGACGAGCTCAGACTGGTCCTTAAAGCTCTTATTTCTTGACCTAAGGGACTTGTAAATCCTAACGAAGGCCTGACGAACTTTCTTGCTCGCGTTAGTTCCAAGGATCCTTCCTAGTTGAGAAGTGGTAGGTATATACTCATCTACATCAATCAACTACAAGCCAGAAAAGCAGTAAAAAAGCATAAGAATCAATAACCAGAAAATAAGGAACTTTCATTTCATTAAAATAAAAGGGTACAATTACATCGGTTCGTTCAAAAATAAGTACAAGTAAAGTAAAAGTATAGAGAAGTACTAGGAGGAGTCTAGCTAGCAACTTCAGCTTGTTTAGAGGAAGCTGGTTGTTGTCCCTTATCAGCAGCAGTAGGAGCATCTTCCTCAGAACGAACAACTACTGTCCTCTGAGCAGAGGGGCACCAACAAGAATAGTCTTGGAGGCAGGGGAAACACCTTAAATGGATATGGTAGGGTATTCATCTACAATAGGCTTTGGGCCTGTATCGTGCTCATCAAATAAGGGAGAATTGGCGTCCACCCCGACAGCCAAAAGAGCCTTATTCCATCCCTTCTTGAAGTTTAGACGACTGATGTAGCCTATCTGAACCTCAGCATCCTCATACGTGGTAGCCCACCCAAAATTATATGATCCTTACTTGATAATAGCTACCTCGAACTCCATCTTCTTCAGATTCTCCCCTAGCACTTTATTTTCCTCAACCACGACCAACTTGCTTATGCAGATCAAATCGCAGGACTGCCTCAACTCATTTAGTTCCCTGATCTCTGCCTCCCTAGCTCTACTAGCTTCAGCAAGGGTGAGATCAGAGGATTTTTTGGCCTCACTAGCGGTCTTTAGAGTGGCCTCCAGCTTGATGCCTTTCCCCCTCACCTTAGTGTTTTGCTTCTCTAAATCCGCATTCCTACCCACCAGCTCGTCGTGAGTACGATAGAGAATGGTGAATTCAGTCACGAACTGCAAATAAAAAGAAAGCATTAGAAGAAAGTAGCAAATAGAGTATTATAAGTGTTAAAGAAAAGAAACATACTTACCAAGGATATCCTCTGACTCTCTTGCAGGGGTAACTGGTCAGTCCTCATTGCCCTTTGACGATCTGCATGCAGAACTTCTCTCTCGAGCAGCGTAGGAGCTAGTTGGGGAGAAGTGGCAACCGAGGCCCCCTCGGGAAATGCAGACATGGGCACTAAGGTTTGTTCGACATTTGTCCTCACTTCCACTCTCCTCCTCTCCTCCTCTCTCTCCTTCTTCCTCTCGACTCTCTTCCTCTCCTCCACCTTCATTTTCACTTCAGTTTTCTTCCTTTCCTCTTCTTCTTTCTCTCCTTCTCTCTCAACTGCTCTTCCTCTTTTATCTTCCTCTGCTACTCATGAGCAGCAGACTGAGAACCAGTGGAGACATCCCCATCGGCACACTTCTGCTTCTTCGACTATTGAGACAGAACTACAGCATCCTCATCATCATCATCCCTGATAAAATTTCTTTTAGGAGTAACCATTTCCTTACTGGAACTGCTGGATGTACTTGAAGACTCTCGAGCCTCATAAACATCTCCTGAGCTAGAAGAACTTTCACTACTAAAGCTCGCCTCACCAGAACTAACTTCAGCACCTCCTCCAATATCACTTTCAGAACTTCTCTCTTCCTCGTCCAACTGGATGGCATCAATAGTGACTTCTTTAGTAATATTTAGGACATAAATGATGTCTACAGTCCGCGCAATAAAACTGGACACGATGTTCTTATACTCAAGGAAGAAAGCAGTCGGTCGGGGATGTTCACCTTTAGCTAAAGGTTTTCGAATGTTCCAAGCCTTGATCAACTCAGTAGCTCTAACCTCACTAAGATCAGGTTCCAAATTCTTTATCCTTGCTAAAAAGAAGAGAGAAGAATATCAAAGAAATCATACATTAATAAGAAGATCGAAAGAGTAAAGCAGAAATTGATCCTACTTATGAACTCCTCCCCATAAAAGGGGACTATGAACCTGTCAGGCCTCGACCCCTCGGTATGGGGAGGGACGTGCCAATTTATAGCAAAAAAACCCTCTTGCCAATAGTCCTTGTGGTAATCAGGTAGATTTAATACCAATACTCTGTGAGGACTCCTGGCCTTGCGGTAAAGAATACCGGATCTCTTTCGCGAGAAAGAATAGTAGAAGCATTTTTCAACAAGCCCTAAATTAGTGCCATAAAGCTGGTTTATCCTATAGACACCATTAACTATCTTCCAAAAAGTTTGGCGAGCACTATGTAGGGACGATATTAAAATAACCAAAAAAATGTAAAAACAAATTGCTCGGAGGGAAAGTGAGACCACCTTGGGACAGCAAGAGAACATGAATCCAATGAGCGCCCTCTATCTCTCTTACATTTTTAGGGAGAGGGCCGCACTCAATGTCTACCCAGTCTGGGATATTATATAACTCTCTAAGCTCAAACACAATTTTACTTCCTATCTTCACCATTTTTAAACCCTAATTACAAATTCGAAGAAATCTTAACAGAAGAGAAAACACAAAGAGAAAGCAAAGGAGACTTACGAGATGAAGGTTTGGCTGGAACGACGCAATATCACAGGCCCAGACGATTAAAAAGATTGAAAGCAAGGTAAATAAAGACCTGAAGAGGAGTCCACAACAGTATAAGCCTAAGAAAGGTGAGAAAACTCGAAGAAGTTTGAAACGACAACTACGGACTGGTGCTCCAAATGACTTTCAAATGCTTCCAATCATCGTGCACAGGACAAGAAGCAAGTTGCCACCTAAATCAGTTTTCAACATTGGAAAAAGTTACATAATTTACAAAGGAGCCATTATGAAAAATCATTTAAATTTATTGAGCCCAAATTGTGGCCCAACAACTTTAGGGGTAATTGTGGGTACCCGAATTTGCCATCATAGGCCCAAACGAGTAGCCTAATAAAAATGGCACAAATTTTGGCCCCTCATATCTCAACTGAATTCAGTTATGACTTAGTCCATTACTAAAATCTCGGATAGAGATATTTTAGGAGTAAGAGATGGGCGTGGGGGAGTCCAACACCCCCACCCCCGGGAACAAACATGTATATAATAAACCCTAAGCCTGGGCGAAAAGGCACGATTTGTATTCCCTTTAAACACTCCCAAGAGTATATAGAACTAATATTGACTACACCACCATGGATGTAGGCATTCTTGCTGAAGAACGTACATAGTATGTTGTGTGATTGGCATTTTCCATTCTTTATTTCCTTGGGTGATTGCGCTTTTCTTATTTATTTGTGTTGAATATAATTGTCACCACAATTTCTATGAAGTTCATCATCATAAATGTTTTGGTTTCATACTACTTGTCTTTATGGATTCATTCTACTTGCAATCACATCCCAAATCATGAGTTTTATTAATTAAATCCCAAGAACATCATTAATAATCATAAAATTGAAAGGCCTACACTATATGGGTATTATAACTTAATTATAAACATGCAACATAAATACTTGCCTATTATGAAGATGGCTTGTTTTTATTTTTAGATGTTAAGAGTATTTACCTCCCCTTCCGATCTATAGTCCAATCGTAATGGTGGTGCAAGAATGATGTTGAAATCTTTAAGAATCCTCTCTTATGCTCCCATAATACTCTCTCCTACCTCGATTATGGCCTCTTTTTTTTTTCTTAGGTTCTAAGCCTATACTCTTCAATCTATTTGCTTATATAACATTTATAAATTCATATCTCTCTCAAACCTAGGCTAACAAATGATTGCAATGCCCTTACATGGTGTCGAGTTGGTCTAAAATTGCCCCAAGATCCAAAGCATATACCTAGTATACTATTCTGACTATTTCAACGCTTTCAAAATCAACCGTGACATCGAAATCTCTCCCCGAGTCACTCTATTCAATTCCTTTATCTCAACCTCAATTTAGCCTACACGTGATTACCGATTGAGATATAATGTAGTCACATCAATATCACTCACTACGACGTACAATAGTTATTTACTATGCACTTAGTAATTTTATTCCACCAATATTAATCATTCACATGCTCGATAAATATTTTAATAAACATATAATAACTAATTCAATTAAATTACGACATACGTGAAATTAAAAAAATACCCAAACTAATTAAATTTTATATACTTAGAAATACGGGTATTACAGTAGTTCAGTTTGTTCACAGACCATAATCACTACAATATCAATTCACGTAGAAGGATCTGAAGATGAGGCAGAGGAGACAGTTGGAGTTTGTGAAGGATTACCAAATTGATATTCAGTATCATCCTAGGAAGGCTAACATGGTAGTGAACGCATTGAGCAGAAGACCTACTGGAATGGTAGCAGTGGTTTGGAAAACAAAGTTAGGTGATCGTCGACATGATGACAAGTTTGCCATAACTTGTATGTTAGTTTAGCTATCACACCCCAGATACTTATGCGGGTAGTGAAAGCCTAGGCCTGGAAAGAGTTATGTTAGTATAAGGTGATATAGTTATTAACGAATGGGGCGGAGTCCTACTCGATCAGTTCCGAGGGAGGTTTCCGCTTCAATGGAAGGCTTGTCATTTTGTAGAACACGAACATTAGAGACCCAGTAATGACCAAGTCTCATGGTTTGAGGTTTGCGGTACATTTCGATGGGGATAAAATGTACCCGGATAATTGAAGGCAGTATTGGTGATTGGGGATGAAGCGGGACATATAAGAGGTTATCTCGAAGTGTGTTACTTGCCAGTTAGTGAAAGTTAAGCACTAGAAATCGTCTGGGATTTTATAGCCATTGGAGATTCTAGTTTGGAAATGGTAGAACATCTCAATGGACTTCATTACTGGATTACTGACATCACAAAAAGGTTATGAATCCATATGGGTGATTGTGGATCGATTTACCAAGGTGGCCCATTTTCTACCAATTTTGATAGATTATAATATGAGGCAATATGCATAGTAGTTTGTTTCTGAGATATTGAGACTGTATGGGGTTCTGATTAATATCATGTCCGATAGGGATAAGATTTTTATCTCCCATTTTTGACTGAGTTTTTAGGAGGCTATGGGCACTGAATTGCGATTGAGTAATGCATATCACCCGTAGATTGATGGGTAGATTGATAGGGTTAATCAGATGTTAGAAGGCATGCTCAGGATGTGTATACTCGTCTTTAGGGGAGGTTGGGAGCAGTACCTTCCGCCGATGGAATTTTCTTATCTTAATTCATACTAGTTTACCATCAGCATGGCACCGTTTAAGGTGCTTCATAGACGACCTAGTCACTTGACAACTTATTGGTTAGAGATGGGCGATAATAAGCATTTTGGACCAGAGATGATCCAGGATATGACTACTAAGATTGATCTTATTCGAGGATGCATACGGATAGCTCAGGATAGGCAAAAGAGTTACGTAGATGCAGACATGAGGAACACATGGCTGGATATAGAGGATAAAGTCTTAGTGTGGGTGTCTCCTATGAAGGGAGTCATGAGATTCAGGAAGAAGGGTAATCTAGGGACGACATCTGTTGGGCCCTTCTTGATTGTTGAAAGAATGGGAGCAATCGCTTATGGGCTAGGTTTTTCGGAGCATTTTCAGTCAATCCACGATGTGTTTCACGTGTCGTCGTTGAAGAGATATCAGAGGAGTGAGAAGGCCTATTGACACATTCCATTTGATAATATAGACTTGCATCCAGACATCTCATAGTAGGAGAGATCGATTACTATTTTGGATCGTAGTGAGTGGAAGTTACGATCAAAGATGGTGTCCCTGATTCAAGTATAGTGGGTTCACCATAATGTAGATGAGTCGACGTGGGAACATGAAGATTATATGCGAGAACAGTATCCAGAGTTATTAACTGCAGGTATGTACAGATTTTGAGGATAAAATTCTTTTATAAGGGGGAAGTATGTAACACCCCGCATTTTTGAACATTTAGAATATAATTAATTTGCGAATTTTTAAATTACACGTGTGTAGTAATTTAATTAAAATACAATATTGCGATCTTATTAAGTATTGATTGATAGATATTATGATTAATATTTATAAAATAAATTTACTAAGTGTGTAGCCAATAACATGTGATAATTTTTATATGTCGTATTGAGAAATGCCGGTATTAGAGAGTTTATAACCAAAGATTTGAGTTGTTGGAAACCATTATCATTTGAGGAAAATTGTAAGAGAGGAGAAAAGAGAGTCCATAAGAGAGGGTAGAAGAAGGCTTATTAATCCAATCGACACCATTTTTCACCACTGTCATCACTGGAATAACAATGGAGCAAGGAGAAGACGCCTCCATCATCTATCAACGAAAATCAGATCACTCAACGCTAAGGCAAGTGTTTAAACTTGCAACTCTTTTGAGCACTTATAAAATCCATAATGGTGTAGGGTTAACATTTAATGACAATAAGTTTTTTGGAATGTGTATTGGGGTTTGATTCGTGCTTTTCCAGGATATCATCTTAGAAATCAACCTCTTGTTAATGTAAGACAAAATCAGAGATTTAGGTTAAAAAGAATAATATAAATTTGAGTTCTTGAAGATGAAAATGCAAAAAACGTAAACCTAGGGTATATATGAATAAAGTGAGAATTTAATCATATTTCATGTTGATTTCATGATGATTTGAGAATATGCCTACTTTAGAAAATGTTTAAACATTCCTATATGAAGACTGGTTAATATTCTTGGGCGTTTGGATGAGTTCCGTGGAGATTTGGTTATGTAAAAATAGAAGAAACATGAGTGTGAAGAAGATAATCCCAGAATGTATCGATTGATCGATCAAGGGATGCCGATGGATCAATGAACCGATCGATTGATCAATTTTGTCGATCGATAGACGATTGTTGGAAATGGGATTTTTGTTTATTTATTTAGTTTTCTTCACCAATAATTAGTAGGGGACTTTGATAATGGTTTATGAACTATATGAGGACTTAGGGAATTTCAATATACATATAGTTAAGGCTTTAACTTAGTCATAATGAGGGTAAAATTAGACTAGGCCCGAAGAGATTAAATGATTATGTTGAGTATCGAGAATTTAAAAACGTGTTATGGGAAGCGTAGATGATAACCCAAAATTGATAGCAGTAGGGTAGTTATGTATTAACTACAGAAATTACTTAAGAAAAAGTAGGACTCTTTCGGTAGTGAGTGATACTCAGGAAAAATTAGAAAATAATGTTAAGTGTGAATCATTCGTTCGTTGGGTATTCGAACCATACATTAAACATACTGGATATATTTATAGGTTTTGTGAATACCTATTATGTTTATTTTTATGTGTATAAGCATACATATGCTGCCTGCTATCATAGGAGAGTCATGCATAGTGGGCAATCCCACCTTGGCGATGCAAGTAAGGTATGGATGTGTGCACTGGAACATATAATTTAGGGCTTGACCACAATTTTATCGTATGAGAGTGTGACCAGTCATTTAGGTATGTTAGGTATGTGCGTAGACCAAAGGCGTAGTACTATGTTTGCCTCCACTATATGTTTATTTGATTTACGGTTTGAGGGTGATTCTAAACCGGTAGTCTTTGATTTGGTATGTGAGGTACATGTACTTGATGGGTGAGTATGCATGCATCGTTGTTCTCATTCGAGGGATGTTGTAGTTGTATATATATATACATGTGTGATTTGTTCTACTCTTGTGTGGTAGTAAAATATATAGATAGTGTATACCTAAAGTAACTTAAGTAAGAGAAACTTAATTAATTGTTGAACAATAATATTCGGTTAATATTGATTATGGTTTTACAATAGCGTGTCGAACGGGTGATACGGGTGAGCTAAGCATATTAGTGGTTAGGTACATGCTTACAGTAACTAGTTAGGCTGGGTAGCATAACTAAGCGGGTTTAGTGGGAGACGTTAGGTGTGAACTATAGTTGAAAGGTTAGGAAGTGAATAGACGACATGTGAAGCTAAAGTGTGTTTAATAACTTCTCTTACTACATTTTAAATACTTGTAAATATTTTTCAATGGTTTTGGGCTCTGACCTTTGAAAAACTTTTCAAAATTTTCAAAACCTTTTGGTGTTTATTTTGGTCCATATTTTCAAAACTTTTCGGTGTCTATCTATAGGGACGCCAGGTATGATGATTCTTTCTAGGGATGCGTAGCTGTAGATATTATGGAGGCATGCATGACTTGATTGGATTCTTCAGTCACTTCAATCCTAGTCTATGATTCATATTCAGTTATTTTAGTTGGGCATGTTGCCTCTCCAGTTCAGACTTTTGATTGGATTTATTCCTTTCAGTTTCATACATTGTATATAGATTTACTTCAATTCAGTTTGATTTGTGACGTGGAGTTTGGATTTGGAACCGATGGTTTATTCGAAAGTGATTCATTTATTTACTTAGTTATTTAGAAAAATTAGTATAATACTATAATCCCCCGCACTTTTATGGGAAATTAAATTTCATAAATGGGTGTAATTTGGAAATTTGAGAAATTTCTCGAAATAATAAATTTTTGAGTTTAGGGGTGTTAGATGATTTTCCATGCATGTTATAACTACTTTTGGGAATAAGTTGATGAGAAGGATTATTTTATTATAGGTCGCAGTTGAGTAAAGCGACAGAGGACAATATTTTAATAAGAAAACCCGCAATAAGTTGTTTTGGGTTAAAATAGTGAATTGTGGTCAAGTACCTCGGATGGAAATTCCAATTTTGCAGTTGGTCTCAGAATGGGTGAGATAGTCAGAATAGAGTATCGGGGGGCATTGTTTAGGCTTCGAGAATTTTTGGGCTAATAAGGACTCGTAATTGAGTAAACGGATCATTTTTGGGTTTAAAGGGATAAACCCTTATTTCTCCTAATATAAGGGACGGGACAAGGAAAGAAAAGAGATATAAGAAAGAGGAGAGGAAATTAGGAGAGAAAATAGGAAAAAAGAGGTTCAGGTCAAACTCCGTGGGATTCGACTCGGGAACGTCGGATTTTTTCCACGAGGCAATTGTTTACTTGCTTATTTCGTTTAAAGCATAAATCTCATATTGTAGTTGGTAGTGATAACACACAAAGATTTTTGGGATGGGTTTTTGTGAACCAAAATGGGTTTTCGAAAAAGTTTAACGGATTACCCTCGGAAAATTTCCCAATTGGAAAACATAGGATTTACACAAAAATTGATGCTGATAATGGGTTATAGGATGTTTAGTACCCTCATAGATTGTGTATATATAGTTGATTAAGGTTGGGTGACTTTATGTGAAGAGATAAAAGCTTGGGATAAGCTTTAATGGACGAAACAACATCTTGGAGAAGAAGTTGTCCGAAACGATCGATCGAGGGCCAAGGGTCGATCGATCGACCCTTCACGATTTTTGGAAATTTTGCATATGTTAATTATATGGGATAAATTCTGATTTAGTTGTTCCTAGTTTATTTATTTAAAGAAATAAGTATTCATCTAGTAAATTTTCACTAGCCATTTGGGGGAAACTCATGGGGCCTAGGACGGTGTTAAAATTGTGTGGCGCTAAGGTATATTTTCGAAGAAAATAAATAAATTGAGGGATTGGACAATTGGGACTTCCAGAAAAATAAGAGGGGACTTTTAAATAATTATTATTGGAGTGAAATGTATATCTTGGATTAATTGGGTAAAATTCCAAGACTTATTTAATTATGGATGTTCTGAGTGAGTGACACCCGAGGGAGTATTTTAGCGAGTGATTTTAGCTAAGTAATCGTGCGAGGAAAAAGTAAGTGTGTATGGAATTAGTGAGTAACTCCTACGAGGTGACTAGGATGAAATTTGGGTTATAGGTTAAAGATAAGTTGAGGGTATACTTATCATACAATTATGAATCGGGATATTTGGAGAGTATACAAATCCCTAAGGGCGATTGAGTTGTGAGGCATATTTAATTAGGAAAATACTTAAATATTATTATGAGATTGGAAATTTTAGCCATGTATATATTTGAGGAATGATGTAATATGTATATACATATATACGATGTGATTATGGTATATATTTATAATATGATACGCATATGTATATATATCTATGTGTGAATGGTATATATATTTATGTGAAACATGCCCCCTCTAGTGCTATCATGGGAAGTTGCGCGATGTGGGTGAGGCCCCTGGCTTGAGGAGCATGGAGCGTATAGTCCTCAGGTCATAGCGTCCCTTGTTATATTGTGTGATTTTTATTAGGGGTGAAACGTGGTGGGTATGTTTTATCTCATTTCCGGTTAGTAACTATGATCGCTTCCCATATATTGTGATTTGGTTTTGACCACGAAGTCAGTGACATTTAGTCCGACCGGTGGTCCCCGGGATGGTATGTGAGTGATGCCCTAGAAGGTGATAACAAAGAGAGATTGCATTCTTGAGTTATAACTCGTTGGGATGGCTATTATTCTTATGTGTGCAATAGGTATAATTATATACTGGATGAGTATAGTATATTGTTTGTATATGAAGACAAGCCATAATGTAGTAAATTCACGCATACAAAGTGAAAAGCCTAATAAGGTGAATTTTTCCCCTTTTCGGTAAATTTGGATCCGGACGTATATGACAATGAATATGGAACTTTAGTATGAATATATAAATTATTATTGTATGTTTATATGAGTCTTATATACACATCATGTGCTTAGGGTCTAATGGATCTCGACGATCGACGCAGCCGAGCAATATTGTATCGGGGAGGTTCCTTGTTTAGGTTTCGTTTCGCAAGACACCCCACGCACGAACGTAGTGCAGCGTTCAGAATGGAGAGAGGTTTAGCCCTTAGTACCCGGGTTGTCGCGGTTTCTAGCAGATGGGTGAATTAGATTAGTTAGTTGGGGTAGCTTAACTAGGATTTTTTAAGCGAATGCGTTAGGTGAGCACTATTAGAAGAGGGGTGAGGGGTATCTCATGGGAGTGCAATACCAATTTAAATATGAGATAAAACCTATTTCCAAAAATAGCATTTATGCACTTGCAAAATATTTTTACAACTCGGGCTCTGACCCATTTTCCTATTTTTTCCTTTCTTGCTATATATTAAATATATTTATAGGTGTCCAGACACAGGAACGCCTGGATGATGATTCCTTCTAGTCGGATGTTTGCTATAGCAGTTGTGGATGCATGAAGGTTCACTGTACATGCTTCTATCCTTATAATCTAGATTGTAGGTACTGTATAAACACTTGGGCTAAATCCCAATTGCATTTATTTATTCTTTTACCGATTTTAAGTGCGGCATTTTTGATCAAGCGTGAAAAGTAGCATCGGGTCAAAACGCTAATCGTTGTACTCATTGTGACACCCCGACTAATTAAATACCGGGTAGCTACTCCTTTATTAAATTAATACAAAATGTCAAGTTAGTCCAGTTAATAGCATCACTGTCGAAAACATTTTAACGATTACTAACCACCTAGTATTTAAAAAGTGAGTTGCCAAAATTTAATTTAAGTCTGAATAACATACAACAAAAGAATAATGGAAGAACAACATATTCCATTCACCATAACGAAGTAATGAAATAACCAATAAATAATAATAAGTCCGGAGGAAAACTCCTCACAACAATCCCACAACTGAAAATAATATGACAAGTCTGAATCCTGAATTAATTACAAGCCAACAGTCTGAAAATCTGAAATAAATGAAATGTTTCTAAAAGAAATGGGCGACATGCCCTACAACTGATAAATGCTGAATATAGAGTCAAGATAGACGAAGCGTCTACAAGCAAAGTCCTGTAACTTCCAGAAACAGCTACAGCTCGTCATCTGAATGAGGATCCTAAGCATGGTGTCCTTGTGGCTGGCCACCTAAAATGGTTTTAACAAAAATAGATTTGAAAGCAAATGGGTCAGAGCCCGAAAGTGGAAATCATTTTTAAATACAGCAAGTGTTTTAATAACATTAAAACATTAAATGCAAAATACATGTTAGGACGTGCACTCACATGAAATTCTCACCTCTCGACTACATGTGCACTCCTAACGTACCGTACCCATCTAAATAACATACATATCTAACCAAACCGTAATAAGTTCTACCCCTTACTACTCGATTCCCATAATACATTCTAGCGTTATCAATTAAATAGAGGCTTTACTTAAACTCAGATTCTCAATTAGTAATACAATTCACTATCGGTTAACCCGTTATGTTTTCTCAAAACATTACCATAAGTATATTCACAATACCAACATGAAAGTTCCCATTAATTAAGTTTATATTATTCACGTCTTAATATACAATACAAGCACCCCGAGACTAAGATACGGTGCACACATACTCTGCTATCCATCCCGGTACATCACGTACATAAGGATCACGCATTCTGAATCTCTCAGGAATCGTTCTTAGATAACAACAATCACAAACAATGGAGGCGAACACAGTCACATCACATGGGTCACGTACATACCTACGCTCCCACGATCAGTAGACTTATTAATATCCCAATAACTCCTTCTCTGACCTATGTTCATCGAGGTACCAATCTAAATCCGGGAAACACGAGGATTAGAGGACCCTAAGCGAATGTAAACCTCCCGTGATAGCAAGTATGGTAGGTATGTCATACACAAAATCATATACATATACTAAGTATACACACATCTTAGTAATCACCGTAATTTATTCGTGGTACACTCCTCATTCTCGTACCGACATATAATGTGACACAATTCATAAGTTCCCGATTAGTTCAATTATTTAAGCCGTAAATAACTCACATCGTAATAGTCACTCACGTCCTATTCCACAATTTCCATTCAATTCGAGTCACACTTCTATGTTTTACTCCTCAATATAACCCAAATGTCCCAACTATATCAATCTATCATCGAGGGAATGCTATCTCTACAACTAACCAAGGTTACGGGACATGCGAAATCAAAACAGGCCAAAAGGCCTAAACTGTCCTCTTGTTAGAAGTCTCGTTCGAACGAGGCTGTTCGAACGAGAGTTCGTTCGAACGAACTGGGCATCTAACGAGATCTCGTTCGAACGAAAGACATCGAATGAACATCCCTCTCGTTAGAAGGCAAACTGTCAACTCGTTAGAAGCTCGTTCGAACGAGCTTGTTCAAACGACTTGGGCAGGTCTTCTAACGAGTGGACAGTTTCGAGCCCAGAAATCCCTTTTTTCATTTTTCCAACTTTTCTTCCTCTCTAATCTCCTCTAAACATCAATCCAACAATTGTTCAAGGTTTCTAATCGTCCCTAATCATACTTAGGTCACATACTAACGTGTTTGGTAGTGTTAATTCATTCTAAACATCATCCAAATATCAAATTTATACATTTTTCCCCAATTTCAAGAACATGAACCCTAGAAATTCTTAAATCCCCAATGAGTCTAATTAAATCCATTTTTGTTTCATCCAAAATATATTAATATCATATTAATCACCTACATACAATTCTACATGCAATTCCTCATCAAAATACAAGTTTCTAATTCCAATTTAATGGGTTTTCATCAAACTCCCAAGAACAATACAAATTCTGTCAATTTCCTACGCATGGAAGAAACATTCTTTGTAATAAATGAAATTAAACCACTTGCCTTATGTGTATCTCAGATTTTGATGTCGATTTGATGAATGGTTCTCTCTCTCTCTCTGCAGAATTCTCCTCTCTTCTCTCTCTACAAGCCTTCTTCTACAAAGTGACAATGGTGGCTAGGGTTTGCCTTAGGAACTATTTTGGAACTAATCTCAATAACCTCCGTAGCCTATTAGGTTATTAGTGGGTTTAGTGGGTAATTACCAAATCAGATATTAATTTCAAATTTTCGTGGGTTTTAATTCCTAAAAATCCTAAATTACCAAACTACCCTTATACGTTGCCGGTAAGACCTAAAAATGCCCCGGGACCCAAACTAGACCCCCGGCTAGTGTTTTCTGAATATTTTGACCCTTCCGGACGCGTTGGCGCACTAAAAACAACCATATGGTTAATAGAAATAAAATTCACTTTTATAATCAAAATAAATATATTCTTGACGCGACTGTCACAAGCGTCTCAATAAAATTTCCAAATTTCTATAGTCATATATACACATTATAATCAAATACCAACTCACATCTCGCTAGTATTTTAATTCTGATTAATTTCCAATTAATACACATTTAATTCAATTAATCCCATAAATAAATACTACAAAAATATGGGGTATTACATACTTCCCCTCTAATAACAGAATTTCTTCCCGAAATTCGGAACTAGAAAGTACCTGGTAAGAACAACTCGGGATAACGTTCGCGCATCTCATCCTCACGCTCCTATGTGGACTCCTCGACATTATGATGTCGCCACTGAACACGCACTAACAGAACTATCTTTGACCGCAGTTTCTGCTCACTTCGGTCCAAAATAGCTATCGGCCCCTCCTCGTAGGAGCTATCAGGCTGGAGATCGATGTCCTCCAAAGAAATATGAGAATGAGCCAAATCGTCTCTAAGATATTTCCTTAGCGAGGAAATATGAAACACGTCGTGAATCCGATGTAAATGCTCCGGTAACCCAAGCCTATACACAACCGGTCCAATACGATCAATAATAGGAAATGGTCCCACATATCTCGGTGCCAACTTCCCTTTCATCCCGAAACGCATAATCCCCTTCATAGGAGATACTCTGAGCAAAACCTGGTCCCTCACTTGGAACTCCGTGAAGAACCTCTTCGCATCAGCATAGCTCTTCTGCCGATCCTGAGCTACTCGAATGCGACTCCGTATCAATTCTATTCTCGCCGAAGTATCCTGAATCACTTCCGGCCCAAGTAGTTTGTTGTCCCCCACCTCCAACTAACATGCTGGGGAACGACAAGGTCTGCCGTACAATGCCTCGAATGGAGCCATGCCAATGGTGAACAGGTAGGAGTTATTGTAAGCGAACTCCACCAGTGGAAGATACTGCTCCCATCCACTCACAAAATCAAAGATGCACATACGTAATATGTCCTCCAACATCTGGTTTGTACGCTCGGTCTGCGGGTGATACGCCGTACTCAACCGCAATTCCGTGCCGATGGCCTCCTGAAAACTTTCTCAAAACCGTGAAATGAATATCTTGTCTCTGTCAGACACGATATTTAGGGGTACACCATGAAGTCTCACTATCTCTGCAATAAAGAGCTGGGCATACTGTCCCGTAGTGTAGTCTATCCTTACGGGTAGAAAGTGAGCGACTTTGGCCAACCTGTCCACAATTACCCAAATGGAGTCGTGACCTCTCTGTGACGTAGGTAACCCCGTGATAAAATCCATGGATATGCCTCCCACATCCACATCGGGACCTCCAATGACTGTAGAAGTCCTGCCGGTCTTTGATGATCCACTTTTACTAGCTGACAAGTGGCGCACTTAGAAATAAACATGGCAATATCCCTCTTCATCCCACTCCACCAATACTGTCATCTCATGTCTTGGTACATTTTGTCCCCTCCGGGATGTATCGCGAATCGTGAGCCGTGCGACTCTGCCATCGCCTCGTGCTGCAATTCTTCCCATTCCAGAACTACCAATCTCCCATTGAAGCATAATCCCCCGTCTTAGCTAACGTTATAGGATTAGGCTCCCTCTGTTAATAGTCGAACTATCTGCTCCTGACAGAACGAGTCATTTGCTTGTGCCTTTACCACTCTCGTGACAATCTGCGGTGTAACAGTCATCACCGACATGAATGATCGGGCCACTGCATCCTGGTGTCCCAACTCCTTCCACTTTGCCTTCCACACCCCTGCCACTTCATCTACTGGCCTACCGCTCAATGCGTCTGCTACCACGTTAGCCTTCCCCGGGTGGTATTGGATATCGAACTGATAATCCTTCACGAACTTAAGCCACCTCGGTTGCCGCATATTCAACTCCTTCTACATGAATAGGTACTGTAGGGACTTGTGGTCCGTGAACAATCGAAACTTCTCCCCCAAAAGGTAATGTCTCCATATCCGAAGGGCAAATACAACTGCCACCAACTCCAATTCATGAGTGTGGTAATTCTTCTCATGAGGCTTAAGCTTACGGGAAGCATAAGCTATGACCTGACTCTCCTGTTGTAATACACCTCCAAGTCCTTGCAAGGACACATCGGTGTAAACTAGATACTCAACTCTCGGTCTCGGCAATGCTAACACAGGTGCTGAGGTCAACTTATCCTTCAACTCATCAAATGCCAACTGACAGCATCACTGCAGATGAATGGCACACCTTTATGAGTCAGATTTGTCAAAGGACCCGCTATCTTCGAAAATCCCCGAATGAACCTCCTGTAGTATCCTGCTAGTCCCAAGAAACTACGGATCTCCATCGGTGTCATGGCTGTCCCCACTCCCTCACCGCGGATACTTCCCCGGATCAACAGATATCCTCCGGTCGGAAATAATATGTCCCAAAAACTGGACCTCCTTCAGCCAAAACCCGCGCTTCTCATATTTTGCATACAGCTCGTTTTGACGTAGCATCTGCAAAACCTGCCTCAAATGCTCTGCGTGCTCCTCCTCAGTCTGGGAGTAAACCAGAATATCATCGATGAAGACAATGACGAACTGATCAAGGAAATCTCTGAACACCCTATTCATCAACTCCATAAACACAGCTGGAGCATTGGTCAAACCAAAAGGCATAACCCCAAACTCGTAAGAACCATATCTCGTTAAGAACGCAGTCTTCGAGATGTCCTCCTCCCTGATACGCAACTGATGGTATCCCGATCGCAAATTAAACTTCGAGAAGAAAGAAGCTCCTCTCAACTGGTCGAATAAGTCATCGATTTGAGGCAACAGATACTTATTCCGTATCGTGACCTTGTTCAACTCCCGGTAGTCCACACACAATCTCAGTGAACCATCTCGCTTCTTCACGAACAACACAGGGGCACCCCACGGCGAAGTACTCCTCCGTATAAACCCCTGACCCAACAACTGTTCAATCTAATCTCGTAGCTCTCGCATCTCTGCCGGAGCCACGCGGTACGGTGCGCGTGCTATAGGTCTCGTATCTGGCAATAAGTATATGATAAAGTCTTTCTCTCGACTGGGAGGTAGGCCTGGTATCTCCTGAAACACATCGGAATACTCCCTGACAACTGGGATCGAATCTAAAGGAATCACAACCTCCATAGAGGTATCCTCCTCTATGTAATACAAATGAGCGGTCGAGCCTCCCTCTAGGCGAGGCATCGCCACTACAAACATCTATTTCCCCGAAATGGCAAAAACAATGCTCCCATCGAAGCAATCAATCATGGCTCTATAATTTGCGAGCCAATCCATACCGATAATCACATCGTGCACATGCATATCTAATACCAACATGTTTGCAGGTAATACCAAACTACCAATCTCTACCCCCACTCCCCGGCATATAAAGAAAATAAGTGACCCATTCACCAATGGTGAGTCTACACACGTCACTGTGCTCTCTGCTGTGGCTAACAACCCTAAGGCTTTCACAAAATGTATAGCTATAAAATAATGCGTTGCCCCCGTATCAAACAAAACCCGACCCATAGTACCATGGATAGGAAACATACCCTCAATCGCGGGTGGTTCCAGTGGAGCTGCTGCCTGGTGGATGTTATAGACACGTCCATACTGTAACTGCCCTTGCTGCACAGGAACTGTTGGAATGGCTGGTAATGCTCGCACCTGGGCTGGAGCTGGGAGGGCAGGTGGAAAAAGTGGCCTTTGTGGCTCATGTCGAGCACCCTGCTGCTGCTGCGGGGCCCTGCCCCTATCAAGACAATCCTGGCATTTATGGCCAGTCTAGCCACAAATGAAACACTTCCCCAGGAAGTGTCCCCCTCTCTGTCCCTACTGCCCCCAGCCCTGGTGGCCGTTACCGTTCCTCCACTGGCCCTGCTGAAACTGCTGTTGACCATTCTGACCCTGTTGGTTCTGATGGACGTTCGGACCCTGATGGCCCTGCCGGAAACCTCCCTGTCCGTGCCTGAAATTTCCCGACCTGAATCTCTTGTGATCCCCCTGCTGGAACCCTGGTCGCCCTGTCTCTTCCCCTGAACAGATTGTACCCCACTGGCACCATTTCCCCCAGTCCTGCCCTGATGGCTGGACTCTCCTGACCTCTTGCCTTCAGCCATATGAAAGCGGTGATCCTGGAAATGTAACAGTGTAGCGTTAACCACATCTGAGTAAGTGGCTAACAATAGGTTCCCCAACAAATGCTGACTGATTGGGCATAAATATTGTATATTTATCCCCCTAATTTCAGTACTTTTGTGAACCCGAATGATGTAACATATATGGATTTGATTCAATTTTATGCTTCTAACCTTCTTGGCGAGTATTGCGTGTTTTGTGCTTCTCCTATTGGTTTTACAGGTTAATTATGCAAGCAGTGCAAAGGAGGAAGCAAAACAGTGCAAGAAAAGCTAGGAAGGCAAGTTCAAGGGCATTTTCATAATTTTACAGCCCGATTCTGGAGGTGGGTCCTTCTGGAAAGTTGAAGATCTCGGAAAAACGAGCACACTGGAAAAAACGGCACCCAAATCCGAGCTACGGTTGAAAAGTTATGCTCAGTTGAAGTTGAAGAAAAATCCAAGAAAAGGAGAGAAAAACCAGAAAAAAATCTAAGTGTTGAGAGCAAGTCCAGGCTGGTACATGCGAACCCCACCCCGAACCGGTTCGGGGGGGCGAACCGGTTCGCTGTACCCCCGAACCGGTTCGCTGTACCTGACACGCGAATTTTGTCTTTCATTTGGATTGGTCTCCAAATCTCCTATTAGGTTTAAAAGACTCCAAACTTGTAAAAAAACGAGGGCATTAACCTAGGAGCAGCTTTTAGGGTTATTTTGAGAGAGTTTTTGATAGAGAAAAAGGAGAGAAACATCTAGGAACATCAAAGGCACAATTTACTTCAAGAATTCATTGTTTCGGGTTTGTTTTTACCAGTTTTAATTCAAGATTCTTGTTCCTCATTATTGTTCTTGCATGCTTAGTTTTCCTAATTGATTCAACTTGTTTTTGCATTTCCAATACGTAGTTACATGTTTATAGCTAGTTTCATCATGAATTCTTACTCATGCAACGTCATTATTTCATGCGTTAGTCAAGTTAACATGTCCGGCTAGGTTTTTCAAGGTTGGGATGCATGAACCCAACCTGATGTGTTAGTGCGTGTGTATAACGTCGATCCACTGAATTTAATGATTAATTTAAATCGTATCGCGTAATTTCTTAAGAATTGTAGATCTTTATATCTCGTTTGCCTCTGGGTACTCATGATGATTTAGAGTACAATTTGAATGTAATTACCGCGATGCCGATTTACTCATCCTCAGATTAGGTATGACGCGGGCTTGAACCTCGTATACATAATGCTTGGGAGTACTAAATTCCGGGTTTGAATTAATCGGATAAATTTATGATCAACGTTGTCGCTGCATTACACTAGGGTTGGGGGATTGTATTCCCATCCTGTTTTCTCATCATTTAGTTAAAAGTTTCAAATTAATCCTTCATTCTTAATCTAGATAATTTAGTTAGTTGCATTTTTCATTATATTTTCACAATTGCATTTAGTTTAATCCATCTCAAAAAGCCAAATCAATCTTTTTCTTTTCTTCTTAGAGTCATTGCTAGGATTTCTCAATCTTATCCCGTCGTCACAACTCCGTTGTCCTTTTTCCCTGAGGATCGATACCCGACTTGTCGGATTATTACTTGAACGATAGGCTTGCACTTGAGCCTAGAGAGCACACACCTTAGAGACACATTCTGAGTCGTGTCAAGTTTTTGGCGCCGTTGCCGGGGAATTAGGTAGACTTAGGATTAGATCGAGTTAATCCAAAACTTTGACCAAAAATTCTAAAAAATCCAAAAAAATAAAAAAATAAAACTTCAAAAAGATTCACAATCATCATCTCTCCTGAGCTTAATGCAAAATTCTGAAACCACTCCCACACCCCATAATACTCCAACCAACATTCACGAAAATCCACTTGTTGAGTATAATCCTGACAGTCCCCACACTCCACAAGCCCCACACTTCTGGATCCCACCTCCCACACCGTCACACTCCATCTCTAGCAACACTCCTTTCTCCTTCGTTTTTCTTCCCTCCAAATCTTTCCCTCCTTCCCAAATTCATCCCAATTCATTCCCTCCACCCTCTCCTTCCCAACCTTTCACATTTCCCACCAAAAACACACCCCTTCACACCTATAAATACACCTCACCCCTCTTCCATTTTTCACACCAAAACATTCTCCCTCACTCTATTCTCTCCCATATTTTCTCCCTCTCTCTCCCTCTTTTCCATCAAAATGCCGCGCCGCCCCGCTCCCCGCCCAAGGAAATATGATGAGACCACCATACTTGATGACCCGGGTAGGGGGGTATTCCGATGCGTCCTAGAACGCCATTGGTCCGAGATCTACTTCTCCTCCACGCGTGCCATTCACATCGAGCGCTTCGTGGATTGGGACACCCTTCCGGGCGAAATCACCGCCCTTTTTTACCACCGTGGGTGGTGCTCGTTCCTCGCCCCTACGTGCAATACCGTGTTTGAGACCGCCATTCGTCAATTCTATGCGACCTTGGTTCGCAAATCTTCCACACTTCACGAGGCGTATCTCGACGGTATCACCATTCCCCTCTCGGCAGCTCTCATTGCACGCAAAATGCGTGCCAAAGGGGTGATCCTCCCCGTACCCTTCCAATACCCCAACAATGGTGCCCCACACTCAAAAGACGAATGCGTTGCCCGCATGGCACCCGGGGCGGAATGGACACGCGAATCCTTCCCCATTGGTGGTTTGGCCGCCACGGTCCGCTTCACTCACATCATCGTTTGTGGTGCCATCCACCAAACCACCAATGACTCGGTGGTCCGGTCCCGTCACGCCAATTTCCTCTACTATTTTTTGGACCCCGAGAGCACCATCAACGTTGCCCAAGTCTTCTACGCGGATATCATCAATGCCGCCTATGACGAGAATGGCAAGGTAGCCCTCCCATACGCCCGTTTCATTACGGAGCTCTTGATGGATGCGGGAGTGGATGAACCCGGAAACCAAATTCGACTTCCTCGCCCCGTAAGCGGCACGTCCACAACTCGTAGTGAGCGCCAAATGCGCGTGGCTCACCCCGACCGTCCTATTCACGAGGAGGACGTGGCCGAGGAAGCTCCCGATGACCCGATGATGGATGTAGACGAGGAAGAATTCTAGGATGAGGAGGATGATTCCGATTTCGAGCCCCCGGGGGCCAACTTCGATAGGCGCATTTCGGCGGTTGAGGCCCGTCTCGACGGGTTCATCAACCAATACAATCAAGACCAAGCGGACTACCGAAGGGACACCCGGATGATGTATCAACTTCAAGTCCATCTTCACCAGCTCAACTTTGGCGGTCCTCCTCCCCCCTTCTTTTATGACCCATATGACCCGAATGCACCAAGCTCTTCCCACCCACCTCCCCCATGAGCTTTTATTGTTTTTATCTTTTGGTTTAATTGTTAGTGGTGGTAGGGATTGCACATTGTTCACAGTTGTTTACCCATTTCTTATGTAACACAGGCTTCTCTTGGTTATAATACAATCTTGCATTTTTTTCATATTTGTTTGTTTTATTTTTCCGCACTTTTTATTCGCCTTAATTTCGATTTTCGTCCTTTTTGCTTGAGGACAATGCAACAGTCTAAGTTAGGGGGGTCACAAGTGCGTATTTCTAAAACTTCACAAATTTTCAAAAATGCCCAAAATTTCCAAAAAAATCATAAAAATTTGAAAAATCCAAAAATATTTTTCTTCAAAATAAATAAAAATTGGAATTCAAATTTTTTTTCAAAAATATCATTAAAAGTCGAATTGGAGTCTCAAATTGTAAACATCCAACATACACAAGCCGAAATTGACTAAAGATGGAAATTGAGCGAAAATTGACGACTTAACGAATAAATGTGGAGATTAACAAAACCCGGTGAGATTTGAGCCTATCACGTTTTGCGAGATTTTAAATCAATCCGAGTTAATTGTTAACTCAAAGTTCTTTTTAGCGCTTAATAAGTTGTCAAGGATCTCAAATTTTTTTCATTTGATCGGTTTTGAAAAATGTGTGCAATATTGCCTTGAAAATCGTGCCAAATTAGTCTCTAAACTTAAACTCATCTCGAAACGCATATGGTAACGCAATTGGTATTTTGGACAATGAAGTAGGCCCTCGTTTGTCACCCAAAAATATTGGCCAGAAAAAGTAGCGAAAAATTATCCCTTTTGTAACCCAAATTGAGCCAAATAATTTTCCCTTTCGTTTGACAACCCGAAAAACCCAAAATAACCCGGAATTGCGAAAAATGAAAAAACAAAAAAATCAGAATTTAAGTCCGAAAAGTGCAACAAAAAGGGGGCAAAAAAAAAAAAAAATAGAAGAATGCTCAACAAAAATAGCAACAAAGAAAAAAAGAAAAGAAAAAAAAATAGAAAAAGAAGAAAAAAATGAGCAATAGCCCGGAAAATGCACAAACGGACATCACGAATGACTTTTCCAATTCCAACCCTCCATACCATTTTCATTTTACCCAATACAACCTTTAACCCGAAAAAGTCCTAACCGAGTCCAAATTGCGAAAATTGAGTACCGCGTGGAGAGTTAATACACCAAAAGATAATATAAGAGGTTAAATGCGCGAAATAGAGGCGATGTTCCCGTTTTTAAAATCGTAATCCGTTGAAGAGATCCTTTCACCATAAAATTTCCGTCTTTCTAATTGCATGCGTGTATTTGCTTCCACTACATTTACTCCTTATATCACGCATGCCGAGAGAATAGCCATAATCCGAGAGATTCGTTTGTGAGTGCATTCCGTGAGAAATTGAAATCAAAACGAATTTTCGGATAAGTAACGTAATGATCAATCGATGGAAATTGGCGGTTATATTTCTGGCTACGCACACACACACTACGATTTGAGACTTGTAAATATGACTTGATGATGACTATTTTATGGAAAAGTTTGAATTGTACAATTTTTGCGTATTTTGAATTTTCTTTTAGTCGAATTTTGTGGGTATATTCACTGCAAACCCTCACGAGACACAACTCGTCCTACTAGGGTAACCTAGAGGTTTAAAGGCTTGTTGCATATGCTAAATGCAATCGCTTGCCCGCGAAAGTGGCATTCTATCCTAATAAAGTCCTTGAAGTGTCCTTAACTCTTACTTTCATTCTTTTACATTGCTCGGGACGCGCAAAGTTCTAAGTTAGGGGGGTTTGATTGGGCATAAATATTGTATATTTATCCCCCTAATTTCAGTACTTTTGTGAACCCGAATGATGTAACATATATGGATTTGATTCAATTTTATGCTTCTAACCTTCTTGGCGAGTATTGCGTGTTTTGTGCTTCTCCTATTGGTTTTACAAGTTAATTATGCAAGCAGTGCAAAGGAGGAAGCAAGACAGTGCAAGAAAAGCTAGGAAGGCAAGTTCAAGGGCATTTTCGTAATTTTACAGCCCGATTCTGGAGGTGGGTCCTTCTGGAAAGTTGAAGATCTCGGAACAACGAGCACACTGGAAAAAACGGCACCCAAATCCGAGCTACGGTTGAAAAGTTATGCTCAGTTGAAGTTGAAGAAAAATCCAAGAAAAGGAGAGAAAAACCAGAAAAAAATCTAAGTGTTGAGAGCAAGTCCAGGCTGGTACATGCGAACCCCACCCCGAACCGGTTCGGGGGGGCGAACCGGTTCGCTGTACCCCCGAACCGGTTCGCTGTACCTGACACGCGAATTTTGTCTTTCATTTGGATTGGTCTCCAAATCTCCTATTAGGTTTAAAAGACTCCAAACTTGTAAAAAAACGAGGGCATTAACCTAGGAGCAGCTTTTAGGGTTATTTTGAGAGAGTTTTTGATAGAGAAAAAGGAGAGAAACATCTAGGAACATCAAAGGCACAATTTACTTCAAGAATTCATTGTTTCGGGTTTGTTTTTACCAGTTTTAATTCAAGATTCTTGTTCCTCATTATTGTTCTTGCATGCTTAGTTTTCCTAATTGATTCAACTTGTTTTTGCATTTCCAATACGTAGTTACATGTTTATAGCTAGTTTCATCATGAATTCTTACTCATGCAACGTCATTATTTCATGCGTTAGTCAAGTTAACATGTCCGGCTAGGTTTTTCAAGGTTGGGATGCATGAACCCAACCTGATGTGTTAGTGCGTGTGTATAACGTCGATCCGCTGAATTTAATGATTAATTTAAATCGTATCGCGTAATTTCTTAAGAATTGTAGATCTTTATATCTCGTTTGCCTCTGGGTACTCGTGATGATTTAGAGTACAATTTGAATGTAATTACCGCGATGCCGATTTACTCATCCTCAGATTAGGTATGACGCGGGCTTGAACCTCGTATACATAATGCTTGGGAGTACTAAATTCCGGGTTTGAATTAATCGGATAAATTTATGATCAACGTTGTCGCTCCATTACACTAGGGTTGGGGGATTGTATTCCCATCCTGTTTTCTCATCATTTAGTTAAAAGTTTCAAATTAATCCTTCATTCTTAATCTAGATAATTTAGTTAGTTGCATTTTTCATTATATTTTCACAATTGCATTTAGTTTAATCCATCTCAAAAAGCCAAATCAATCTTTTTCTTTTCTTCTTAGAGTCATTGCTAGGATTTCTCAATCTTATCCCGTCGTCACAACTCCGTTGTCCTTTTTCCCTGAGGATCGATACCCGACTTGTCGGATTATTACTTGAACGATAGGCTTGCACTTGAGCCTAGAGAGCACACACCTTAGAGACACATTCTGAGTCGTGTCACTGACGGATCCTCCAAGTCAACCCGTTTGTAAATTTCTGTATTTTCTTCTCCTCTGTCGGTATCTCATCCGGAACAATGTTCAGAAGATTAGTGAATTCGGCCTCATACTCGGCCATAGTCTTACCCTCCTGCTTGAGGTTCATCAACTTCCTCCTCATCTCCGTGTGAACAGCTGACGGAAAGTATTTGCGATCGAACTGCACCCAAAACTCCTGGATAGTGAGAGTATATCTCTCCTCCACGGTGGTAATAGACTCCCACCACTGCAGTGCAGACCCCACTAGCTTAAAGGTAGCTAGTATCTGCTTCTGGACATCGGTGCACTCATACATCCTCAAGTGCCGCTAAATGTCTTTCCTCCACTGACTCGAAACCACCACATCGGAGCTACCTGCGAACTCCGGACGGTGTGCTTTCTGAAAAGCATCACGTACACGTTCCCAAGAAGACGGGAATGCATGTGCCTGAACTGGCGCGGCTACTGGCGCCTGAGGTGGTGCCTGCTAAACTACTTCTAGTGCGGAATTTACCGTCAGGGCCACAATGGCTGCAACCTCGGCGGCATTCATCGTTCCCTGAACTGGTGCGGGCTGTGGTTCTGGCGTTGCATCCCTGGGAACCCGTTGTGCACGTCGTGGAGGCATCTGAAATAATAATGAAGTTTATAAGTTTGCCGTTATAAACTCAAAATAGCTGAAGAACGTAGCATAAACAAAAGAATACAACAGTCCTAAAATATAGGGCTCTACATCAAAGAAAGCTCAGCGGAAACATAATAAACCGTACAGATCCTAAAGGACACTAGAACCTGGCTCTGATACCACCTGTGACACCCCGACTAATTAAATACTGGGTAGCTACTCCTTTATTAAATTAATACAAAATGTCAAGTTGGTCCAGTTAATAGCATCACTGTCGAAAACATTTTAACGATTACTAACCACCTAGTATTTAAAAAGTGAGTTGCCAAAATTTAATTTAACTCTGATAAACATACAACAAAAGAATAATGGAAGAACAACATAATCCATTCACCATAACGAAGTAATGAAATAACCAACAAATAATAATAAGTCCGGAGGAAAACTCCTCACAACAATCCCACAACTGAAAATAATATGACAAGTCTGAATCCTGAATTAATTACAAGCCAACAGTCTGAAAATCTGAAATAAATGAAATGTCATTAAAAGAAATGGGAGACATGCCCTACAACTGATAAATGTTGAATATAGAGTCAAGATAGATGAAGCGTCTACAAGCAAAGTCCTGTAACTTCCACAAACAGCTACAGCTCGTCACCTGAATGAGGATCCTAAGCATGGTGTCCTTGTGGCTGGCCACCTAAAATGGTTTTTACAAAAATAGATTTGAAAGCAAATGGGTCAGAGCCCGAAAGTGGAAATCATTTTTAAAAACAGCAAGTGTTTTAATAACATCGAAACATTAAATGCAAAATACATGTTAGGACGTGCACTCACATGAAATTCTCACCTCTCGACTACATGTGCACTCCTAACGTACCGTACCCATCTAAATAACATACATATCTAACCAAACCGTAATAAGTTCTACCCCTTACTACTCGATTCCCATAATACAATCTAGCGTTATCGATTAAATAGAGGCTTTACTTAAACTCAGATTCTCAATTAGTAATACAATTCACTATCGGTTAACCCGTTATGTTTTCTCAAAACATTACCATAAGTATATTCACAATACCAACATGAAAGTTCCCATTAATTAAGTGCATATTATTCACGTCTAAATATACAATACAAGCACCCCGAGACTAAGCTGCGGTGCACACATACTCTGCTATCCATCCCGGTACATCACGTACATAAGGATCACGCATTCCGAATCTCTCAGGAATCGTTCTCAGATAACAACAATCACAAATAATGGAGGCGAACACAGTCACATCACATGGGTCACGTACATACCTACGCTCCCACGATCAGAAGACTCATTAATATCCCAATAAGTCCTTCTCTGACCTATGTTCATCGAGGTACCAATCTAAATCGGGGCAACACAAGGATTAGAGGGCCCTAAGCAAACGTAAACCTCCCGTGATAGCAAGTATGGTAGGTATGTCATACACAAAATCAAATACATATACTAAGTATACACACATCTTAGTAATCACCGTAATTTATTCGTGGTACACTCCTCATTCTCGTACCGTCATATAATGTTACACAATTCATAAGTTCCCGATTAGTTCAATTATTTAAGCCGTAAATAACTCACATCGTAATAGTCACTCACGTCCTATTCCACAATTTCCATTCAATTCGAGTCACACTTCTATGTTTTACTCCTCAATATAACCCAAATGTCCCAACTATATCAATCTATCATCGAGGGAATGCTATCTCTACAATTAACCAAGGTTACGGGACATGCGAAATCAAAACAGGCCAAAAGGCCTAAACTGTCCTCTCGTTAGAAGTCTCGTTCGAACGAGGCTGTTCGAACGAGAGTTCGTTCGAACGAACTGGGCATCTAACGAGATCTCGTTCGAACGAAAGACATCGAACGAACATCCCTCTCGTTAGAAGGAAAACTATCAACTCATTAGAATCTCGTTCGAACGAGCTCGTTCGAACGACCTGGGCAGGTCTACTAACGAGTGGCCAGTTTCGAGCCCAGAAATCCCTTTTTTCATTTTTCCAACTTTTCTTCCTCTCTAATCTCCTCTAAACATCAATCCAACAATTGTTCAAGGTTTCTAATCGTCCCTAATCATACTTAGGTCTCATACTAACGTGTTTGGTGGTGTTAATTCATTCTAAACATCATCCAAATATCAAATTTATACATTTTTCCCCAATTTCAAGAACATGAACCCTAAAAATTCTTAAATCCCCAATGAGTCTAATTAAATCCGTTTTTGTTTCATCCAAAATATATTATCATCAGATTAATCACCTACATACAATTCTACATGAAATTCCTCATCAAAATACAAGTTTCTAATTCCAATTTAATGGGTTTTCATCAAACTCCCAAGAACAATACAAATTCTGTCAATTTCCTACGCATGGAAGAAACATTCTTTGTAATAAATGAAATTAAACCACTTGCCTTATGTGTATCTCAGATTTTGATGTTGATCTAATGAATGGTTCTCTCTCTCTCTGCAGAATTCTCCTCTCTTCTCTCTCTACAAGCCTTCTTCTCCAAAGTGACAATGGTGGCTAGGGTTTGCCTTAGGAACTCTTTTGGAACTAATTTCAATAAACTCCGTAGCCTATTAGGTTATTAGTGGGTTTAGTGGGCAATTGCCAAATTAGATATTAATTCCAAATTTTCGTGGGTTTTAATTCCCAAAAATCCTAAATTACCAAACTGCCCTTATACGTTGACGGTATGGCCTAAAAATGCCCCGGGACCCAAACTAAACCCCCGGCTAGTGTTTTCTGACTATTTCGACCCTTCCGGACGCGTTGGCGCACTCAAAAAGACCATACAGTTAATATAAATAAAATTAATTTTTATAATCAAAATAAATATATTCCTGACGCTACTGTCACACGCGTCTCAACAAAATTTCCAAATTGCCGTATTTCAATCTCACGACAAATTTCATAATTCAATATTCATATATAGTCATATTGCCGTATTTCAATCTCACGACAAATTTCATAATTCAATATTCATATATAGTCATATATACACATTATAATCAAATACCAACTCACATCTCGCTAGTATTTTAATCCGGATTAATTTCCAATTAATACACATTTAATTCAATTAATCACACAAATAAATACCAAAAAAATACGGGGTATTACACTCGTTTCACCGAGTTAATACAAAAACCTATGTTACGACTACACTCAATTGGTGAGCATAGCGGTAATTCGGGTATCGAATCCACAGAGAATGTTTGATTGATCGTAATAGATTATTAATCCAGGAATAAAACTGTAATAAAGTGATGGTTGGTTGTAAATAAAATAAAAGAATAAGTTAAGTTAAGTCCAAATAAAAGTAAAGCGAGGACCCTGATATCATCCAACCATACAGCTCGAAACAACTAATAATCAGAATTTCAGCTCGGGAGTAATTTAATCGAGCATTATCAATTAATCATACACATCACACAATAAGGAATTTAAGCCAAAGTTGTGAGATTAAAAATTTAACCAAAAATTGGTCATACGCGGATTAAACTCGAATTATCGCTTTAAACACTAACGTTGCATGACAAAGAAAGTTAAACACATAATAATCCGACTTTAATTCACGCGGGTTCAATTAAATGCAATTTTGCACAAAACCTAATTTTCGGAGCTCGGGGCCCATTAATGGAAAAACGACATCCCGGACCTGTTTATCTAAGGGCACATACTCAACTAGGCTAATTTATACTAATTAAACTAGGAAAGCAAGAAATAAATCAATTAAACTAATTAAGAAAGCATGGAAATTATTCTACAAAGCAAGAAATAGGCAAGAACAAGTATATTAATGGTGAATGAGATGAAAGTCCAACATACAAACTCCAAATGGTTGTCAACCCAAGAATAATTGAAGCTAATCTCTCAAAACCCACAAAACCTAGGCTAACCTAAAGAAAAACTAAATATATCTAAGTATATATGATATTAAAAGAAAATTGGGTTATATAGTAAGTTAGAATAAAAGAAAAGAAGAAAGAGAAAAAAAAAGGAAAATATCTGCAGAAAATAGGGGATCGATCGATCAACCCCTTTGGTCGATCGATCTATAGTTCAAATCGTGGAAAAATACTGAAGGATAAATCGATCGATCCTTTTGATCGATCGATCGATCAAGCAGGGCATAACCAAGGCAGCCTTCTGCATTTCTTTTCTTCATCTTCTCCCCTCTTTTTGTTTCATTATTTTCTCCTCCTCTAGAAACGCCGTAACTTCTTCGTTAGGGATCGGAATTACGCACCATTCACGGCCACGCAAAGCTTACGAGGAGGGATACAACTTCCGTGAGATGTTAGGCCAGGTGCCCAAACTGTGAAATGACCGGATTGCCCTTGAACATGCGATTGCGTACAGAACTTGAGTGGAATGCGTCCGAACTCCATTCTTAGAACCTAATACCTGCAAAAGCCCAATTATACCTCATATAGCATGTTAACAATATAAACTGAGGTTTTCTAAATATAGAGATTAAGGAACCCGAAAGGCCTAAAATTCATATGTTCGACGGATGAAATACGCAATATTTGCGTATTATCACACCCCCTAACTTACACATTGCTAGTCCCTAGCAATGAAATAGGATGCAAGAAGAGAAACAAGTAAACCAAAAATAGGAGATAGTGCAAAAATATGGTATAAAAGCAATAAAAAGATAAGGCCACTTTCGCGAGAGAACGATTTCATTTAGCATATGCAATAAGTTGTTAAACCCCTAATTTACCCTAGTGGACGAGTGTCGTCTCGTGAGGGTTTTCAGGGATGATACCAACACACACCATTAAGTTTCCTCAAAATATGCCCAATCAAGCATGCGACAAACTCAATAATACGGACAAGATTTTAACTTGTTATTAGCATAGCAAACGAATTCACGTGAAAAGTTCGTAGTTATTAACATTATAGAATGCACCTCAATGAATTGAAACTTTTACATGTGGTAGGGGAGTGAGCACACGCAAAATACGATTTGGCAAAAAATTAAATAACTCGGATACTAAATATCAAAGCATGCGTATAAGTCAATCCTCACGGCCATTACACTCATAAAATAAATTCACTTGAAATAAGGAGGTACCACACGGTACATGCGAGCATAAGGAGTAGATGTAAATGGAAATTAGGCTGCGCATATGTCACAATTGAATAACGCTATATAGGAAATAAAAACTGTATTCTTAGTGAAAGGATACCGCACATATAAAAGAGGCGAAATGCATTTTCACAGATTATCAAAACTATTGAAACTTTTAAATTACATCTACTTAAGATCACATGGGACTTTAATAGGGTTGTAATGTAGGCTAGGCTGGGGTACCAAATGAAAGGGATGTATATACGGATTTAAAGTGTTTGGGGATGAAACTCGGGATAATGGTAAAAAGTGGCCAATTTCAAAATTGGACAATGATTTTCAAATAAGCATTATATATAACAATTGAGAGAGTAACAAGGATTATTGAAACACAACAAACAATATATACAACTTTCTCTTTCTTTTTCTTTTCTTCTTTTTCTTTTATTTTCTTTTGTTTTCAACTTTCTCTTTTTCTTCTCTTTTTCACTACACTTTCTTCTTTTTTTACTCATTTCGTGGTCAAATTGCAACCACAATACACAACAATATCATTCAATCACAAATATCATTCCAAATAAAGGTACGGAAGGTAATATGTATGGATTATAACTCCAATGTGGAGTTGGTTCTGGGATTTTAAGGTATGAAACAAGAGGCTATAATAAGGTTTAAAGGGGTTGACGAGGGAAAACATATAAGGTGAGGTCAAGACTAATATGGATGACATGACAAAGATGGCACACAATCATTTCATAAATTTTACGTGATTCTCGAGTCAAAACAATATATGAAATTCATGATCAAGTAACACATTTCAAGATATAAACTCAATTAATGAACGATCAATGAAAGAATAGAGAGATTACCGATGAATTCAACGTTTTCAAAGAGGAAAGAATATTGTATAACACTCACAAACGATGAAAGGTACAAAGCTTACTCGGTGTAAGTATATACAATGCAACAAAAGATTATGAACTTACAAAAATCTTAAACCAAATCAATAAAGCAAGAAAAGTGCATGTGCTCATGGGATTAAAGTTTAATTCATGAAGTTATTCATGATATCAATGATTAGGACTAAAGTCTAATGACTTCTAAAATCGAGAAAATGCATCATTGGGTTGTCTATTGGATGGGGCAATTATTAAAATTTATCATCGAAAACAAAGTCAAAACGCCCAACAAAGAAGAAAAAAGAAAGAAAATATTTTTGAAATTTTTAATTTTTTTATAAGAAAACCATGTTTGGAAATAACATGTAATAAAATTAAAGAAACTACCAATGAATGGATAGAATATCCCACACCCCCTATCTTAAAACCTGACGCTGTCCTCAATGTGAATTAAGAACCAGGTTAAAGAGAGGAAAACAGTGATATTACCCACAAGGGAGCGATCTCCGAAAAGTATAAGTCCAATGATTCTATAAAACATGTTAGTACCAAATCATAACAAAAAAGAAAAAATAAAACTTTAACCAATTACACTAGACTATAAGTAAGAATAAAGAAATATAAAACTAACTATTTACAACCTATAATTTCTAACTTATAAGTAACTATACACTAGAAGTTGAAATTTTTGAGGATCCACCCAAAATACGATTTGGCTTTGAAAGATCCACGGCGGACCCTCCCACTCATACATGCCTCCTCAAAAATAATAATTCCGTTTGAACTACGAAAGGCTTGTGTAAGACGTAAGAAATGAACTATCCCCAATTAAAATTTTTGGCAGGTGGATGGGGGATTTCGATAAGACGGGTGAGAAATACACATGGGGGACAAGAAAAATTGAATCATCTCCCAAGTATTTTGAAATTGGAATGGGAGGGGGCGCACAAGGAGGCAAAGATTCTTTCATGGCAAGAAACTCGAGCAAGTACTCCTCATCGGTGAATGCGTTAAAAATTTTAAAGTTCGACACCGATTCATCGGGTACTTGTGACGGTGTGACAACGGAGAATGAAAAAGGGGAGGAAAGAAATTCAAACTCAAGAGATGAGTTATCATCGCTCAAAGTTCGAATTTCAAAGGAGATATGATCATTTTGAATGAAACTTTGTTCTTTGGGATCCAAAGACGAAATCATTTCATTGCAAATGGATACTACATCCATTTCATCCTCACTTACATTCTCTATTAAACTATGGGCCATGTCAAGAATGGTTTTTTCCCAAGTAGGCCTAAAATCCTCATTTGGTTCAAAACATTCCTCAACTTCAAAAGTTTCAGAAGAAAAATCATCGCCATATTCAAATAATAAATCCAATTCATGTTCCCACAAAGAATTTTCTTCCCGATAACGGTCTTCATACCTCTCATTCTCAAGAATGAGCAAACCCTCGCCGAACGTCATAGGGCGAGGTGCGGATTCTTGGAAATGAGAAGTTTGAAAATTATTATCGAAACATACTCAAACTCATTATTACAAGAATTTTGAAAGCTATAGATTTCATTTTCAACATTCCTATTATATGGAATTAGAGGCCCAAAATCGTTATCATCCTCTTTAAAATACACTCACTCCAAAGCTTGACTTTTGTAATACTCGCCTAAAGTTATTTTTGAATTTGTAATTTTTTGGGACTCTAAGTATTGACCAAAAGTCATAGGTTTATGGGGATTTTGAGAATCATCATAATGATTACCGAAAGGAATCGAATAAGACATTCTTAGCCCAAAGATAGCTCAAAGTGACGAAATTCACAAAGTGATGCGCGCGCAAAAAATTCAAGCGGTTTTTAGCACTCAAATGTTAAAGTCCTACAAAAAGGTTAGCAAAAAATACAAATACAAAAAAAATAATACGAAATACTAAATCAAATAAATTTTGAAACATCAAGTCCCCGACAACAGCGCCATTTTGATCAAGCGTGAAAAGTAGCATCGCGTCAAAACGCTAATCGTTCTACTCGTTTCACCGCGTTAATACAAAAACCTAAGTTATGACTACACTCAATTGGTGAGTATAGCGGTAAGTCGGGTATCGAATCCATGGAGAATGTTTGATAGATCGTAACAGATTATTAATCTAGGAATAAAATTGTAAAAAGGTGATGGTTGGTGGTAAATAAAAGAAAAGAATAAGTTATGTCTAAATAAAAGTAAAGCGGGGATTGGGATATCATCCAACCATACGGCGCGAAAAAACTAATAATCAGAATTCCGACTCGAGTGCAATTTAATCGAGCATTATCAATTAATCATAAACATCACGCAAGAAGGAATTTAAGCTAAAGTTGCGAGATTAAACACTTAACCGAAAATTGGTTATACGCGGATTAAACTCGGATTATCGCATTAAACACTAACATTGCATGACAAAGAAAGTTAAATGCATAATAATCCGAATTTAATTCACGCGGGTTCAATTAAATGCAATTTTGCACAAAACCTAATTTTCAAAGCTTGGGGCCCGTTAATGGCGGAACAACATTCCAACTGTATTTATCTAAGGGCACATAATCAACTAAGCTAATTTATACTAATTAAACTAGGAAATCAAGAAATAAAGCAATTAAAATAATTAAGAAAGCATGGAAATTATTCTACAAAGCAAGAAATAAGCAAGAACAAGTATATTAATGGTGAATGAGACGAAAGTCCAATATACAAACTCCAAATGGTTGTCAACCCAAGAAGAATTGAAGTTAAGATCTCAAAACCCACAAACCCTAGGCCAACCTAAAGAAAAACTGAATATATCTAAGTCTGTCTGTTATTACAAGAAAATTGGGTTATATATTAAGTTAGAATAAAAGAAAAGAAGAAAGAAAAAAAAACGAAAATATCTGCAGAAAATAAGGGATCGATCGATCGACCCCTTTTGTCGATCGATTGATAGTTCAAATCGTGGAAAAATACTAAAGGATCGATCGATCGATCAAGTAGGGCAGAACCAAGGTAGCCTTCTGCATTTCTTTTCTTCCTCTTCTCCCCTCTTTTGGTTTCATTATTTTCTCCTCCGCTAGAAATGTCGTAACTTCTTTGTGAGGGATCAGAATTGTACACCATTCATGGCCACGCGAATCTTGTGAAGAGGGATACAACTTTCGTGAGATGTCGAGCCAGGTTCCCAAACATTGAAATGACTGCATTACCCTTGAATGTGCGATTGTGTACGGAACTGGAGCGAAATGCGTCCGAACTCCATTCTTAGTACCTAAATACCTATAAAAGCCCAATTATACCTCATATAGCATGTTAACAGTATAAACCGAGGTTGTCTATTTAACAGGCTTAAATATAGAGATTAAGGCACCCGAAGGGGCTAAAATGCATAGGTTCGAGAATGAAATACGCAATATTTGCGTATTGTCATTTTTTTTTATGGTTGTATTATGTTAAATCGAGTGTTCGATTATTTCATTTCAATTTTATTTATTAAAACTGTGTGAATGTTTTAATTGAAAATTTTATAAAAAGCTTAGTTAAGTAAAAATTTTGACGCCATCCTTGTAAGTTATTAGTAATTAATTTGGTTTTCAACAGTGATGCTAACAATGGACCATATGCAACTCCTATTTTAATTTGGTACAGGAGTGATCACCCGATATTTAATTAGGCAGGGTGTCACAGATGGTATCAGAGCATCAGGTTCTAGTGTCCTTCGGAATCTATGCGGACATACTACGCTTTCAGCGTTGCTCTCGATTTGTTACAGAGCCTTATGAATAGGATTGTTGATTACTTTTGTGGGATTTCATTCTCCTTCCATATTGTGAGATTATAGTAAATCTGTTACGCAGTAATTCAAAGTTCGCATGCTGATTGATGAAGGGGGACTAGGGAAGGTCGTTAGGCGGGCTGTAGGAGATAGGACTTCGTTAGAATAGTTAGTGGAAGTTAGAGACTAGGACCGTAGTAGAGGTCACTCTCCTTGTGACATTTGTCGAGGGTTGTTGTAATGACTACTAAAGAAATATAGTTATGAGTACCCCAGTACCATTATAATAAAGAGTGATTTTAAAGTTGTATTACCCTGTGAAGCTAAGTTAGGGTATAGTTCGAAGGGTCTTCGATAATGACAATACGTGGAGTTTTATGATATACAAAGTCGGTGTAGCTTCACTTAGTGGGAGTAGAAGGCTCAAAAGCTTTGGCTTAGAGTGGGGTATGGAAATACCCATATAAGAAAATTTTAGAAAAAAATTTCAGTCATGGGAGAAATGTTGGAATGGTGGGAACAGTTATCTCCATATTCGGGGGAGAAGGATGTTTTTCTCGAAGAGAAATGTCACAAACGGTTTTAACTGCAAATTCCTTTGATGGATTAGGAAGGAAGAAAATGATGTTTTTGTATTATTCATATAAGGACCGTTTAGATAGCGGAAGTGAATAAATAGTTATGGATAATGTGTGTGTTTGTGGAACGCCCTTGGGTGGAAATCCACTTGGGGAAGTCTTTGAAACAGGGTTGTTGAGGCCGATGGTGGTGTTTCCTTTTAATGAAGAAGTTAAGGGGACTATGAGGATGATTGTCAGGATCGAGACTATAGAGTCTGAGATACTAATAATCTTGATATGGTTAGGGTGGCTAGATGGAGGAATGTTGCAATGTGGAAGTGTATAACCACACACTTTGATCTTGCCCGGTAGGAGCTAATGGACAAGGGTTGGGTGCCTAAATGAGGAATAGATTTTAGTAATTTTGATTCAGTTAGGACAAGTGTAACATGTCCGAAAACCATTTGGGGCCGCTAGGGAGACTGACCAAGTTGTTGTTATGAGTTTCACCTCAGATGGAGGAGGTATATTTGGCATGACTAGACAGAGTCACAGTATTTCTCTAACCCTAGATTCGCGTGTGTAATTCGAGTTTTGTGGCAGTATCGACAACATTATATATAGTGCATGTATATGTGTTTTTCGTGGTAACGGAGTTCTATTTTCCTTCATTCCCTATACAAGTGGATGTTGATATTTTGAATATATATTTGATTTGTATTGTTCGTTCTAGCTGTGATATACAAATATATTATTTTTCAGAGTATAATATGTTTTCGTTGTTTGGAGCGATAGCAGGACAATGATTGCAAGACTATCATATTCGCGGTTCTAGAGTGGAGCAAGTTATTGTTGCAATATCTCACCTAAATTCAGGTTGAGTTCGCGTTTGTTATTATGGATAGATGGAACTCTGGTACGAAGAGGTTTCATTATTATGATTTGAGGGTGTGGCGACCTTTTAGAGACGATTTAAGGCATGCAAGGTAATTGTTGAGCTGTGAGTTTAAGATCATTAATTATTGTGCAAGGACTGAGTGTTAGTGAGAGCGCTTTGTGGTATGGCTCCTAGAAAGAGATGGGAGTTCATACCACATTTTTTATTGAAATAGGGGATAGGGTTATCCCGGTTGCATATTTGGAGTTAACGAATATCCATGACCGACCAAGTTAAGTAGTAGTGTATTGGAGGGGTTACTTATTTGGATTTCGCTTTGCGAGATGCTCCGCGCATGAACCTTAACGACATTGGGAGTGGAGAGATGTTATAGGATGCAAGGAGGTTAGTTTCGTCGATAAGTCATATAGTGTGCAAGAAACACTATAGACCGAGAGCCGTGTGATGATGTTATGATTATGGAAATATAAGTTCTATGGAGAATCACTAAAGTGGTCCTCTCACCGCAAGTAGGTGGGTGAGGCTGGAGTAAGAGAAATTGATTTGAGGATTATAGCTAGGACTTGATGATAAGGTAAATTCAAAGATAGTATGTTTTGGGTATGAGGTTCATAACATGTTTGAAGAGAGTAGGCGCCTTGATTAGTTAGAGTTTCCATTTCTCCAAGGTGGAAGGATAAAGTGGTACAAGTACTTTAGTAGGTTAGTGAGCTAGGATTTAAGATGTCCTGCCAGTGTGCCTTAGGCCGTCATAACTCGGTGACTAACGACGCGAGGAAGTAGTGTAACGGGAGGGTTCCTTATTTGGATTTTTCTTTGCGAGACGTCCCACATATGAAACCGAGCGAATGTCGGAAGTTAAGAGAGGCCTTGGGCACTAGGTATATACTTAGGATTATGCTTGTTTCACATGGGTAGAGTAACGCATAGATCGTATGATTATAAGGGAGTAATTTCAATAGAGTTGGTGGCGCCGATATAGGAAGATTTTGGGAAGTAAACCACAAGAATATTGGTTAATTAACCTTGAGAAGAGTTGAATTTTTCGGGTTGGGAAGACCCATATGTGAGTATTACACCGAGGAAATATGGCCCATACTTCGAGAGAGTGTTACGTGTGTCACGTTTACAATGGTTGTGGTGATAGGCATAGGTTAAAAAGGTCAATAGGCACATTGGTAAATTGGTTTTATATACCGTCTGATATAAAAGAGGTATAGTATATAAGTTGAAGATTATGATGTGAGGCAGTATAAGTATAAATTGGTATGGATCAGAAGGAACGTCATGAGATGTAGGCGATAATCCAATTGTATCGGGCAATAAGAAGTAGCATGCTCAAGATAAGCGATCAGACTGACGAGAGTGGTCGAGCATTAGAGTAATTTCTTTTTAGGGAAAAATAGATATCCATATGTAGACGAGTGGACCTTTATAATCATGTCGGGACGTTAGAGTGGCAATTGTAGGCTCGTCTTTCTACGTGGGGCACAAGAAATGATGGGTGCGATGTGACGTTATTAGAGTCACCTTACGATCATGGTAGTAGTATAGTATCATATAAACTTGGTTAGAGGAGAGTGTTGAATGAGTGTATGGTTGAGAGCCATTGGGTTAGTACCGTTCCCGTGACGCATTAGGATGTGGAACGATCATAGGTTAGAGTTGGTAGTATCGGTTGTATCTGAATTTCGAGGACGAAATTCCGCTGTAAGGGGGGCGAGTATGTAATACCTTGTACTTTTATAGGAAATTAAGTTTCATAAATGGGTGTAATTTGGAAATTTGAGGAATTTCTCGAAATAATAAATTTTGGAGTTTAGGGGTGTTAGATGATTTCTGATGCATGTTATAACTACTTTTGGGAATAAGTAGATGAGAAGGATTATTTTATTATAGGTCGCAATTGAGTAAAGCGACAGAGTGCAATGTTTTAATGGGAAAACCTGCATTAAGTTGTGTTGGGTTAAAATAGTGAATTGTGATCAAGTACCTAGGATGGAAATTCCAATTGCGCGGTGAGATAGTCAGAATAGAGTATCAGGGGGTATTGTTTCGGCTGCGAGAATTTTTGGGCTAATAGGGACTCGTAATTGAGTAAACGAGTCATTTTTGGGTTTAAAGGGAAAAACCCTTATTTCTCCCTATATAAGGGACGAGACAAGGAAAGAAAAGAGAGAAAATAAAGAGGAGAGCAAATAAGGAGAGAAAAGAGGAAGAAAAGGGAGGTTCCGGCCAAACTCTGCGGGATTCGACTCGGGATCGTCGGATTTTATCCACGAGTAAAGTGTTTACTTGTTTATTTCGCTTAAAGCATCTTATAATTTAGTTGGTAGTGATAAAAACATAAAGATTTTCGAGATGGGTTTTTGTGAACCAAACTGGGTTTTCGAAAAAGTTTAACTTATTAACCTCGAAAAATATCCCAATTGTAAAACTTAGGATTTACATAAAAATTGTTTTTGATAATGGGTTCTAGGATGTTTAGGACCCTCATAGATTGTGTATATATAGTTGATTGAGGTTGGGGGACATTAAGTGAGGAGATAAAATCTTGGGTGAAGCTTTAATGGCCGAAACAGCTTCTCGGAGAAGAAGTTGTCTGAAGAAATTGATCGATCGAGGGCCAAGGGTCGATCGAACGACCCTTCAGGATTTTTAGCAATTTTCCCTAGGGTTAATTATAGGGAATAAATTCCGATTTAGTTGTTCCTAGTTTATTTATTTGAAGAAATAAGTATTCATCTAGGAAATTTTCTCTAGTCATTTGGGGGAAACTCATGGGGGCTGGGAGGGTGTTAAAATTGCGTGGCGCTAAGGTATATTTTTGAAGAAAATAAATAAATTGAGGTATTAGACAATTGGGACTTCCAGAAAAATAAGAGGGGGCTTTTAAATAATTATTATTGGAGTGAAATGTATATCTTGGATTAATTGGGTAAAATTCCAAGACTTATTTAATTATGGATGTTCGAAGTGAGTGACTACCGAGGGAGTATTTTAGCGACCGATTTTAGCTAAGTAATCGTGCTAGTAGGTAAGAGTAAGTGTGTATGGAATTAGTGAGTAACTCCTACGAGGCGACTAGGATGAAATTCGGGTTATAGTTTAAAGATAAGTTGAGGGTATACTTATCATACGATTATGAATCGGGATATTTGGAGAGTATACAAATCCCTAAGGGCGATTAACTGGTGAGGGATATTTAAGTAGGAAAGTACTTAAATATTATTATGAGATTGGAAATTTTAGCCATGTATATATTTGAGTAATGATGTAATATATGTGTGTGTGTGTGTGTGTGTGTGTGTGTGTGTATATATATATATACACGATGTGATTATGGTATATATTTATAATATGATACACATATGTATATATATCTATGTGTGAATGGTATATATATTTATGTGAAGTATACACCCTCTAGTGCTATCATGGGAAGTTGCGCGATGTGGGTAAGGCCCCTCGATTGAGGAGCATGGAGTGTATAGTCCCCAGGTCATAGCGTCCATTGTTATATTGTGTGATTTTTATTAGGGGTGAGATGTGGTGGGTATGTTTCATCTCATTGATGGTTAGGAACTATGACCCCTTCCCATACGTTGTGTTTTGTTTTGACCACGAAGACGGTGACATTTAGTCCGACCAGTGGTCCTTAGGATGGTATGTGAGTTATGCCCTATAAGATGATAGCAAAGAGAGACCGCATCCTTGAGTTATAGCTCGTTGGGATGATTATTATACTTATGTGTGCAATAGGTATAATTATATGCTGGATGATTATAATATACTGTTTGTATATGAGGACAAGCCATAATGTGGTAAATTCAAGCATACAAAGTGAAAAGCCTAATAAGGTGTATTTTTCCCCTTTCCAGTAAATTTGGATCCGGATGTATATGACAATGAATATGGAACTTTAGTATGAATATATATATGTTATTGTATGTTTATATGAGTGTTATATAAACATTATGTGCTGAGGGTCTAATGGATCTTGACGATCGACGCGACCGAGAAGTATTGTATCGGGGGGTTCCTTGTTTGGATTTCACTCTGCGAGACACCCCACGCACGAACGCAGTGCAACATTGAGAATGGAGAGAAGTTTAGCCCTTAGTACTCAGGTTGTCGAGGTTTGTAGCAGACGGGTGAATTCGATTAGTTAGGCAGGGTAGCTTAACTAGGATGTTTTAAACGGATGCGTTAGGTGTACACTATTAGAAGAGGGGTGAGGGGTATCTCATGGGAGTGTGATACCAGTTTAAATATGTGATAAAATTTATTTTTAAAAATAGCATTTATACACTTGCAAAATATTTTTACAACTCGGGCTCTGATCCATTTTCCTATTTTTCCCTTTCTTGCTATATATTATATATATTTATAGGTGTCCATACACATGGACGCCTAGATGATGATTCCTTCGAGTCACACGTCTGCTGCAGCTGCTATGGTTACCTATAGGTTCACTATAGAGACTTTTATCCTTGTAATCTAGATAGGCGGTACTGTATAAACACCCGGGCTAAAGCCCAATTGCATTTATTTATTCTTTTACCACCTTTAAGTGCAGAATTTTTTTATGGTTATATTATGGTAAACCGAGTGTTCATTTATTTCATTTCATTTCAGTTTTATTTATTCAAACTGTGTGAATGTTTTAATTGAAAATTGTTTTAAAAGATTAGTTAGGTAAAAATTTTGACGCCAGCCTAATAGGTTATTTGTAATTAATTTGGTTTTCTAAATTAATGCTCAGAATTAACCATATGCGGCTCCTGTTTTAATTTGGTACAGGATTGATCGCCCGGTATTTAAATTGGCCGGGTGTCACTAATACTTTTTACAATAATTTTTTTAAATAATTTGTAGAATGATTTTTTTTGTAGTAATCAAATTAAATCCATGAATTTAAGTAAGTTGAGTTATAAATAAAGAAACTAAACGTTATTTCATGTCATATGAATTTGAGCCTACATGATTGAATAATCTCATTTAGAAATACTGCACGTGCATTAAATAATTGCTATATGAGATGTGAAACAATTTGAAAATGTACTTCTTAAATAAAAATGATATGGGCGCTATACATATATACTAGCGGAATGCTCGTGCCTGAAGGCACGGAGAAAATTTCGAAAGCAGGTAATTACAAAACGGTGAAAATTTTCGAAGTACGTAATTACAAAACTACAAAAAAAGAGTAATTTATAACAATTGGCCATAATCTCCTTTGTTTATAAACTATTCACCCTGCTTAACAAGCAACAAATAGTCTAACAACATTCAAACAATCTTAAATTCATCAAACAAATTCACATATAATATAAAATATACAATATTCATCAAATAAAATCCCATTGTGTCTCAAAAAAACAAAGTGTCAAAGTTTTAAAAAAATTGGGCAGAATCCCCTTTGTTTATTGGACTATCACCCTTCTCAAGGGATAACAATAATAAAAAAAATCGCCTAACAAAAGCCCTGTATTAGCCCCATAGCATCTCCGTGGCAGCCCCATAGCGTCCTTATAGTAGCTATTACCATAGCAGCCCTGTATTAGCCCCGTGGCAGCTCCGTAGGAACCCCATAGAAGTCCCGTAGCAGCCCAATAAAAGTCCCGTAGCACAATAAAAGCCTCGTAGCAGCCCCATAGAAGTCCCGTAGCATAAAAATTAAGTCCATGTTTGATTGGTCTTGGACTAAAACCTGAAATGAAAAGAAAAAAAATTAGTTTGTTCCCAAAAACATTGTACGTTATCTATATACGATATGGGGTGGGGTGGGGTGGGGTGGGGTGGTGGGAGATACACATCAATCCGAATTACTAAGAAAATTAAAAACCTAATTCAAAAAACACATTTGTGTGCGAGTGTGATATGTGTGTATCATCTTGAAACTACTGGATTTCAATGTTCCCAAGCAACCCCGAAATCATCTATATGAAACCTTAAATGAAAAAATTAAAAATAAAGAAAAACCAATACAAGTAGGCAATATGTAGACCTCGATCCGCTTTCTTTGTTTAAAAAAAATAAAGTGTCAAAGTTTTAAAAAAATTGGGCAGAGTCTTCTTTGTTTATTGGACTATCAACCCTTCTCAAGGGATAACGACAAATCCAAGAATATAGAAAGAAAAAAAAGCGCAAGTTGTCGTAAAAAGATCCATGTTATTCTTTTTACATACCGTAAGCTTTGTCGTAAACTTCTCTGTGACACTTATTCTCCCAAGTATGTCTATACATAACCATCACGGTGATCTCTATTCGAACCTGATAATTACAAAGAACCAATGAGAATGAAGTTGGACATTTTTATTTATCTTTACATAAACAAAAGAAAACACAAATCCCATGTATTAGGGGGCACTAAAGGAACGATAAAGGTTTTCCATTGTTGGTCGTATTAACGTGTGTTTCTATAATTACTATGACTTTAGTAAAAAAAAACTCATTTCATGAAACATAACAGAGAAAATATTTGGCATATGTAGACATGTAGAATATGTAGTGAAACTAACTGGGGGGAAAAGAAATATTGCCTGCGATCCGAATCAATGGAATATAAAAGGAATTCGAAATGGACCTGAAAATGACAATTACAACGAAGATCAACTGGATTCCCAACACTAAATAATTCAATAGTCATACATAACAAAATAAACCAATGTAATCAACGGTACATTTTTCTTGTCTAGAAAAGACTGTAATTAGAACATAGGAAAAGACACTAAAACTTACAGATTTCAGTAACAAAATAAAATTTCAGTTGGTATTTCAACGTTGGGGTGGGGTGGGGGGAGATACACATCGATCCGAATTACTCTGAAAATTAAAAATAAGTACCCAACTTAAAAACCTAATTCAAAAAACACATTTGTGTGTGAGTGTGATATGTGTGTCATCTTGAAACTACTGGATTTCAATGTTCCCAAGCAACCCCGAAATCATCTATATGAAACCTTAAATATTGATAGTGTGAAATGGATCAAAAACAATTTGATAACATCATATCACGAATACAAAATGTAAAAATGAAAAATAAAGGAAAACCAATCCAAGTAGGCAATATGTAAACCTCGATCCGCTTGCTTTCAATTCGTAAACCTCATCCGCTCTTCTCATCTTCCTCGTCTCCCTCGAACCATGCTTTTCAAGGCTGCAGCATGATCAACATGATCAAGTTCTATGCATTAAATGTACAGAATAACATATAAGAATACATGATAATCAAAACAACATATTTTCTTGACAACCAACCAAATAACATGAACAAATCAAAACATTTGATTAATTTATACCTCAAGATCTCGATAGCTGTGACTTTAATTATCAACGCTCCTGCTAAAAACCAAAAAACAAACCAAAATAACATATAAGAATACATGATAATTAAGTATTGACAATGCAAACCTTTTGAAGAAACCTGTAAGAGGGGAAATTATGAGCAAATAAGTATGGGATCATTATGAGTGGCTTGTTCATGTGGTAGCCAACCCATCACCCTGTTACTATGTAATGAACTACCATGTTACTATGTGATCAACTGTTTGATAGTACTAAAAACACAGCGGTTAACATTTTTTGCAATATACATTTCGAAATAGTTTCTTTGTGAGCATAATTAGTTTTTTAAAACAAATTTCTGGACTGTTTTTCCTAACTTTAGGCCCCAACTTTATATATACTTTTTATTTTTTATACTGAGTTGATAATCTTAGGGAAATAAGACTTGATCTCTATCATAAAAAATATGACAAAATGAAAAGAAAAGAAAACAAATACTACTTAGCAAGAAAGTTTCTTTGTTTTAAAAAAATAAAGTGTCAAAGTTTTAAAAAAATTGGACAGAGTCTCCTTTGTTTATTGGACTATACACCCTTCTCAAGGGATAACAACAAATCCAACAATATAGAAAAAAAAATCACAAGTTTTGTCGTAAACAAATCCATCTTATCCTTTTTACATACCGTAAGCTTTGTCGTAAACTTCTCTGTTACACTTATTCTCCCAAGTATGTCTATACATAACCATCACGGTGATCTCTATACGCACCTGATAATTACAAAGAACCAATGGGAATGAAGTTGGACATTTTTATTTATCTTAACAAAAACAAAAGAAAACACAAATCCCATGTATTAGGGGGCACTAAAGAAACGGCGAAGGTTTTCCATTGTTGGTCGTATTAAAGTGTGTTTCTATAATTACTACGACTTTAGTAAAAAAAATCATTTCATGAAACATAACAGAGCAAATATATGGCATATGTAGACATGTAGGTTAAAATATGAAGTGAAACTAATTGGGGGGGAAAGCATATTACCTGTGATCCGAATCAATGGAATATAAAAGGAATTCGAATTGGACCTGAAAATGACAATTAGAACGAAGACAACTGGATTCCCAACACTAAATAATTCAATAGTCATACACAACAAAATATATCAATTTAATCAACGGTACATTTTTCTTGTGTAGAAAAAACTGTAATTAGAACATAGGAAAAGACACTAAAACTTATAGAGTTCAGTAATAAAATAGAATTTAATCAAGGGTATTTATTTTGTTCAGTAACAAAAACATATATGCAGCATATATGTTGCATATATATATGCAAGCATATATTGCTGCATATATGGTTGCATATATGCAGATATATGCAAGCATAAATGAAGAATATATGCATATATGATTGCATATATGCATATGGATATATGAATACAGTGATAAATAAGTAAGCTCGATCAAAAAATGCTCGATCCAGAAATAAAACAAAATAGAAAAAGGAAGATCTAAACGAATTTAGACCTGCTCGATCCATATATGAGTATGCATATACACATACAATGTGCTGCATATATGCATACAGCTTCTGCATATATGCAGCATATTTGTTCATACGTGATGATTGATGCGGAAAATACCTCTTAACAAGATTGATTCATATGAAGAGGGGCTTCTTCTAGCGGTATCTGCTTCCATATTATAAGAATAAAAATTAAATCAAATTTATAGAAAGAACGCTAATTTATGTAGGAATGACAATTGATTCGATCAAATTTATAGAAAGAATACTAATTTATATAGGAATGAGAATTGATTCGAAGAAAACAATATATCGAGTCGTTACTCACCAAGTAGTTATAAAAGAACTTCCGGGTAAACGATGTTTGTTGTTGAATTTTCTTCGTCATTTGGAAGGAGGATCGAGATGCGGTTAGCGTGACAAAGCGACGTACAACTGGCCATGACTAAATACTATTTAGCGAGAAAATCACCCCCCCCCCCCCCCCAAAAAAAAAAAAACCCTAAAAAATATGCAAAAAACAATATCAGCTAAAACAAAACTATGAGAGAACATCAATATATGATATTCATGTGAAGCCAACATTACTTAACCGAACACTACTCCTTACCCAAATATAATTTTCATACATCAAAAGTCATATTCAACTTCTGTGATAAATTCAATTACTGATTCTGTTACATCCTTGAGCACGACCATTCTATCTATCTTCAAATTCTCCACTGTATTTTAGTCCCTGCAATTTGTGCGCCCATGTCCAGGGATATAAACTGAAAACAGACGGTAAAATAGTACAAATTTTAGTACCAATTCCGACAATCATATGAAAGTCCTCTTCATACCATTTGGAATATGAATATGAATATGAAATTTAGTACCAATTTCAACAATCAAACCCAAACATATACAGTACACACACGTGTGAAGGCACGACAAAACATTCCAATGTACGTAATAGTAAAACGGGTAAAATTTTGAAAATGCATAATTAAAAACGACAAAAATTTCTTTCCCCGACAAAACGAAAGTGTAATTTAAAAAAAAATGACGCGAAACCCACCATTATGTAACATCACGTATAATACAAAAATATTGTTTACGACGCGAAAGTATAAATATTTTTAAAAATTTGAACAGAATCTCCTCTGTATATCGGACTATCCACCCTGTTAAAAATAGATTCCAACAAAAATAATACTGTTATAAAATCCCCAAATTCTCAAGAATGGAATGCAGAGAATTAAATCCAAGAATTAAATGCTTATGTCCATCAAAAACCATTATTAACAATCAAGTAGGATGTAATGAATCAAGTAGGATGTAAAGAAAAATAGAGTTATTTTATACATGCTCAAAACGAAACAAAATTAACAATCAAATGCATTGCATCTACCTTAAAATGGTTGATGCAATATTCACATATCCTTAAAATGAACTACATCCTTAAAATGGTTGATGCATAATAGGTGAGACAAATAGCTCTATAGTCTATACTAAAACACATAAAACATTGAAAAGCCCTAAGAATCTGAACCTAACAAATGAATTTGTATAAACAACCCCAAACCCAAACATTGAACAAACCTAACAAATGAAATTGTGGAGAGATGAACAAACCTCATTAGAGATTCCACTGTGTATACATCTTATAAGTTCAACTATACCTGTTTCAAGTTCAAAAAAAAAATCTGGGTAACAAATCAAAATTTCAAAAAACTCATTTGAGTTTTCACTGTGTATACCTGCTATAAGTTCAGCTATACTTGTTTGAAGTTAAAAAAAAAATCAAAATTTCAAAAAACCCCAAATGTCTTCAAATATATGGTTATGTGTGTGACAGTGAGCGAGTGCACGTGTGTGGGTTTCGGAGATGGAGGGGGAGGGGGAGGGGGAGGGCTGGAGATCAGGGAGGGATACTGGAGAGGGAGAGGGAGAGGCGGCGGTGTGTCTGTGTGTGAGATTTGTGAGTGTATGCGTGTGTGGATTTGTGGGTTTGTGCGTGAGTGGGGGAGGAGGAGGAGGGGAGGGGGAGGGCTGGAGACCATAGAGGGATACCGGACAGGGAGAAGTGGTCGGCGTGTGTGCGTGTGTGAGATGTGTGAGTGTGTGAATTTGTGCATGTGTGAGATGTGTGCTTGAGTGGGGGAGGAGGGGGTGGGGGAGGGGGATGGGGGACGGAGGTTACCTACAGGGGGAGGCGGAGACCGTAGAGGGAGAGGTGGGCGTTTGTGAGAAGAGAGAAAGAGAGGTGGGTGCTGTGAACATAACCGAGAGAGGGAGAGAATGAAGAGACGGGGTAGGGTTCGGGGGTGAAGGGTTTTTTCTTTCATTTGCCACCTCACAATGGATACAATCCTACGTGGCACAATCCCACACCATTAGATCGCCCAAAAAAATGCAATCTCAACCGTTAATTTTTTGGAACAGTAAAATACCCCTCTCATATAATATATATATATATATATATATATATATGTGTGTGTGTGTGTGTGTGTGTGTGTGTGTGTGAATTCGAAGGTGTAACAACCCGCGTAATTTTTGGGGTAATATTAAAATGTAGAAGAAAAATAACATTTTTGATAAAAATTAGTTTTCTTGCTCAAATCTGTTGGATTTTATTTTTAAAGGGGAGAATTTCAAACAGTTTCGAAATTGGAGTTAACACGAATTTTATATGATTTTTTAAATATTTGTCCATTATAAAATTTTTAAGGCGAACTGTCAACTTACCTGGGCGATCGATGGATCGATGCTAGGGGGTCGATCGATCGACCCCGGTAGGTTTCTTACACAACAAGCTATTTGATGAGTTTTGCTTGGTTTCCAACTCTTATGTTTTTGCCTCATAAAATAAGGTCGTGGGTGACCCTTTGAGGTACAACTTTTGGCAAAAAAATATGCCGCAAACATATTTTTATTTCCTCACTTTTTATATACACTTAGCCCCTTTATTTTATGAATGCAACCCTAGTTTTTGGGGGTGTTCTTGAGGAATTTTTTGGGTTTGATTCTTGGAGGAGTTTTGTGGATATTTGTGGATGATTTTGATGGTGTAATCTGACTTTTATGGGCAGATTTATGTTGGTTCTTTTTGGTGGTTTAAGGTATGGGGTTTTACGCAATATGCTCCTTAATCTCTCGAGAGTCATTCCCTTTGAATTCATGTGATTATGGAACTCATATTTGAATTGTTAACTTCATTAAAATCTGGAAAAATAATGGTTGGAATTATTTTGATTCATGTGGTATTATTCATGCTGTTATTGAGCACGTTGTCATGAGATTTTAATATGGCACGGAGGTTGGGCACCCGCCAAAATTCCTGCTTCCCCGGATATGTCTTGATAAAGAATATGTGGATGAGGTGAGGCCTGGTGACCTGATTAATGTTTTATTGAGAAATTTATTCATAAATGCTTTGCGATTTTTATTTTATTTGAATATCCGCACTCGTATTGTTACGTTTTATTCACCGCTAATATTTCTTGAGCATCTTTCTGGTCGTATTGTGTACTTCCCCATATTTTCTTTTAGGGGTAGGTTATCACGAATTTTGGGGAGCTATGGAGATTGATTTTATCATGGATTATTTTGGGAAGAGTATTTGAGAATACAAGTTGAGAAGAATTGTATTTAGTTTTGATGTATAGAGCATTTTATTTCGAGAGACTTGGTTGTATTTTTTTTTACGATTGAGATTAGTGGATTTTATTATATTATGGGATTTTTAGATTCTCTATACTTATTTATTGATGGATTTAGTTTAGTTTTATTGTAGTAGCACGCCGCGTGTCTCTTTTCTGATCCACGGGGTGTTATAGGAGGTTATTGGTCTAGTTGAGTTATGCATTTGGGCCCATTTGGGGGTCCAAAGTTTATTCCTATGGCCTAACTAGGGATTAATATATAAGTTATATTAATTAGGGGGTTAAACATCTCTTGTCACTATATCCAAGAACCCTAATTACGACCTTGGGAAGAGAGAGGCAAGAACCTTAGCTATTGAATTGTGAGAGGAAATATTCAAGGAAAAATTCAAGGAAACCGTCAAGAAATCATCCAAGGACTCTAGCAATAATTATCTTGGTAACTTTATTTCATCCAAAATACTTTCTTGATTCATCGTGTCATGTTTCCCACATAGAAATTATGGAAATATATGAATTTGTACTGATTTGATGATGACATTAAAGTATATTCATAAAGGGTGAGATTATGATAAAATAATCAAAATCTATAATTCTCTATGGTACATTATACGGGTTTAAAGTGATAGAAAATCATATTCTAGGACCCTTCACATGAATATTATGATGATTCACATCTTTAAATTTTATCGATGATTAAACTTCTAAGATTCCTATAAATTATAACGCTTGAATGTGGTAGAAGTAAGAGGATTTATGGACACAAATTTGAAATTGCATGAACACACAAATATCTTGAATATCTGTGATTTTGGACTTGAAATAGGTTTTGAAATATGTAGTAAATGATCCTAAGATGGTAAACAAAGTCATGGGGACTGGTATTGATAATTATATTAAGTTTTAAGTCATTGGAGTCATGTTTGGTTGGAAGATTTAGATTCCCGTACTTGATAAAAGTTCTTGGAAAAGGGGGCTACCGACAAGGGGCCAACTGAGTCGGTTCGGTTACTAGCGAGACTAGTCGTGAGTCCCATGGTTGTATCCGGAGAAATTTCATGTGTCCATATGAGATGGTGGGACCATGTACGGATAACCATGTAATTTATTTCAAATGGAATTGTGATATTACTAATAAAGGTGAAAATTAAATTTACTTGTATCTCATAAGATATGAAAATTAATTACTTATGTGATGGGTAATTATCAACTAAGGATGATTGCGGGAAATCCTAACGGGGAAGCTAGGGGGAATTATTAAAATAATTCCCAATGTAATATGTAACTATATTTTTGTGCTGACATACCTATGTTCGCGGAGTATCCTATCGGTCGGGGTACATGCATTCGGGACTGTAGAACACATCGACACAGGTGTTCTAGGCGTATTGTTGGTCATATATTAGGTTCTACATAGCAGCACCACTTATTAGAGATGAGTGTTGATGATGGGATCCATGTATCACCTATTGGTATGGGTCCTGCAATGATGTACGTCGTAGGTACCGCCGAAACTGTATATGTATTGTGTTGTCCATTTTTTTATAGGAGACTCCTTTGGTCTTTTCGATAAAGCACGAATGAGATACTATTGATATATCCATTAGTATTACATATATCTGTATATATATATATATATATATATATATATATATATATATATATATATATATATTAAAAATGAATGAAACAAATTCCTGTGTCTAATGATGGGGACTATAAAATACAGACCCAATACTACATATTATGTATGATGATTGAATACGCCCCTTTATGGGTACTAAATCTGGGGTGAATTGAAAAATAGTAACTTGAATGTAGATAATTATATTTCAGTACGTTTATCTTGCTAAATGCATTCTTACATTGTCATTAGCATTTATCCATCATCTGTATCGGAATTTGGGTGGTTACACGTGTACCATTGCTTTTTTATGTAAGGTGAGACATGTTATATATGTGAGTGACGATGGGAAGCATTCACTTTGAATTCACTATACATTCGCACAATAAATTTAGCAAGTTAATTTTTTCACACTATAGGGAGCTGACACAAAATCTGTAATACCCCGTACTTTTGTGATATTTATTTATGGGATTAATTGAATTAAATGGGTATTAATTGAGAATTAATCCGGATAAAATACTAACGAGATGTGAGTTGGTATTTGATTATAATGGGTATTATTTGATTATAATGAATATTGAATATATTGAATTTGTCGTGAAATTGAAATACGACAATTTGGAAATTTTGTTGGGGCGTGTGTGACAGTCGCGTCAGGAATATAATTATTGAAATTAAAAAGTGAATTTTATTTCTATCAACCTCATGGTCATTTTGAGTGCGCCAACGCGTCCGGAAGGGTCGAAATAGTCAGAAAACACTAGCTGGGGGTTTAGTTTGGGTCCCGGGGCATTTTTAGGCCATACCGGCAACTTAAAAGGGTATTTTAGTAATTTTGGAATTTAGGGATTTATGACCAACGAATTTGTGGAGTTTAAAATAGGAAATTTCATAACCTACTAACCCATTACCAGCAATTAACTGAATTGTGGACAACGGGAGTTTTAGGAGAAGTTCCCAAAAGAGAAACACAACCTCCATCTTCAACCTTCAACCTTGGGAGAGAAAGGAGAGAGCAACCTTCATCAATTCAACACCAAATTCAGAGAAAGATCATAGGCTAGTGGTTTAATTACGTTAATTACAATGAATGCTTCTTCCATGCGTAGAAATTTATATAATTACATTGTTTTGGGGAGAATGATAAAAACCCATGAAATTGGAATTAGAAACTCATGTTTTGACAAAGAGATTGTATGTAGAATTGTGTTTGGATGATTATACTATTGAAAATACATATTTCATGCTACAAAAACGGATTTAATTAGGGACCTTGATGAATTTAATTTTCTAGGGTTCATACTCATAAGATTTGGGGGAAAATTGGGAGATTTGTTAGTTGGGTGTTGTTTAGGATGAATTGACCCCAGAAATATGTTAAAATACGACCTAAGTATGTTTAGGAATGATTAGAAATCTTAAACTACTGTTGGAATGATGTTTAGATGAGATTAGAGGTGAAGAGAATTGGGAAAAATGTAATAGGAGAATTATGGGCTCGAAACTGTCACCTCGTTAGAAGGCCTGCCCAGGTCGTTCGAACAAGCTCGTTCGAACGAGCTTCTAACGAGTTGACTGTTTGACTTCTAACGAGTGGGATGTTCATTCGATACCTTTCATTTGAACGGGATCTCATTAGTTTCCCACTTCGTTCGAACGAACTCTCGTTCGAACGAGGTCGTTCGAACGAGACTTCTAACTAGTTGACAGATTGGCCTTTTTGGCCTGATTTGATTTGTAGTGTCCTGTAACCTTATTTAATTGTAGAGATAACCTTCGATTGTTAACTATTTTGTATAATTGGGAGATTTGGGATATTTTGAGGATTGAAACATAGAAGTGTGATTTGAACCAAATGATAGTTGTGGATTAGGACGCTAGTGACTATATACGATGTGAGGATTATTGACGACTTATATATTTGTATTAACCGGGGATATGTGAATGGTGTAACATTATATGTAGGTATGAGAATGAGAAGTATACCACTAATAATTATGGTAATTACTAAGAAGTGTGCATGCTTAGTATATATGATTTTATGAGTATGACATACCTACCATACTTGCTATCACGGGAGGTTTGCGTTCGGTTTGGGCCATCTAACCTTTGTGTGCCTACGGGGGGGATTTAGATTGGTACCTCGAGAACATAGGTCAGAGAAGGACTTATTGGGAAGTTAATAAGTCTGCTGATCGTGGGAGCGTAGGTATGTGCATGAGCCATGTGATGTGACTGTGTTTGCCTCCATTGTTTGTGATTGTTGTTATCTGAGAACGATTCCTGAGAGATTCGAAATGCGTGATCCTTATGTACATGATGTACCGGGATGGATAGCAGAGTATGTGTGCACCGCATCTTAGTCTCGGGGTGCTTGTATTGTATATTTATGACGTGAGTAATATACGCTTAAATAATGAGAACTTTCAAGTTGGTATTGTGTGTATAATTATGGTAACGCTTTGAGAAGATAAAAAGGGATAATCTGTAGTGAATTGTATTGCTAATAATTGAGAATCCGAATTTATGTAAAGCCCTCTATTTAATTGATAATATTAGAATGTATAATGGGAATTGAGTAGAAAGGGGTAAAACTTATGAAGGTTTCGTTAGATATAAATGTCACTTAAATGGGTACGGTACGTTAGGAGTGCACAATTAGTCGAGAGGTGAGTATTTCATGTGAGTGCACGTCCTAACATGTATTTTGCATTCATTGTTTTAATGTTATTAAAGCACTTCCTGTTTTTAAAATACTCTCCACTTTCGGGATCTGACCCGTTTGCTTTCAAAACTATTTTTGTAAAAACCTTTTAGGTGCCCAGCCACAAGGACACCATGCATAGAATTTCCATTCAGGTGACGAGCTGTAGCTGTTGTGGAAGTTACAGGGCCTTGCTAGTAGACGCTTCTTTTGTCTTGACTCCATATTCAGTTCATCATTTGTAGGGCATGTCGCTCATTTCTATTAGAGACAGTTCTTATTTCAGTTATTCAGATCTTTGGCGTGTAATTAATTCAGGATACACTGTTTTATTTATTTCAGTTGTGGGATTATTGTGAGGAGTTTTCCTCCGGACTTACTATTATTTGTTGGTTACCTTATTGAGACTCTATGGTGTATTGCTATGTTACTCTTTCATTGTTCTTTCAATGCATGTTAATCAGACTTATTTTAAAATTTGACCTCTTACTTTTTAAATACTAGGTGGTTTGTAATTATTAAAATGTTTTCGACAGTGATGCTATTGACTGAACCAACTTGGCATTTTGTATTAATTTAATAAAGGAGTAACTACCCGGTATTTAATTAGTCGGGGTGTCACAAAATCATAATTTTTTTCTCCCCCACTGGTGCTCCTAGACAAGGATAGTAGGACTGTTGACAAATCAACCTTAAAATATGACTTTATCATATTTCAGATTATTTATTCCAGATTTGGTTGTTACGCTCCTTCAGTTCTTTTTAATTCTGGATTATTTTATGGTCTTAAGCCCGAAGTCTATTTTATTTCTTGCTGGTAGGCGACACTTATGAGTATGTTGGGACTTACTTGTACTATGTGGATGTTGGATTTTATTATTGTCCTGTATGTTAATTTAAATTCAGTTCCAAACTCAATCATGGTTTACAAATATATATTTTATTTGGTTGGTTGCCAAAAATGAAATAGATTGTATAATAAGCCCCAACTTCGGTGTATTGCATCTGGCCATCCCTTTTGTGAGAAAATGGGGGTTGTTAGAGTTGTGGTACCGTATGATTGTTATGAAACCCCACCAATCGAAATATGGGGTGATCATTCCTCTACTAAAATAAAACGATAATCTCATTTGGTTCATTCTTAGCATCACTGTCGAAAACATTTTAACTTACTAACCACCTAAGTTAAATTAGTCGGTGTCAAAAACTCAATAATTTAAAACGTTTACTTCAACCAATACGCAAATAAAATATTTTAATCCATTAACATAACAACTAAAGACTAGAACATCACAGGATTAAATAACTAAATGAATAGATAAATAAATGTCGAATATACCATCGGCACCAAATCTCAAATCCAAACTATAAATCCAACTGGAATAATATAAATCTAAATTGAAAGTCTAAACTTGAAACAACTGAAAATTAATCTTAGTCTAGGAATGAAATAATCGAAGCGTCTACTCAAGTCCTGAATGCATCCACAAGTATTGCAGCTACTCATCTCTGGAAGAGACTGTCATGCCTAGCGTCCTTATGTTTAGACACCTAAAAGATTTGAAAATAGATTCGCTACAAGTCAGGGCCCAAAACCTTAGAAAAATATTTGCAAGCATTTAAAAATGTAATAAGAGTCGTTATTAGATATACATGTTAGTTTAGAGGACACTCCCTTGAGTTTCTCACCTCTCATCTATAGTGTGCACCTAATGTCTCCTAATACTTTCCCTAGTTATGCTACCCATCCTAACTAGTACTCATAAGTATCTAAATAACCATGAATACGCTTAGCTCCCCCATTCCTCACATACGATAAGCTACCGTAGAACAAATAATCAATATTAGTCGAATATTATTATTGAGCCATGAATCAAGATTCTCTTACTTAAGCTACTTTCGATATAAACTATATATATATATATATACTTTTTATACATACACCTACATTTTCCCCGAAATGGGCACCGAGATGCCTTTATACTCTGCTATCAAGTCCATATACCTCACGTACAAAATCAAGGACAATAGGTCCGGAATCACCCTTGAACCATAAATCAAATTAACACATATTGGAGGCGAACATAGTTTTAAGTCATCGGACTATGCACATACCTAATGTACCCAAATGTCATTTCGGTTCCACTATTGTAGGCTCAAATAGTGAGTCACCCTAAGTTCTTTGTTCCGGGGAAAACATCTAGACCTTGCTGGCATTACGTAGGTGGGATAGCCCCCTCAGCCTGACCTTCAGAGTATCACTCACTACCCAAGGGTCCTAGTTATCCCATAAGAAATTTTAGTAGTTAATCTATTAATAAACTACTAGTTTTAAATCTCGGTTTATCAGTTACACTATCCCCAATACTTAACATTGTCGTTTAATCCCTTACGCCATAATTTCATATTGAACTCATTTGGACAAAGATAGAGTTTTAATTATAGGTCTACTAATATTCTCTAAGTCCTCATGTCATTTATAAACCATCACCAAAGTTCCCGGTAATTATTAGAAAGGCAATCCTCGCATATAAACCAATTTTCATTTCTCAGCATAGGTCCATAAATAGACAGATTTGATCGATCGATCGACACCTTTTGTAATAGCTTCATCATGTTACGTTTTTCACCCTTTTTAACCCACAAAACCACCAAGACATCATCCAAAACTCCCATACAAAGAAACCAAACCTCAAATACATGTGTGTGGACAATTTCTAACGTAAGTTTAGCATCAAATCTCCAAACAATCCAACAAGAATTAGATTAAATCTCACATCTTTAATATAAACCCTAATAGCATTCTTTTTGCATGAATACGTTTAAAACCCAAACTTTTTTCAATTATCATGTTACTATATTCTCAGATTTAATACTACAAACATATGTCTTATCTCTTTGATATTGTTTCTATTCAAAACTTAGATCAATACTCAATAAAACTCCAAAAATCTACTATTCATAGCCATATCAAATCCTAAACTAACATGGATAATATATATGCTCAATAATTTTCAAGATGAACAATTCCCTTATGTTTGTAGGTCTCCTATTATTGTTAAGTGACGAAGGTGTCTACCTCCTCTTTCGATCAAAGATCCGATGGTAACGGTGGTGCAAGAAAGGTGTGGAATGGCCCAAGAATCCTCTCTTCTTCCTATTCTATGAGATCTTTTGGTTTTACTTTGTTCTAACCCTAGCCTCCAAAATCTATATGATGAAATAATAGATATAAATTTGAAGCATTCCCAACCCTAGATTCTTGAGTGAGCAAAACGCCCTTACCTGGTTCCAGGATGGTCTAAAAATTTCCCGGAAGTGAATTAATATGTTCGGGAACTCTATTTCGACAATTTCAAGCCATGTGTAATCAACCATGACCTCAAAATTACCATTCGAGTCACTCCACATAAATTTCCTATCTCGACCTTAACATAGTCAACGCAGGACTTTCAGTTGTGATATAACATAATCCGTCGATATTACTACCTACGACGTACAATAATTATCACATATTATTTACTACATACTTAGTGAATTTATTCCATAATATTAATCATAATTTCTCTCCCTATCAATATTTGAACCTCATCAAATATATGGAAGTTAGGAATCGAATACCGACTTATTGTTACGACCATATAGGAGCTTGAATCCAAGACCAGTTATGTGTATGCATTGAACTCGGGATTTGTGTCAGATTGACTACAAGAGTTAATCATAGTCCACAAATACAAATACAATGTTATCATTGTGGTTAACCTTAGTGTACGAAAAAAACTTTAATTCTTTTGTACTTACCACAAGAGAGATTCTTTAAACTATGAGATTTTGTTATCTCTTGAAAGAATAGAAAGGAGGACACTTATCTTTTAATTTTGATGTTGTTTAGGCATTATATGTACTTATAGAATAATGCAATTTTGTGGCCTAACCTTTAATTCAAGACACCATTATCAACAATCAATTGTGGTCACCATTGTCTTCTCCATAATAGAAGTTAATCATTTTAGGTGCCCAGCATAAATTATGAAGTATTGATTTGTACACAAAATACATATATATAGATATTAATACTATTAATACGAGGGAATGGATTTGGTTCCATCACTCATGTGGGCGAATCATGGGTTCAATTCAACTCAAATATAACACATCCGATAAAATATAGTTATATAGGATAAACACATGCATAATTTCCATTAATCAGTAACATAACATACATAGATGTAGATGCCCATTGAACACTAGATTGAGCTTATTTTATAAAAACTTACCCACACATACACATAAAGCAATACATATATGTAGATGTCCCCATAAAACTAGATTCTCAATTCAAATGACGGGCTTGAAAAAAGCTCCAAAACCACTAGGTCTGAGGCAAAAACAACCGGATTGGCAGGGGCTCCAAGGAACACAATATTTACCATTACAAACACCAAGTGAACTGTCAACGTTGCAGAGAATGTCGGAGTGCAATATTTTTACGATTATTAACAACCGAATTAGCAGTGGAGGTGACAGTGGTGGCCATAAACACCATAGCTACCAACAATGTCATTAAAACAGCCTTCTTCATTTCCATGTCTATATGATATATGAGCGTTTGTTATATTCCAGTGCTCTCCCCCATGTCGTATTTGTAGACGATTGTCTGAAACATAACCCTTCTCAAATAAAGGCTACAACCGTCAAATGTACTTCCTAAAAGGTATAACAATTTCTAATGATGAAAAAAACTATTAAGAAAGAATGACTTGGTATGCTATCCAAGAATAAGAGTAAAAATAAAACGCTCTCATTTGTTTTCATTTATCGTTAGACTTTTTGTAAAAAAAATATTGCACCGTTTTTTAAGCTTTTTTTCATTTTGACAAAAAAAATCCAAAATGTTGTTATTTTACTTTTCTTTTTTATCCTTTCAACTTATATATATATATATATATATATATATATATATATATATATATATTTTCTCTTCACCATTCTTCCTTTTATCAAATTTTCCATTTTCAGAAATTATCCAATTTGTTTTTGGTTAATGTCAACCTATTTGTGCAAAAGTATCATATAATTTTTATTTAGTTTGTTTTCATTTGGGAAAAATTAATCAATTTATTTTTATTTAACCTTTATTTATAATATTTGATTTGTTTATTATAGTAAACAGATCAAATATTACAATTACTTATGTGCAAGTTGTTAAATTAACTCTAAAATTTAAATTAAAACAAAAACATATAAATTTTGCATAAATGATGATATGATTGATTTTTGTTAAATTGACACCACAATATATTCTGAATCGATGCAATGATTAATTTAAATTAATACCGTGATTTATTCTAAAATGATTCAATGATTTATTCTAAAATGTATGCATACAATGTTGTATTGGGTCTGTCATTTATTGTCTACATCATTACACGAAGGAGTCCCTTAACCAAATCGAGCATCACAAAGCACACACAAATGGGGTTGTCTCGACGCAGTACACAGTTGCATGACCCATACCCAGCGGTGACAATCGATCCTAACAGCTACACCTATCTCTCATATGTGACGTACACCGGTGCCAATGTGTGCTACGATCCCGGACAAGCGTAACCCCAACTGATCGGACCGTCCACAAAAATAGGTATGTCCACACAATAAATATAATTACATGTTATTCTCATTCATTATGTATACATAATTACCCCAATAATTACCCCTAAGATTCCCGCATGATGATTCACAAGTCTTCCCACATTCATAATCGACCAGTTAATTATTAATTTTCTACCTTTTTATAAGAACGTGTAATCATCTAGTTAATTATAATTCCCCATTGAATATATGTTCCACAAAATCAGTTTTAATAAAATCCCCATTTATCAAAACATCATTCTACCAACTCATATCGGTTCCTAAAAATTTCCTAGATTCATTCCCGATCCAAGCTCAACTAGCCCTGATGGCCGAGTCAATTTTCCTCTAGGGGCCGAATAGATTCGGATCTGGGCAGAGATCTGATATGTTTTCTTAATGAGGAATCCATAATTAGACCCTAAATCTCAAACAAATGTTTTTTTTTACAAAACAACTTATTTATTGGTAGGAGAAAAAGCCTCTCCTAGAGGACTTACAAGAGCTAAAGCAAAGAAAGCTTAAGAAAACTTACAAGAACTAGAACGAGTAACGACTCGCTTAAAATTAAATTTAAGAGACGATTTGTCCTCAGCACTTAAGTACGAAAAAAACCTTGTTTATCTTTTATCTTTTGATTAATTGTTTCTACCTCTAAATTATTTTAGTCTTTCATATCCCCTAAAACCTGAAAAGACTTTCTAATTGGAGTTTTTGGCATTTGGGACCCACATTTTTTGCCAACCGACTTTTCGTTAAACGCCTGAGCTTTTGAAGAAACTTTTGAAATTCCAAGATCAAATTTAGAAATTTGCACAAATAAATTAATTTCATGTTCTTTCTTTCCTCGTAAAGAATATTTTGTAAGATTAGAAAATTTTGAAATTTCCACGGGGGGGATATCTCCATAAGATTCTTCATTATCCTAATTATCCTCCGTTGAAATATTTTGAATATTATATTGGTCGATAAGAGTTTATGTAACAGATGAATCATTAATGAAACCTTTTGATATTTGATGAAGTATAACCAAATCATTTAGTTCGGTCACCAAGTTGGTAAAATGATGAATAAAAAGATCGGTACCTTCCTGGTTAGTAAGGATTCAGATCTTTTTTTTTAAAACCAACAAATTTTATGAAATCATCAGAGATATGTTGTACAACATGAGCTATATGTTTTTTACTTTCCAATTTCTGTGAGCTTCCCTCTATAATAATAGCTGACATCAAAGAGTTTTTGAAATAACTTTTAACCCTATTCCCGAAACATTATTGATTTTGTGGAATACAAATCTTATTTTGAAATTTGTTTGGGTATCCAAATACCTGAATAGGTCTACCATCACCAAAAAAAATACCATTCTTATTCAAAAAATGTATCCGATTAGCAGGTAAAGAATCATTTCTCTCAACATTTTCCGTTCCCATCGTACAAGGATGTGAGATGCCATCCGTAGTTGTCAAAACTATATAATTTCGCACAACTAGATCTTTATACTCATTCTCAACCAAATCAGGCACAACTGGATCTGTATTTGTCACAACAAGAGAAGGCATCTTCTGACCTGATGGGATATCAAAGAAATGAAAAGATTTTTTTATGTCTTATTTTGTGGCATTAGACATGTGGTCATGGGGGCTATCATGCCCCTCATATTTGTCTTCATTTTCCTTGTAGTCGTTGGCAGTATGAAGGAATTCGGCATTGGTAAAATCTGCCTCCTTTTTCAGGTTATGGTAGGTGACCCCACTATCTCTATGCCGAGAGAATATGCCTCAGTGTTTGTGTTAACCATCACACAGTAAACTTGAAACTCATTGTTATTCGAAGCATGTTGTTGAGATGGGATATTCTCTTGATGTGGATTTTTTTGTTGTCTTAAGTTTTTATTTTTATAGGATCATTTGGTAGGTCACACCAATTCATGGATGAATTTGTAATTGATCATAGAATGACCCACACAGTTGCAATGGTCACAGAAAGATGGTGGTTTTTCATACTCAATCTTGATAGGAGTCTTATTTTCATCATGCTCAATAACAACCAATGTGGGAGGATTATATGAGAACTCAATATTCACTAGGACCTTAGGAAATATACCATATTTTTTTTTATCAAGAGTTGTTTGGTATATTCTAATGTGAGTTTCGACTCCTTTTCCAATTTCCAATAAAAGTCTGGGGTGCCAAACTTCATCGGGAAAGTCTAACAACCTAATCCAAACATGGGCATGGGAGGAGACATTTTGAGGGAGTGAAATTTGTGTAAAAATATCCTAAATGAAAATGTATGGGGCCATACATCTATGAATTTTTCATATCCTCCACGAATTTAAAAACTAAACTATAGAAACCTTTACCTTTGGGTGTAAGTTTCCATGGTAGTATCGGGTTCCAGAAACAAAAAATCTTATTCTTAATCTCCTCTACAGTGATAGATTTTTAATTTATTTAGAACACCGGACGACCTAGGAATATGGACTTGCATGACCAACGTGATTCCTTGTAAACATCGTTAGTGATCTTGACAAATGTAGTGTCTTCTTGATAGTATGTCTCTGGTGGATTCAATAGGTAACATGAAGGGTTTGGTTTTTTGATATCTTAAGTTCGGGGTTGATCATCAATTTTGAGGGCACTGGCATAAGATATTGTGGGAGTAATTGATGAAGTTATGTTAGCTTGCTATGTTCATAACAAAAGCTAACCCACATGTGATCACTCACACTAATGTCTTACACAATTGTAACAGCACAAGAATAGGTCCCCATGACTTAGTCTTTCATCATGGGATAGTTAATTACGTGAATTAACATCACTTCATTCCCCAAAACCAATTATTTATATCAATGATCATAACTATTAATCCAACATCTCCACCCTAAATCCATCTAGATTCTAATCATGTTTTAACATAACATATGGACCGTAATTATATAAATTTCCATATCTTAAAACATAAGTTATATGATTCTACTTATATATCAAGGTTTTCAATCATGTCAAGACCATACGTCATGATTTCTACAACCTAATACAAGATTTCAATTCTTCCAAATTTCTGGATTTAAACTTCCATAATCAGATTCATGTTCTGTACATACATATGATTAAATTCTTTGTAAAATCACCCAATTCGTATTAAAATCAAGAAATCATATGGAGGATTACTTCGATGAATGAAGAAGTAAATTGTACATTTAAAATAAGCAAGAAAATTCTAACCTCGGAATGAAAGTTGGAGTTTCTCTTGTTGAATTATCCATTTAATATTTTTGCCACAAAAGCATTTTTAATAAAATTCCCATTTATCCAAATATCGGTCAACCAACTCATATCGGGTCCTAAAAATCTCCCGAATCCATGTTTGGTCCCAGTTGAACCTGCTCCGGGGGCAAAATTGATTCACCTACAGGGGCATAATCGATTTGGATATGGGCAGAAGCCCACATCTTCTACGGTTTCTTAAAATGGGAATTCTTAATTCAACCCCAAATCTCACACTAATGGTTTACACAATTGTAACAACATAAGAATAAGTTTCTATGACTTAGTCTTTATGTAATACCCCGAAGAATTCGAGTCATCACTTTGCTTAAAAATAAACGAAAACCTCCATTAACATATAAGGAGCATCTTAATCCCACCAATGAACTTAAGCGAGTCACCAAATACTACAAAATTAATTTTTTAGACCAAGTTTTAGTGTCTCTCAATAATACAAAAGTTTATAACTATTCTGTGACAACCCGCTCACCAAAATAAGGGGTGGCCAGCCCGATACTCCAATAATACAGGAGTCATGGATGGAATCATTCTTAGCATCGTAAAAATATAAAGATTATACGGGATAACCACTCAATATTTCAGAAAATGGGTTGCCAAAATTTTTTATTTTATAATTTAAAGAAATCATTTTAAACAACCCATAGTTGAAAAGAAAGTGGAAATCTCAAAAACATATATTACAACTACAACAAGTATACAATATGGAGACCGAATATGCTGTCGGTCCACAGGTACATACAATGTATAAGAAGTTCAGTAAGTCATATTATACATTCATTATACAATTACAAACGGTTGGGCCACACGCCCGAATAAAGATCCAATCATAACTAGAGAGAAAACAAATGAAGGCGTCTATTCAAAGCATCCCGTGATATCCAGAAACTATCATGGCTCATCGAAAGTTAGTCAGAATGGGGAGGTCAGTACGGGCACCCTTGAGGCAGACCACCAGAGCGGATATAAATTCGTACACAATAAGGGAAAATGAACGGGTCAGGGCCCATTTTATGTGATCACCAGACAAATAATGAGTATGACAGTTATGCGTGGTTAAACATGAATGATAAAGATGATATGCTAACATGTTAATCTCATAAAATAGCTACGACATTTTAACTGATTATGAATTTAATTCAATTATGCAAGAGGATATGAATAATCATCATTAATCAAAAGCCTTTATCATTTTTCACATTTTTCATTTCATCTTTCCATTCCTTATCAGGAATATAAATTCTATCATATGCTCTTTGTGGCATGTATCTCAATTGTATGCTCTTTGTGTCTTTTATTATGCTCTTTAGGGCATTAATATCCATCAAGTCCCACTTGATGTAGAAAACTTATAAATATACATATATAACGATTCTAGGACCGCCCTTCCAGGTTTCCCCACTGTGCGCGCACCTAAATGACCATCATCTTCCAGGGCCTATCATCAAGACAACCTGGGATCCTACCGAAACGTCGAGAAGCAGCCATATTCCTGCGGGGTAGTCATAACCACACCCAGAATTACCTGCCCATCGCAGAAAATATACAACAAGCGCTCATATGGCCTAGGACTATATCCACCCTGCATTCACTAGCAGGGGGCTTCACCTCACGCACGAACTTCCCTTAAGATGGCATTTAGAGAGGGTGTGTTTAAACCATTTTATTAATTACCATGTCAGGATTAAGTAAATTATCATTTACCTTATTCCTATCCAATTCCATTTCCATTTTATCAAATGCATATTAGTTATCCGGAGCTATACGTAATTCGTATCATCATAATAACCTCAATGAATAATTAAACTCCCAAGTTATTCCTCCAAGTCTTTTAGGGTTCTATGACAAACCAACAACACTATTGTACCTCAATTACGTCTCTAAAGTCTCCAAATATGACCTTACGACTCCTAGACTTCTAATGAATTACAAAAGAAAAGTAATGCCTGAACATCACTTTACGCACCCCCATAATAAACCCAAGGTAGTCCCTCAACTCATCTAAGACTCTAGGACTCTAAGTTTACTTCATACAAGAAGGTTCCTAGTCCCTAACCTAAAGAAAATGAGTTAGAATTGAATTTCAAAACTAACTAAAAAATAGGAGGAAAGCGAATCGATTTGCCCAGAAAGCGAATCGATTCAGACAAGGAAACATGGGATTTTGTAAACTTCTGAATCTATTCGGCTTGGCCGATTCGATTTGATCCAAGAAGACCTGGAAACTGGACCTATGCGAATCGATTCGCCCAGGGGCTGAATCGATTCACCCCTGCGAATTTTGCCAAGTTTGGCTATGAACTCTTGGAGTCCTAAAATTTCCCCCAACTCAAATACTTTCAAACCCAGATCATTTATTACAACTAATACATCATAAATACGTCTAACTACCATCATTTGTATCAATGATCATCCCAATAAACCTCAAATGATTTAGAGTTCATTAAACCCAATAAATCCCTAACTTTGATAAACCAAAATCAATACACAGCTATCAATACTAATCATTCATCTTAAATCACATTATAGCATGTAGAAAACTTGCCTCAAGCTTGGAAATTCAGATTTGAGGAAGATGAATTCAAGATCAAGACTCCAATCTTCAATCTCTCTCTTTCTCCACAAGTTCTCTTCTTCTATCTTTCTCTCTAGGTCACTAAATGCTCTTAAGAGAATAAAAAATGAAAATGCAAGACTTAAAAACCGTAGCTTAAGTCTAAACCCCAACTTAAATGATTAATACTGCGATAAAATGAATCGCAATTACACATTTAAGCTATAACCATTAAAAAGTGCCCGGAACATCAAAATACAATATGTCACTTCTCTTGACAATCTCACACCTTCCGGAACTAACTACGTCCTCCAAATTATCATTTCGAAATTTTATAACTCATTTTAAGTTCCGGTCTCATTTTAAACCATAATGTCATTTCAAATCCTATACACAATAAAACACAACATGGTGATATTCACCTAGACATAAGATAAATATGCAACATTTTTGTAAATATTAACTTTTCTTCATTGAATTAATACTTACTACATATTCCAACATTTTATATATAATTACTTCACATAGTAAGTAAATATAAAATAGGTTCTCACAAGCGAGGGTTGTTACATACTCCCCCCCTTTCTGAGGGAATTTTGCCCCCAAAATTCAAGCGTACCTTGCAAGAAGAGATGCGGATACTTTTCCCACATGCCATCCTCACGTTCCCACGTCGATTCTTTAACGTTGTGATGACTCCATTGGACTCTCACCAAGGGCACCACTCGATACCTCAACCTACACTCCCCATGATCTATGATAGCAATCGGTTGTTCTTCATATGAAATGTCGGGTTGCAAGTCAATATCCTCGAAAGGGATATGCCAAAGGGCACCTTCGCATCTCTTATACTTCTTCAAAGAGGAAACATGGAATACATCATGAATTTGTTGCAAAGGTTCCGGTAAGGCAAGTTGATACGCCACTGGACCCACCTTCGTAATAGCTGGAAAAGGTCCAACAAAACGCGGAGCAAGCTTTCCTTTCTTCCCGAAATGCTTAATGCATTTCATTGGTGACACTCGCACCAAGACTTGGTCCCTAATTTCCATCTCCATATGTCTTCTACCCGCATCGGCATAGCTCTTTTAGTGGTCTTGGGCTATCTGAATGCGATTCCGAATGAGTTCAATTTTAGAAGAAGTATCTTGGATCATTTCAGGTCCAAGGAATTTATTATCACCCACTTCCAACCAACAAGCGGGTGATCTACAGGGCTGGCCATAAAGAGATTCATAGGGCGCCATTCCAATGGTAAATTGGTATGAGTTGTTATAAGCGAACTCAACCAATCATAGGTATTGTTCCCAACCATCCTTGAAATGAAGCATACATATACTGAGCATATCATCCAATATTTAATTTACTCTTTCAGTCTGGCCATCTGTTTGAGGATGATAAGAAGTGCTTAACTTCAATTCGATCCCCATAGCCTCTTAGAAACTTCGCCAAATGTGGGAAACAAAGATCTTATCTCGGTCGGAAAATATATTTAAAGGTACCCCATGGATTCTAACAACCTCCGCGATGAATAATCGGGCATAGTGAGAAGTGTCATAATTCGTGCGCACGGGTAGGAAGTGTGCTGACTTAGTCAAGCGACCGACAATCACCCAAATAGGATCACAACCACTCTATGACCTTGGCAAGACCGTAATAAAATCCATCTATATACTCTCCCATTTCCACACCGGAATCTCCAATGGTTGTAACAAACCTGTCGGTCGCTGATGATCGATCTTGACCAATTGACAAGTAGTGCATTGGGATACAAAGTCAGAAATATCCCGCTTCATGCCTGGCCAGCAATACTGGTGGCGCATGTCTTGATACATCTTGTCCCCACCATGATGTAAAGTAAATTTAGACCCATGAGATTCTGCCATCACCGCCCGTCTCAAATCCCCCTCATCCGGAACAATGAGTCTTATATGGAAACGTAATCCACCCTCTGAACTTATCGAGTAGGACTCCGCTCCCTCGGACAGTAATCGGTGTATGTGGTCCTGACAACCCTTATCCCTTACTTGGTCTTCTACAATCCTTTCCACAATGGTAGGAGTAACGGTCATCACTGACATGAACACTCTCACCACCGCATCCTCCTGACTAAGCTCTTTCCACTTAGACTTCCATACACCATCTAACTCTCCCTCGGGCTTCCTACTCAAGGCATTCGCCACCACGTTCACCTTTCTCGGATGATAATGGATATCAAATTGATAATCTTTCACTAACTCCAACCATCGGCGCTGTCTCATATTCAAATCTTTCTACGAAAATAAATATTTCAGCGATTTATGGTCCGTGAAAACACTGAATTTCTCTCGAAGAGATAATGCCTCCAAATCTTTAAGGAAAAGACAACCGCGACAAGTTCTAAGTCATGCACCATATAGCTACATTCATGGGGATTTAGCTTGCAGGAAGCATAATCAATAGCCCGTCTCTCTTGTTGAAGCACACCTCATAATCCTTTAAGAGACGCGTCGGGGAAGACTAGATATTCCAATCCTAGTTTTGGAAATGCAAGGACTGGAGCCAAGTCAACCTATCATTGAGCTCGTCAAAAGAAGCCTGACAAGAGTTATCCTAAATAAATATCACCCCTTTTCGGGTTCAAATTTATCAAAGGGCTAGCGATTTTAGATAAACCCTTGGTAAACCGACGGTAATAACCCGCCAAACCTAAAAAACTACGAATCTCGGTAGGTGTCATGGGCTGACCCCACTCCCCACCACAACCACCTTTCTCGGATCCACCGATATACCCTGGGATGACACAACATGGCCCAAAAACTAAACTTCCTGTAACTAAAAGCCACACTTCTCGAACTTTGCATACAATTGGTGATCCCTCAATCTTTGTAGGACCAACCTCAAATGAATAGCATGATCGAATTCGGTTCATGAATAGACTAAGATATCATCGATGAATACAATAACAAATTGGTCTAGGAAGTCCCGAAATACCCTATTCATGAGATCCATAAATACAGCGGGGTCATTGGTTAGTCCAAACGGAATAACAAAAAATTCATAGGATCCATATCTTGTCCGAAATGCGGTCTTGGATACATCTTGCTCTCCTGTATCCTCAACTGGTGATACCCCATCCTCAAATCGATCTTAGATAAGTACGACGCTCCACTAAGTTGATTAAACAAATCATCAATACGAGGCAAAGGGTATTTATTCTATATGGTGACTTTATTCAACTCTCTGTAGTCAACACATAACCGAAGAGAATCATCTCTTTTCTTTAAAAACAACACCGGAGCACCCCGTGGTGACATACTATGCCTAATAAATCCCTGCTCCAACAACTGCTGGATTTGATCTCTTAACTCCCTCATTTCCACAGGAGCTATGCGATATGGAGCTCTCGCAATCGGTCGAGTTCCCGGCGCTAAATCAATCACAAACTCAATCTCCCAGCTCGGACGCAATCTCGATATTTCCCAGAAAACATCTTCAAAATATTTAACAACCGAAATAGAATCCAAGGGAATAACTACATCCCTAGAAGCCTCCTCCGCAATACAATATAAATAAGTACTCTTACCTCTTTCTAGACGAGGCATAACTACCAATAACATTTCTTGTTCCGGGATGGCGAAGACTATACTCTTCCCATAATAATTGACTATCGCGTGATACTTCACTAGCCAATCTATACCCAAAATCACATCATACCCGACCATGTCCAGGACGATTAAATCGGCCTCAAAGCACAAATTAACAAGAGTAATTCCAATTCATTTACAAATAAGGAAAATGAGTGAACCATCAACCATAGAGGACTCGACACTAGTGAAGGTACTCTCAGCAGATTTTATCAACTCTGTGGTCTGAGCAAAACTTCTAGAAATGAATGAATGGGTTGCACCGTATCAAATAATACCCGACCCATATGCCCTTGAATGAGAAGCTTACCCTCAATCGCTGGCGTTGCTGGAGGGGCTGATGGGAGCATAGCCTCCTTAATGTGATGAACCCGTCCATACTGTAGTTGTCCCTGCTGTGGAGCAACAACCAGATTAGGTTCCTGTGGCGGAAACTGAACATATGGCTGCTGTGGTGCCCTAGGAGGCCATCCCCCAATCAACTGAGGACAAGACCTCTTGTAATGACCCGGCTCTCCGCACTGAAAACATCTGTTCGTCACCTTCTCTTGGTTCCTCCCCTGATTGTTTCAAAACTTCCCAAAACCTTGGCCCTACTCACCTCTACCTACATTCCCACCTCTACCTGCTTGTTGTTGCGATCCACCTTGACCCTGCCTATTGTTGTTACTACCCACATTAAATCCATGAAAGCGTTGGCGTTTAGACAAATCCCCTTGTTGGGAATCCCTATCTTTTTGCTTACTTTCTGAAGATTGGGATGAAGGAGATGCTCCTCCCTCAATCCCATTACCTCCAGGTTGTCCCACTTGCCCCATCGCTGTAGCCTTCTTGCTATTTTTCACAAACAATATATGCTCTTGGTAATGAAGTAATGCCGCATTCATTACATTCCCAAAGGTTTACAAAGTCCTATTTCCCAACAAATGTTGTTTTATCCGCCAATGTAAACCTCCCACAAACTTGGAGATTCTCCTCTCTTCTCGAGTCACCTCATCCGACATAAAACTTGCTAACCGGGTGAACTCATCTTCATACTCTGCAACAGATCTCTCTCCTTATACTACATCCTGGAGCTTCCTTCTCATCTCCCTTTGAACTGCGGGAGGGAAGTACTTTCGGTCAAATAAAGCCCAAAAATCCATGATTGTTATGGAATATCTCTGCTCTGGTGTAGTCATCGACTCCCACCAATGTAGCGCAAATCCGACAATCTTGAAAGTAATAAGGACTTGCTTTCTCTCCTCACTGCATTCTACCATACGAAGATGGAATTGCATGTCTTTCTTGCACTGATCAGCCCTTCTAACATCCGAGCCTCCATTAAATTCAGGGGCATGGCCTTGTAGAAAAGACTCTCTAACTCTCTCCCACGAAGAAGGTCTCATAGGAGCTTGTTCATCTTGCACTCGCTGTTGAGCTTGTGGCATTTATTGTACCATGGCAGTCATTGCTGCATTGATCGCTTGGGCCACTATATTTTTTACATCAGCATCATTTATACTCCCCTGTAGCGGAGGTGGAGGACCAACCTCCTCTTCCATAACTCTATTACGTCTCGTTGGGCGACCTCACTTAGGCGGCATCTGAGATGGAGAAACAATAGACTTAGAATACTATATAAAATAATCTATCTTGCAGAAGATCATAAACACAAACAACAAAGAAGTCGTAACATTAGGCTCTATATCAAAGAATGCTATGGTAGAACATGATAAGTCCGTATAGATCCTAAAGACTCTAAAACCTGATACTCTGATACCATCTGTGACAACCCGCTCACCAAAATAAGGGGTGGCCAGCCCGATACTCCAATAATACAGGAGTCATGGATGGAATCATTCTCACCATCATAACAATATAAAGAGTATATAGGATAACCACTCAATATTTCAGAAAACGGGTTGCCAAAATTTTTTATTTTATAATTTAAAGAAAGCATTTTAAACAACACATAGTTGAAAAGAAAGTGGAAATCTCAAAAACATATATTACAACTACAACAAGTATACAATATGGAGACCCAATATGCTGTCGGTCCACAGGTACATACAATGTATAAGAAGTTCAGTAAATCACATTATACATTCATCATACAATTACAAACGGTTCGGCCACAAGCCCGAATAAAGATCCAATCATAACTAGAGAGCAAAAAAATGAAGGCGTCTATTCAAAGTATCCAGTGATATCCACAAACTATCACGGCTTGTCGAAAGTTCATTAGAATGGGGAGGTCAGTACAGGCGTCCTTGCGGAGGAGCACCGAGCGGATATAAATTCGTACACAATAAGGAAAAATGAACGGGTCAGGTCCCGGTTTTATGTGATCGCCACACGAATAATGAGTACGACAGTTATGCGCGGCTAAACATGAATGATAAATATGATATGCTAACATGTTAATCTCATATAATAAACTATGACAATTTAACTGATTATGAATTTAATTCAATTATGCAAGAGGATATGAATAATCATCATTAATCAAAAGCCTTTATCATATTTCATTTTTTTCATTTCATCTTTCCATTCTTTACCGGGAATATAAATTCTATCATATGCTCTTTGTGGCATGTATCTCAATTGTATGCTCTTTGTGGCATTTATTATGCTCTTTATGGCATTAATATCCATCAAGACCCACTTGATGTAGAATAATTATAAATATACATATATAACGATTCTAGGACCGCCCTTTCGGGTTTCCCCATTGTGCGCGCCCCTAAATGACCATCATCTTCCAGGGCCTATCATCAAGACAACCTGGGATCCTACCGAAACATCGGGAAGCGTCCATATGCCTGCGGGGTAGTCATAACCACAACCGAAATTACCTAACCATCACAGAAAATATATAATAAGCGCTCATATGGCCTTGGACTATATCCACCCTGCATTCACTAGCCAGGAGGCTTCACCTCATGCGCGAACTTCCCTTAAGATGGAATTTAGAGAGGGTGTGTTTAAACCATTTTATTAATTACCATGTCAGGATTAAGTAAATTATCATTTACCTCATTCCTTTTCGATTCCATTTCCATTTTATGAAATGCATATTAGTTATCCGGAGCTATACGTAATTCGCATCATCATAATAACCTCAATGAATAATTAAACTCCCAAGTAATTCCTCCAAGCCTTTTAGGGTTCTATGACAAACAAACAACACTATTGTACCTCAATTACGCCTCTAAAGTCTCCAAATATGACCTTATGACTCCTAGACTTCTAATGAATTACAAAAGAAAAGTAACGCCTGAACATCACTTTATGCACCCTCATAATAAACCCCATATAAACCAATTCTAATCCAAGGTAGTCCCTCAACTCATCTAAGACTCTAGGACACTAAGTTTACATAATACAAGATGGTTCCTATTCCCTAACCTAAAGAAAATGAGTTAGAATTGAATTTCAAAACTAACTCAAAAACTAAAGGAAAACGAATCGATTCGCCCAAGGGACGAATCGATTTGCCCTAGCGAATCGATTCCCCCAGAAAGCGAATCGATTCGGAGAAGGAAACTTGGGATTCTGTAAACTGCCAAATTAATTCGGCTTGGCCAAATTGATTCGGTCCAAGCAAACCTAGAAACTGGCCCTATGCGAATCGATTCACCTAGGGGACGAATTGATTCGCCCCTGCGAATTTTCCACGTTTGTCTATGGAGTCTAGGACTCCTAAAATTTCCCTCAACTCAAATCCTTTCAAACCCAGATCATTTAATACAACTAATAAATCATTAATAAATCTAACTACCATCATTTATATCAATGATCATCCCAATAAACCTCAAATGATTTAGAGCTCATTAAACCCAATAAAGCCCTAACTTTGATAAACCAAAATCAATAAACAACTATCAATACTAATCATTCATCTTAAATCACATTATATCAAGTACAAAACTTGCCTCAAGCTTGGAAATTCATATTTAAGGAAGATGAATGCAAGATCAAGACTCCAATCTTCAATCTTTCTCTTTCTCCACAAGTTCTTTTCTCTCTTTCTCTCTGGGTCACTAAATGCTCTTAAGAGAATAAAAAATGAAAAAGCAAGACGTAAAAACCATAGCTTAAGTATAAAAGAAAACTTAAATGATTAATACTGCAATAAAATGACTCGCAACTACACATTTAAGCTATAACCAGTCAAAAGTGCCCAAAACATCAAAATACAATATGGCACTTATCTTGACTATCTCACACCTTCCGAAACTAACTACATCCTCCAAATTTTCATTTGGAAATTTTATAACTCATTTTAAGTTCCGATCTCATTTTAAACCATAATGTCATTTTAAATCCTATGACAGAACAAAACACAACATGGTAATATTCACCTACACATAAGGTAAATATGCAAAATTTTTGTAAATATTAACTTTTCTTCGTGGAATTAATACTTACTCCATATTCCAACATTTTATATATAATTACTTCACATAGTAAGTAAATATAAAATAGGATCTCACAAGCGAGGGTTGTTACATTTTCATTTCCAAATAAATAACAATAAGATCCCAAATATTTACAATGATAATTTTGTACAAAAAATAATATTTTCAAAATGTTCTGTCTCTAAAAATTCTTCATAAGTCAATATCTTCAAATTTCATGCTTACCTACAACTAAAATAAAAAGACGGGGAAGTAAAGAATATGACAACAATAGATGCTTAATACGATACTGGTAAAAATGCAGCAATACAAAAATTGTATAAGAGTCTATTGCAACCTCCAAACATTGTTCAAATTTATTTCTGAATAACACATCAATACGTAACCAGGCCTCACCTCACCTCACCAAGGCATCTCAAAGCCATATTTCGGATATTGGACTTTTGGACTTTTGGCGGGTGCCAATTCTCAATGTTATATTAATTTTTTATGGCACTTGACCAAATGACGAAGTACAATATTCAACCGAATAACGAATGGGATTCCAATAAATATCACAATACAATCATTAGGAATATTACCAGGTGCTTAGGGTAAGTAGGAGTGTCTCTATTTCTTGGAAGTCTATTTAGAAGAGCCACGTGCCCCCAAAGGTTAGCTTCTTTGTGTAGATATGACACCCCGTACTTCTGAGAATTTAGCATTTAATTAATTCGGTGATTTTAAATTACATGTGGGTCGTAATTTAGTTTAATTCATTATTATGGGTTGATTAAAATATTAGTCGGGAGAGATAATGATTAATGTTTACGGAGTATAATTACTATGTGAATAGTAATTAATTATTTTATGTCATAACGACTGATAGTGACGCGACAATGTTATACCTCAATCGGGACAATGATGGCGATTTTGGGGTCATGGTTGATTCTAAATGGGTCCAAAAAGTCGGAATAATATACCCGGGTTTATAGATTGGGTCCCAAGACGATTTTAAACCAAACAAGCACCAAATAAGGGCATTTTGATCATTAAAGAGTCTAGGGTAGATGGAACTCCAAAAATTTAAAAAGTATATCAACCCATTGGAGTGTGAGTCTAGGGTTGTAGCACTTTAGAGAGAGAAGAGGCCATATGAGAGTAAGAGAAAAAGAAACCTTGGCCAATCAACACCTTTTCGTATCACTAATGTTGTCGAAATTTATATCGATGCAAGGGAAGAACATCCTCGTCAGATCAGAATGAAACCAGACCTACTTTATCCAAGAAAGTGTTTATCTTGCATTTCTTTTAAGCATATCATAATACCCATGTAGTGTAGGGTCGAAATTACATGATTTGGGTGTATTCTTGGGATTTCTTTGGGTATAATTCATGATTTGGAGTAGGATTCATTTATAATTCGTCCCTTTATGTAGATAATACTCAATCTAAAATTATTTGATGTGTAACATGAAAAAAATCTAGGTATATTAATGACTAGGCATGAAGAACACTATGAACTAGGGTTTTGTGATTTTTGGAAGTTAATTTGTTCTCGGGTAGATTTCTTATAGATTTGATCTATTATTTACATTAGAAATTGTTCATAGACATTTTTTGAGGTTTGAGTACGTTTTGTGGAGATTCGGAAAGTTTCATGAACGTTTGAGGTGTTAACCATGAAGAAAAACGAGTTTAGGATGAAGTTGACAAACTCGAGTTTATGGGATCGTTCACACGAGTTTAGGTTCAAGCGAGTTTAGGTTCTCGTTCGAATGAGGTTAGTATCTTGTTCGAATTCTGTTAGTATGTCATCCGAACGACCTTAGATTTGGGCATGGGGATAGATATTTTCATTACGAACGGATTTCGAATAGTTTCGTATTTTTCTAATTTGTTTTTAATTAATTATAAATTTTCTATGGATGGGTTTCCAAGATCGAAATCTTTAGTCGAAAATTAAATTACGGTATAGAATGGTTTATGAACTATATGAGGACTTTGGGAATTTTATTAGGCCTATAGACGGGTCTTATGCTTAGTCATATGAGGGTAAAATGAGATTGAGGCCTATGAGATTTAAACGATTGTGTTAATTATCGGGAATTTGAAACGAGTTACGAGAAGTGTGGATGATAACCAAGAATTTGTACCACTAGGTTACTTATTCTTTATCTATAGAAATTTCTTCAGGGATAATTGGGACACTTTGGGTAGTGAGGGATACTAAAAAAATACGAGTACAATACTATGTGTGAATCGTTAGTACGTTGAGTATTCGAGAGATAAAAATACTACATACTGGATATATTACAGGTTATGTGTATACATATAAATACTGCGTACTAGATATATTCATTATTTATCAGATTCGTTTTATTTACTTTAGACTTGTAATTGGATTTTGTTTTTAGAACTGATGGTTTATTAGTTATTTTTTATTTAGTTATTTATCGTGTGATATGTTTAGACTATTACATTGTGTGGATGGTTTGGTTAATGTTTTTTTCCGCATGTTGTTGTTATATTAAAGATAAAATTTGGCAATGACTTAATTTGACATACATGATTAGTAATTTAAAAAAAATTTGATAGTGATGCTAAGAATGAACTGAATGAGATTCCTGGTTATTTTGATAAAGGAATGATCACCCATGGTCAAAATAGGTGGGGTGTCAAAGATGGTATCAGAGCATCAGGTTCTAGTGTCCATAGGATCTGTGCGGCTAACTACGATTTTAGCGTAGCCTTCTTTGAGATATAGCCTCATTATAGGATTGTTGTATTCCTTTATGTATGCGCGTTTACATTCTTCTCCCATTTCGTGCATGGGACGTCTCGCAAGAAAATGGAAATAAAAATAAATGTATGCAATAATCATGTCATATTCTACTTTTTCCCATGACCAACTAAAGTCTCATATCGCTGAAGGGATACACTAAATCCTAGCAAATTAACCCATTAGATTACACTAATAACAATAACCCAAAATTTCATAAGGCCTTACATCTCTCAACTCCCAGCCTTTGCTATTTTCATTCGTGGGATGTCTCGCAAGCGAAATCTAAACAAGGTACCCACCTGATATAGTAACGTATAGTATTATCGGTCACTGAGCTCCGCCAATCTAGGACCCATGTTTATAATGTGCTCAATCAATTTATAAGGCTCTCCAAGTCGTATAGTCGCTCATTTAACCATATTGGAACTCAAAGTGTCACAATTCCTATAGTATTTTTCGCAGTGAAAATAAAAATTCATGCTACCTAGTCACAGCACATTCGACAATTCCTTTTAATCACTCTAAAAAAATCAACACAACCCAATGGTTTAAGCCCTCATGAGGTATATTCCCATACCCTTACGTACAAGGCATTATAGGTCCCTGTCCCTCAACTAGCGGGGGAAATAATGTAAAGCGCTTAATTAAAACGGAGCCTCCCCTCCCCAATGTGCAACGAGATATCGTCTACTACGGAGTACTATGCAGTAGTACTAAACTAAGCATGTCCTACAAAATAAATGAATTTGGGATCATACCATCACTGTCTATGATGGCGCTGGTCCCTTTCCAGATACAAGGTGATATACGTTCCCGTACTGCAGTTTTAGCTACTATCCCCGTGATGGAGTGGGTAGCATTGGTGCGGGTGGCACTATCGCAACTAGTTGTGCTACAGTGGTTGGCACTCCCCCTAGGGTGCCCGGTGTCCTCATTGTCCTATTGACTCTTATAACGCTCGATTTTGTTGAGGGCACCTCCTGGTTAAGTGTCCCTTATCTCCATAAATAAAATAATTGCCCTGAAATTGATGCCTATCTGGCTAAAGTCCCTATTGGCCCTGATATTGGCCCTGACCCTGTCGACCCTTTTTGCTCCCACTATCGGAACCCCTAGATCTCTTATGCTTCTCTAAAGGTTGAGGACTCCAGAATTGGTGGGCATCCTGGTTGTAACTCCAATTCATTCTACTTTATTTATTGGACATCTCAGAGCGGTGTCTCTTCTCCCTCTATCTTTCTCGAATGCCCTATAATCCTGGCATTGTAGTAAGGCAGCATTCATTACCTAGTTATCTATAGTGAAAGTATAATTCCCCAATAATGACAACCTGATGTGCTAGGACGTCCCTGAGACAAACTTCTTTATCTTCCTCTACTCTGTACTCACATCCTCCTTAGCATAATAGGAAAGGGCAGTAAACTCTTCCATGTACTTTTCCACAGTAAGACTCCCCTGCTTAAGGTCCATAAACTTCTTTTGCATTCTGAATAGCATTTCCCGAGGAAAGTACTTTTCTCAAATATCTCCTAAAACTCATCTATGGTAAGACTGTCCCTCTCGGAAACCGTTGTAATCGCTTCCCACCATTGAAGTGCATCTCCCACTACTTTGAATAACCCCAACATTTTCTTCTGCACGGGTGTGCACTCTACCATCCGTAAATGTTACTGAAAATTTCTTTTCCACCAAGTCGCCACTAGAATATACGAACTACTAGTAAACTCCGATGGTTGTCGTTTAGGGAAGGCCTCCCTAGCACTGTCCCAAATCACAAACGGGCTCTCCTAATTTCGTACAGGCTAAAGTGGCTAAAGAATTTAACATGGTCACCTTAGGAATTAAACTATCAGGTAGTGACCTTAAAATTTTCTTTACTACTCAGTTGTCGGGTTTTTTCTCTCCCAAATTAAAACATGAATTAACTATATCGAAAAGTCTAGCATAAAATTCATCAAAAGTTTCTTTTTCATTCATTTTGATGGTTTCAAATTGAGTGGTGAGGTTTTGGAGTTTAGAAGCTTTTACGACACTAGTCCCTTCATGAGTGAGTTGTAAAATATCCCAAGCTTCTTTAGAAGTTTCACACGTCATAATGCGATGGAATTCATCCGGTGTGATCGCGATAAACAAGGCATTTAAACATCGGGAATTAAAGTTTTCAAGTTTAAATTCATTATCACTCCATTTATCGATGGGTTTGGGAACACATTCATTTTTAACTAAATGTGAAGGTGGGGACCACCCGTTAACGACCGACAACCAAACCCTCTCATCTAAAGACCTAAGTGTCGAACGCATACGTGCTTTCCAATATGAGTAATTAGAACCATCGAAAATTGAAAATTTTGAAAATGTGGAAAAATCCATTGTTGTCAATATATTTAAAGGATCTCAAACACAATAACTTAACGATCCCCTCTGACACCACTTGTTGGAAATGTAGACCCCCCAATTTTTAAAATTTTACAAAAATTAATTTTAATTTCCTTTAAAGATACGGAATAGGGATGGTTCAACTAAACAAATACATAAACCCAATTTTAATTTCTTCATAAAGTAAAACTAAAGTAAACCAAATTTTAATTTTCACAAAATTAAAACTATAGTCAAAATAAAATTTGTGAATTTTTACTTTAAGTCCAAAAATTCAATTTAATGCAAGTCCTAGAAATTTACGTAACAAGATTAATTAATTTTTGAAAATTTAGGCCAAACCAAATTTTATCAAAGTAAAGTAATGACTTGAATTAAATTAACATTTACCCAAATTAAATTTGCACCAAATTAATTATACCAATTTTATCTTTTTACCTAAGCATGCCCCTATTGTGATTTTGCAAAAGATAAAATAAGCAAACATCCATTATGCCGCGATGTACGAGGAAAAAACCACAACCGGAACAAACCTCGGACGGCCTAGCCTTAAGTCCACTAAGTATGGTTTTATGATTACAAGACAAATGACTTACAACATCTTGAATTGACTCGGTCCAAGCCCCTGATGCGTCTTCTTGTAACTACCTCCACCTAGCCGACAATCTCGGAGTCCATCGGAACTTTGGAATCCACTAATGAGGCTTTTAGAAACCCATCAACCACACACGGTGCCTTTCACTGTATGAGAATCCCGCAGCAAAACAGCGAACTTCTTCTTTATGCGATGTAGAAGTGAACCCAAATGAACTCTTCAATTCGGTAGAGTAAAACCCGGTGCCACACACTCCGAGCAAGATATATCTATGGTAACTTGGAATAAACAAACTATGGTTGTAAATAAAAGTTTTTAAGAATAATTTTCTTGGAAATACAAACACATAAAACATGAACTTTTGAACTAAGAATTTTCTCTCTAAAACATTTCTCTCAAAAAGGTGTTTAGAAAATGTCAAAATTTTGTTTTCCAAACTTGGTTCCCGCACATATAACTTCTATCCAGAGTTAGTGGGTAAAAGTAAGTGGGAACATGGATAAAAACGTACTAAAACTGTCGAAAAACTACCTGCCAGAAATCTCGTTTGAATGAGATTTTCGTTCGAACGAAGTCTCGTTCGAATGAAATTCTCGTTCAAATAAAAAACTGATTCGAACGACAATATCAAACGAAATTCCAGAATGCTTAAACTTCGATATTTAGCCCATAAACTTTATTCTGAAGTTTTAAAGAAACCTTCTGAAAATAGACTTCAGTTTAAAAATAAATTACACCCAATAAAAAATGTTCCAAGCTCCTATATATATATAATGCATTCATACCTTAGGAGCATTGGAACAATGTTTTTGAAATAGAAACAAGTCGCAATAAACTCGACATATGATGAAGCTTGATAATCTTGTCCGCTACATCTTCAACTAACACATCATAGGCTTGGATGGATACACTTGAACACTATCCTATGACTCAAATATTTTTTCCCGGAATTGAACCAACACTACATTAAGACTCAATCGGAGACTTGTGTCCTTACAGTAAAAACCCCCATTTTCTCACATAAAGGCCAGGTATGCTACACCGGAGATGGGGTTTGTCTATAAACTAATACCATTCTCAACACAACATAATATAAATATTAGTTTTTTAAAAGTTGATACAATTACTTTATGAATATTTCCCCGACAATAATTAAAACCAAACAAACACTAACTGAATAATAAATTCAACAGCAAGTAAAAATCACAACTCCAGCATGATGTGAATAAATAAATAAATAAATCTTCGGCTTATGCCCTTATAATGCTTCCAAATAAAATAACTAAACTCTCGTATAAGATCACCTATGCTAGAAACAATAAATCTGAAAATTGATAAGCACGACAGATAGCAAGGCTGGTACAGCAATGGTCCCACTATCTGTGTCTGAAATTAACCAGGGGGGACATTTAGAGTTTAGGTTAGAGGGTGAGGTGTGCACGAATTAACTTATTTAATTTATGATGCAATAATACAGTCGATGCAAAATAAATATTCCCCCTTCGTCAGTCACATGCATTTAACACCTCACCCCTCAACTAAGTGTGATATGAATCCAATCCCAAATAAATCCAAAGTAATAATTATGGCATCGTCTCAAGTTTATTAAAATGTATATATCGATACTTAATTCTTTAAATGTAATCACTACCATTTATTTCCAACACCCATTTATCCCAGTCTTATAAGTTTCATATATTTAAGTCATAAAACTCTATTATGCATTCTGGGGTCAAAATACAATTATTAAATACATTTTAAGACAAATTAATTTATTCCATTCATGTTCGGGTAATTTTCCACATATGTCCTTTCATACATTTGACACGCAAAGGCATCAACCGTTGGTGTCTAATTAGTTCTCTATCGACAAGTCCGGAGGAAACCCTTATCCTAAGGGGAACTCACAAAATACACATAAATTGGGGCCGATCCTTACGCATGAAACTTGTACACGGCCCATACCCAGCGATGATACATGAAGGGTTAGCGTCAACAACTACCTCACGTGGATGGCGCCTCTACGTAGTACCTATATGACCTACACATCGTCAAGACGACTTGTGCCTACGTGTGTTACCCGGTCCGAATGCGCGAAACCCTAAGCTGATAGGACAATCAATGAATATTGGCATGCCCACACAAATAACTAATAGTACATTTTATTATACCATATAATATGTATAGGTAATTACTCTATAATTACCATAAAACGTCCAACCAAAGTCCACCGCATTGTTAATTTATCAATAACTTACTATCTTATAAATTACTAATTCTGTCCCATTAAATAATTACCTAACCATCTAGTTACTTGTAGTTCTTATCATTTAAAAGTGGGCACACTATTATTCTATCACAAATTATAATTTCCCCCATTTTTTTATATATTCCTGTTACTCCTAACAGTAAGACAAAAACTTTTATAACGGATTACCCCAACGAAAGAAATAATCCAACCCTGGCCCATGCGTAGAAGGAATGACCTCCTAAACCCCCTTCGCGTCGCTCGAACAAGGGGCATGGTCATTCCCACGACATCACATTTCAACTTAATGACATGTCACCTTAATGACATGTCACATCGTCTTAACGACCCCCTTCTTCCCCACGTTTCTCCCTTCTCAGTTCTTTCCAGATTGAATTTTTTAAAGCCTATAATCTATGTTAGTAAATTTAACAATTTTTCATCTGTTAAGGGTTTGTATGATTTAGACTGTCTTCTGGTTTCCAATCTAATTTATTTCAAAACGAGGGTATCTAATGATGGATCTAAATCAAAAATTTTAGTCCATTGTTTAAGATTGATCTATCTACATCAATTCATCAAAATATCCCAAATTTCACTACAAAAATCCTACGGATTCTGCCATCAATTTCAAATTCACGATACTTAATTTTTGAGACAATTTCTACCTAAAAATCAATCAGCTACACGTATTGTTCATCATCAAGTCAATCATATTTAAACCAATTTCCTATAAATTAAAGGGGTCATTACATGAATCAAGAAATATACTGAAAAGCATAAATTAAGCAAGAAAATTCTTACCTTAAAGATTTGTAGAAGAAGGCCTTTTGGAATCCCTTGATTTTTCCCATGGTTTCTTGCCTCTTTTCTTCTCTTTTGGTATTTCTCCTTTTCTATCCCATTGTTATTGTGTTTAGGTTTTGTGGAATGATAGTTGGGGAGTTGTTTTCCCCCACTTAAACACAAATAAAGGGCTAATCCCGAGATGGGGCTAAAACCCAACTTTTGGCCCCCCAAATGGACCCGAATCCACAACCTAATTAGCTCAAACGTTTCCCAACTCATATCCCTATTGCCCGAAACCATTTCTAAATATTTAAAACACTTAACCGAGTCTCTAACGCTTCCCAAAACGCATCCTAATTATTTTTATTTCGCTTAGAGATTTTTGTTATGTTCTATGCACACGTGCACATATATTAATTTATGTGTGATTTATTCATCACTAGTAGACCCATTATGTCTAGTTGAGTTTTATATTTACATAATTATAGACAATCCGTTATTTTAAATTTAAATCTTCACCCGTCGAGATTTAAATTCATTTGATTTAATTTTATTTCCAAATTAATATTAAATTATCAAATTAAATTAGTCGGAATATTTTATTCTAAAATTATGGGATATTACAGTCACATGCAAGAAACCTGATTTTCCAGGAGAAGGTTAAGTAGTTATTAGCTGAGGGGGTAGATCACTACTCGATTGGTTCAGATGGCTGAATTAGATATCATTGTAGTTTGGTTGTCCTAGATGACTAGCAGTTGAGGCTAGCGTTATGACAGAGGCACATGGTTCACGCTCTATGGTACTTCCCGGTGGGGATAAGATTTGGTGGGATGGTATGAAGAGAGACGTTGAAGTATTTGTGTCTAGGTGTTCCATGTTCCATGTTCCAGTTAGTGAAGGTGGACCATCAGCATCCCACGGATGTACTATATCCTCTTGAGATCCCGGTATGGAAATGGAAGATCATTTCCATGAATTTCATCACTAGGTTACCTACATCACAGAGGGGGAACGATTCTATCTCGGTGATCATTGAGAGATTGACGAAGGTGGATGACTTCTAACTGATTCAGACCCACTACAGTTTAGAGTAGTACACTAGAATCTTTCTTTTTGAGATTATGGAATTGCATGGGGTACCGCTCAATATAGGGTCGAATACGGACAAGACATTTGTGTCGCTCTTCTGGAGGAGTTTCTTTAGGCCTTAGGCCCAGAGTTGAGATTGAGTAACTCATACCAAGCATAGATTGATGGGGAGATGGAGAGGGTGAAGTTAATGTTAGAGGATATGCAACGGATGTGCATATTAAACATTAAGGGGATTTGGAAGCAGTATTTTCCATTAGAGGAGTTTGCATACAATAATAGCTATCAATTAACTCTTAGGATGAAACCATTTGAGGCGTTATATGGGAGACCATGTCGTTCACCCTCATGTTGGTTAGAGGTGGGAGAGTTCATTCAAGACACCTCAGAGAAGGTGGAGATGATTTGAGTTAGGATTCGATTTGCCCAAGTTAGGCAACAAAATTACGTGGACGTGGGACAAAGACACTTGGATTTTAATATCGGGGACCGGGTGTTGATTAAAGTGTCACCCATAAATGCAGTGGTGAGATTTTAGATGAAAGGGAAGTTGGATCCTTGGTATGTGGGGCCATTCCCAATCATTGAGAGGATTGGGTTCGTACCATATCATTTGGGATTATTGGACCACGTGTAGCGGATGCATGACATCTTTCATATTTCCGCATTACGGAGGTTCCTTAGAGATGAGATAGCTTACTAGCACATTTACTTTGAGGAGATTGAGCTCCAGCCTAACACTACCTACAAGGAGAGACCCGTGGCCATTTTGGACCGCAGGGAGCACCGACTCCGATCTAATATTGTTCTGTTGGTACATGTGTAGTAGCGATAATATAAGGAGTATGAGACTACTTAGGAGAGGGAGGATGGCATGCGAGATAAATATTAGGAACTCTTTGTAACATCCCGTATTTTTTAACATTTAGAGTTTAAATAATTCAGGAATTTTTAAATTACACGTGAGGAGTAATGTAATTAAAATACAATATTGTGAATTTATTAAATATTGATCAAGAGAGATTATGATTAATATTTATATAATAAATTTACTAAGTCTGTAGCAAAATAGCAAGTGATAATTATTATACGCCGTAATAAGTAATATTGACTAAACTATATTATATCTCAGTCGGGAATCGTGTGTAGCCTATGTTAAGGTCGAGATAGGAAATTTATGCAAAGTAATCCGGATGGAAATTTTGAGATCACTATTGATTCCAAATGGGACAAAATTGGCAGAATAGTGTACCCGAGTCTATTAATTGGGTTCCGAGGAAGTTTCAAACTATACCCGACTTTAGGGGGTATATAGGTCAACTGGGCATGGACCATTACACTAATTTTGGAATTAATGATTTTATAACCTAAGATTAGAGTTATTATTATCCATTATTATTAGAGGAAAACCCTAAGAGAGAAGAGAAGAGAGGCCATGAAAGAGGGTACGATAAGGGTTCTTAAGACAAACTACACCATTTTTCACCACTGTCATCTCTGGAATCATGAACACAGAAAGGAGAAGACACCTCCATTATGTAGCAACGAATATCAGACCACTCATCCCTAAGGAACGTGTAAACATGCAATTCTTTTTAGCACTTATAGTATCCATGATAGTGTAGCATTAACATTGCATGAAAATATGAGTTTTGGAAAGTATATTGGGGTTTGATTCATGCTTTGTTGGGAGATAATCTTAGAAATAAACCTCTTGTTAATGTAACATGAAATCTGAGATTTTGGTTTAAAAGAATAATATAAATTAGAGTTCTTGAATATGAACATGCAGGAAAAGTAAACCTAGGGTATATATGAATAAAGATATAATGTAATCTTCTTTAATGTGGATTTTATGATGATTTCAGAATATGATTACGTTAGAAATTGTTTAAACATTACTATATGAAGTCTCGTTAATTTGATTGGGCACTTAGATTAGTTCCATGGAGGTTTAATTATGTAAAAATAGAAGAAACATAAGCCTGGAGAATACGATCCAAGCAGGTATCGATCGATCGATTGCTAAAAATAGGTTTTTTTTATTAATTGTGTAATTTTCTTCACTAATAACTAATGGGGGACTTTGATAAGGGTTTATCAACTATATGAGGAGTTGGGGAATTTCAATAGACCTATAATTAAGGCTTCAACTTAGTCATGATGAGGTTAAACTGAGACTAGGGCCAACGTGATTAAATGATTACGCTGAGTATCAAGAATTTAAAAATGGGTTATGGGAAGCTTAGATGATAACCCAAAATTGATACCAGTAGGATACTGATGAATTAACTACTGAAATTACTTAAGGGATAACTATGACCCTTCGCATGTTGGGTATTCGGGACATACGTAAAATGTAGGAGATATATTTATAGGTTGTGTGTTCACTTATTATGTGCATTCTTATTTGTATAAACATACGTATGTTGCCTGCTATCATGGGAGGTCATGCCTCGTGGGTAATCCCACCTTGGTGATGCTAACAAGGTCTGGATGTGAGCCCCAGAACACATAATTTAGGGCTTGACAACTATTTGGTGTATGATAGTGTTATCAGTTATCTGGGTACGTTAGGTATGTGCGTAGCCCAAAGGCTTAGGACTATGCTCACATCCATTATGTATTTATTTAATTTATGGTTCGAGGGTGATTCTGAACTAGTAGTCCTTGATTTGGTTTGTGAGGTACATGGAATCGATAGCAGAGTATGCATGCATTGTGGTTCTGATTTCAAGCATGCCGAAGTTGTGTGTGTGTGTATATATATATATATATATATATATATATATATATATATATATATATACACATGTGATTTGTTCTACTCTTGTGTGTTAGTGGAAGATATACATAGTGTATCACAAAAGCAACTTAAGTAAGAGCAACTTAATTAACAGTTCAAGAATAATATTCGGCTTATATTGAGTATGGTTTTATTGTAGCGTATTGTATGGGCAATACAGGTGAGCTAAGCGTATTAGTGGTTAGGCAGAGGCTTACGATAACTAGTTAGGCTGGGTTGCATAACTAGGTGGGTTTAGTAGGAGACATTAGGTGTGCACTGTAGCTGTGAGGTGACGAACTCAAGAGAGTGTGCATAAAGCTAACGTGTGTATAATAACTGCCTTTACTGCATTTTTAATACTTGCAAATATTTTTCTAAGGTTTTGGGCTCTGACCCGTATCAAATCTATTTTCAAAATTTTTAGGTGTCCAGCCATAGGGACGTTAGCCATGATGATTTATTCCAAGGATTCATAGCTGTAGCGATCGTGGAGGCATGAAGGACTTGAGTAGACGCTTCAGTCATTTCATTCTTAGTCTAGGATTCATATTGAGTTATTTACGTTGGGCATGTTGCGTGTTCGGTTCAGACTTTTAGTTGGATTTGTTCCTTTCACTTTCAGACTTTGTATTTACATTTACTTCATTTCAGTTGGATTTGTGACATGGATTTGGGATTTGGATCCAATGGTTTATTCGAAATTTATTCATTTATTTATTCGGTTATTTAATCCTGCGATGTTCTAGACTTCAGTTATTGGCAAAATGAACAAAACTCTATTTTTGTATGTTTTAAGAAATTTATTCTCCAAGCATACAAAGCCCAATTTTAAATGCGTAAGTGACTTTTAAATAAAATTTATCTTCTTATCGTAAACATGCATCCATGTGATAAAACATATAAATCATTCAAGAATTCAACAAAGGCCAAGTTTAAGGAAAAATCTCCCTCAAGGGCAAAACTTATTCTTTCACTAATAAAATACAAATTGCAACTTACAAACTTACAAGTGAAATACAACAATGAATTTCTGTTGAAACCCATAAAGATCGCAACCTCCAAATCAGTAATGATTCCCTCGAGAACAACAATGGACCGCAACCCTTCGTCATCCTCATCCTTTGTCTTCAGCAGTGAATCCCTGCAGGTATCACAAGTCATCCTTGGAATGCCTCTCCACAGGTGTATGAAAGAGATACAAAAATATTCAGAAGAAAAATATTTTAGGATGTTTTGTTTTGAATTAAAACGGTATTTTTCAAAACAAAAAGTGAAGAAGTTTTGCATAATATATGTAGAAACGTACATGGAAAAATTCTTGAAACGTAATGAAAGACGAAATGGGTATTTATAAAAACCTTAAGTTGGTCAATTCTCCATATCGTTTGAACTACAACTGAGGCCGTTTGAATAACCCAACAAGTGACCTATTTAAAATAAAACCAATATGAGGTCGTTAGAAGAAAACAAGGAATGACCTATCTCGCGACCTAATAAATGGCATGTGATGTCATTCGAAGGGTCATTTGAACGACCTGTCAATGTTGTTCGAACAAATTTGCTTGTTCGTTTGAATAACCTAAGCCAAAAAGATATTATTTTATAAAGCTCACCTATAGGTCTTCCAAAAAATAATTTTTTGAAAATTAAAAGCCATATTCATCGTTTGATAAAAAATAAACATCCCAAATATGATTCTATAAATTAATTCAATCTCTAAATTATTTTATACCATTCGGGATGTCGGGATGTCTTCAAACATGGAGATGCTTGAGTTCGATTCGTCTAAACGATGCCTAACGGTTTGTAACGGGATACACCAAACTAACCTAAATCTATCCTATGAAAAATCCTAGAAAAATTGTTCTTACAAATATCCCCCTTTGGCTATTTCGGTACAAAACAAACAAATAAACCGAACACCAAATTAAAAACCAAATCTACTATTACAAAGAATACTAGCACCCTTCCCAACCCTACACCTGAATAGCATAAGTCTCTTTGTGTTCAAAAATTGTTTCTGTAACAACCCATATTTTTTAAATGGGTATTTTTAAATTAATTATGGAAAATTAGAGAACAATAAATTTTTGAATTTAATAATTTTTTGGTTAAATAAGTTGGTTATGATTTTAGAAGAATAAAACTTCAAGTGGAATTAAAATCATATTTAAAATGCATTTTTAGTATAATTTTTAATATTTTTGCCTTATAGGCATTTTGTGGTGGAACTATTGCCAGATCTATAGGGTCGATCGATCGATTCAGCCCAGATTTGAGTCAGCAGATTTTTTTTAAACTGTTTGAGTGGGATTAGGACTCTTGATTGTTATATAAGACTTATAATCCGTAGGGGAACTTCTCATAACCACTTTTTCCCAAGTTTTTCATCAGCTCTTCCAAAAGATTTTCCTCTCCTTTATATTTATCAACCTCCAACATAATCAAGTTTTTGTCAAAAGTTTTGAAAGCCTATTTGGGGGTTTAATCAAGATTTCTCAAGAACACACTTTTTTTCTAATTTGTTGAGAGGAATCCAACAGTGTTACTATATTTTTCTTCATCTTAATCTCAGGCATGAATACTCTATTACTTTCCTTTAGTATTATGCATTTTAAGTGTTGCCTAAACCTCAATTTAATGTTTTTCTTAAAATCAATTAACAATCTAATTAGGGAAAGTAGACACATAAAACTTGGGGTTGTTTTTATGAAATCATTTAATTGGAATAATATTCATAACCCTTGGGTACGTAGGATTTATGAATGAATTTTGGGTTTTATGGGTGGAGGTTGCATGTAGAAAAACCCTAGTTTTTTTAAATAAAATGGATTTGGGGCATATAACTCTTGTAAATTGTGTTGTGTTAATTGTAATTGGTATTTATGACGTATTAATGATTTAATTTCACTGTCTTTATTTAAATAATTAAATGGGTTGAATTTTGGTGAAATTAATACTTAATTGAATTGGACTATCACGTGTAGTTTTGTATGATGATTATATTGTTTGTTTGTGTGAATTATTTGTATTATGATTTTTCCATTGTGACGACGGGTTGTTGGGTACTTTTTCTCTCCCTATATTTTTAGGATACCTTCTAGGTATGGGACTAGTGGGTAGACCTTTTGAGGATTTACGCCTTCTAGGTACGGGACTAGTGAGGGTAGATTGTCGCGTGTTTATCATTTTTGAGGTGGGCTGATTTTTCGGTATTTCATCGTCATTACGCTAACCTAAACATGGAACTAGGTAGATGTTTAAGGTCTAAATTCATCTTATACATATGGCAGGATGTATTGATAACATGGGGACATTTGGGTATGGGACTAAGGGGTATTTTGAGGATCTCACGTCGATAATAAGGGTGGGGGATTTGGTTAAAATTGTGAAATTGAGAAAATGAGAATTAATGCCCAAGATAATAAAGGGTATTAAAATGTATTGACGTCGTTAATATTGTGCATGACCGACAGGTTTAGCGGGTTGGCTGGCTATTGGGAATTGAGGGGGTGTGACGTCTGAATAACGTGCGGGGCCGATAGTTTAAATGGGTTGGCTGGCTATGAAGATGTGTCGTGTGTTGACCTCGTGCAAAATGTGCAGGGCCGACAGTTTAAACGGGCTGGTAGACTATAGCGAGGGGTATTGTGGGTGGTGTAACATATTGCAGAAACACCGTATTGAGAAAGTATAAACCGAGATTAATATTTTTTGGGTTAATTAAGTAAAATTTACTACGCGGAATTTGAGAATTTAAAGTCATATCGGTGTGTTCTTTTGAAATATGGATCTCTCGAGTAGTTAGTGATTTATAATTATATCGTTTAATTAATGTACTCTATTGTGATATTTATGGCGTATAATGTTATTATCTGGGTTCATGGACCCTATTTGAGGGGAGTAGGGTGTATTCTTGCTTGGGGATATGACCTCGTGCGTTGACTAAAATTTTCAGGTATTACTTCTGGAGTAGTTGCATAGGATTTTTGAAGTTATCATTTGGAGGTGCAGATGGAGATAATTTTTACTTTATTGCTTTACTTTAGTTTAAAATTTCCTTTTTAGTTGTATTTCCATTATGAGATTGGGCCATTCGATTCCAAAGTTGTTAGAGGATTTCAGTAGGTTTCATGGAGATTTTAATAAAATTCATTATTGGAGATTGGATTTAAGTTGAAGTTTTAGCATGTGATGGATCTCTTATTGAGGAATTGTTACCGCCTTATGGAATTGATTCAATTATAAATATTATTGATGAATTATTTTATGTCTCATAATTGTCTCTTGCTAAGAATGGTATTTATTTAGTTCACGTTCGGCGTAGTTTGGGGGCGGTGGTTGGCCACCCCGTTTGTCGGATTTCACAGGGTGTGACAGATGGTATCAGAACATGTTCTTAGGTCTCGTAGGTTATGAGTCCGTTTTAGATTCCGCATTTCTTATCTTTAATTCGTTTTGGTGATTTTTACTCTTAGTTATTTTGAGTCCGATGTTGTATTTTTCTATGTTTTAAGATGGCGATCACAAGGAGAGCTGGGAGTAGGAGAGAGGAGTCCGTTTCTGGTCCCGCGATTCAGGAGAGGCGGAGACATATTGTTCTAGAGGCCGAGGAGTTAGAGACTATCATTCTTGATGCCACAGCAACCAGTATGGAGGTGGGTAGGCAGAGATGGTGGAATTTAAAGGGGCAGGAGCAGGGTACACCCACTTTGGCCTAGGACAGGGTGAGGACCAGCTTTCTTAAGGGTATTCCTCCCACGACAACAAATTGCGACACAAAACACATAAGCATTACACACTAGCATAGTATCGATGTGTCCAAATAAGTGGGATGGAATGAATGAGTGTGAACTCGTAACAAAAGAATTATAACCTAAACACTCAAACAATTTCAAGAAGTTCTAATTGACCGAAAACTTTATCAAACTATGCTTTGGACTCAAGTGACAAATAAATTAAAATTAATGAACAAAAGAAGCAAAAAAACACAAGCATGGAATGTTAATGATTCTACAAATCAATAGCGTCATGACAAAATAAGCTTTGCTCGGAGACATTGTCATTGTGGAAACCCGTTGATATTTCCATCAAAACTCCCTCATAATATAATTCTTTTCTTTTCTTTTGAATGAACATATCAAACTAAACGAATTGGCCCCTTATTGGCATATTACCCTTTTATTGCCTTAATTGTTTCTTGGGCTCTTTTAAACTGGTGGCTTTCACGACGAGTTCATTATACTCTCGCAGCCCTTTCCCGTGCACACTCGTAATTTTTTCAATACAAAAAAAAATTCTCACGTACAACGGTTCTTACATGCACAAATACTCCATAGCCTAATAAACATGTAGATGACAAAAATTGATAGATAACATATCACCACAAATATACAGGTGAAGTCAAAGTCCAAAAAGCTCATGCATGTGTGTGTATAGGCATATACAATGTCGAACCCATAGAGCAAATCATGTTTGAAGAAACTCCATAAATATGGTTATGAATAATCTAAGAATTTAAAGTCATCACTAAATGTCCTAGCCACATGGAATGAATGAAACGAATTCTATTTAATCACACCAATATGCCACACCAAATGTGTAAAACTAAAATACACAAAATCGAAAATCTTATTGTATTTTTCAAAAAAATATATTTTTATATTTTTCAAATATGACTCGATAAAAGAAAAACATAGTAAAAAAGATGTACATGTCGTGACACTAGCAAGAATATATCAAGAAACATAACTAGAGTATGACACACCAATCATGGAAGCAATCAACGATATGAAATAACAAGTGATGCATCATGTGCAAGCATGTGAGAATCAACTAGTTTGCCATCTAGTTCCTTTAAAAATGATTTCCTAACCCAAATCGATGCATATCTAACTATATGGGTGGAAATCGAGGGAACATTACACTTTAACCTTTTAGTCCCTCTTCGAAGATCAAAACAAAAATTCCTAAGGTGACCTTTCCTACTACAAAGTGGTCATGTGTAGACGTGGGGAATGGTACCTATGGGTTGAACTTGTCAAACGTCCATGGAATTGGTTGACCCTCTCAAACAACCAACGGTTTTGGCTTTAGCAACGGAAGCACTAGAAACAAATATGTTAGAACCATCACTACTACTAGAGTCTTTTAAATTAACATTTAACTTCAAAATTTTAGACTCAAGCAAAGAATTAGACTCTTCCAAATTTAGGAACTCCCTCTTTAAATTTTCAATCAAACCTAGAAGGTTTTCACACTCCCCCTCAATTAAAACAAACATATCCCTAAGAGTCTTCTCACGTGCCACAAAATCATTAATTAAAATATTTTCCTGAACGACACAAACAAAAACCCTTTAATTTTTTAAGTCCTCTAACTCTTTTTCGAAAATAAGGACTCTATCATCACTCTCCTTTTTGCCCACTTTTAAAATACTAATGTCATAAAACAAGGCAACAAACTACTCATGGTATATATCTCTTTGAGTTTGAAACTTTTGCAAATATTCAATAACATTTTTCAAACGAGAATTTTCTTCTTCCAAAATTTTAATTCTTTTGGCAAATTTCAAATTCAAAATATTTAATTTTTCATCATGGTCGTAAATCTTAACAAAAACGTCTCGATCAACAAAATCAACATTATCGAAATCCATCGAGAACTCTAAAATCAGGAGAGGAATAGCAAACCACCCACAAAGGAGCTCAACAATATAAAAAAAATAACTTAGTGCAACCCGCTTTGATACCAACTTAAGAAGTCAAAAGGTATCAGACGGATTTTTTTAATAAACTGGGATCACTTGATAACTTAGAGCAACAAGCTCTAATACCAATTTGAGAAGGGAAAATAATCCTAAAGGTGGTTTACTCGAAATAAACAAAAATCTCTTTTTTCAAGTTTTAATCAATTTAATGTCCAAACATACTGTTGATGTAAAAAATTATATTGCTTCTAATTATTTAATCACAGAAAAATATAAATGAGACAAAGAATTTTAAAGTGGTTCAGCCTGATAAGGATGGCCTACGTCCACTGTTTCTGTTATTGCCAAGTGTTTTGGAGTTCTCGATATGTAATTCTATCAAGAAAATCCGGTCCCCTTGAATGAGGGTGATACAAGGTATTTATAGCCCTTGGGTTGTACATGTGAAAGGGTAAATAATTAATGGCCTTTAAGAATATACATCTGTATGATAAGCATTCAATGAATAGTTGAACTATTGATTATCTGGCAATCAATGCTGTGGCCGAGATGCAACTCGGACCGCCTTAGTTGCTCGTCGTTCAGGAGTTCCTCGGAGTTTAATTGCAAAATACCTCGGTGACTACAATCTTCATTCTCAGATCGAGGTATCTCGTCCCGAGCATCTACTAGACACACCTTCAATAAAGAACGTCAGAATGCTTCGAGATATTAACTTCATTAATTCTCCCCTTTGCCTGGAAGATCCTCCCGCTGGCGAGGAGCCTATTTCAAAAGCAGAAGGGAAAAGACCAATAGAATAGGAAATTCTTATGTAATAATTAGTACACAATTTAATATCAATGTAATAAATTTGTGTAATTCATTTTGAATTTAATGAAAGAGTTTCATTTTTGTTTGCAAATTTGTATTGCTATTGTCTTGTATTTGTCAAACACTTTATATTTGTGCTTGCATAACAATATTGTGTGGTTCATCGACCAACTTAGTAATAAAAAATTACAAGTATTAGTAATATTGCTCGATCACTTAATAATAAAGTACTGAGTATAAAAATGTTTAAAATTTTTCCAACCAACCAAGGTTGTTAAATTGTGCTCGTCGACCAATTATAGTTAGTGAGTTTTTATTCCCGACCATCTATACTTGGTACAATTTGCGATATTTTCTCCTCGTCGACCAACTACAGTTAGTGGGTTTTGATCCCCGACCAACCATACTTGGTTCAGTTTGGAATATTTTGTTCTTTGAGGAACTTTTTGTATTTTCTGTAATAATCTTACCTCCCGACCAACATAAGTTGGCATTTGAGAGCATATCTTGTTTTCTAACCAAACACGTTGGCATTTTTAGGAATGTTGATGTTGTTCTAGCCCTTTTACCAACCGGAGTTGGTCTGAGTTCAAACTATCATGTCCACTTTCCCTTTTACCAAAATTGGTGTGAGCCAGTGTCAGCCTCCTAACCAAAGGAGTATGGTTTGTTCTCGCCCTTTTACCAACCGGAGTTGGTCTGAGCTTGAACTATCGTGTTCTTTCCCTTTTACCAATCGGAATTGCTCTGAGTTAGAACTATCAGGTCCACTCGCCCTTTTACCAACCGGAGTTGGTCTGAGCTAGTGTACGCCTCCTAACCAAAGGAGTATGGTTTGTCCTTGCCCTTTTACCAACCGGAGTTAGTTTGAGCTTGAACTATCGTGTTCTCGCCCTTTTACCAACCGGAGTTGGTCTGAGCTTGAACTATCGTGTTGTTTTTACTGCCGACCAGCGTAGTGTTAAACACTAGTATTCCCTGAAAAACTTTCAATAAAAAGAGAGAAGATGGCGAAATATCATCGTTTTATTCATATTGATGGAACTGCTTTACATTTTACATCACTGATAATACTTGCGTAGGTGTTCAGCATTCCATGCATTCTTAAATTCCTCTCCTTCTAGAGTTGCTATTCGATAAGTTCCTGGTCGAACAACTTCTGTAACTCGATAAGGTCCATGCCAGTTTGCTTCCAACTTATTGTGCTTCTGAATGACCTTCTTTAGCACATAATCTCCTTCTTTTAAGTCGCATTTTTTCACCCTCTTGTTGTAGAACAGGGTTGTTCGTTGTTGATAAGCAGCATTCCTAATGGCTGCCTCTTCTCTAACTTCCTCGAGCATGTCCAAATTTAATCTCCTCATTAATTCGCTGACTGGGGAATTGAAATTCAGCACTCTGTGTGTTGGAAGACCCAACTCGGTAGGTATTACGGCCTCACTTCCAAATGCTAGCATATATGGTGATTCTCTAGTTGCTGCTCGGGGAGTTGTTCGGTAAGCCCATAATACTGACTGTAGCTCATTAATATAATTAGCTTTAGCCTTATTTAGCCTCTTCTTCAAACCATTTAGTAATATTCTGTTCGTCACTTCAGTCTGTCCATTGCTTTGAGGATGGCCTGGTGCTGAATGAACCTTCAAAATGTTTGACTGATGACAATAGGCGGCAAACTCCTCGTTATCAAATTGTGTTCCATGGTCTGTGATGAAGGCATGAGGGAGACCATATCGGCAGATGATGTTCTTCCAAACGAATTGGTACACCTTCTCGTATGTCATATCAATAAGTGGCTCAGCTTCTACCCACTTAGTAAAATAATCTACTGCGACGTCGAGGTACTTGAATCTTCCTCGGGTCGTTGGAAGTGATCCAACCAAATCAATTCACCACATGGCAAATGGCCAAGGGGAAGTTATGGGTGTCAACAATGCTTGTGGAGTTCGTCGGATGGAGGAAAAATGTTGGCATTTATCACATCTCTTAGCATAGGCTATACAATCAGCCCTCATCATTGGCCAGTAGTATCCCTGCGTCATCACTCTTTGTAAAAGTGTCGGACCTGCTACATGGGCTCCACAGGACCCTTCATGGATCTCTTTAATTAATTCTTTCACCTCAGAGGGATGTACACATCTTTGCAAACCTTCCATAATTCCTCATCTATACAAAACACCATTAATTAGTACATACCGAGCATCTTTAAACTTCAATTTCTTGGCGGCGAGCTTATCCTCCGGTAATTCTCCCTCCTAAATATATGTCCTGATGGGATCCATCCAAGATGGTCCTAAATCAAGGGTAATAATATTCATCATCAGGTCTTCATCTATGCTCCGAGTTTCTAATACTTCAATTGCTATTGTTCTTCGTAGCTCGGTCCGAGTAGCTGATGCTAGTCAGGCGAGTGCATCTGCTTGTGCATTCTCCATTCTTGGTATTCTGATCAACTGAATGGCATCAAATTCTGCCAACAACTCCATCGCCTTTGCATGATACTTGACCATTAATTCTCCTTTAACTGCATATGTTCCCATCATCTGATTCACAATTAATTGAGAATCACTGAATACGATCAGTTGCTGCGCTTCCATAATCTTTGCTAAATTAAGACCTGCTATCAAGGCCTCATACTCAGCCTCATTATTGGAGGCTTTGAATTGGAATCGCAAGGCATATTCCATGTCAATCTCGTCTGGGGTGTTCAAAACAATCCCTGCTCCACAACCTGTTGTGCAAGATGACCCATCTACATATAATCTACATGTAGGTAACTCGTCTTCAAATTTCTTATCTGACACAGTTCCTCGGTGAAATATTTGTTGTTTCCTTTCATCCTCCCCTGGTATTTCTCACTCTTTGTCGACCATCTCTTCTCGCCCTTTTACCAACCAGAGTTTGTCTGAGTTCGAATTTGATGATCCTTCTACATCCACAAGCCCTTTTACCAACCGGAGTTGGTCTGAGCTTGTGTTTGTTGATCCTGTAACATCCATAGGATGATCAGCGAGCAACTTTTATTCCTCGGGGGTATCAGGATATGTAAACTCTGCTATAAAATCTGCTACAGCTTGCCTTTTTAGTGATGATTTGGGTTCATAAACTATATCATATTCACCGAGCTCTATTGACCAGTACATCAGTCTCCCTGATTTTTATGGCTTATGAAGGGCTTGTCTCAATGGCATGTCGGTATACACGACGATGGTATGGGCCTAGAAATATGGCCTCATTCTTCTACCTGCCTCAATTAATGCCAATGCCAATTTTTCCATCTTTGGGTACCTGATCTCTGCACCTCGGAAAGCCTTACTTGTGTAATAAATTGGCTTCTAGACTCCATTCTCCATTATGATCAATGCCGAGCTGACTACATTCTCTGATCTTGCCAGGTACAAGTATAACTTTTCTCCCATTACTGGTCTGGACAACAGTGGAGGTGCTCCCAAATATTTCTTTAAGTCTTGAAAGGCTTTTTCACATTCATCATTCCACTCGAAAGTTTTTCGAAGTGTTTTGAAGAATGGGAAGCATCTATCAGTTGCTCGAGATACAAATCTGTTGAGCACTGCAACTCGTCCTGTAAGACTCTGTACCTCTTTCTTCGTCGTTGGAGATCGCAACCCTAAAAGATCTTTGATCTTTTCTGGATTCGCCTGAATGCCTCGTTGGTTGACGATGTATCCGAGGAACATTCCTTCTCGTACTCCAAAGGTGCACTTCATCGGGTTGAGCTTCATTTGGTATTTATCCAGTTGATCAAAGGTCTGACCTAAGTCAACTAGATGATCAGCAGCTTTCTTGTTCTTTGTCAGCATATCGTCGACATAGACTTCCATATTACAACTGATTTGTTCGGCAAAAACCTTGTTCATCAGCCGCTGGTATGTCGCTCCAGCATTTTTCAAACCAAAAGGCATAACATTATAATAATAAGTTCCCCTAGGGGTAATAAAAGAAGTACTTTCCCTGTCTTCAGGTTTCATTTTTATCTAGTTGTAGCCAGAGTAAGCATCCATGAAGCTGAGCAGCTCGTGTCCCGAGGTAGCATCCACTAGTTGATCAATTATGGGAAATCAACACACATTCTCCATTTATTGTTTTTCTTCTTTACCATCACCACATTTGCTAACCAGTCTGGATATTTCACATCTTCAATCAATTGGGCTTTCTGGAGCTTCTCGACCTCCTCTTGTATAGCTTGATTCTTCTCAGAACTGAATACTCTTCTTCTCTGCTTTACGGGCTTGATCTCCTTATTCGCATTGAGCTCATGACATATGAAGTTTGGATCTATTCCTAGCATGTCTTCATGACTCCATGCAAAAGTTTTCTTTCTATTTCTCAATAAAGTTATCAACTCCTATTTTATCGAAGCATCCAACGACGAACCTATCTGAGTTGTTCGTTCAGGGTGTTCATCGTCCAGAATAACATTTTTTGTAGATTCCACCACCTGTCCTTTTACAAGTTGGGATTCATCTCTGGGATCCAGTGTTTCAATTTCTGTAGCTTCATCCACCTGGTAGGTAGTAGTCTTTTTCCTTGACTCTTCAAGCTCCTCTTGCTCGGCAGATGAATAATAGCATTCTCGAGCTACTTTTTGATCACCTTTCACAACTCCTACTCCAAAATTTGTTGGGAATTTTAAACACTGATGTACTGTAGATGGAACTGCTTCGAACTTCTTCAAACCAACTCTTCCCATGATGATGTTGTAAGCTGATTGCACATTCTTATCCATCACAAAGAAGCGTATTCTTTCGGTTCGACAAGCAGGCCAAGTTCCAATGAATATATCCAACTTGATCGTCCCAAGTGGAAAAACCTTCTCACCAGCAAAACCCAGGAGAGGTCTATGATAAGGCTCCAATTGAGATAATTTTAAATTTAAACTGTCAAAGCATGAGTAGAACATGATGTCTGCCGAACTACCATTATCTACCAGAACCCTTGAAATCACTACTTCTTTCATCCTCATTTTGATCACCAAAGGGTCTTCGTGAGGGTAAAGAACACCTGCAACGTCGTTTTTTGAAAAAACAATGACTAGCTTCTATTTGTTTATCTTCCTCGGGCGATCCTCCTCAGCCAAATTTATCCGTTGAATGTATGAGCAATCTTGAGCCTCTCCAAGGTAAGCTTTTCTTTCTGCAGTAAGGTCTCCTCCTCCTGCATCTCCTCCTGTAATGACATTACAATCAAATGTTCCAAAACGTATTGAAAATACCTCGCGTTCTGGTTGTCTTGGCCTTTTGGGAAAATCGGGGTCATCCGCTGTATCATTTTCATGATCTCTCTTCATTTTCTCCTCTGCTCGACGAGGAGATCTAGACTTTTCTCTACTTCGGTCATTATTTCTTCTTTCACCTCCCCGATCAACATACTTTGCTAGCTTCCCTCTTCGGATGAGTGTCTCGATCTCGTTCTGAAGGGCTATGCAATTTTTGGTCATATGGCCATGATCCTTATGGAACTCACAATATTTCTCCCTATTCCTCGTGTCAGGATTTGACCTCAGTTTCTTTGGCCACTTTACTTCTTCGTTATTCTTGATTTCTTCCAAGACATGATTAATAACCATTTTCAAAGGAGTATAATTATCGAATTTTTTCAGAACTTCCCATGACGACTTATTATTCTTGGAATGCTTGTCACCGCCATTGCCCTTATGCTCATTCTTCTTAGATTTGTCGACTTCCACCTTGGTTTCTTTATCCATATTCTTCTTCGCAGCCATAGCCTCCTCGGCATTCATGATTTTGGCCGCTTTTGCCATCAACTCCGACATAGTTGTAGGTGGATCTTTGGCCAAAGTGTAATACAACTTGTTAGGTAACAACCCACTCATCGAGGCGGTGATTGCTATCTTTTCTTCATAATCTATGACTTTCAGCTTCTCGTTATTGAAACGAGTTATGTAATCTCTAGTACTCTCACTAGATTTTTGTCTAACACTTAACAAGTGTGCTACTCGTTTTACTGGCTTTGCTCCAAAACAAAAATTGCCAATGAACAACTCGGCTAACTGAAAGAAAGTTGAAATCTTACCCCGAGGAAGATTATTGTACCATATCTAGGCAGATCCAGTAAGAGTTCCTGAGAATCCTTTGCATCTCATCTCGTCGGGGACGACATAGATGTCGGCAGCAGCTTGATATTGCTCTATGTGCAGAACAGGATCTGTCTTTCCATCATATTTGGGGGTCACCACAGGTGCTTTAAACTTTGACGGTGTAGGAAAATCCACAATGGCCTGGATAAAAGGTGTCCCTTGAATAAAAGTTCGTTGTAGGGGGTTCTTCGCCTTAGCCATTTCTCCCAATCTATCCTCCAACCGCTGAATGGAACCTTTCCACGCATCATTTCCTTCCTCGGGCTTGTTAGTTCGAGCAATTGATTGTTCTGATGTGGCCTCCTGAGATCTATCTTGACGAGCAATCGGCTATGATTGTGTTGATCCTTCTCTGAGATCTGATAGTTGTCGAAAACTCCTCGACGTGGTTTTAGGTGGACTCCTATTCCTCCTAGGGCATAATCGACTGAAAGAAGACACCCTACTCAGTCTTTCCAAAGCAATGGGTCTCTCTGGGGAGAGAGTGATACGTTGCTCAGTATCTGTAGCCCGTATTGATGAAGTTCGCCCAGGTTGATAAGAGAAATCATCAGATTCCTCATTACGATACGCATCTGTACACCTGTATCGTGAAGAAAGTAAATAGGTTTGCCTCTAACCACTTCGTTGTCCCGAATGTGTAGGTGCACCGCCATGAAGGATCTGTATGAGTTGCCACATTGTCTCTTGCATGGCGGTTTGTCCTTGAGCCAGATTCGTCATAATTCCAGCCAGATCTGTAGGTACAGAGGGATTTGGAGGATTTCCAGCATTTCCAGCGTTTCGATTGCTGGATTTCGGATTATCTGCCATTGATGATGAATGATTTTTGGTGAAAAATGATAACAACAGTCGTTCCCACAGACGGCGCCAATGTCCACTTTTTTTGTTATTGCCAAGTGTTTTGGAGTTCTCGATATGTAATTCTATCAAGAAAATCCGATCTCCTTGAATGAGGGTGATACAAGGTATTTATAGCCCTTGGGTTGTACATGTGAAAGGGTAAACAATTAATGCCCTTTAAGAATATACGTCTGTATGATAAGCATTCAATGAATAGTTGAACTGTTGATTATCTGGCAATCAATGCTGTGGATGAGATGCAGCTCGGACCGCCTTAGTTGCTCGTCGTTCAGGAGTTCCTCGGAGTGTTGGAGTTCCTCGGAGTGCACTTACTGCTCGGAGTGAGTATGACTTTGTCGGGGAAATAAACTTCCTTGTTGCTATTGTGCCACGTAGGTCGACACGTGTCTTCTTATTATTCGTCTATATCAACATATTAATTTTGGTATCAACACATACAAAACCCAATTTTAAATGTGGAAGCAACTTATATCATATTTTATCTCTTTATCCTAAACATGCGTCTAGTTGATAAAACAAATAAATCATTCAAGCATTCAACAAAAGCCAGGTTTAAGGAAAATCTCCCACAAGGGCAAAATCTATTATTTCACTAATAAAATACAATTCACAATAGACAAACTGACAAGTGAAATACAACAATGAATTTTCATAGAAACCCACAAACACCGCAACCTTCAAATAAAAAATGATTCCCTCGAGAACCATAATGGACTGCAGCCTTCCGTTAGCCTCAGCCTTCATCTCCAGTAGTGAATACCCGCCATATATGACAAGTCAACCATGGAGTGCCTCTCCACAAGGTGTATGCAAGAGATACAAAACTTTATAAGGTTCTAAACTAATTCATAAGAACATTACTGCTAAATTTTTTATTATGAATTAAAACGTGTTTTTCAACACAAAAAGAGAAGAAATTTTGAGGAAGATATCCAGAAACATACTTGGAAAAATTCTTGAAACATAATGAAACATGAAACATATAGATTTCATTTGAATGACTTCTCCATCTCGTTTGAAAGAAAACTGAGGTCATTTGAACAACCCATTGAATGACCTATTTAAAACAAAGAATTTGTTAGAAGAAAACAAAGAACGACCTATCTCGAGACCTAAGAAATTACATGTGATGTCATTCTAAGGGTCATTGGAATGACATGTTAATGTCATTCAAACAACATTGCTTTGTTGTTTGAATGACGTAAGCGGAAAAAATATTATTTTATAAAACCCGCCTATAGGTCTTTCAAAAAACAAATTTTCATAAATTAAAAGCCCTCTTCATCTTTTGATAAGAAATAAACATCCCAATTATGACTTCGTAAATTAATTCTAACTCTAAATCGTTTTATAACTTTTGGGATGTCGGGAAGTCTTCAAACTTGGAGATGCTTGAGTTCGGTTCATCTTGACGATCCATGACGATTTGTAACGGGATACGCCTAACTAGCCTAAAGCTTGCTATGAAAAATCCTAGAAAAATTGCTCTAACATATTGTGTGAATTGTTTATATTATTTTTATTTCCGGATAATATTGTGGGTTTGTAGTTTAATAAGAAGATAAAATTTGGCACTCGCTTATTTAACGTAGGTGGTTAGTAATTTAAAATGTTGTTGTCAGCGATGCTAAGAATGAACCAAATGGGATTCCTGTTATATTTTAGTAAAGAAATGATCACCCTATATTTAAATAGATGGTGTGTCACAGATGGTATCTGAGCATAAGGTTCTAATGTCCTAGAGGATCTATGCGGCTTACTACGATTTCAGCATAACATCATTTGGCATATAGAGCTTTATTATTAGGGCTTTTGCATTCATGTTTATGTATTCGAGATTACGTTCTTTTGCTATTATTTTTGTATAGACTGTGAACTCATACAATTCGATCTGGTTTCAGATGCCACCGAAGAGAGGATGACTGACTAGGGTGTAATACCCCGTGATTTTTAATGATTTTAAAATGGGTTAAATTTTAAATTAATGGATTAATTGGATTTTATTATTAATTAATTCAGTTGGGTTTTATCCGAATTGTGGATATTAAAATATATGATTCTGAATATTCCTTGAAGATATTTAGGTAATATGTGAATGTGAAGCTATTGATATGGCTGTGTGATATTAATTCAGTAATTTGAATTTTTAGTCGGACGCGGTATGGAACATGTCGGGAATAATTTATTAAATTAAAAAGGGAGTTTATTTTTCCATCAACCTTATAGTCGTTTCTACTGTGTCGTTGCATTTGAAAGGTTTAAAATAGTCAGAAAAGTCTATTTGGATCTCGGATTTGGGTCTCGGGTCACATTGAAATGAAAAGATAACCCAAAAGGGCATTTTGGTCATTTTTATAAGGGTGATGAATAGTGATTTCGGATTTTGTCTTATTATAAGTATTTGGAGATTAAGTGTACGTGGGTTATTCATCCCTTCTACAAAAAATAGAGAAGTCATCTTCCTAGAGAAAGTGAATGGTTGCTTGGGAAGAGAAGAGTTTACTTAGGAAGGAGAAGAACTAAGAACCAAGGGTCACCACCACCATACCACCATCGAAAGTGACTGGAGAAGGGGAGAACCACCTGTGATTTACAACCCCAAAGGATCAGAACTTCATTAGGGGCAAGTGTTTGATAATTGCAATCTAAGTTTGTATATTGTCCAAGTTAGAATAGTTATAAAAAAAATGAGATTTTTCATGTTTGGAAGATGAAAAGATAAAGTTCTAAATGGATTTCTGGATAATGGAGTTATATAGGAATCAAACTCATGTTATAGTTTGAGAGTAATCCACGAAATAATCATAAATCTGTGGAAGAAATTCTGAAAACCATTGATGTGTTCTTGAAGATATTAAGTTTATAATTTTCTGGAAAAAGAGGAGATAAACATGCTTTTAATTCAAACTCTTGATGATTCTAGGATATTTAGAACATTAGAAATTTATTTATATATGTTGATATATCATGTAGTAAGGATTATAAGTCATTTGGGTTGTTAATATGAAGGTTTGATTGTTCAAAAACCCGTAGTTAAAGAAATGCAGAAAAATTGGGTTGTTACCTGAGTGATCGATCGATCGCCCCCTGCCTTCGATCGATCGACCTCCCCAGAATTCCTAAAGTTATTTCTTTTTAATGTTTATTCTTATCCCAAACCTTTTTTTAGAACTTTGGTGATTATTAATTGGATATTATGGGACCTAGGGAAGATCAGTAAGCCTTGGATAAAAATAGAATTAATATAATTGGGATTTATTTGATTAGAATGAAGATAATTAAATTGAAGTAAATTTCGGTTGCTAGATTCATGTGTTGCATTCTAATTTGTATGCATGAGGATTAAGGATAGGTCCAGTAGGTGAGATTTAATATAACACCTGGGTGGCCGAAGAATTACAATTTGAACATCAAGGACTGAGTTTAAGCTCGTTATTGATTACGCACGGACTGTGTGTAATACAAGTGCTTAGTGGTATGGCTCATGGTTAGAGATGGGAGCTCAGACCACATTTGGTTGAAAGAGGGGATGAGGTTATCCCGATCGCGTATTTGAAGTTTACGGATCTCCTCGATTGACAAATTTAAGTACTAATGCATTGGAGGGGTTCCTTATTTGGATTTCGCTTGGCGAGATGCTCCGCGCATGAACCTTAACGACGTCGGGAGTGGAGAGATGTTATAGGATGCGAGGATGTTGGTTTTGTTGATAAGTCATATAGTGTGAATGAAACACAATAGACTATGATCCATGGGATGATGGTATTCAATCCTAGTTGGTAGAAGATGTGTTTATAAGAGATTGAAAACATTCGTTTATAACCCTAATTAATGGAGAGTTTAATTCGTATTAATTCGGGAGATATGACGATGAGGACCAGTAGGGTATTAGTGATTTATTACTGAATAAATATATTGAGGAGAAACCTATTTGAACCTTGGGTAATGAGTGAGACTCTGGAATAATTAAATTAAAGAAGTAAAGTCATGATATTTTAATACGTAGGATTTGAGAGATATAATGCTACGTATGGGAATTATCTTAGGCTAATGTGAGTACCTGGTTGATATTATATTATACATATGATAATGCCTATTTGATTGATTGATGATATATGTGTATGACATACCTAGCTTATTTGCTATCGATGGGGAGGTTTGCGCATGAGGGCAGTCATATCTTGATGAATCGATGGGATTTTTTATTTGTTGCTTGAGAACATAGGTCTATGAAAGACTTATCGTGGAGTTGATAAGTCCGCTGACTGTGGGAATGTAGGTACGTGCGTGACCCGTGGGTATGAGAACTATGTTCGCCTCCAAATGTTTGTGTTGTTGATTGTGGTTCGAGGAATCCTTACAGAACCTTTAGTCGCCTATTCGGCGACCAGGGATATTGGGACATGATAGCAGAGTAATGCATTGCACCGCAGTTATGACTCGGGGTGTCGTATTATATATATATAATGAATTAAATGAATGTATATAGTGGTTAGTTCATTCTACTGTGTGACAATTGTAGATGACGGTGAATAAAGAAATAGAAGTGAATTAAGTTAATGAATGTTTATTCTTATATATTTGAAAAGCTTAATTCATATAAATGAGAAATGTATAAGAATGATTGTATAACGTATGATATGGGACATACGGGGTTACAATATGGGAGGGTAGCATAATATGGAAATTTGTGATGAGGAACGATTAACTAGGAGGTTAATAGGAAACGTTAAGTGTGCACTCTAATTGAGAGGTGAGAATAGCAAGTGAGAGTGGGATACTAACATGTACATAATAAATGCTTTATTGCACTTGTTAAATACTTGTTGTTTTAAAAATCATTTTCACAATCGGGCTTTGACCCGTTTCCTTGCATATTTTCTTTTCTATTGTACCTTGTATGTGAGGTGTCCAGCAACAGGGACGCCAACCTTAGCGGATTATGACGAGCTATGGAGTTATAGAGTATTGCTTAGACGCTTATCTTCATTTGATTCACAATATTCTCTTAGTTAGGGCATGTCTCCCAAAGGAACTCAATTGTCTCTTTTCTATCTGAGTCAAATACTCCTATAGTCATGTCATTTTAATACATTTACTATTGATGGATTACTGTAATGGATTATTATATGGGAATGTTTATTCCAATTGCTTTTAAATTCTTTTGAGTTATCTATTCGGTTACCAGTGTAGTAGAATAATATGTGTTGTGTTATTTAAACTAAAAATGGATTTTATTGAATTAAAATTTGGAATGTTTTTTTTAACACCAACTTAATTGGATATTGGGTGAGTTGTAAATGTTTTCGACAGTGATGCTAAGAACGAGCCAACTGTATATTCAGTTTTAATTTGGTATGGGACTGGCCATCCGGTATTCAATTAGGCGGGGTGTTACATAGGGTAGCGACGAGAGTTATTGAGAGAGGGGCTCAACAGGAGCCACAAGAACCACAACCACATCTACAACTGACGATCGCTGAGGTGGCATCTATTATCGCACAAGTAGTTAATGCTACTATGACTGCCATTGCACTTCATTTTCCTCTAGCCCAACCACAATAGCTAGTGGTGTCGGTTGTCCACGCACATCTGGTGTTGTCTGACTAGTAGAGTGTGAGGGAAGCATTCCATAAGGGCCACCCACCAGAGTTTTAGGGTAGTTCTTATTTGATAGTTTCATGTTAGTGGAAGAGAGAAGTTCAGCACCATCTTCGTATGGTTGAGTGTAGTGAAACTCAAAAGAATATATAGACAATGTTCAACCTTGTGGGAGAAGCTTTATACTGGTGGGATTCTATTACCACTTTTGAGGAGAGAGATGTTATACATATTTTTGAGTTTTGGGTGCAGTTTGATTGCAAGTACTTCCCATCAGTTGTCGAGATGGAAATGGGAAGGAAGTTTAATGAGTTGGTTCATGGTGACCATGCTATAGTAGAGTAATAGGAGGAGTTTACCTGTTAGGCTACCTTTATGCCAGACAAGGTGAACAACGAGGGGAAGAAGTTGATGTTCATGGATGGACTCGCCTGGAAGATTAGGAAAGACTTGATTGGTAACCCACCATTGAAGACTTATAATGAAGTCGCCAATGTCGAACTTCTTCATTGCCTAGATCATCGCTTCCATCTGAAGGGAAGCATAAGAGTGGGTGGGAGTAGCTAGTTAGGTAAGGTTGGGGGAACGGTGCCAGTGGGGCACTGCAACAGTAGTTGAGTAAGCACCAGGGGAAAGATTCCCAACATGGGTATTCGGCCATGAAATTTAGAATAGTGCATTATTGACCTGAGGATAATGGTTTCCTATAGGATTTGCTAGGTCCTCAGTAGATGCAATAACATCTTCCTCAGTGCCTTCAGCACCAAGGGAATAATGGGGGAGCCCAGCAAGGCCACGGATGCCAAGGTCAGCGTCAGGGCTAGCCAGAGGTAGGGTGGCTTTCGAAGTCATTTCTTTATCTAGGGGTAGACGGGTCACAAGAGGAAAGAAGTACCTAAGTAAAGTACCACAGATAAATAACCAGTAGGGGTAGCAGGCACAGTTACATCCTGCGGCACTAGCTACATCAGCCCCATGACCGCAAGGGCAGTTATAATATGGATGTGTCTATAAAGTTCGAAATGCAGTCATGCCTCAGGCACAGCAGGCACTGCTTATAATTAAGGGTATGTTTCCTTTTCATGTACACATGGGTAGGGTGTTGTTTGATACATAAGCTTCACATTCATTTATAGCCACCAGATTTGCATGCATAATAGGTCTATTAGCGGAAACCAATAGTGTTCTTATGTGCGTAGACTCACGATTGGGAAGCAGAGCCCTTATACACTTGATTTCTAGGGGTGTACATATTTATGTTTGGAGACTATGTTTAGCCACCGACCTACTAGGGTTAGATATGGAGGGGTAAGATGTCATTTTAGGCATGGATTGGTTGGTAGGATATAGGGAAATGGTAGATTGCTATGGGAGGACTATCGTATTTTTCATTATGGGAGAGGAGATTTTTCTAGTGGTGATGCCTCTACCTGAGGGAGGATCGACCACTCACTTGTAATACATTGAGGAGGGGACCTCACGAGAGGTGGTAATCTCTTTGGACTCGATTTTAGTTGTTACGAAGTTCAAGGATGTATTCTAGGAGATACATGAAATTCCATCAAGTCGGAAGAATGAGTTTTTGATTGACCTAGCACCTAGGATAAGTCCATTTTCACGTTCACCGTATCGTAATGCCCCACTAAAAATGTGGGAGTTTAGGGATCAGATTTAGCAGCTCTTGGGACATGGCATTATTCGGCGAAGTACAATGCCATGGGGCGCATCGATATTATTTATGATAGAGAGATGGTTTATTTTGCTTGTATGTAGACTGCACGGAGCTGAAGAATGTCACAATATGGAATAAGTACCCATTACCTCGAATCAATGACATATTTGATTAGTTGAGAGGAACATCATTCTTCTCAAAGATATATTTGTGATCAGGATATCATCAATTGCGCATCAGGGAGGAGTATGTTCTTAAGATCTCATTCCTGATGCGGTATGGGTCGTATGATTTTAGGGTGATGCTATTCGGACTAATAAATGCGCCAAAAGTGTTCATGGACCTCATGAACAGGGTATTCAGGGAGTTCGTTGACTAGTTTATGATTGTATTCATATAGGATATAACGTTTTATGTTCGTACTGAGGCTGAGCACGTAGATCATTTGCATATGGTTCTACAGATATTAAGGGGCCGTCAACTTTATGCCAAGTTCGAGAAGTATGGATTCTAGCTTCATGAGGTGCAAGTTTTTGGGCACATTGTATTGAACAGGGGTTTTTTGTATATTAGAGTAAAGTATTAGCGGTGAGGGATAAGGGGCAGCCCATGACACCAACAAAGATTCGAAGCTTTTTGGGGATGGGCGGGTATTATTTCCACTTCGTAAAGGGCTTTTTGAAGAGTGCGGTCCATTGACTAATCTAACTCGCAAGGGGGTGTCATTCGTTACGGATGACTATTGTCAGTTAGCTTTTGACGAGATAAAGGATAAATTAACTTTAGCACCCATACTCGTACTATCTAAGGGAGGAGTGGAGTATCATGTTTTCATGGATGCGTCTCTACAAGAACTTGGGGGTGTATTGTAGCAAGAAGATAGGGCTATAGTGTATGCATCTCGAAAGGTTAAACCCCACGAGATGAATTAACCCACTTACGACTTGGAGTTAGTAGCAGTTGTGTTGCCTTGAGGATTTGGATGCATTACCTTTTAGGGGAGAAGTTGTGACACCCGGACTAATTTAATCACGGGTGATCAATCCTTTACTAAAATAAACAGGATTCTCGTTTCGTTCATTCTTAGCATCATTGTTGAGAACTTTTTGTTCTAATTACTAACCACATATGTTAAATTAAACCGGTGACACATTTTAACTTTCATTAACATAAATTAACATGCGGAAGTAAAATAATTTAAACCATTCACAGAATAGATAAGATCTAGAACATAAATAATTTAAACCATTCACACAATAAATTAACATTCGTAAGTAAAATAATTTAAACCATTCACACAAGATAATATAAATAAATGTCGAATTAATCATCGGGTCCAAGTCAAAAATCCAAACCGTAAGTTTGCTGAAATAAATTTGAACCCTAATATATAATCTGGTAAAACGAATGTGAATAAAAGTAATGTCTGAGGGGGCAACGCACCTGAATGAAATACTGAAATAATCTTATCTAGGAATGAATAACTGAAGTGTCAACACAAAGTCATGCGTGCATCCACAAGTGCTTCAACTACGCGTCCATGGAATGAATCATCAAGCTGGGCGTCCCTTTTGCAGGACAACTAAACTATTTTGAAAATGTATTTCACACGGGTCTGAGCCAAAAACCTTTGAAAACATTTAGCAAGCATTTAAATCGCAATTTAAAACAGTTATTAAATATACATGTGAGTTTAGCGTACACTCCCTTGAGTTCTTTACCTCTCCACTAAAGTGCGCATCTAACGTTTCCTACTTATCTAACCTAGTTATGCTACCCAGTGTAACTATATATAAGTATCTAACTCATAATAGGTTTAGTTACCCCGTACTGCCCATATAGTACGTTATCGTTTTATCAATAATTAACATTTATCGTATGTTGTTATTAAACCATTTCATTCAGTTCTCCACTTAATTTACTTTCCAGATATAGAATATGTATCTTTCTATCATCACTCATAAGTAGATTTGACACACAAGCATATATATATATATATACTACGACATCTCTCGGACAGGCAACTGTGATGCATTGCACACTCTGCTATATGTCCATGTACCTCTCGTACTATATCAATGACTATTATAAGGAAACAAATTTAAAAATTGAGTCCACATGAAGTTTTGGATTAATTTAAAAAAAAAATATTTGAGTAATAGGATAAAGTGTTTTACCTCAAAACTATGATGTTTGGCGAGTTGAAGACATAGCGGCTAAGAATTTAAAGGTTTCATCGTTGCAGGTTTTCATGCCAAATTTTTATGTCATAAACATCTGGATTCCAATGTCTCTAAAAGGTATGAATGCATTTATTGTATATATAGAGAGAGAGATTTGGATCCTTCTATTAGGTGTAAGTAATTTTTTTTATTGGATGTTAAATTTTTTTTGAATTCATATTATCTAAATATTTTCTTCTCGGACACGTTTTCATAGAAAAATCATAACTAATTCAAAAAAATCAAAAAAACATGAAACTGGTGACCACACGTTCGTATCGAAATTATCTACAATCATGGCCTGAACTGTCATTCGAAATGTCATCCGAACAACTTTGGCATTTCGTTCGAATGAGATTCAATTATCGTTCGAACGAGATTTCACTTTTTTCCTGAATTCTCGGTAGAAAGTCGTTCGAAGGACCTCGTTCGAATGACCTTGGAGCAGTTTTCGTAAGACTTTTCATACTTTTTATGGGCTCTTGAGAGAAAATATCTTATAAGAAAAGTCCCTTGGTGTTTGTTTTATTAAATTGTTTTGTGCTGCGACATTATTCTGAGGTATTGGTGGACTCCAACATTATCGACTAGGCGGTGGTAGAAAAGCAAAAGAGCATCAAGGCTTGAAGGGATTCGAGTCAAGGAAGTAAGTCACTTGTCGTGTCTTTTGTAAAAATACTACACTCAGCGGATTTATAGGCAGGGTTGTCCGAGGTTTTTCCCATTTTGTGTTTTCCTCGTATATTGCGTCGTAGTGTGATTGTGTTTATGTTATCTTGCAAAATTCACCTAGATGCATTCTTACGTTTAATCAAGATAAAATTTGGTTTTAAGCACAAATTAGATTAATTTAGTGCTAATTATGTTTGTGTAAAATTTAGTTTAATATAATTCAAGATTGGACTTAATTAATTTCAAAAAATTCATGTTTGTTTTGTTTGGCCATATTTAGACCTTGAATTAAATTAATTCTTGTTTAATTGAATTTTAAATATTTGTTTAGTTTAATCACATTTTAATTTTGAAGAAATTAAAATTTGATTATTTTTCAAAGAAGTTTAAAATTTGGAATTCCTTTTTGAACCATCCTATTGAAGAAGATTTTTAAAATTCATATCTTCTGAGAACCTAGGTTCTAACAAGTGGTATCAGAGATGGTTACACTAAAATATTGTGTGATCCTAATTTTTAGGATTTTTTTTGGAAAATATGCATTTTTCAAAATTTCCTTTTTTGATGGTTCTAGCATGCTTGCACCTGACTCATCTCTTGCTAAATCTTATGAGTAATTGCTTGCGTGCTGGTCATGCTTAATGAGATATTCTTGCTAGTTGAATGTATGTTTGTCATTTTCTAGTTCATGCTTCATTATATATGCCTTGCTAGAATTATGACTTGTTTGTCTTTTATATTTTATCTTCATCATTCTTGTTGGTATCATATGAATAATACAAAAGGATTTTCGTTTCCCTTTTGGGTGATTATTTTTTTTGGTTAAAACTTTGAAAAACTCAAAAATATTTTTGGGTGTGTGTATATAGCTGAGTTTTACACACTTTTTGTGGCATGTACTTGTGTTGAATCCTCATTTTCCGCCCCCATGTGGCAAGAACTTTTAGTTGTGTATTTCCGTTCTTAAATTGTTCTTTATCATGGTTACATGGAGTAGTTTGTATTTGAATTACTTAATGGATTCTAATTTTATGCCTCTTTTGCACACATGCACGAGCTCACTAGAATTTTAACTTCACGTGAATATCTTAGCTAAGTGAGATGTTGTCCTACCCATTTAGTCATCTACATATTTTGTGACTTTGGAGGATTTGTGGATGTTATACCATTGCACATGAGATTTACGTGTGAAAAAAATGTATATATGATAGTGCACGGGGAAGGGCTACGAAAGAAACACTTTTCCTTTGCAATTAAACCATCGTTTAAATCGGACCTAAAAAGGTGTGGCATTGTAAAAAGTAGCCAAGGTCCATCAGCCTTAAAAATAAAATGGCATGAAAGAGAAAAATTTGCCAAGGCCAATACTGTTTACTCTGATATTTTCATTCAAAAGAAAAGAAAAGAATATTATTATCTTGAGAGAGTTTGAATGGAATATCAACGGTTTTGCACAATGACTTTGTATCCTAGTTTCACTATTTTGTCAAGATTCTATTGGTTTGTAAAATCATCGATATGCTAGGCATGTATGCATTGTGCTTTTTTTTCCGTGAGTTCATCTATTTTATCACATGAGGCTTTATATATGTTTGATAAATTTTGCCATCAAATGGAACTCCTTGAACATGTTTAAGTGATTGGGCCATAATTTAATTGTTGTTAGTTCACCCCCCTTCAATTTCATTTTCATATGACACATTTATGCTATAAGAGTGTGAAAAACTCATTTTATTTTATGTTGTGTCATTTGTGGTGTTTATATCTATATATATGTACTTGTGCTTCCTTCATATCTATGTGTGTGTGTGTGTGTATATATATATATATATATATATATATATGTTATTATTGGGTTGCGTTGAGTCTTTGCCTTGATAACTAGTCCATGTATGCATTGATTTCAAGTAGGTATATATCTTGTTGCAAATTTTATTTTGATATCCCTTTCTTATTGTAATACATTATAGGTGGTATCTTTTTCCCATCGCATCGTATAGTTGATATATATTAATCTTTGTATGGATTAGTTGCATCTCATTGTTGCCTATATGTTTTCATGTCCGTATCTCTTTATTCACCATTGCATGATATACTTGTTTTTTCGTTATTCTTATCCCTTGTTTAATTTTGGGGGAGTATTTGAGTTAATTGGGGAGAAATAAGTCATTTTTATAATTCTTGAACCTTTGTTTATTCCTGAACAAAAGGGGGGAGAAATGGTATCTAAACCTTTAGTTTAGGGAGATTTAACTTAGGGGAAACGCATCCTTCTTAGGTAAATCATGTTAGATAAAGGGGGAGAATTAATTAAGAGGGAGAATTTTTTTATATTTAATCTTTTGATATTTCGTATGCATTTAATGGTGTGTTTAACTGTGCAAGTTTTCATCTTAAGCCAAAAACTTTTAAAGCGTCAAAGTGTTTCATCCTATGTGTCTAGTCAAGCAAATGTATTTTTTTATTTTTGGGTTGTGTATTTTTAGATGAGCTTAACGACCCTTAGGATTTTGTTTTTGATTTTGTCTCGAAAAAACCAAAGGGGGAGTTTGTAAGGACACAAATTTCTAATTGAGTCCATATGTAGTTTTGTCTTAATTCCAGACAAAACTATTTGAGTCATAGTATAGAGTGTCTTGCCTCAAGCTTATGATGTTTGAAGAGTTGAAGACGTAGTGGCCAAGAATTTAAAGGTTTCATCATTGTCAGTTATCATGCCAAATTTTTACATAATCAACATTTGGATTCCAAAGTCTCTAAAACGCATGAATGCATTTAATATATATAGAGAGATGTGGATCCCTTTATTAGGTGTTAGTATTTTTTTATTGGATGCTAATTTTTTTTTGAATTCATACTATCTAAATATTTTCTTCTCGGACACCTTTTCGTAGAAAAATCATAACTAATTAAAAAAATTAGAAAAATACGAAGGCGGCGGCCACACGTTCATATGGAAAATATCTACAATCATGGTCTGAAATCTCGTTTGAAAGGTAGTTCGAACGACTTTGGCATCTCATTCGAACGAGATGCCAAAGTCGTTCAAATGAGATTTAAACGAGATTTCTCTTTTTTTTCCAAACTCTCATTTAAAGTCGTTCAAATGAAGTACTTCGAACGACCTGGGAACAGTTTTCGATAGTTTTTTTTGTTTCCCTCCCATTTTTTCACTACTTTACCCCACTACTTTTTATGAGATTTAAGAAGTTAGGGAATAACTTTTTTAACAAGTCTTTTCATACTTTCTATGGGCTCTTGAGAGAAAATATCTTCTAAGAAAAGTCCCTTGGTGTTTGTTTTATCAAATTGATTAATCTTTAGAACAAAACCAAGTTTACACCCATAGTTTATTTATATCCAAGTTTCACACACACACACACACACACATATATATATATATATATCTTTGCTTGGAGATAGTTTGGCATCGAGTTCTTCTCTACCCATTAAGGAGATAGTTTAACTTCCTTCTTTATCCCAGAAAGGATGTTGTTTTGTGCTGCGACATTCTCTTACAGTGAAAGTCACTGTGTGTGGGTTAACGGCAGTTGTGCCCCATCGGCGGCAACCAGGGTGTTGGTGGACTCCAACATTATCCACTAGGTGGAGGTTGAAGAGAGAAGGAGCATCAGGTCTTGAAGGGAGTCGAGTCGAGGAAGTAAGTCTCTTGTCGTATCTTTTGTAAAAATATCGTAATTAGTGGATTTGTAGGCACGGTCGTCCGAGGTTTTTCCCGTTGTGGGTTTTCCTCGTACATTGCGGCGTAGTGTGATTGTCTTTACTTTATTTTGCAAAATTCACCTAGATTCATGCTTCGGTTTAATCAAGATAAAAACTTGTTTTAAAACAAATTAATTTAATTTGGTGCTAATTATGTTTGGGTAAAATTTAGTTTAATATAATTCAAGATTGGAATTAATTAATTTGGCAAAATTTATGTTTGTTTGTTTTGGCCATATTTAGACCTTGAATTGAATTAATTATTGTTTAATTGAATTTCAAATATTTGTTTAGTTTAATCCTATTTTAATTTGGAAAAAATTAAAATTTGGTTATTTTGTAAAGAAGTTTAAAATTTGGAATTCCTTTCTGAACCATCCTATTAAAGAAGATTTTTAAATTGACATTTTACAGGAACCTACGTTCCAACAACTATTGGTTAATAATGTCTCTTCGAACCATGAATTGAACAAGCACATATTGGAGGCGAAGATAGTCCTAAGTCTTTGGACTATGCACATACCTAACGTGCCCAAATGAATTGGCGGTTTCATTATTACACTCACATAATGACCCAGTATAAGTTCTATGTATTGGGGCACACATACAAACCTCGCTGGAATCGCCATGGTGGGATCGCCCACTACACAGGACCTTAGTGATAACAATCAACGTAGGTATGCTAACACACAATATAAATCATATAATAGGCATTCACACCACCTATATATATATACATGTTCAGTATAGGTATACACGCAATCCATAATAAAAATATGTGCGTGGTACATGTGTCTTGAATACCCACCTTACTATCAATTTCCCGAGTATTATTCTCTACCCGAAGGGTCCTAGTTAACCCTTAATTTATTTTAGTTGTTAAATCATTCATACCCTACTGGTATAAATCATTGTTTTACTCACACTCATCGTAACCCGTTCTAAGTCTCGTGAATTCGTTTAACATTAAATTATGGGCGATTAATTCTAGCCTTACCCTCATTTTGGCTAAGTCACAATCCTATAATATGTCTACTGGAAGTCAATATATCCATCACTATAGTTAACAATTAGCCAAAAGTCCCTTAAATAATTATCCGCAAGTTAGGGATATAAACAAAAGAAACTTAGCAATTATGGATAATCGAGTCGATTCAGTGAAGAGACCGAATCGAGTCTCTTTCTAAATCGATCCTCTCTCTGAACCGAATCGATTCGAAATTCCACATCTCATCTTTTTCCTTTATCTGTTCGAGTTTTATTAAGTTTTGATTCTCCAAATCATCTTGCAATAATCCCAAACTCCAAACCAACATACTTAAGCATTAAATAAGAGTATATAGCGAATTTCTAATGCAACTAACACATTCAATCCTTACAAACTTACCCAATAATAGATTAAACCCATATTTATATCAAAAGCCTAGTTCATGTGTTTATCATGCATATTCAATTATATATCTAGATTTCTATCATGTTCATCATCATAATTGTTCTAGTTTCGTACTACTTGTCTTTATGGATTCATTCTACTTGCAATCATATCCTAAATCATGAGTGTTATTCATTAAATCCCAAGAATATCATCAATAATCATAAAATTTAAAGCCCTACACTATATGGGCCTTATAACTTAATTAAAAACATTCGAGATAAAATACTTTCCTCTTATGAAAATGGTATGATTTCGTTTTCAGATGTTAAGAGTATTTGCCTCCGCTTTCGATCAATAGTCCAATGGTAATGGTGGTACAAGAATTATGTTGAAATCTTCAAGAATCCTCTCTTATGATCCCATAATACTCTCTCCTACCACTTTTTTGGCCTCTTTTAGTTTTCATAGGTTCTAACCCTATCCTCTTCAATTTATTTGCTGATATAACATTTAGAAATTCGTAGCTCTCTCAACCCTAGGCTACCAAAAGAACGAAACCCCCTCACATGGTGTCGGGTTGGTCTAAAATTGCCCCGACTATTTCGACCCTTTCGAAATCAATCATCACCTCGAAATCTCTACCCGAGTCTCTCTACTCAATTTCTCTATCTCGAACTCAATTTAATCTACACATGATTTCCAATTGAGATATAATGTAGTCACGTCAATATCACTCGCTATGATGTACACTAATTATTTACTATTCACGTAGTAATTTTATTCCGTCAATATTAATCATTAACACGCCCGATTAATATTTTAATAAACATATAATAATTAATTCAATTAAATCAAGGCATACTTGAAATTAAAAAATTACCTAAATTAATTAAATTCTATATACTTAGAAATAAGGGTTATTACAGCAGTTTAGTTTGTTGACAGACCATAAGTCTCTACAATATATGTTCAAGCGGAATGATTTGAATATGCGACAGAGAAGATGTTTTGAGTTCGTGAAGGATTACCAGATTGATATTCAGTATAATCCGGGGAAGGCTAACGTTGTGGTGAACGTGTTGAGCAGATGACCTACTGGAATGTTATCAACGGTTTGGAAATCTAAGTGGGGTGAGGTTCGACATGATGACGAGGTTTCCAGAGCTTGTATGTTAGTTTGGCTATCACACCCAATATCGTTATGGGGGTAGTGAAAGCCTGGGCCGGGAACCAGTTTGTCAGGATAAGGTGACACGGTTATTAGTGGATGGGTTGGAGTCCTACTCGATCAGTTTCAAGGCAGGCTTCCGCTTCAATGGGGGACTTATCATTCCGTCGGATGCGTACATGAGACATGTAGTATTGATCGAGTCTTATGGTTTGAGGTTTGCTGTACATCCCAACGGGGATAAGATGTACCTGGATATTTGCAAGCAGTATTGGTGGTTGGGGATGAAGCGACACATAGAAGATTTTGTCTCGAAGTGTGCTACTTATGAGTTAGTTAAAGTTGATCACCAAAAATCATATGGGTTACATACATTGGAAATTCTGGTTTGTAAATGGGAGCGCATTGCGATGGACTTCATTACTGGGTTACTGACATCATAGAAAGGCCATGACTCCATATGGGTGATTGTGGATCGATTTACCAAGGTGACATATTTTCTACCAGTTTGTACAGATTATGCAATGAGGCAATACACGTAGATGTTTATTATTGAGGTATTGAGGTTGCTTATAATATGGGGTGTTAATTAATATCGTGTCGGATCCGAAAAATATTTTTATCTCCCAATTTTGGCAGAGTTTTCAGGAGGCTATGGGCACTGAATTTCAATTATGTAATGCGTATCACTCGTAGAATGATGGGAAAATTAAGCGTGTTAATCAGATGTTGGAAGATATGCTCAGGAAATGTATACTCGACTTTGGGGAGGTTGGGAGAAGTACCTTTCGCCGGTGGAATTTGCATATAGTAATCCATGTTAGTTTACCATCGGCATGGCGCCGTTTAAGGTGCTTTATGGATGGTCTAGTTGTTTGCCCATTTATTGGTTAGAGGTGGGAGACTACAAGCATTTGTGATCAGAGATGATCCAGTATACGACTGTCAAGATTGATCTTATTCAGCGATGCATTCAGAGAACTCAGGATAGGCAAAAGAGTTACAGGGATGCTAATATGAGGAACATAAAGCTGGATATAAGAGATCAGATCTTGGTGTGGGTATCTCATATGAAGGGAGTCATGAGATTCAGGAAGAAGGGGAATCTAAGTACGAGATCGGTTGGGCCCTTAATGATCATTGAGAGCTTGGGAGCACTCACATATAGGTTGGGTTTTCCAGAGAATCTATAGCAGATCCATGATGTGTTTCATGTGTCATTGTTGAAGAGGTCTCAGAGGAGTGAGAGGGACTATTGGCACTTTTTATTACAAGAGATATACTTTCATCCAGACATCTCATATTAGGATAGACCGATCAATATTTTGGATCGTAGTGAGCAGAAGTTGTGGTCAAAGGTGGTGCCCTTGGTTCGGGTTCAGTGCGGTCACCATAATATAAATGAGTCGATATGGGAACGGGAAGATGATATGCGTGATAAGTATCAAGAGTTATTTACCGCAACTATCTCTAAATTCCGAGGTCAAAATTCTTTTATAAGGGGGGAAGTATGTAACACCCCACATTTTTGAACATTTAGAATTTAATTAATCTATGCATTTTTAAATTACAAGTGTGTGGTATTCTAATTAAAATACAATATTGTGAGTTTGTTAAATATTGATCGATAGAGATTATGATTAATATTTATAAAATAAATGTACTAAGTGTGAAGAAAATAAAATGTGATAATTATTATACGTCGTATTGAGGAATGCCGGAATTAGAGAGTTTATAACCTAAGATTAGAGTTATTGGAAACCATTATCATTTAAGGAAAACCCTAAGAGAGAAGAGAAGAGAGACCATAAGAAAGGGTATGATAAGAGTTCTTAATCCAACCTACAACATTTTTCACCACCGTTGTCGCTGGAATCAAGAACGGAGCAAGGAGAAGACACCTACATCATCTTGCAACAAAAATCAGACCACTCAACCCTAAGGAAAGTTTTTAAATTTTCAATTCTATTGAGAACATATACTATCCATAATGGAGTAGAGTTAACATTTCATAAAATCAAGTTTTTTGGAATGTATATTGGGGTTTGATTCGTTCTTTCTTGGGATATCATCTTAGAAATCAACCTATTGTTAATGTAACATGAAATTTGAGATTTGGGTTTAAAAGAATAATATAAATCTGAGTTATTGATGATGAACATGCCAAAAAAGTAAACCTAGGGTATATATGAATAAAGTGAGAATGTAATCATGTATAATGTTCATTTCATGATTATTTGAAAATATGACTACATTGGAAATTGTTTAAACATTACTATATGAAGTCTCGTTAATTTGGTTGGGAACTTGGATGAGTTCGATGGAGGTTTGGTTGTGTAAAAATAGAATAAACACAAGGCTGGAGAAGACGATCCAAAGAGGTATCGATCAATGAATCGAGGGATGTCAATTGATCGATGAACCGATTGATCAATCAATTTTGTCGATCGAACGATGATTGCTGCAAATGGGAATTTTATTGATTTGTTTAGTTTTCTTCACCAATAATTAATGGGGTACTTTGGTAATGGTTTATGAATTATAAGAGGACTTGGGGAATTTTAGTAGAGTTGTAGTTAAAGCTTCAACATAGTCATATTACGGGTAAAATGAGATCAGGACCGAAGAGATTAAACAAATATGTTGAGTATCGAGAATTTAAAAATAGGTTACGGGAAGCATAGATGATTACCCAAAATTGGTACCGGTAGGGTAGTTATGTATTAACTACAGAAATGACTTAACAATAAGTAGGACTCTTTCGGTAGGGAGTGATACTATGGAAAACAAGAAAATAATGTTAATTGTGAATCATTTGTACGTTGGGTTTCGGGCCATACATAAAACATACTGGATATATTTATAGGTTTTGTGTATACCTATTACGTGCATTCTTATGTGTACAAGCATACCAATGTTTCCTGCTATCATGGGAGTGTCACACGCAGTGGGAAATCGCACCTTGGCGATGCCAGTAAGGTATGGATTGTGTGCACCAGAACAAAGATCTTAGGGCTTGACCACTATTTTAGTGTACAATAGTGTGACCGGTCATTTAGGTACGTTAAATATGTACGTAGACCAAAGGCGTAGTACTATGTTTTCCTCCGCTATGTGTTTATTTGATTTATGGTTCGAGGGTGATTCTGAACCTGTAGTCCATGATTTGGTACGTGAGGTACACGTACTCGGTAGCAGAGTATGCATGCATCGCGGTTCTCATTCCAATGATATTATAGTTGTATATATATACACACACACACACGTGTGATTTAATCTACTCTTGTGTGGTATAGAAGATATAAATAGTTAATATTTAAAGTAACTTAAGTAAGAGACTCTTAATGAATAGTTCATCAATAATATTTGGTTAATACCGATTATGGTTTTACGGTAGTGTGTCGTACGTTCGATATGGATGAGCTAAGCATATTAGTGGTTAGTTAGATGCTTACGGTAACTAGTTAGAGTGGGTAGCATAACTAGGTTGCTTTAGTAGGAGACGTTAGGTGTGAATGATAGTTGAAAGGTTAGGAACTCACGGGTGTGAGTGTGAAGCTAAAGGGTGTTTAATAACTTCTCTTAATACATTTTGTATACTCGAAAATATTTTTCAAAGGTTTTGGGCTCTGACCTGTATCAAATATATTTTCAAACCTTTTTGTTGTCCAGCCATAGGGACGATAGGCATGATGATTCATTCGAGGGATGTGTAGCTGCAACTATTGTGGAGGCCTGCAAGACTTCATTAGACGCTTCAGTCATTTCATTCCTAGTCTATGATTCATATTCAGTTATTTTAGTTAGGCATGTTATCTATTTAGTTCATACTTTTTATCGGATTTATCCCTTTCAGTTTCAGACTTTTTATTTAGACTGACTTCATTTCAGTTGGATTTATGACGTGGAGTTTGGATTTGTATTCGATGGTTTATTTGGTAGTTATTCATTTATTTATTTAGTTATTTAATCATGCGACGTTCTAGACTTTAGTTATTGTGTGAATGGTTTATATTATTTTTATTCCCGCATATTGTTGTGGATGTGATGTTTAATAAAAAGATAAAATTTGGCACTAGCTTATTTAACTTAGGTGGTTAGTAATTTAAAACTTTGTTAGCAGTGGATCTATGAATGAAACAAATGAGATTCCAGTTTTATTTTCTTAGAGGATTGATCTCCCTATATTTAAATTTACGGGGTGTCACAGTCTTCTAGCCAGACACATTTCGAATTCCGAGGACGGAATTCCATTACTAGGGGGAAGAATGTAACACCCTGCATTTATAGAATAACTTTTTTTTATAGGAATCAAATTAAATCCATGAATTTAAATAAATCGAGTTGTAAATAAAGAAAGTAAAAGTTATTTCATGTCATATGAATTTGACTCTGCATGATTGAATAATCTCAATTAGAAATATTGCATGTGCGTTAAATAATTGGTATATGAGATGTGACACAATTAGAAAGTGTACTTCTTAAATAAAAATAATTGGGACACGTTTCGAGAGGCTTTATAAGATCGTTTTGATATTTTAGACCTTTATAAATTGTCCCGTGGTATATATATATATATATATATATATATATATATATATATATATATATATATGAGTTAGGAGGTTATTGGTCTAGTCGAGTTTTGCATTTGGGCCCATTTGGTGGTCCAAAGTTTACGCCTATGGACTAACTAGGGATTAATGTATAAGTTATATTAATTAGGAGGTTAAACATCTCCTATCACAATATCCAAGAACAATAATTACAACCTTCGGAAGAGAGAGGCAAGAACCTTAGCTGTGGTATTGTGAGTGGAAAGTTCAAGAAAAATATTAAGGAAACCGTCAATAAATCATCCGAGAACTCTAGAAAGAATTATCTTGGTAACTTTATTTACTCCAAAATACTTTCTTGATTCATCATGTCTTGTATCCCATGCAGAAATTCTAGAAATTTATGAATTTGTGATGATTTGATGATGATATTAAACTATTTTCATAAAGGGTTAGATTATGATAATAGAATAGAAATCTAGAATTTTGGATGGTAGATTATATGGGTTTAAAGTTATAGTTTATCATATTATATGACCCTTCTTACGAATATTATGATAAATTCACATCTAGAGATTTTATCGATGATTAAAGTTCTGAGATTCCTATAAATTATAATGCTTGAATTTGGTAGAAGTTAGAGGATTTATGGACACCAATTGGAAATTGCATGAACACACATATAACTTGAATATCTGTGATTTAGGACTTGAACGAGATTTTAAAATGCGTAATAAATGACCCTAAGAGGGTAAAAAAAATCATGGGCACTGATATTGATAATTTTATTTAGGTTTAAACCATTGGAGTCATGTTTGGTTGTAAGATTTAGATTCCCGTTCTTAACAAAAAATTATGGGAAATAGGGGCTACCGATAAGGGCCAAACTAGTTTGCTCCCTGGGCTGAACCGATTTGGTTACTGGAGAGATTAGTCGTGAGGCCCATGGCTCTATCCGGGGAAATTTCAGGTGTCCATACGAGAAACCATGTACGGATAACTATGGAATTTATTAAAAATAGAATTGTGATATTACTAATAAAGGTGGAAATTAAATTTACTTGATGGTTACTTGTATTTCATAAGATAAGAAATTTAATAATTTACGTGATCGTTAATTATTACCTAAGGATGATTATAGACAATCCTTATGGGGAAGCTAGGGGGAGTTATTAGAATAATTACCAATGTAATATGTAACTATATTTTTGTGTTGACACACATATGTTCGCGGACTATCCTATCGACAGAGGTACACGCATTCGGGACCGTAGAACACATCGACACAGGTGTTCTAGGCGTATTGTTAGTCATATCCTAGGTACTACATAGCAGTACCACTTATTAGAGATAACTATTGATGATGAGATCCATCTGTCATCGCTTGTGCAATGGTGTATTATGTAGGTACCGCCGCAACTATATGTGTATTGTGTCGTCCATTTTTGGATAGGAGACTCCTTCGAACTTACCGATAGAGAACGAATGAGACACCATTAATAGATGCCTTAGTATCGCATATATATAATTAAATACATACACACACACACACACACATGTGTCACCTAACGGTGTACTTAGAAATTATCGCCTAAATTATAGGCACACTCTCTCCCTTTTCCGGGCTCACCGCCAGGTGACACATGTTCAATCCGCACACACACACACACACACACACACACACACACACATATATATATATATATATATATAATGCTCTTGTGCGGACCGTACATGTGTCACCTAACGGTGTACTTAGAAATTATCGCCTAAATTATAGGCACACTCTCTCTCTTTTCTGGGCTCACCGCCAGGTGACACATGTTCGATCTGCATTCTTAAAATGCGGACTAGTCCGCACAAGAGCAAGACTATATATATATATATTAAAAATGAATGAAATTAATTTCGGAGTCTAATGATGTGGACTATAAAATACAAACCCAATACTACATATTTTGTACGATGATTGATTACGTCCCTTTATGGGTAGTATGTCTAGGGTGAATTGAAAAATAGTAACTTGAATGTAGATAATTCTATTTCAGTGTTTTATCTTGCTAAATGCATTCTTACACTATCATTAGTATTTATCCATCATTTGTATTGGGATTTGGGTGGTTATATGTGTAGCATTATTTTTTGATGCAGAGTGATACATGTTATGTATATGAGTGACGATGGGAAGTGATCACTTTGAATTCACTGTACTTTTCCACAATAAATTTAGTAAGTAGATTTTTTCACACTCTAGGGCGCTGACAAAAATCATAATTTTTTTCTCCCCCCAAGTGCTCCTAGATAGGGTTAGTTAGCAGAATTGTTGACAAATTATCCTTAAAATCTTACTATAGGTATCAGATTTTGAATTACTGATTCTAGATTTGATTGCTACACTCCTACGGTTCTTTTTTACTTTTGGATTATTGTATGAGCATAAACCCAAAGTCTATTTCATTTCTTGCTGGTAGGAAACACTTATGAGTATGTTGGTACTTACGTGTACTATGTGGACATTGGATTTTTTTATTTCCTTGGATGTTAATTTAAATTGAGTTCCGAACTCAATCATTCTTTACAAATAAATTTTTTATTTGGTTAGGTTCTAAGAACGATATAGATTGTATAACAAGCCCCAACTTCGGCGTACTGCGTTTGGCCAACCCTTATGTGAAAAAATGGGGGTTGTTACAGTTGTGGCACCGGATGATTATTGTGGCACCTCGCCATTTAAATATAGGGTGATCAGTTCTATAGTAAAATAAAACAGGAATCTCATTTGGTTAATTCTTAGCATCACTGTCAAAAACATTTTAAGTTACAAGCCATCTAAGTTAAATCAGTCCGTGTTAAATTTTATCTTGCATTAAAACTCAACAATTTAAATCATTTACTTAAACCAGTCCATAAATAAAATATTGTAATCCATTCACACAACAACTAAATACTAGAACATCACAGGATTAAATAACTAAGGAACAAGTAAATAAAAGTCGAATATACCTTCGACACCAAATCTCAAATCCAAACTATAAATCCAACTGGAATAAAATAAATCTAAATACAATGTCTGAACTTGAAATAAATGAAAATTAATACTTGTCTAGGAATTAAATAATCGAAGCGTCTACTCAAGTACTGCATGCCCCCAAAAGTGTTGTAGCTATGCATCTGTGGAATAGAATGTCATGTCTGGCGTCCTTGTGATTGGACACTTAAAAGCTTTGAAAATGGATTTGATTTGAGTCAGAGACCAAAACCTTTGAAAAATATATCCAATCATTTAAAAGTTCAATAAGAACAGTTATTGGATATACATGTTAGTTTCGCGCAAACTCCCTTAAGTTTCAAATCTCGCATCTATAGTGCTCACCTAACGTCTACTGCTAATCCCCCTAGCTACGGTACCCAGCCTAACTAGTCCTCGTAAGTATCTATATAACCATGAATACGCTTATCTCCTTTGTACCTCCCATACAATAAGCTTAGAACAAATAATCAATATTATTCAAATATTATTATTGAGCTATGAATAAAGTTTCTCTTACTTAAGTTAGTTTCGATATACACTATCTATTTATTCTACATCCACACAAGAGTAGAATAAATCACACGTGTGTATATATATATCACACTATTTATATATACAACTAAAGCATCCTCATAATGGAAACTGCGAAGCATGCATACTCTCTTATCAAGTCCGTGTACCTCACGTACAAATCAAGGACCATCGGTTTGGAATCACCCTTGAACCATAAATCAAATCAACACATATTGGAGGTGAACATTTTTATAATACTTTGGGTTATGCCCATACCTAGCATACCCAAATAACATGTCGATCCCATTATTCTACCCTCGAATAGTGAGCCGCCCTAAGTTTTATGTTTTCGACCACACATCCAGACCTTCCTGGCATCGCCAAGGTAGGATCGCCCACTGTGCATGACCTTCGGTGATAGCTGGCAGCTTAGGTATGTTCACATATATAAGAAAACATATAATTGGCATACACACTACCTATAAATATAACCAGTACATTTTACGTCTGTCCCGAATACCCAACGCATTAAAGATTCGCACTAAAGGTTATTTTCGTGTTCTTTCGAGTATCACTCCCTACACGAGGTTCCTAGTTATCCTTTAATAAATTTTATTAGTTAATTTATCACTAACCTAGAGGTTTTAAATCTTTGGTTATCATTTACGCTTCTCGTAGCTCGTTTCTAAATCCTCGACACTTAACATATTATATTAATCCCATAGGCCCTAGTTTCATATTACACTCATTAGGACTAATACAAAGCTTTAATTATTGGTCTATCATTAATAAACCAGCACCAAAGTTCCCCGTAATTATTGTCAAGGCAAACCTCTCATATAAACCAAGTTTCATTTCTCATCGTAGGTCGATCGAACGACACCTGCTGCAACAGCTTCACCCAGTTACGTTTTTCTCCATTTTTAACCCACAAAACCTCCAAGACATCATCCCAAACTCCCATACAAAGAATCCAGACCTCAAATACATTTATATGGATAATTTGAAATGTAATTTTATCATCAAATCTTCAAAAAATCCAACTAGATTCAGATTAAATCTCAGATCAATAATATAAACCCTAATAACATTCTTTTTGCATGAATATTAATAAGATGGAGATTTTTCTCAATTCCCAGATGGCTATATTCTCAGATTTCGTAATACAAACATATGGGTTATCTCTTTTACATGGTTTCTATTCAAAACATAGATCAATACTCTATAAAACTCCCCCAAATCAAGTATTTATGGCCATATTAAATCCTATACTAACATGGATAATATATATGCTCAATAATTTTCAAGATAAACACTTGCCTTATGTTTTGTAGGTGTAGAATAGCCCAAGAATCCTCTCTTCTTCCTCTCCTATGACCTCTTTGGTTTTACTTTATTCTAACCCTAACCTCATCACGTTATATGCTGACATAACACTTAAAAATTCAGAGATTTCCCAACCCTAGACTCCCAAATGACCAAGCGCCCTTACTTGGTGTCGAGTCGATCTAAAAATGACCCAGGACCCAATTAATATTTTCGGATACTCTATTCCGACAATTTTGACCCATTCGGAATCAACCGTGACCTCAAAATCACCATCCGAGTCACTCCACATAAATTTCCTATCTCGATCTTAACATAGCCTACACACGACTCCCGGTTGAGATATAACATGATCCGTCGATCATACTCCGTACGACGTATAATAATTATCACATACTATTTACTACACACTTAGTAAATTTATTCCATAATATTAGTCCTCATTTCTCTCTCGATAAATATTTAATAAACACAAATTATCGTATTTTAATTCAATTACTACACGTGTGTAATTTAAAAATATTCGAATTAATTAAATTAAAAATATTCAGAAATATAGAGTGTTACAATTTCATGGGCCCACTCTCATTTAATTCCAAACCAAAATAATTATGAATTTGAGGATGATGCTATTGAAAACATCCCATATACAGAGTTAACGTCGAGTTAAAATAAAAATATAGCGCTCTGTTTCTATACACTATGGCATATATACTAAATAGTTACAACTGAATTTTTTATTATTTATTTTGTGTTTGATAGTCTTTATTAAAAAAATATTTTCTTAAAAACTATTTTTTTGAATATTTTTATTTTTATTCAAAATAGTTTGTCGACTAAAAATTGTTTTGTGTTAAAACTTTTTTATTAAGGAAATTTTTTGTTAAAAACGATTTTCATTAAAAATTGTTTGATTTTGAGCAAAACGGTCTTTTTATTGTTAAAATTTGTTATTTGTTAAATTGTTTTTTTCATTAAAATTGTTTCACTTTTGGGCTAAAACTATGTTAAAACGTTATAAAACCTCTTTTTTAAATGTTCAAACTATATGGAACTTTTAGGAAACACCGAAAATGCAGTAAACATCAACCAATACACTGTGGTTGGCGGAGTTCAAAATTAGAAGGTTCTTACTAAAAATTTAAATGATGAGAACATGACCTTAAATATAATTTAAGATCTTCTGCAGCTCGATCCAGATCTAATAAATTTTCTTAGTTCCAAGTTTATCTTTCACCTTTGTAATGGGGATATTTATTAGTTCTATGATTTCTTGTTTTTGCTATTTGTAAGAGGGTAGGTGACTGGGGTCTCATAAGATACTAAATCGGGTGAGGCGTGACCCACTTGAATGAACTTTGCCTCTAAGGACTTTAAGAGTTTCTAGAGTAGCACCTAGTAAAACCTTCCCTTTTTGGTAAAAATGGAAAAAAAGTTAGAACCAACCCCTGTAAGAAGATGAAATTCATAACAATAATAGTAAAATTTCTCAAGAGAATCTCCTGAGAATGATGGCTGTCAAGGTGGGAGTGAAGAAAGAAGCACTCAACACTTATAGAGAGAGCAAGGAGAGAATACGAGGTGCTCTGGTCTGATTTTGATAGAGTAACAGTATAGCTTGAGTTTTTTATCTTGACTTGACCTTGCCCAGGGGTCCTGTTTATACGTGGGTACAAGGACAAAGTTTGCACTTTTGGGCACCAAAACTGAGGGTATTGGTGAGGGACAAGGTTTGCAATTTACCATTTGTCCCTAACTTTGTGCAACACCCTATTCCCTCTGACAGACCAAATTAAAAAAGAAATTATGTCTGCGTTGAATGACAAAATATCTTATTTGATAAATATATTTTCCAACGATAACTTTTTGTATAAACTTTGTAAACCTGAGAGGGGTCTCAAGGACCACCTCCTCTAAAATCTTTCTAAACATTGATAGGGATATCAAGGACCACCTCCTCTAAAATCTATGTAAACTTTAAGAGATGTCTCAAGGACCACCTCCTCTAAAATATTTTATAAACTGTTCATTTCTTGTGAAAAAACTCCTAGTTGTTTACTTCAGTTATGAGTGGGTGTGACTGTGCAAGGATTGGGTGACCCCTAGGGTCTTTCTACTAGTATTCTCTTAATATTTAGGTGCTAAGTGGTTGATCTTTCTTAACAAACCTTGTTCCTTATCCACCAAGCCAAAACTCCCAAGAGATCCCAACTTGTCTTTTTGAGCCCTGCTTTCTCAACCATTCTACCTATATAAGAAAGTAAAATATTAGTACTTTAATACATTTTTGAGTAACAATTATATGGGAGTAGGTCACTGTAAGTGGACCTCCTCGCCCACTAGCGCTTTTAAGTAAATCATTTGGGAATAGAGGGATCATTTTGGGTAAGCCTCTTCACCTAAGATACATTTTTTTGATATGCTAACTGGGGCATAGGGGTCTGCTCGCAATGAGTCCTCTTGCCTTAGCCTTTTTCTGTTGCTTGAGTGTTGAATGAGGAGCTTCTCACCATGGTCCTCCTCATTTTCATTCATTTTCTCTGTGTTCTAGGCTTTGAGGAAGAGGGGCACCTCGTGATGGGACTCCTTATCCAAATTTCATTCATGTGATCTTTGGACTTTGGGGGATGATGATATCCTCATGGCGGGACTCTTAGCTCAAACTTTGTTTCAGTGGTATTTGAGCATTTAGGGAGGAGTATCTTCTCATGGGGGGTCTCGTCATGTAAACTTCGTTTATGCGTTCTTTGAACATTTAGGAACGAGTAGCTCCTCATGGTGGGCCTCTTAGCCCAAACTTCATTCAATAATCTTTAAGCTTTTGGGGCGAGGAGTGCCTCATAGTGGGCCCCCACCTAAACTTCCTTTATGTGTTCTTTGATCATTTGGAGATGTGGAGCTCCTTGTGGAGGGCCTCCTCACCAAAACTTCCTTTGCGTGGTTACTCAAGATTTGGGGATGAGGAGCTCCTTGTGGTGGGCCTCCTCATCTAATTAAGTCCTCTTTTGTCTTGGCTAGGTCACTCTTTGGAGGGGGACTGCTCGTGATTAGGTCCCCCTCGCCATATGGTCCTGCTCACCCATTTATTCGGGAAAATGAGTTAGCAACCCTCTACATTAGTCACCTCATACAAACATCTATGTGTTAGGTATACCAAAGATTTTTATATGCAATGATTCACTATTTCTTAGAATACGAACAATCTAACTCAATCTCATGATGATGCGACATTTGTCGCATTAATTAGGCGTGTCACATTAGCCCACATTTAGGGTTTCGAGGTGACACTTGTCAAATGGGGAACACACATCTCATCATTAGGGAAATGATCTACTCCTTTTTTTATTCGGAGGGTATGTGTGTCTTAATAGGGTATAAAATCCCTTTTTAAACTTCTTCTTTCTTTTCACCTTATCATTTGTTTTCAATCTTGGTTTTCTTTTAGAGAGAGAGAGAGAGGGAAAAGTTAAGAATCTCCATTATCAATCAGTAAAGTGGTCATCTTATTCTCTCCATTTTACCCAAAAAATGGCCTATTCTTCTTCCTTTAACCATTTACGACTGTCCCTACCTCCACTAGTGAGGTGCTAGTGGAGATGATACCCATTTATGTCACTGTTTCAGTGGTTGTAGCCACCGGAGTCACAATTGTCTCTTCCATCGTCTTGGAATCCACCACCTCCGTTCGAGGTGGGACATCTGTTGATCGTCTCATGAGCATGGGTTCCTCGTCTACAGTCTACTCCAAATCTCAAAAGGAATACTTTGTTGCTCGCACATAGAGGAATTTGGATCTTTATTGCTTGGCACCTTACTTTGGCGAGGAGGACACCTTCGTGGCCACCCTCGCAAATTTTGAGTAGGACTTTGTGGAAAAACTAAATAAGCAGTCATGTCTGGGCCTAGGTGAGTCTTCCAAACTTCCTATAGTCTTGCTTGATTCCATTCTTAGGGTGCAAGTTGGGAGGGGTGATTTTCCCCAATCAAATATTGATGTCAAAGCTTGTGGGGGTGCCACAGAGGAATGGGATATTTGGGTAGATCATATCTGATCCACCCCCTCGTACAAATCTATCGTCGATGGGCTAGGTCTTATGAGCACCATCAACACATGTTCTATTGTCAAATAAACCCCTAACTTACTTTATTAGCTTTTCGCTTGAGTAAAGATTCATACACTTTCCCTACTTGGGAGATCATGTTCTCACTGATGGGTTTGAGGATGAGCTCGAGGATCAGATGGTGGGAGAGCCTCACTCTGCTTTGGGTGAGTGCTCGAAATATGTTTTTTTCAATCTGACTACGACCACCAAACATTCCTTTACCAAAGTGGAAAAGATATAGGTTCAAAGATTTCGAGCATTTGCCTAAGGCTGAGAGCTCTATTAGGGCCTTGAGGAGTCAAGAAGGCCCAAACATTAACTCCTACTCACACTTGGGAGCATTCTTTGTCGCATTTCTCAGAAGGTTCCTACTTCTAGAGAGGCCAAATGACTGCCCTCGTGAACTTCTCTTCAAGCTGGTTGTGAGACTTGCTTGAGGGAGTGCAGTCCCTCTCGTTTCTCTGACACTGGGATCACTGTACTCTTTTCCAGATAGATCTCATGTGGATGTTAAGCATTCCTGTGGGCAGCATGATGCCATTAATTTTTCCAACACTTTTATTCTCTTCTCCTTTTTGTTTGAGAGATTTCCTAACTTTGCTCTAGAGGCCCGGGCTTGCCAAATGTTTCTCGCACTGCGAGGTGGCATAAAAAGACTCCAAAGACCTCCCTAAGGCCTTTGATAGACAACATTGATTATTTCTGTTTCAGGACTTACTGCAAGATAGTTGGTTGTATTTTTACTTGGATCTCCTTCTCTTCCTCTGGGGGCACCTTCTATTGCCCCTATGATGCTGAGTCTGTACCCACTTTCCCCAACATATCTGTAGATGTTATGCTTCTACCCTACACCCTTCCTTATTTGACTGTCTTGGGCAAAGGTGTAGAGTTTGACAATTCTAAGAGGGTGAGGAGACAGTTTGGCTATGATCAGGGAGTTCATACTCCGTTTTATTCTTTGAGCACATCATCATCTGAGCTATATCATGAGGCATGTACCAATTTCACATTCGAGGCGGTGTTCCATTGGGTTGACCACCTGGGAGGTTTTTTATACCTTCTCGAGACTACCTACCTGCCTTCGCTTGTCTGTGATTTACTCTCTAGAAGAGGCAGGTCCTCCTTATTCAAAATTGTGTGCTGGAAGTCTCTCATGAGACTATCTCTACCAAGATTCCCAATAATGATAGGTACCTGGGCAAGAGGACCTAGAAGACACCGTGGTAGCGGAGTACCATCTACAAGGATCCTCTCGAGCAGGTCACCTCGATATTAGTGAGGCCCCTGCTTGTTGAGTATATCTTATTATACATAACCTGAGCCTCAACCTGCCATGTCCAAGTCAAAAAGAACAACCAGAGCCTCTGTTGCTTCCAAGAGGAAGCATCCGGATGTGGATGTTTCTAACTTTATACATATTACAACTACTCGCCCTGTTTCTATTGCTACCACTGCTGTTCCCCGTGCATCCCCCTTGCCAATAAGAACTAGGGAGATCTGGAAGAAGAAGAGGACAAGTGACTAGGGGTATGATACTGATGACCTTGGAGTGGAGGAGACCTACCTAAGTGTACGAGAGCATGGATATGAATCCTCCAAATTATCTTGTGAGGATACTATTGTTACTCCCATTCCCATTAGTGAAGGTACTACGCCTTACTCTTATTTTCTTAGCGAAACTGACTTTCATGGGGTTTCCCTTGTTGGTTTACCATCTCTATCATTTAAAGAGGAACTAGTCGAATATATAATCACTCCTTCTTATGACGATGACTGTTTTTCTTCAAATGAGATGAGTGTACTTAATCCGTACAATGATCAAGACCCTAATGCTTCTTTTTTATTCCTAGTTTCGAGGGATTCCTCTAGAGAGCATATTATGATAGATGCTCATTCTGTGAGAAACCACTACTGGACATTTACCATATGCTCAGACTACCCACTCGACCGTAATAATTATTTTTCTCTTGACTTCTTTTGCCTCACTTATTGTCTTCTTAAACTTGCGTAGTTCATATCTAAATTATCTTTATCTTTGTGGCATTTGCAGGGTGTTTCTATTGCGGTGAGTGATTATTTGCCTCTACCTATGCCTCCTTCTAGGTATCCCTTTCCTAGAGTGAGTAGATGGATGTTGTTCTCCTCTTTGATTCTATCTAGAGAGGTTTGTCACTCCCTCCCTACTCAGTTATTATTCTCTTTCTTTTCGGCATCCAACTTTTGTTGCTATCTTCTGTATTCCTGTTGACCATTAGGATTTCTTCTTTGTCCTCCTCTTCGGTTTAGGTAATCATTAGATCTCCCATGTCTTTTGATTTTAATTCTCATATTTGATCCATATCTTTGAAAATATGCTTCCTTTGTATACACAGGTGATCGTTTCTCTTCGCCTCACTTCTTTATTTCCCACATCTTCTGCGCCGAGTGGTTCTTCCTTCTGGTTGTCTGAGGTACATTGATCTTGTCACCTTTATTTTATGTCTCTATTCCATTCTAGTTTCTATATATATAATTGTATTATCTTTGACTTTAGAGGCTCTTACTGTACTGGTGGAATAGCACTGCTCATTAGAGGCACTTCCCTAGGTCTATCACCATCGGGGATGAAATATATTTCCTAGGTCTTTGTGCCTATGGACAATAGGCCTCACATTCTTCATATACCGTATCGGCGTATTTTCACTATTGCCTCAAGTGAGCCTATTACGCAGGCTACAACTTCTTCTCATGTATTGTATGAGGGGGGGGGGGGGGTGGTGGGGGGTGCTTATGCAGCTATTGTATTTGTTGGCGGTATTGTAATAGACCCTGTCCCGATAGTTATTCTAACTTGTCTCTACTTATTTTCTACATACTTTCTTTATTACTATGGATAACTTATCATCATTCATATTCTTCTTCTATTCGCAGGTCGATGCTAGTTAGTCATCTTCACCCATGGCACCTATGACAAAGGCCACAAAGACAGCATCCCAGTCACCACCCATGAGTCTCTCCTCAACTTCTATATGGGAGGATTACTCATCATGCTCTGGTGGTCCCCTACCCCTCTATGGACACTCTCTCTTCATGTGACCTATCTACCCGAACATAAAACAATGACCCTGGAAGTCACCCTGCCTCTGGCCCTGTTGAGGTTATCCCTGTTGACGGCGTTGATAGCCTCAACCCTACTGGCCTCACCCATTGTTCCCCTAGCCTTGGCGGCCCTAATGGCCCTTCCCGAATCCTCCCTCGGGTTGGTAACCACTAGATCTGAATCTCTTGGAAAAATCCCATTGATGGACACCTAAAACTATTTTGGAAAACATTTTTGACACGGATCAGAGCACAAGAAAACCTTCTGAAAAAATTTAGCCAAAAATTAAAATGCAAAAATTAAATATGCATGAATTATTTCCATATTTAATCCAATGTCGCACTCTCTTGAGATATTGCTCACCTCTCAACTAATGTGCTCACGTATCGCTTGCCTTCTAACCCAACTAGTAATGATACCCCATCTAACTAGTCTCGTTACACCCTTTATGTCATACTCCTTGAACCCGAGTAATCCTTACCTTGATTTATAAGTTATTCTACTCATTAACTTATTTAATCATTTCAACTTTAATTAATCATATAATGTTCACACTAGTTATATATAAAATACATTCGCCATTTTTGTATTTATCTTTACTCGTATTATATATGTATTAGCATAGTACAACATTCACACACATGTCGCGTATAATAACCATCCTCCCGAGTAATAACTCACCGGATGCTTTCTCTAGAATGTTATCACCCCAAGTATACCTAATCCAACCCGGATACCATAAAACGGTTAAGTTACACTGAATTAGGTATTAAAATCGTAAGCGTAGTGGAGGCAGTCATTGTTCCCTGAGAGTGAAACCGAATCATACCCAATTACTATCCCTGTGTACACTATTTTGACTATCTCAACCCTTCCGGAACCAACCGCGACCTTAAAATGGCCATCTAAGTCACCCTTGAATAATTTCTTCTCTCGACCCAATATAGTTTATACTGACTCATGATTTAGATATAATATCTCCACATTACTATCACTCACTTTTTTGTAAAATAATTATTATTATTATTCACTTAGTAATTATATCCCAAAAATATTAACCATTATCTATCCCGATTAATATTTTAATAAACGCATAATAATTAATTAAATTAAATTACGACACACTTGTAATTTAAATTAACAGAATTAACTAAATATTTGTTACTAAAAGTTACGGGGTGTTACACAAATATATCACCTAATTAACTAATGGTACAAACATCATGAGGGTTCAAATCTAAAAGTATCATGTGTTTGTATAAGACAAGGATGTCAAAAAAAATCAAGACCACCTTACATCCCAAAACATGAAAGTTATGTTTTCGGAATTTATTACTTTTTAAAATTAAAAAAAATATTAAGAACTCCCATTCTAAATAGCTAAACAAGTAGCCCAAAAAGTCTCAATTCTAAGAATAGAATATTAAGTGACTTGCAACATTTTCCTCTTATGTGAATTACAATTTAATATACATGGATAAACTTTTTTTGAATTAAACATTTTATTTGTTTTGAGTCAACACCGTCATACTTATCTACATAGCCATTTTTACTAATTAAAATACAAAAAATCAAGGTATTAAATTCTACCCTCCTTAAAGAGTTTCCCCTCGAAAAATTATGTTCAACTTGTGTTCGATGATATAAAACAAATAAGGAACTATCACGTACATTGAATTTCTTCCCTTAAATTCCGGGTGTTATAATCTACCCTCCTTAAATAATTTTCATCCTCGAAAATTATGTCCCAGTTGTACTTTTTTTTAAATAAATAATCAAGAAGTAAATGTTACATTAACTAATTTAAAATTAATAGTGAACACAAATACTGACGAAGTAATATAAGCATGGATAAGCATGAGACCCATTATTCCCCACAACAGGATATACCTAAGTGTCAATAATAACATACACAATATTTATGGTGCTTAGTTTTATATCAATTTCAATAGAACCAAGAGACCATTTGAACATGAAACCAACTATAACAATTGGAAATGAGAGGATGTATATACACTTATCTTTTAAGAAAAAAAAGGGTGGCGGTAACAAACCTACATGAACAACTCAAATAATGGAGAATTTATTTTATAAATAAAAAATATGAGGATTATTTTCAAAATTGTGTCAAAAATTACAATATGTGTTTGATAACATGTCAAATAAATAAATGCACTATAATGCAATAGACCCTAGCTCAAGACATAATATTTTTACACAACCCAAGACCCGAGGGTGGTCCTATACCTAAGCTCTGATACCATCAGTAATAACCCAAATAATTCGAGTCGTCACTTTACTTAAAAATAAACTAAAACCTCCATTAACATATACAGAGCATCTAAATTCCACCAATGAACTTAAGATAGTCACCAAATAATACAAAGTAAATTTATTAGACCATGTTTTAGTGTCTGCGAATAATATAAAAGTTTACAACTGCTCATCTCCAAGTAAATAACACTAAAGTCCCAAATATTTACAATGATAATTTTATACAAAAATAATATTTTCAAAATGGTGTGTCTCTCAAAATTGTTCATAAATCAATATCTTCCAAATCCACTCTTACCTGCCACTAAAATAAAAAGACGGGGAAGTAAACAATATGATAAGAATAGATGCTCAATAGGATAATAGTAAAAATGCAGTAATACAAAAAACTGTATACAAGTTTAATGCAACCTCCAAGCATTGTGCCAATTTATTTCTCAATAACACATCAATGGTCACTAGGCCTCACCTCACCACGCCAGGCATCTCAAAGCCATTTTTTGGATATTGGACTTTTGGACATTTGGCGGGTGCCCATTCTCAATATCAGATAAAAATTTCATGGACCTTACCCAAATCACCAAATACAATATTCAATTGAATAACACATGGGATTCCAATAAATATAACAATATAATCATTAGGAATACAAATAAATGAGGAACAAGAAAAATAATCTCAAGAGTTTTAGAGGAGCATATTGTGTAAACCCCATACATAATTCAAATAATATTAACACTTTAAAACTCGTAACCTTTTTCGTCATTTATAGCCCCCTCTCATTGCCATAAAACTTTCTACCATTGTTTTATTTTCAACCGTACGGCCCTCTCATATTAGGATATATAAAGTCTTTATAAACACAAACTAAATACAAAATTAAATAATATATGGTTAAAATCTCTCCCTAAATTTAAGGGATTCAAAGAAACCCAAAAGGTATATGCACTTCACATTCCTCAGGTATGGGATTCCCTCTTTTCCCTTTAAAATTATGTGGACCCAAGAAGAATAAATATATCACCTAATTAAATAACTTCACAACCATCACGAGGGTTAAAATCTAAAAGTATCATTTGTTTGTACAAAACATGGTTGTAAAAATAATCAAGACCACTTACATCCCAAAATATAAAAGTTACATTTTATGAATTTATTAGCTTTTTTAAATAAAAAATAATATTCAGAACTGCTTTTTTAAAAATATCTAAATGAGTGGACCAAAAAGTATTAATTGTAAGAATAGAAAAATATGTAACATGCAACAGTTTAATCTTATGTGCATTACAATTTAATATACATGGCTAAACTTTTTTTTGAATTAAACATTTTATTTGTCTTGTGTCATTATCGTCATTATCATCTCAATGATATCCTAATAGAAATTAGTATATATATATATATATATATATACTAAGGTATGCCCGTGCCTGAAGGCACGTCACTAATTTTCGAAAGTATACGTCATTGATAGGATGATACATCGTATATGCCTCGCAACAGATAAACAATTTTTGAAATAACTTATGGATCAAACCAATTGGTTTAAAACAATTGGGAAATTTTTGAATCTTGTATAAATAAGTCAATGTTTTTTCAGGACACGTAATTATAAATAATTTACAATTTTTGGGCAAATTTTCATGTGTTTATATTAGGGCAAGCAAAATGGGTTAAGGGGTCGTGTTCTCACACAACTCGATCAACTTGGCAAGAATGCAACGAACCCAAACATGACATGACACGATCGCTTGTTTTTTTTCTTTACCCTAACACGACACGTTAAAAATACAACACGTCAGGATAACCCGATAAGATCCGACCCAACACAACATGATTAAAAAAATAATGGATCTAAATAATGGGTTTAAATTTGGTGGATAGTGGATCTACATATAATCTATACCGTGGTCTTAATTGGATCAATATCGTCTCCTTATTGTGGCAATTTCATGGCAAAAATTGGACACGAACACAACCCGACCTAATAAAGGGTCCAAAAACACAAATCTAAACACAACCCGAACATGAAATACCATGTCAATTTCATTTCGTTTCGCGTCGTTTTATCATGTCGTTTTTACAATAGCAATCAAACCAATTTAATTTCAATACAAATAAGATGATTTTTTTTAAAAAAATGACAAATTTTCCTTTATTTATTAGACTATCCACCTATTCAAGGTATAAAAAAATTGGACAGAATTTCAATACAAAAAATTGGACATAGTTTTAGAGTTTCAAAGCAAATTGGACTGAGTTTCAATATTTGGGTTACAAACCACTTGATACTCATATCATAAACATATATGATTCGAACATACTAAATGCAAAACGAAAATTGTAAAACACAGATACAAAAAAAAAATTGTGTTCCGTACTATTCTTGAATTGATGTAATTTAAAAATGCATGAAGCCACCGAGTCTGCATTAATATCGGGTCTACATTAATATTAGAATTGGAACTATTCTTGAAACTTGCAGCATAATCTTTGTTGACCTGCAAAATAAAATTCAAATGAAATCAATTTTACATGTATATGAATAGCAGCATATTCTTGAAAGCCACCGTGTCCGATGAATAATAGATGGCCTAACATCTAGTACTACTGAAATGACTGTAATATCATTTGGAATGATTTAGTCAATTTTAGTGACTTGAATTAGACATTCAAACACGCATCAGTTACTTAATTCCTTCAAATAGAGTATTGCCATTGAAATGCACTGCTATACATTCCTTATGTGTATAAAATGCACTACTAATTAAAATGCACTGCTAATTCAATGCACTGCTATACATTCCTTATGTGTATAAGGAATGAAGTAATTGATATTATAAGTAGTGTTGTATAAGGATGGTTTACCTGATGGCAAGAACATGGCAGCGTGGTGGCAGTGGTGGAGGCCAGGGGAATAAGCGTGGGATGGAATGGAATGGGGTAGGTGCTGTGGGGGATTTTTGTTTTGGGGAAATGAAAAACGGGAGAGTCAAATAAATAAAGGAGGAGATGGATTAGGGAGTAATATTAGAACAAATTTAGCATAATAGAGTATCAGAATTAACAATAGGTGACCAAGTATTACAATTAAAAATAATACTTGTTAACTCTAAATAAATTGAGGTTTAAAGTTAGAAAAATACAAAGAATACTAAAAAATGTTTACTCAATATATATCCATACATATATATTTAATAAGCTACTACTATTAAGCACCGCAACTTTTTGGTTGGAAGCTGCTACTATTAAGAACATTCCATTTCATTTCAGGCCTTGAAATTAAGCAGTGCTGTTATTCTCAAGACAGCATGTTAAGAACATTCCATTTCATTGTTTCCAGAAGTTACGACATCTCTAAATGTCAAAATTTGTATAAATCACACAAAACGTTCAACGTAACCTGATATTCACACCTAAAAACTTAATTTCCAAAACATAAATACCTTAATTTCCAAAACATAAAAACTTAACTTCCAAAACTTAACTCAACTAAAAACTTAATTTCCAAAACTTAACGTAACCTGATATTCACAACTAAAAACTTAAATCCCAAAATCAAAAGCAGCAGGCCAACTAATGCCATCAGGCAACCTAGAAGCCAGCACTGCTTCTCTTTAACGGGAGGGTTGTGTCCCATTGTCGAATATTAATAACCATAATAATGGGAAAAATAGTATTAAGAAATTTATAAAATGTCAGTTGTCAAGAGAGTAAATTACCTCCACCATAATTAGATCCCCATTTCCTTGATCTCCTTCAGCCTAACACAATTCATCGAGATAAAAGAATATAAGAAAACAATTTTTATAGAGATCCATATATAAAATGTGAAACCCCTGTTATCATTTTACAATATCAGAGATCCATGTGTAAAAACAAACAGTTTTGATATCATAATATCAATACTTATTATAATCAGAGATCCATATACCAAAACAAACAGTTGACATATCTAATATGATGCGTTGGTAAAAAAACTCTCAAATCCGTAAAAATCTCAGATCAGTAAAAAAATCTCAGATCCATAAAAATCTCAAATCAGTAGAGACAAATAGTTGTACACGATATGGTGTTGAACCAAAAATCACATCATAACTTTTGAACCAAAAATCGCAACATCACATCATCATCACAGCTTTTGAACCAAAAATCACAGCATCACAGCTCTTGATTTGAACCAAAAATCAAGACCTTGATTTGAACCAAAAGCGATATTGACTTTTTGAATGATCAGTCAGTTTCTTGAACCCAGTTAACCCGCTAAGATCCGACCCAAGATCGTTCAAAGAAATCACTCTGAGTCAGTTTTTGAACCAAAAAAATCAGCTCATGAATCAACATCATGAGGTAAAATCGATCCAAAACCCACTCCGTTTTTACCAAAATCAGCACCCAAAACCTATACATCCAAAACCCACTCCGTTTTTACCAAAATCGGCACCCAAAAAATTACAACATAGTTACAGAGCAGAGGTAAAAATGTATAGAGAGAGAGAGAGAGAGAGGATACCCAATGTATAGAGAGAAGCGTGGTTCTACAACATAGGGGGAAGCGGCTGTCGATTTTAATGGCGGATCCAACCCATTCAAATCTCTATTGAAATCGCTCTGTTGAAAATCGGTGGTGGCCTGAGTGTTGGTGGTGGTGGTGTCTCCGCTGAAAAATGAAAAAAATAGATGATGAATCCAAAGAAAAAAAATAGATAATGAATAGGTTTTGGTTTGTAAGATTAGAGAGAGAGAGAGATGAAGCGGCTGCTTTAATTTTCAAATGGGTGGAAAAGGAAGGGTAGGGAGTGAGCTAAGCGTATGAGGTTTGTGGTGAGAGTGTATCGTGGGTATGTTTACAAATATACCCCTCAAATTGAATTTTGAAAAAGGAGGACCAATAAATTAGTGTGTATGAAAAGAGAGGAAATTCAAAAATTTCAAGGGTAAAATAGGGAGTGCAGGAAAAAATAATATAGATGACATCATTAGCCAAACTTGTGACATATATAAATTTCCTACTTTATTATATAGATATATATATATATATATCCTAATTAAAATATAAAAAAATCAAGGTATTACATTCTATCCTCCTTAAAGAATTTTCGCCCGAAAAATTATGTTTGACTTGTGTTCGATGACGTAAAACAAATATGGAACTATCACATACATTATATTTCTTCCCTTAAACAATCCAATAAATTCTGGGTGTTTCACTTTCATCTTTGGATAGTTAATTACGTGAATTAACATCAAACTCGTTCTAAATAATCAAGAATCTACATCAATGATCATAACTATTAATCCAGTATTTCCACCCCAAATCCATCAAGATTCTTATCATGTTGTAACAAAACATAAGGATCATATTTCTCTAAATTTCTAGATCTTAAAACATGATTTTTATGGTTCACTTATACATAAAGGTTTTTAATCAAGTCAAGAACCTACGTCATGATTTCTACTGCCCAATACAAGATTTCAATTCTTCTAAATTTCTAGATTTGAACTTCCATATTTAGATTTATGTTATGTACATACATATGATTAAATCCTATTACAGGATCGTTCAAGCATTTTAGACCGTTAGGAATGCCAAATATATATATATATATATATGAATTGGGGAGCTTTTGGACAAATTGGGTTATGGATTCGGATCCAATTGGGGGTCCAAAAGTTGGTTTTAGGTCCAACTAGGGATTAGACATTTATTAAGTGGTTAAGTGGGGGTAAAGCACACACCACTGTCATTCCACTAAACCTAAAATAACAGTTAACGAGAGAGAATAGGAGAACGGCCAAAAGAGGAGAAAAGGGGCAAGAACAAAGGGAAATCAAGGGAGCTTCCAAGGGATTTTCATCCATGAATTTTAAGGCAATAATTATCTTGATTAATTTTTGGTTCCAATTTATTTATCGAGACATTCAATGACCCCTTTAAATTTATGGGATTTAGGTTTGAGAATGATAGATTTAATGTTGAATAACACATGTAGAGGGTCGACTTTTATGTACATTTATTCCTAGAAACTAGGTATCATAAAATCTGGAAATTTGGTAGCTATAATTTGAGATAGTTGGCCAATTTATGCAGAGAATATCACTCTTAATTAATGGACTAAATTTTCATGTGGATCCCCCTATAAATTCCCTTTATTGTAAATTAAATGATAGTTGAAAACTGGAAAATAATTTAATGGGATAAGCCTTGAACAGATCTAGAATTTTGGGTTTGAACATATAAATTGTGTGTTGGTTTTGGATGATAAGGTCGTTTATGGATTAATAGTTTATGGTTTTCTTAAACTTCGTTACGTGTTTAAAATAGGATGTTGGGAAGAACAAGTATTGAGGAAAGAGGTGTGGAAAATGATGAAAGGTCGCTCAAACAAGCTGGAGTCTCGCTCAAGAGAGATGCAGGTCGTTCGAAAGGAACTTAACGTCGTTCAAACGACCTGTAACACCCCACCCGCTCGGGGAGAGCGAACGGAGCGCTAATGCGATAAAATAAATCCAAATTTACAAGTGACAAGGTATAGAGCATCTAAATAAACCCACAATAATATAAATTCACTAATATCAATCTCTTCAATTACAACAAGTCTCTCGAATTAAAATTACAACTATCTAACTCGAAAATAAAATACAAATCTCCAAAGCTCTATACATCAAAATAATACAAATCTTTCCAAAGCAATCCTCGCTAAAATCAATCTCCATAGCGCCCCAAAATCCGCGCTAACCTTCCACTAAAAGAAAATATGGGGAAATACACAATACGACAGGAAAGATGCTCAACAAATATATGTTAGCGATGAATAAAACGTAACAACACGAGTACGAATATTCAAATCAAAATTCAAATCTCAAAGCATTTATCAATATAATTTCTCAACAACACTTTAACTGGGTCACCAGGCCTCACCACATCCGTATATGCTTTATCAAGCCATAGCCCGGGAAACAGGAATTTTGGCGGGTGCCCAACATTCATGCCATATTAAAATCTCATGACAACGTGCTCAACAACTATATAATGATACCACATGAATCAAAACAATTTCAACAATTATTTTCCAGATTTCAATGAATTTATCAATTCAAATATGAGTTCAATTAATAAGAATTCAAAGATAATGACACTCGCGAGATTTAAGGAGCATATTGTGTAAAACCCCATACCTCAAACCATGATGAGAAACCAATGATCACATACTCAAGATCAACACAAAAGATCTACAAAATCTCCTCCAAGAACCTCCAACAAAAAGAGCCCCAAGAACACCTCTAATCTAAGGTTGGAACTCACAAATCTCAAGGGCCAAAGTATATATAAAAACAAGAAGAATATAAAATATATTTGCTGTCAAAATTTGTGCCAAAAGTAGGTTGAAAGGCTTGCCCACGACTTCCTTTTATAATGCAAAGAAATGAAAAGTTGGAATCCAAAAGACTCCTTTAAATAAGGAAAAGAAATGAAGAGTTGGAAGTCAAAACAACTTCAAGAGTTAAAATCATTTTAAAATCCATTTTAACTCCGATTTCAAAACCGTTTGAAATTCTCGCCTTTAAAAATAATAACCAACACATTTGAGCAATTAAAATAATTTTATCAAAAACTTTATTTTCCTCCATTTTCTAGAAATTAATTAAAATAGCCCAAAAATTATGCGGGTTGTTACACTTCCCCACTAATAATGGAATTTCGCCCTCGAAATTCGCCGAATGCCTAACTCTCAAAATCATGCCACTACACTAACTCCAAAAATAAATCACGTCTTCCAAAAATAAATTCCTCACCTCTAATCTCGAAACCTAACACGAATATCACCTAAAATTTTCTATCTCCAAAAATTGTTAACCACGCAATAAACCCAAAACCCAAGCCTCGAGGGTTGCCGTATACCTAATCTCTGATACCATTTGTAACACCCCGCGCTCCCAAGGAGAGCGAACGGAGCGCTAATGGGATAAAATAAATCCAAATCCACAAGTGACAAGGTATAGAGCATCTAAATAAACCCACAATAATATAAATCCACTAATATCAATCTCTTCAATTACAACAAATCTCTTGAATTAAAATTACAACTATCTAACTCGAAAATAAAATACAAATCTCCAAAGCTCTATACATCAAAATAATAAAAATCTTTTCCAAACAATCCTCGCTAAAATCAATCTCCATAGCGCCCCAAAATCCTCGCTAACCTGCCACTAAAAGAAAATATGGGGAAGTACACAATACGACAAGAAAGATGCTCAACAAATATATGTTAGCAATGAATAAAACGTAACAACACGAGTACGAATATTCAAATCAAAATGAAAATCTCAAAGCATTTATCAATATAATTTCTCAACAACACTTTAACTGGGTCACCCAACCTCACCACATCCGTATATGCTTTATCAAGCCATAGCCCGGGAAACAGGAATTTTGGTGGGTGCCCAACATCCGTGCCATATTAAAATCTCATGACAACATGCTCAACAACAATATAATGATACCACATGAATCAAAGTAATTTCAATAATTATTTTCCAGATTTCAATGAATTTATCAATTCAAATATGAGTTCAATTAACAAGAATTCAAAGAGAATGACACTCGCGAGATTTAAGGAGCATATTGTGTAAAACCCCATACCTCAAACCATGATGAGAAACCAATGATCACATCCTCAAGATCAACACAAAAGATATACAAAAGCTCCTTCAAGAACCTCCAACAAAAATAGCCCCAAGAACACCTCTAATCTAAGGTTGGAACTCACAAATCTCAAGGTCCAAAGTATATATAAAAAGAAGAAGAATATAAAATATATTTGCTGTCAAAATTTGTGCCAAAAGTAGGTTAAAAGGCTTGCCCACGACTTCCTTTTATAATGCAAAGAAATGAAAAGTTGGAATCCAAAAGACTCCTTTAAATAAGGAAAAGAAATGAAGAGTTGGAAGTCAAAACAACTCCAAGAGTTAAAAACATTTTAAAATCCATTTTAACTCCGATTTCAAAACCGTTTGAAATTCTCGCCTTTAAAAATAATAACCAACATATTTGAGAAATAAAAATAATTTTATCAAAAACTTTATTTTCCTCCATTTTCTAGAAATTAATTAAAATAGCCCAAAAATTACGCGGGTTGTTACACGACCATGTTTTGTGTATGGAGATAGATGTTTTCGTTACAATCACGTGGCCGCCAGTTTCATAATTTTTTGATTTTTTTAATTAGTTATGAATTTATTATGGAAGGGTGTATGAAATCGAGATCCTTCGTGAGAAATCAAATCTGGATTACTTAGGGATGTCTGTAGATGAGTGTAGGAATCTGAAAAATATTAATGAACATTATTTTTACCTTGGAATTGGACGGGAATAAATTCGGGGTATGGATTTATAGGAATTAGGATGAACCACACTCAAAAATATTTGGAAATTTCGGATGAAATTTGGATACGGGCCAAGGGAGTGAATCTGAGCACTTTCGTTGAGTGACACCATTTTTATAACTTAATTGAGGTGTAATTAATTAAATTTAAAGTCGGGGCAATAGACTCGATTATTAAGGGATAGTGCTATGGGAGTGAGGCACGGGGTAGCCAGTTTAATTAATTATATATATATATATATATATATATATAATAAATTATCAAATATCGAATTTATTAAAGGAGGTTTGACCTAATAATGGGATTTTGAGTAAAAAATTCTGACGGGGTGCAGATACGGATCGAGTGAGTGAGACTGGGTATTGTAGATGGGTGATACTTTTTAACCATATTAGAGGATTTCTTATGTATGTACATATAACCCTTTCCACGATTAGTTGACTCCTTATATATACGTACATATAAACCTTATTGAAAAGGTTTCAAGAATCAAATAATTATTAATAATCAATGATTGAATTTTGAGTCAAGAGGGAAACATGATAAGATTATTAAATGTATGGGTTAGGGTAGTCGAGGATAACTATACCTATAATCATGTTGGTTAGTTTTGTTTGGGAATAAACATGTCTATATATTTAAATAGAAATAATTGATGAAGTAAATGCGATTTTAAGCCTAAAAGGGCAATATATGAGACTTAATATTTTAATCGGGAAGTAGTCGTAAGATAACGACTTAAAAATGAGTTATGGAATAAGTGACTAAAAGGTTATAGTTAAGTCACTAAGGATGTATTTTATATATAAATAGTTATAGAGTAACCAATTATACATATTTGATGATAATATGTATTTATATATATTTGTGTGTGGTCATACCAATGGACCGTCCTATCATCTCGGAGGGTCTCGCATCCGGGTTGCGTGCCACACGTCGGCGCAGGTGGGCTTGTCGATGTGAAGGCCATATATATAGGTACTATGTGGAGGCTCCACCCATGAGAGATAGGGTTGGCGCTGACAGTTCTTGTATCACTGTTGGGTATGGGCCGTGTACATGTGTCCTGCGTAGGGGCACCCCCAATTTATGTGTCTTTTGTGTTGTTCGCTAAGGATAAGGTATTCCTTCGATTTTGCCGATAGAGTACGGATTAGACACTAATGGTAGATGCCTTTGTGTGTCATATATATCAAGGACATAAATATATAATTACCCGAACTTTTTATGAGACAAATTTAACTGTCCAATAATGTGGACATTAACTATATTTTGGACCCTACAATGCATAATAGATGTTTAAGCCTTAAATAAATGAAACATAAGTGGGTGGGATAAATGGGAGTTGGCAATTTAGTGTAATGATTACATTTAAATAATTAAGTAGCGATATATCCATTCTTATAAACTTGAGACGATGTCATAATCATTACTTGGGACATGTATTGGGATGCCGATAATATCACACTTAGATGAGGGGTGAAGTGTTAAACGCATGCGAGTGACGAAGGGGAAATATTTATTTTGCATCAACTGTATCAATGCATTTTAAATTAATTAAGTTAATTATTTCACACCTCGGGCTCCGATCCAAATTATAAATGCCCCCCTCCCCATGTATTCTTAATGATATGGATAACATAACTAACGATGGATAACACTTGCAGTTTCTTTAGATTTAGTGGATTTCTCTCAATTGATTATAGTATACGTTGTACTTTGGCAAACCCAAGGGTTTATTTATATCAATTGTACTTAGCTTTACATTATGGGCGTTGGATGATGATTCAATTTTTATTATTCATGTGTTAAATCAGTTTTATTCATATGTTTTTATTCATTGTGGATTTTGATATAAATTATAATAAACTTTTTATTCCTTTACTACTGAGATTGGTATTAATTGACCGACAAGCCCCATCTTCGGCGTATAATTACTCGCCAGTCTTTACTTGAAAAAATGGGAGTTGTTACAGTTGGTATCAAAGCACGGTTCTAGTGTCCTTAGGATCTATTTTTGCGCTTGTTACATTCTGCATTGTGTCCTTTGATGTAGAGCCCTATGATTATGAAGCATTGTATTATTTGTGATTGGTAACTACCCATTTGGGTAGGGGTTAGTTTTGGATAGAGAGAACCATAGGGACCTTCGTGTGGGTCACTTGCTAGAATTGCGAGAAGGTGAGGAAATTTGTTGCCTAGTAATTAAAAGGGAGACATTTAGAGAAAATTGGGTACATCATAAAGTTTTATAGTGCGGAAGAGGAGGTTAATCATTTTAGGCTAGAACCCACAACAAGAGGGGCATCGAATTTTAGACAAAAAGATTATTTAGAAAAAGATACTAGTGATAAAATCGGTAGTAAATAAGGCCCTTTCCTACTTTGGGACATGTGGAACATGTTTTGGTTGATATTGGGACTTAGTGTTCACTTTGGCTTTGTTAATACATTGGAGAGTATAGACTTAGTATTTGGGAGAGCATTGTATATTGGATCACCGTGGGTGAGACGGGACTTTATCACTTTGGTTTGTAGATGTACAGACAATGTACACCGGGAGGCTTATGTTTATTTTGGGCCGATTTGTTAGCTATATAAAAGTGTGATAATTTTCCTGGGAATGGATTTATAGTTACTTAGAATATGTTAATGTTATGTGGACCTCTATGAATTATGGTCATGTATGAAAGACAAGATGGGTTAGAAATTGATGTTCACTGTCATCATGAGGATTATTGTGAGAAAGTTTTATGCGTGAGCCTAGTTTCGAAACAATGAATTTAAATGGGAACTTAGATCATGTAATGACCTTTTAGGAATTTGTGTATGCTTAGGGAAGTAATAAGTGAGTGTGATTTAAAAATTTGAATAAGTCGAGGAGGGAGACACGTGTGAATAAACTCAAAATTATAGGATAACTCGGGTTAGGCTCAGGTTAAAGCAAGGGTCCTTTATGTGGGGGAAAGCGTTGAGAGATAACGTGAATGTATAATTTATGGAAAGTATTGCCTTAACTAGTATAAGCAACAAGGTATAAGTAATGCTAGTGATATCTTCGGTTGTTGTAATTTTACCTGATCCTGTTAAATGTTGTATAATGACATTATTATTAGAAGTGGTAATGATTGATCTGATTTGCGTGGGTATGCCCTTGGAGACATGGAAATGATAAAGTTCACTGTGGATTTAATACAAATAGGGAATGTACTACCTAGGTTGTGGTGATTTAAGTGTTGGGCATGGTAGGCTCGGTTGACTCTAAAAGAGTTTGGCATAACTCTTGTAAAGGATGAGTGGTTTGATTAGAAATTGGTAAATTTTGGAATGTTATGTTTAACATATTGATTCCTGCTTGGTTTTAGGCCAATTGGGTCTTGGTGGTCGACAAAGCTATATAGTAGTGTTTTCTTAAGCGTGATGAGACCTCGATTGACAATGAGCACAAATTGGAATTTAAATGATTTATGTAAATGCCTATTTTTATGATTCCCTTTTTAGTCTAGGGCTTATGGATCTCAATAACTGGCTAAGTCATGCAGCAATGTGTCGGCAGGATTCCTTGTTTGGATTTAGTTTACGAGACGTCCTACGCATGAAACTGGAAAAAGTTAAGAGTTGAAGGAAATTGGATACTAAGATAGTTGTTTTCTTATTACATAAACATATGTGGTAGTATACTTGATGTATGGTTATGCTTAGTGCGAATGGTAAAAATTAGATGTATATGTGTCATTCATATTTGTTAATGGTACGTGTGTGCATGCATGTAATGTGAAATATATGGGTGCCCTAGTTACGTTGTGATACGTATAGATGAGCCTTTGCATTTACCTCATAGGATACGAGTACGGACTAATTGGGTATAAACATTATTTAACGGTGTGATCTAAAATGTGATGTTATCCTACTTTGAATTCCGAGGACGAAATTTCGTTATAAGGGGGGGAGAATGTAATATCCCGTATATTTTTAGAAAAAAATCACATTTAATAGGGATTAATTTAATTCGATGAAACTAATTAATCTGGAATGTGAGTAATTACACTTAGTATTATTTATAAGTTGTAGAGTTCAACTTTAATGATTTGGGATAAATCAAAATAGATTTTATTTTAAATCAAAAGTAATTACATGTGTCACGTAACAATTGAAATATATTTTTGGAAATAAATATTCGGGACACGCTTTGAGAGGTATTACGAGATCGTTCGGGCATTTTAGACCTTTAGGAATGGTCTCGGGGAATATATATATGAGTTGGACAGCTTTTGAACAAATTGGGTTATGGATTCGGTTCCAATTGGAGGTCCAAAAGTTGGATTTTAGGTCTAACTCGGGATTAGCCATTTATTAAGTGGTTAAGTGGGGGTAAACTACTCACCCACTATTATTCCACAAAACCTTAAACAGCAGTTAACGAGAGAGAATAGGAGAAAGGCCAAAAGAGGAGAAAAGGAGCAAGAACAAAATGAAACCAAGGGAGCTTCCAAGGGGATTTCATCCACGAATTTTAAGGCAAGAATTTTCTTCCTTAATTTACATTTTCAATTTATTTCTTGATGCATGTATTGACCCCTTTAAATTTTTGAGATTTAGGGTTGATGATGATAGATTTAATGTTGAATAACACATGTAGAGGACAAACTATTATGTAGATTTATTCCCAGAAATTAGGTATCGTGAAATCTAGAAATTTGGTGATAGAATCCATAAGATTTTAGATAGCTAAATTTGAGCTAGTTGCCCAATTTGTGTAGACAATATCACTCTGAATTAATGGACTAAATCTTGATGTGGACCCCCCTATAAATTCCCTTTATCCTGAATTAAATGATAGTTGGAAACTGAAAACTAATTTAATGGAAAACGACTTGAACAAATCTAGAATTTTGGGTTTGAACATAAAAAATTTGTGCTGTTTTGGATGAGAAGGTTGTTTATGGATTAATAGTTTCGGGGTTTCTTAAACTTCGTTATGGGTTTAAAATTGTTTGCTAGGAAGAACAGGTATTGAGGAAAGGGGCGTGGAAAACAACGAAAGTTTGTTCAAATGAGGTGGAGTCTCATCCAAGCGACATATAGGTCATTCGAATGACACTTAATGTCGTTCAAATAAGACTAGCATCTCATTCAAACGAGATTGTTATCTCATTCAAACGGCCATGGTTTTGGGTATGGAGATAGATCTTTTCGTTACGAACGCGTGGCCGCTAATTTTTTATTTTTTTTCTTTTTTAATTAGTTATAAATTTATTACGGAAGGGTGTCTGAAACCAAAATCCTTTGTGAGAAATCAAATATGGATTACTTAGGGATGTCTGTAGATGAGTTTATGACTCTAAAAAATATTAAGGAATATTATTTTTAACTTGGAATTGAATGGGAATGAATTCGTGGTACAGATTTAGAGTATTTAGGACGAACAACACTCAACAATATATGAATAGATTCAAATGGAAATTTCGGATGAAATTAAGATACAGGATAAGGGAGTGAGTCTAGACACTTCGGTTGAGTGACACCATTTTTATAAATAAATTGAGGTGTAATTAATTAAATTTAGAGTCAGGGCAATAGACTCGGGTATTATGGAATATTGCTATGGGAGTTAGGCACGGGGTAGTTGATTTAATTAATTTATATATAATAAATTATCTAATATCGAATTAATTAAAAGGTGTTTGACCAAATAATGGGATTTTGTGCAATAAATTCTGAAGGGGTGCAGATACGGACTGAGTGAGTGAGACTGGGTATTCTAGCTAGGTGATACTACTTAACCATATTAGAGGATTTCTGATGTATGTACATATAACCCTTTCAACGATTAGTTGACTCCTTATATATATGTACATATAAACCTGATTTAAAATGTTTCAAGAAGCAAATAATTATTAATAATCTGGAATGATTGAAATTTGAATCGAGGGGACAACATGGTAAGATTATTAAATGTATGGGTTAGGGTAGTTGGGGATAACTATACCTATAATATTGTTGGTAAGGTTAGTTTGGGAATAACTATGACTATATATTTAAATAAAAATAATTGATGAAGTAAATGTGATTTTAAGCCTTAAAGGGCAATATATGAGACTTAATATTTAATTAGGATGTAGTCATAGGATAACGACTTAAAAATGAGTAATGGAATAAGTGATTAAAATGTTATAGTTAAACCAACAAGTATGTAATTTATATGGAAGTAGTTATGGAGTAACTACTTATACATATTGGATAATAATATGTATTTATATATATTTGCGTGTGGTTATACCAGTGGACCATTCCATCGCCTTGGGGGTTCTCCCCCCCCCCTATACCACTTGTCGGCACAAGTGAGCTTGACGATGTGTAGGACATATAGGTACTATGTGGAGGCTCCACCCATGAGAGGTAGGGTTGGCGCTGACCATTCCTGTATCACCGTTGGGTATGGGCCGTGTATAGGTGTCCTACATAGGGATCGCCGCCAATTTATGAGTGTATTGTGATGTCCACTTTGGATAAGGGATTCCTTTGGGCTTGCTGATAGAGCACGAATTAGACACCAATGGTAGATGCTATTGTATGTCATATATATGAAGGACATAAATATATAATTATCCGGACTTTATATGAAACAAATTTAACTGTCCAAGAATGTGGACAATAACTATATTTTGGACCCTATAATGCATAATAGATGTTTGTGCCTTAAATATATGGAACTTATGTGACTGGGTTAAATGGGTGTTGGCAATTTAGTGTAGTGATTGCATTTAAATGAATTAAGTAGCGATATATCCATTATTATAAAACATATGTTTTATGTCATTCTTTAAAATTATTTTATTTAAGCATATTATGATTGGAGGTTTTCCTATCGGCAACACCATATGCTAGACCTTATTACTTGGGTTCAACTATGAATCTGAGGTCGAACCTTATATAGTGATTGTGGCTTTATTTCCTCAAATTTTGTTTTTCAGCAAGTTATTCTTAAATAAGCCGAAAAAATATTGCAATATTAATTTGTCCATAAACAAACTTTTACAGAAACTAGCCAAACCAATTGTTAATTTTTTTCCACATAAAACTCGAAGTTAGCTTTTCCTTTTATGCTTGTTCGGAGTTGTAACTTCATTTTTGCATTAGGACTAGGATGATATTGTTATCAATGAAATAATAATTTAGTTCTCAAAACAATTTATCTTGAATAAGAGGAGAAATTAGATAACATTAATAAAGACTTAACCTTGAACTAATTTATGCTAAATTGTTCGAAAAAATTACTTTTTCCCTATTATGTTTATCCTGGATTGCATTCAAGTTTTAAATTTGAGATGAGGTTGACATTGGTTTGAGAAATGTGTTTTTACTTGAACTTTGGATTATCACTTTTTAAGTCTTTACTTGGGGTATTTATGCCGACCTTTTTTGTTGTAAATGTTTTCTACCATAAATAAAATTAACTAAGACTTATCAGGTTGTATTCAGTCATTATGGGCCTCGACCTTGGTCTTTTGAGACTAGGATTGTTTACCATTGTAGTTTTGTCTCAAAGATGAGCCTAACTTTTGTTGGATTCATCTTTTTTAAGAGCTGACACTGATCTATATCATAGTCTGAGAAATGATTTTGAGTTCAAATGCTTACGAATTCCCTTTCTATTTCATGGACAAGAATTAACATATAAAGAAGTAGATATAACAAATCAATTAGGTATTATAGGAGGGAATCTTGTATTTATATTCATTAACAAATGGGGAAATTTACATTCATATAAAAAGCTCGTATTTACATATGATCCGTCTTCCTAATCCTAATGGTGATAATTATTTAGATTCTAGACATTCAAAGTATTGGAAAATAGTTCTCCTTCAGGATATTCAAATCGATACGTCCATGGGACTACTTCTTCTATAATCTTATAGGGGCCGTGCCAATTTGGGTGGAGTTTGTTCTTCTTATGAATAACATTCTTGAGGATGTAATCCCCAACCTTTTTTAATAGTACTTAGAGACTCTCTCTTAATATGCCTCCTGGCACATTTGTGCATTTTCTCTAATTTTTTTATAAGGTCTAAGACTAGTCTTCTTCCTTCATCATTTCTCTGCTCGCTGAAGTGTTTTAATCTGTGTCTTAGCAAACCAATTTCAGTGGTGACAACAACCTTTGACCCATATGGAAAAATAACTTGGGTTTCCCCTGTAAGTGTCCTAGGAATTATTCGATATGCCCAAAACACCATATACAACTCTTCTATCAATTTGACCTTTGCATCTTCAAGTCTTACATCTTTATTTCATGCCTAAAATTAGAGTTCAGTTGGTGAATTTTTTCTAGACATTGGTCTAAGGATGAGCGAGAGCTGAGTACAAATGTTTTATCCCCTATTTTTCACTATAAGCTTCTTGTGCGTTATTATCAAACTGCCTGCCATGATCGATGATATTTGTCCACATAAATACGGTGTCATAATCATTACTTGGGACACATATTGGGATTCGGATAATATCACACTTATATGAGGGGTGAATTGTTAAATGCATGTGAGTGACGAAGGGGGAATATTTATTCTGCACCAATTGTATTATTTCATCTGGCATTAATTAAGTTAATTCTTTCACACTTCGGGCTTTGACCCAAATTATAAATGTTTCACACTCCCCATGTATTCTTAATTATATGGATAATATGACTGACGATGTGTCAGACTTGCAGTTGCTTTGGATTTAGTGGATTTCACTCAATTGATTCTAGTATAGGTTGTACTTCAGCATTTTGTCATTTTATTTCATACTAGTATTTGTACGGACATAAGCCCAACGGTTTATTTATATCAATTGTACTTAGCTTTACATTATGGGGATTGTATGATGATTCAGTTTTTATTATTCATGTGTTAAATCAGTTTTATTCAGATGTTTTTATTCATTGTGGATTTTGATATAAAATATAACAAAATTTGTATTCTTTTAATGCTGAGAATGGTATTAATTGAACGACAAGCCCCATCTTCGGCGTAATATGCCTGGTTAGCCTTTATGTAAGAAAATGGGAGTTGTTACATAAAAGGAATGGAGTAAATCCTCAAGATATTTGGCCAGTGTCAGAGGATGGTTCGGATGGTGGCAATGGGAACTTTGGTGTGGATGAAAGCATGTCTTTTTTAAAAGAAAATGTTAAGACTTTGGGCACCTCAGCACGCGAGGTTCAGGGCATGTTTGCGCCCTTGGCTAATGAAGGGTCCTTGACAGTTGACTTAAGAAATGAGGATATTCATAGGCAGGGCTCTATAAGTCGGGTGGGACCTGAGTTGACAAATACTAATGTGAAGAGAAACAAAGTCGTTTATCTCGGTAATGTTATGTTAGGTCTTAAAAAGATTAAGACCTTCTGGAACTCAGGAAAAAATGGTTACGAAAGCAAGGCTTTGGGGAATAGTGGTGGCAGTAAAATATAATCACATTTGGATCAAAAGGCGAAGGACAATTTAGGAAGGGGACTGACTATGATCATGGAAAATTCTTATAAGGTTGTCGTGGTGTCTAGTGAAATAACTTCCTCGAGTGGTGAGGGGTGCGACTTTTTATGAGATAACAACATGCCATTTAGGGAGGTAGTAAGGGGTGGTGGTTCAAATTTTGAGGCTTTAAATAACTCTAGATTATGGGTTAACATTGTGATCCTGAATCAAAAGGAGACTAATAGGTGTAGTGAGTAAGAAGGGTTGGACGAGGACCCGATGGGCTGGAGGGAGGATATGTTAGAAGCTACTAGCAAAGATGCGAGAGTCACTTTTAAGGAGTTCAAAAGGGAGGCTTGGGATTTATCCAAGATATTTGATAGTGGGGTGAGCGTTGGGTAGGGCTAAAGGATGGATAAGGAGGGGTGGTTAAAAGCATCCTAGTCCAATGAAATTGTGAATTATTTTATGGAACGTTAGGGGGTTGGTAGGGGGACATTGCTAGGTGGAAACCTGACATTCTGTGTTTACAAGAGAATAAGATGTGTAATATAGATGATTGTTGTATTAGATCAATCTAGGTAGGAAAGGGGTCAATTGGGTGATTTTGGACACTGAGGGTGCTTTGGGAGGGGTGGATATTTTGTGGAACTCAATAGTGGTTGACTTGATTGGGATCTTGAAGGTGGGATGGTCCATATCCTTCCTGTTCAAAAATTTGGAAAATCGGTTTACTTGGATTTTCTCGAGGATTTACGGGATAGTGGAGGACTCTAGTAGATACAGTTGTGGGAGGAACCGATAGGAGTGAATAGGGTGTGGGTTGTTACCATTTGTATTGGGGGAGATTTTAATTTGGTGCATTCGCAGTGAAGAAAAGTTGCGGAGGCACAATCAATAGATATATGAGATATTTTTCTAATTTTATTGACGAGATGGAGTTGATGGATATTCCGTTACAGGTCCACTGTGAATAGGGTGTGGGTTGTTCCCATTTGTATCGGGGGGGATTTCAATGTGGTGCATTCGTAGTGGAGAAAAGTTGTTCAAGCACAATCAATTGATATATGAGATATTTTTCTAATTTTATTGATGAGATGGAGTTGATGGATCTTCTGTTAGAGGGAGGACTGTTTTCTTGGTCCAGTTTTTGAGATAGGCCATCCATGTCTCGTCAGGATCGCTTTATTATTTTGAAGGGGTGGGTGGATCACTTTCCCAGGGTGGTCCAAACTTGCTTGCCTAAGGTTATCTCAGATCATTGTACTATACTTTTAAAGTGTGTTGGTGGGAGGGACGGTAGTACCGCTTTTAGGTTTGAGAATATGTGGGTCAAGGAGACTAATTTTGTTGTTAGAGTTGGAGACTGGTGGACTAGTTATGTAGTGGAGGGGAATGTCAAATTTTGGTTGGACACAAAATTGGGTTTACTTAAGGAAGATATCAAATGGTGGAATAGAGAGGTGTTTGAGAATGTGCATCTGACTAGTACTAATTACATAAAGGAGATCAGGAGGATTTATGAAAAGGTAGGGAGATTCAGGCTCTCACAGGAGGAGAAGAGAGTTAGGGAGGTTAAGAAAGGGGATATCGGGATTATGATCATTCAGTAAAAGATTAGTTGGAGGCAAAAGTGAGGGGGTTGTTGTTAAGAGAGGGGGATTTTAATACTATGTTTTTCCACACTGTTGCTAGCTCACATAGGTGCTATAACCACATCGGGAAAATTGCAATGGGGGAGTGGTATTTGAAGATGAAAGAGAGGTGAGGGGGACATTTCTCTATTTTATGAGGATATGTTGAGGGACGAGGAGGTGTGGAGGCCCTCTCCTGATTGGGCCAAATTAGGGAGTATTTTCACTTTTGAGGCTGACGGTATCGTGGACATCTTCACCGAAGAGGAGGTGGTGCAGGTTCTTAAGTCTATGAGTGGGGATAAGGCATCTGGACCTGACGGATTCTCGATGGATTTTTTTAGCATTGTTGGGATATTGTTAGGAGTTATGTGATAGATTTATTTTACGATTTCTATGGTAGGGGCTATTTTGTGCCTTGGTTGGATGCGAATTTTATCACTATGATCTCTAAGAAAGGGGGGCTTTTTTGATATCAGAGATTTCAAATCCATCAACTTGATTGGAAGTATTTACAAACTTCTCGCCAAGATGTTTGCGTTTAGGATCAGGAAGGTCATTAACCCTCTGATTTATGAGTCTCAAAATGTTTTTATTGGAGGCACGTAGATTATTAATCCCAGTCTAGGTGGCTAATGAGTGTGGAATCCATGTTTAGGAGTGGGGCTTCTAGTTTAGCATGTAAACTTGACATTAAGAAGGCGTATAATCATGTCAATTGGAATTTTCTTCTATACATGTTAAGGAGGAGGGAGTTCGGCGATCGGTGGTGTTGGTGGATAAGGAGGTGTGTATCGATGGCCAGGTTCTCAGTTTTGATTTATGGGGTGCTTGAGGATTTTTTCCAAGCTCTCGTGTCCTTCATGAGGGAGACCTATTTTACCATTTCCTATTCATCTTGGTCATGGAGGCGTTTACTCGGATGATGGGGAGGGTGGTCGAGACTGGGTGTATTAGGGGTTTGACTTTTGGGACATAGGGTCCTAATAGGGTTATAGTTACTCATATTCTATTTTTGGATGATGAGATTGTATTCTGTGATGCTGATCGGAGGCAACTTCGTGCTCTGAAGTTACTCCTTAATTATTTCGAGGCGGTGCAGGTCTTTGGATCAACGCGGGGAAGTTAAAGTCGATTATGATTGGGGAGAGGGAATTGTGGATGATTTTGTTGGCATTCTGGGTTACATGATTGGGTCCTTCCATAATACATGTCTTGTCCTGCCTCTTGGAGATAAGTATAATTCTACAGCAATTTGGGACCTGGTGTTGGAGAGAATGTGTTGGAAGCTGGCGGGTTGGAAGAATGGGTTTCTTTCAAACGGGGAAAGACTGGCATTGATTAAGAGTATTTTATCTGGCCTTCCAACGTATTTCATGTCCATACTTCCTTTGCCTATTGTTGTTTTTATAAAAGGACAGAAGCTCGTGCCAGATTTTCTGTGGAGAGGCACTAGGGATAGCTTTAATCATTGTCTGGTAAGATGGGATAAGGTGTACAATCCTATCAAGGAGGGGGCATGAAAAACTTAGGTAATTATAATAGAGATTTGTTAGGGAACTGCTTGTGGATGTTCCCACGAGAGGAATATAGGTTGTGGAGAACAGTTGTACGAGCAAGGGGGTAACTCTCAGCGGAGGTAGGGGACCATGGTGGGGACTTTTTTCTCATGGCATGGGTTTGGGGAAGCATATAGAGAGGGAGTGGGTGGATTTCTTCACACACAAAGTTTTCTTAGGGGGAGAGGAGACATGATCAGATTCTCGAAGGATAGGTGGGGCGAACATGGGTTCGTTTAGGATCTCTTTCCCTGGATTATCAACCTAGGAGGGGACCAAGATGAGTTGGTGGTTGTCCACATGAATATTAGAGGGGATTGTGTGACATGGAATCAATAGTTCAGAAGAAGTTTTTAGGATAGGGATCCTCAAGAGGCAGATTTTTTCTACGAGTGGTTGCATTCGACCCCCTGTCCAACGAATAGGGAGGACTCCTTGAAACGGAAGGGGGAGGTTCAGGGGTAGTGGGAAATCCAGAGCCCTATTACCTTCGAAGAATATTTGGATGGTGAAAGTACCGTCGAAGGTTAAATTCTTTGGGTGGGTTGTGGTTAGACAGGCCATTCTTAAAGCTCAAGCGTTTACTGAAGAGAAGTTATCATTTGGTTAGTCGTTGATGGTTATGTAAGGAGGATGAGGGAAAGACCAATAAACTTCTCCTACATTGTAAGGTGATGAGAGGTTAGTGAGACAATTTCCTTGCCATTACTAGGACCACTTGGACTATGCCCGAGTTAGTGAGGGAGCTCTTAGAGGGGTGGAGACCCCCATGGGGGTGGATGGATGACAGGCATGTGTGGCGATTCATTCCTCATTGCAATTTTTGAACGATTTGGAAGGAGTGGGATGAGATATGCTTTGATGGCATTGAGACTGCGCCTTTGAGACTTCGTTATCTATTTTTGAACACTCTTCTTAGTTGGTATAAGGAGCGCATTGTCATCATAAGTCCGGAGGTTCTTGACTTCATCAAGGAGCTCCACACGGTATTGTAGCATGGTTTTCTCAATGTTGGGTTTTGTTTGCTTTATTTCCTTTTAGAAAGTTAGCTGCTTTGTATACTTCCAGTATAAGGGTCCCCTCCCTTAGCGATGGTTTTTAATATCATTTATTTATATATAAAAAAAGAAGAAGTAAATTGGAAATTTAAATTAAGCAAGAGAATTCTTGCCTAAGAAGGAAAATAAAGGTTCCTCTTCTTGAATTCCATTCTTGAATCTCCAATTTCCTCCTTCTTTGACCTTGATATCTCCTCTCTCTGGGTGGGGCTCCAAGGATTTTCTTAGATGAGTAAAATGAGTTAATTAATCTACTTAACTAACATTTAAACTCCCAAATCCTAAGTTAGGCTTTTATCCTCACTTTTTGACCTCAAAATGAGCTGAAATCCCTAATTATAATGGCCCAAGAGTCTCCTAACTAATATACCTATACCCCGAGCCCATTTTAAAAGGTCTAAAACACCTAAACAATTTTATAAAACCTCTCGAAACGTGCTCCAATTATTTTTATTCAACAAGTATACTTTTCAATTGTGTCACAGATCATATATCAATTATTCAATACACATGTAATTATTTCCTACTAAAATTATTTAACATGAAAAATAAATTTGACGTGACATGAAATAATAATTTATTTATTTATTCACAAAATAATTAATTAAATTCAACGATTAATTTAATTCCTACAAATTTTATTTTTATTCTAAAAATACAAAGTATTGCATCTTACCACTTTCCATAGGACACATTTCTTAATTAGGACCTAAAGCATTAATTTCCATGATTTTTTTTAAAGTAAGACCAAATCAATCTTATATTTCTACCACTCATTTTTTTAACTTCTCATAAATATTACTATTTTCACTTAATTCCATCTTGGTAAGCATACACACCCTAACATTAAAATAAGCATCAAAAGGACACCGTCATTTCGTAGAGAGATTCTCCTGATCTCTTTGAGCAAGTGGGAAGATGAATTATCTAGGAGAAATTCTATTTTTCCCGGATCAATAGCAGAAGGAAAATATAAAAAAGCATAACATATAATAAGTTGCAACCACATGTATAAAAAAACACCCTTTCACCATTAATTTACACAAGTAATATTCTGCATTAAAATTACACTAAGAAGTATTATTAAACCATAATATATAATATTTTTTAAATAAAACATACAATAACTAAACCAAATTTATAAGAAATAAAATTATAAAAAACTTCTTATAATCACAAGTTTAATTTTTTGGACTCTTTTGATTACCTCCGGCGTTAATAATTTTTTTAGCGAACATGGTACGAAATATGGGAAATCTTATTTTTTTTACTCAACACGAACACAATTCATGAAAACGTGACATTAAATGACATCTTAGTTGTTTACCTATCACGAACACTACCCAATCAAACAGACACAACACCTCATGAAACGATACAAGATCATTTTATTTTTACCAAATACGAACAATACAATGAAAATGCAACACGACGCGACTAAAAGAGACGTAAAAAAATATTATTTTGTTCTTTTTTAATCCAATTTTTTATTTAATAAAAATAAAACTATAATTTTTTTCCTTTTTTTCATCCCAATTTTTATTCTTAAAAAAAATATTTTTGTGTTCTCATTTCGGTTACATTTTTTATATACAAAAAAAATTATTTACTAAGAAAATTGGGCGGAAAAAGAACAATTTCTTTTTGTCCGCCACAAAGTTGTAAGAGCATCCACAGAGGTGGAAGCTCGTGAAAGGCAACTTTACAAACTCAAAAGGTCACTTAGCTTTCAGTAGGAGTAAGGCTGCACAGTGGTGAACTTCGAAGAATTTGTAAGTGCAGTTCCTACGAACTATTTTTGTTCGTAGGAAGTAAGAATTCACTTGTTACGAACAACATTTGTGCGTAGGAAATGTTATGAACAAATATTTTTCGTGAGAACCCAAATGTATAATAAAAATAATTATTTATATGTATTACGAACTTCATTTGTTTGTAGGAGGAACCCTTTGCAAATTCCGCTCGCATTTTTTATATTTGGAGAACCACTGCAAATTGAGGGACAATATTTGTTCAATAAATCACACCAGTGTAAATATCCTAATTTGTATCTTTACAAATTTTATTAGCATTTTATATCACAATTAGAGATGTTCTAAGGGTAATTTCTCTTTTTTTTTTTGCCTTTTTAGTTTAGGCAAGAATAAATATGGAAATACTCATGTGGAGCGAAATGATAGGACGAATTCCAAATGGTTACCATAGTTGGTAGAAATCGCCAACGAATTGAATAAATAAATTGGGACACTTGGTAACTTTTCACATGTGGATAACTGTGAATTGGTTGTATCACAGATGATTATATGGGCCCATTCTCAGTTGATTTAAACTCAAAATAATTGTGAAGAGGATATAGTTTTATTTTTGTTTACACCAAGGTACCCACTAGCGACTTAGTGACTAATCCCTTCGCTGATTTGTAGGCACCTCGATGGGTGGGACAGCTGGTCCAGGAATTTAAGGCTGCTCCACAACTTAAATCCCTGGGCCAGCTGTGTCAAATATATTAAATAGTTACAATTGAATATTTTGTTCATTATTTTTGTTTGATAGTTTTTATTAAAAAAATATATTTTTTAAATATTTTTATTTTTCGTCAAAACAGTTTTTTGGTTTAGAAATTGTTGTTGTTACAACTTTTTTAAAAAAAGAAAACATTTTTCCTTAAAAATTGTTTTCATTAAAAACGTTTTTATTTTTAGCAAAACTGTTTTTTTATTGATAAAATTCGTTTTTGTTAAATTGTTTTTTCATTAAAATTGTTTCACTTTGGGTTAAGTCTATGTTAAAACCGTATTAAAACTCGGTATTTTTTTTTTTGCTAAAAACTATTTTTTGTGAAAAATGGTTTTTCATTAAAAATGATTTATTTTTGTCAAAACTTTTTTTTATTGTTAAAATTTGGTTTCCATTAAAAACAGTTTTATTTTTGTGTAAACTGTTTTTATTGTTAATTACAATTATTTTAAGAACTTTTTATTCATTGTAATTTTTTTTTAAATTGTTTTTATAGCATTTTTTAATAACTTTTGTTCGGTAAAAATTGTTGTTTTTTGTTAAAAATCAATTTTTTGTATCAGCTTGTTTCAATTTTCCCCTTTTGCCATTAATTGTAACAAACATCTTACTTTGGTCACACAAAAAATTAATGATATCAAACAACCCTAATTAAAAATTTATAGAATTTGCAATGGAATTTGTCATTCCATGGATAAATTTGCAATTCGGGCCATTTGCTCAGTTTTGAATAAAATGGACCCTTACTGTAAATAGTAATTGTTTTAAAAACATTAAGGGCATGTTTGGTTTGAAATTATAATTCTGTTTTCTATGTTTAAATACAATTTTGATAAAAAAAAAAATTGCGTTTGCCCACCTGTTTTCAACCACCGATTTATAATATTTATGTGTTATAATCATGTTTTTTAGAAAACAGGAAAATGGTTTTTTATAACTTCTATTTTTCATTTTCAACTCAGAATTATTCATTCTTAATATTTTAATGCATTTATACCTTAATATATAATATACATACATAATACATTAATATGTGTGTAATTCTTATAAATAAAAAATATATGTATGTGTACATGAAATTACCTATATTTATGTTATTAAATTAAATAATATACTAAGAACCATATGTTAAATAATATTATCAATAGATACATGATATTAATATATAGTTTTATACATTTATTATTAATATATGGAATAATATAAAATATACATATAATACATATGTATTAAAAAATATTCTCAATTCATACATATATACACATTAAAAAATATTGAATTATACATGCAATATATATATATATATATATATATATATACACACACACACACACACACTAGGGTATGCCTGTGCCTGAAGGCACACTGATAATCGCAAAATGACAAATTTTTAAAACACGTAGTTGCAAAAACGCACAAATTTCGTTCCCCAACAAAACAAAATGTAATTTTAAAAAAATTGGCCACAATCTCCTTTGTTTTTAGAACTGTCCACCCTACTTGACAAAAAATAAACAGTTCATTCATCAAATAGACTCTCATATAACATGAATAGTCTATTGTATGCCCGCGCCTGAAGGCATGACAAAAATTCCGTTCCCTAACAAAAAAAGTGTAATTTAAAAAAATGGTAGGGCTTGTAATTGGTAATTTTCTAAAGTGTATAGTAAAACTTTGCCTAGTTCCATTCATAATACAAATGTTTTACAAAAGTTGGGCAAAATCTCCTTTGTTTATACGACTATCCACCCTGTTTAGACAATACAAAAACCACAACAATAAAAATAATTGCCTATATTGGACCTTGCATATATCATCAACTGTTTAACATAGAAAATAATTTGTATCACAATAGACAGTTTAAAAATTCAAAAATTATCGCCCACAATTACACCAAGCCGCTTGTATTGCCCACGTCATGCTTGTCTCATCCCTCGTCACAAAATTCTTATACCAAATATATATCTTCCATAAATGGATCTAATAATATAGTAGATTTTGGTTTATATGCCTTTGATCGACACAAGGTGACCTTCATAGATGATAATTGAACCATTAATTGGGCAATTATCTTCAAAAACCAAACGTCAAAATATCTCCAAAATCCAACAATTATCAAAAACCAAACGTCAAAATATATTCACCTTCATGTACATGTAACGGCACATGTTCTTAGACTACTCTTTCGGATTGTTCTTTTATTTCGAATTGAATCTGTTGAACATATCATAGAAAAGTATATCAGACCAATCAAATTAAAGTAAAAAAGCATATATCAGTATAAATATAATTCATGTACTGAAGGGAAAAAACTGAAATATTATTCATATACAACATCTGCATTTTGAACACCTAAAATATACCCCAATAATTTTCTTTGTTCATCAATGAGAAAAGCAAGGGTAAAAAAATTGGTAATTTCACACTATGTTATAGCAAAGATGCAGTATGCAATTCATGTTCTTTTTTTTTGGTAATTATATTATAATGACTGTTATAATAATTGATCCATAGTAGTTGATCATCTAATAATCCTTGGAAGATCTTCAATTAGTTTGAATCGATAGTAATTGATCCAATGTAATTCAGTTAAAAAAGGTAATAGGAGAGGTTAGAGCAGTTAAAACAGAGGTTATAGCAATGGTTATAGTTGATTCAAACTCTGCTATAACCTTTGATTACTTCTCATCATAACAGTATGTAGGTCATAGCAGTATTGTAATTATATAAGGATATACTGGGTACCAATTAATAATGTGTACCCATACTATTTCTCACGATTTTTAAAACATATCCAAAATGATATGAAAAAAAAGACTGGTCACAACAGAATAGCAAAAATGATGAAGAAAAGAGGAATTTGAAGACCTAACGAACATGATTAGCCCCTTCCCAAAACATATACATAAAGAAACATGCTTGCATATATCTATTCAGGTCATTCACACACAAACACACCCCAAAAAAAAATATTGGAATCGTAATTTTTTAATCAAAAAGAAAAAGACAACTGTGAGTTGAAAACCGACATACGAAATACAAAAACAAATTATACCGAATTTAACTCGTAGATATTTGAGCCAGACAACATTATTTGATACAAATACATCTGTTTGACACATCAAGTTAACTCAAAGATCGATGACATACCTATAATCCATGGGTGTGCTTGAAACTGTAATATGTGTGGCCAAAGTTCTCATTGTAGCCAAAAAAAAAAAGTTCGGTCGAAATTAAAGTTGTGCCCCAATTTTGAGTAGGAATAACAGTCCTTGTCTTCACTGAAGTGAGACCCGCGCAATCCAAACAGTCTCAAAGATATAGGAAGTTCATCTTTTAGTAACTTCGAAGCATGCGTAACTCGACAACTTGAAAGAGAATATGTCCTCTTCACATACGTTTACAACATCGATTGACAGAAAATTACCTTGGCATGAAAGAAGACAAACCTTGCATCATTTGCAATTTTGGACAAAATATAATCTTCAGAACATATAAATATTAAATCAATTTGGACCATTAGTCCTCAATAATCAGTATGTACCATGTTTTGTAAACTAAAAAAAATAAGAAAACTAATCTAGTATCTATGATGTCAAAAACCACCATCGATCCAAATAGCTGCCCTTTAAATCCTTTTTCATCGTATCATTGTTGCATAGAAAGATGTATCCACCGAGAACCTCATTTCTCAGGAGCGTCTCTGCTGCAGGAAAGGTCTTAAACCTTTAATCAACACCCAAATTAGCTTTTTCAAATGCCAAAAACCTAAAAATTGACAGAAAAAAATAACAGTCAGAGTGAATCCCATGGTTGTATACGTGGAGAGAGAGGCGAGAGATAACATATTAAATAGAAAAATAAATAAAAAGAGTTTAATCCATTGTCGATATTAACTCACGGGAGCTTGGAGTATAATCCATTCTTGGTGGTTAAGACAAAAAAAAACTTTCTTGCTGTCATAATGGAAACACAAAATGGATAATAAAACATTAGAACTCAAAAAAACATTAGAACTCAAGACTAATGCCAATTTCTTTCTGTACAGATAATAAAACATTAGAACTCAAAAACACACAAATGGAAATGTGGAAATGTGGGATAAATTATCTGAGATACATTAGAACTGAGATACATTATCTGAAAACAACCCACATGTTAAATTCCCATCCTTGTATGCATATAGTATCGCAAAACAAAACAGGGGAAATGGGACCTTACATCTGTAGAAAACACGTTAGATTTGCACCCAAAACATTAGATGTGTAGAAAAACATTACATCTGCAAAAATAAACACAATATAAATGTGACAAAAATTAAACAAAATCTCAAATCCAAATAAAAGTAACAAAATTTTATTACTAAAGTTGTTCTTCGGTTTGAAAATCACCCAAAATGGAATGACAAATCGATAAATCTGGTGCCAACAATGTTGTATATCTGGAAACAAATCAGGTATCCAAAATCAAAGAACAAATAATTGTTAGTTCTCAAACAAACTGCACAAAATGCACAAAGCAATGTTTTACATGCCCGAGAGATCTGTCACTGGAGCGAGAGAGAGTAAATTCTTGAAGTTTATCAATTTCAAAACCCAAAGAGAAACCCCCATTGTCGAGCCAGGCGCTATCTTAGAAAACGAAACCCACGAATGGAGAGAGAGTCAAGGAGGTGTTATGGTAAGAGAGAGAGAGTGTATTTTATATGAAAACTGTGCAGATAAAAACTCATTGATTTTCGCTCCTTCATATTTGGTTCTCCTGTATACATCTTCGTCTAAGATGGTGGTCCTGTTTGTAGCTCAAGTGATAGCGGTAGTGGAAGTGTTTGTAGTGAGAAGTGGGTGAGAGGAGATATGAGGGAGGGTATAATTTGTGGGCGTTGGTAGGGGTGATGGCGGAGAGAACATGGGGTATGTTTTAGAAATGATAGGGTTTGAATAGGAAGGGACCATCAGGTGTGTGTGAGTTTTTGTGTGTATTTACCAAAGTAGTCCTTCTACTTGAATTAAAGTTAAAGAGCAGGATTTAATTAGTGAAAAAAATAGACGGAATTCAAAATTTTCAAAGGCAAAATAGGTATTAAAGGATAAAATTATATTGATGATGTCATCTTTTCATATCATGACATACATAAGTTTCCTACTTTATTATATATATATATATATATATATATATATATATATATATATATAGAGAGAGAGAGAGAGAGAGAGAGAGAGAGGGGGAGAGAGGCCCTCTCTTGTAAGGACTCCTTATGGTGTAGACTCCTGTACATACCATTTTTTTTCAAATAGTAATTTTTTTTTTTTTATGAAACTTCATGGATATGATCTCCATGTTGTGAAGATAATCTATAGTTTTTTTCATCAAAAAAATCAATACAAAATCGTTGACATGAAGTGATATGTAAAAAAATGGTTTAAATATGCATTTTTTACCGTTGAAATATTGACGATCATCTCACCCACTTTTTGATTGAACTTTTTGATGGAACTTCATGGATATGATCTCGATAGTGAGAATATCATATCCATAAAGTTTCATAAAAAAATTCAATCAAAAAAGCAGTTGTCGCCGACCCAACATTTCAACGGTTGAAAATGAATATTTATATCATTTTTATATATATCACCTCATCTTAACGGTTTTTTGATTGAATTTTTTGACGAAAAAATTTGGAGATGATCTTTAAACCGTGAAAATCATATTCATGATGTTTTATCAAAAAATTCATTTTCTTACTATTTAAAAAAAATGGCATGTACTGGGGTCTTCACCATAAAGAGTACTTACATGAAACTTTCAGTATATATATATATGTGTGTGTGTGTGTGTGTGTGTGTGTGTGTGTGTGTGTGTGTGTGTGTGTGTACGTTTACATTTGTATAATGTGTATATATATACGCGCGCACGCATACGCACACACACGTACATATATGTATAATATATATATACATATTTGTCAATCCTGTCAAATTTTAAAAAAATTGTATTTAAAAACAAGCTTACCAAACGCACACTAATAGTTATAAACACAAAAAACTGAATTTTAAATCTCTATCTAAAAACAACAATTAAATCGAGTTTTCTAAATATAGAACCAAACGGATCCTAAATTTTTTCATTAAGTTTTTTTTTCAAAAATGTTTTCTAGAAATAAAAATGTTAAAAAACTAACTTTCTTAAAAAAGAATTTTTTTTAAATACATAAATGCTTTTTTAATAGAATTTTAAACTGTTTTTTTACTATTTAAAATTTCTTAGTCATCACTGACCCAAAATACAATTTTTACCCCCAAACTCTTTTAAGGTTAATGGTCAAAATGGATGGAAGGGTCAAAGTGACACCACATAGATACTTTACGGGCTTAATGGAAAAAAAAATACTTTAAGGGCTTAGTAAAAATAATTTATATACTTTAAGGACCACATAGGCAATGCACTCTTTCTTGTCTGTTGGATTGTGTAATTATTTAAAGACCTCCGGCATGGCTATATTCAAATGGTATTCGTGAAGGTATAATAAGGTTAAATGGGATATCCAGGTTGAGTTACAATATGCATCAATGATCGTCTGTTTGATTGAAATAAAAATTTACATTTAACAACCTCATGCACAAGGCATTATTCTGAATTTTAAAGAAGCATTACCTCTAATAGTTCATCTCAACCTCTCACTTTTCTCGAAAACTTCGTCGGTAAAAAACAAGGGAAAATATCTATTAGATTCTCAATGCGGCACTAAGCAAATTTTTTTTAACTTTTGGGAAACATTGAAAATGCAATAAAGGCGCACTTCAAATTCTGAAGGGTGTTACCAAAAAATTCAATGAAGATAAAATGACCCTTAAATATAATTTAAGATCTTCTGCAGCTCGATCAAGATCTTATAAATTTTTTAGTTCCAAGATTATGTTTTGTCTTTGTAATGGGGATATTATAAATTCCAGGATTCCTTATTTTTTTTGGTTTAATGATGGTTTTGAAAAAAAAAACAGTCATATATAATATACATTTAATATGACATCTTTTACTCGTATCAATTTTGACACTATAATTTATGACTGATTTTACATATAAAAAAATGTGTCATAAAAGTCTTTTTTTGAAAATTTTTAATAGTCATAAAAAGGCTTTTTTCTTGTAGTAGTATATGGACACACTACCTCGTGGGGAAGAAATTATAGCTATTCACATACCATAAGACCCTATAGTACTTTTTCACGCTGCGGGAGTTGAACATGAGGCATAGTAGATGGCTAGATCTTGGGAAGGATTAAGAGTTCGACATTCAAAATCACCCCAGGAAAGAAACTATAGCGGCAGGTGCTTTGAGTCGCAAGTCGTTAATCTATTTAGTGGCAGTGTGGAAGACGAAGTGGAAATCGCTTCTTGTTGATGACGCGTTGACCCGTGGTTTTATGGCAGTCCTCACCATCACACCTGAGATAATTATTCCGATCGTGAAGTCACAGGCAAGAGATCCGATTTTTTAAGAGAGGGTTAAGCAGTTATTAGTCGAGGGGGCAGAGCACTGCTCAATTGGGTCAGATGGAGGATTGAGATATCATAGTAGGTTGTGTCTCCCTAATGACAAGTAGTTGATGCAAGAGTTATGACAGAGGCTCACGATTCCTACTCTACACGACATACTGATAGGGATAATATTTACCATGAAATGCAATGCCAGTATTAGTGGGCTGGCATGAAGAGGGACATAACAGTCTTTGTGTCCAAGTGTGCCTAGTGCTAGTTAGTGAAGCCCAACAGATGCACTACAGCCTCTCTAGATCCTGATGTGGAAATGGAAGAGCATTTTCATGGATTTTATCACTGGGTTACCTACATCACAGAGGGGGAATGATTCCATCTAAGTGAATCGATCGATTGATCAGTTTTGTCGATCGACTAACGATTGCTGGAAATGGTATTTTTGTTTAATTGTGTAATTTTCTTCACTAATAATTAACGGGGGACATTTGTAATGATTTATGAACTATATGAGGACTTGGGGAATTTCAGTAGACCTATAGTTAAACATTAGTCTTAGTCATAATGAGGATAAAATGAGACTACGGCCGACAAGATTAAATAATTATGTTGAGTATTGGGAACGTAAAAGTGGGGTTACGGGAAGCGTAGATGATAACCAAAAATTAATACCAATAGGGTAGTGATGAATTAACTAGTGAAACTACTTAAGGGATAACTAAAACCCTTTGGGTAGTGAGTGATACTCGGGAAAACAAGAAAAGATGTTAAGTGTTAATCATTCATACGTTGGGTATTCGGGACATACATAAAATATACGGAATATATTTACAGGTTGTGTGTATACTTAATACGTGCATTCTTATGTGTATATGCATACCTATGTTCCCTGCTATCATGGGAGGTCACGCGCAGTGGGTAATCCAACCTTGGAGACGCCAGCAAGGTCTAGATGTGTGTCCTAGAATAAAGAATTTAAGGATTGACCACTATTTATGTGGTGACAATTATTGTGCAACACAAACAGATAGGAGAAAGGCAATCACCAAGCAAGAGTAAGGAATGTAAAATGACAATCAGACAACAAAGGATGTACGTGGTTCAGAAAAAATATGCCTGTGGCCACGGTGGTGCAGTTAGTGTTATTTCTGTATACTCTGGAGAGTGGTTACAGAGAATACAACTTGTCCTTTGCCCCGGACCTAAGGTTTAATATATGCATGTACATTTTAGTAAGTGGGGGTGTTGGACTCCCCCATGTTTCCCATATCTCCCTAGAACCTCCCCTAATGGGGACGTGGGAGGAGACTGGGTCATAATCAATTAGGAGATGGGAGGTCTGGACTTTGGGCCGCTAAAATTGGGTTACTCGTCCAGGCCCATCAGCCTAATTTTGGGTACCCACAATTGCCCCTAAGTTTGTTGGGCCATGCTTTGGGCTCAATAAATATAAATGATTTGTCATAATGGATTTTTCGTACATTGTGCAACTCTTCAATAGTTGGAGAATTGATTTTGGCGGCACCCACTTCGTGGTTTGTGCATTATGATTAGCAACACTTAAAGGTTTTCTAGAGCAGTCATTTTTCGACCGTCGTTTCAACCTTCTCAGCATTCTTCCATTCCCCGTGAGCTCTAGTGATTAATACTTTCTTATCTCAGTCTCCATTCTAATTGCTTCCTTGTTTTTTGGACTCTTGATTCTTCATCATTCGAGTCGAACTTCCATCTTGTAAGTTTCTTGTGCCTTTTCTTTGTACTTTCTCTTTGAATTTGTAGTTTTCTAGGGTTTTTCGATGGCAAAGATTGGGAATAGGTTGGTCTCCGAATTTAGGAAGTTTTATAACATCCCAGAGTGGGTAGATATTGAGTGCTGTGCTTCCCCCCTAGAAACATTAGAGAGATAGAGGATCCCCATTAGATCCATGTTTTGTTTCTTTCCTAAGGGGGACTGACTTTTCCTCCCAACAATCTGTTCTTACACTTTTTTGGCTATTTCAATATTGTTCCTGCACAGTACTCGCCCAATGTGTGGAAGATAATTAATGGCATCCATAGAATAAATCAGTTATATGGTACCAAGTTAGGGCTTGCTGAGGTATGCTTTTGGTACTCTTTTTCTCGAACTAGTTTTGGTGTCCTCTACCTCAAATCCAGGAGCCCTGACAGGGTATTGGTAGTAAAGCTACCTGATTCCCATAAGGACTACTGGCATAAGGGGTTTCTTACTAGAAACTGGCAGTTTTCTCCCCAGTCTGAAGGGTCGAGGTCTGATAGGTTCTCTGTTCCCTTTTATGGGGAAGAATACATAGGTAGACTTTGCTCTGTTCTTTTAATTTTTGTTAATTTGAGATCTTTCTGATTTTTCTCTATTTTTTTAGCGAGGTCACAGAATTTGGAACCTTCTCTCAGCGAGGTTCGTCTCTCTGAATTGGTCAAGGCTTGGAATATCAGGGAGCCCTTAGCTGATGGCGAGCATCCCCGGTCTACTGCTTTTCTGCTCGAATATAAAAACGTTGGTTCCAATTTTATAGTGATGCCGGTGGACAGTATCCCTGAGTTTAATTCCTTCAAAAGGACTGCTGTGGATCCTATTTAATTGGACGAGGAGGAGAGAGGCTCTGAAAGCGGTACCGCGGGTGGTCTGGAGGCAATTTGGGTGAAAGGAGCTCCAGTAGTAGCAGCTCCTCTGATTTGGGGAGAATTTTATGAAGTTTGAGAGTCATCGAGCACATCAAGCAGTTAGAGCGAGGAGATGGTTCCTCCAAGGAAGAATTTAATTCGGGATGATGATAATGAAGATCACGTGCTCCTCGCTCAGAGGTCGAAGAAGCGGAAGTCTAACTCTGGGGCCATGGCTACTGATTCTCGGTCTTCTGCTCAGGAGCATGAGAAAAAGAGGAAAGTAGAAGAGCAAATGAGGGAGAGAGAAAAAAAAAAGAGAGAAAGAAGATGGAGGAGAAGAGAAAGATGAAGGAGAAGAGGAAGATGGAGAATGAGAAATAGGAGGAGAGGAGGAGGATGGAATTGAGGACGAAGGTTGGGCATGCCTTAGTCCCGGTGTCTGCACTACCCGAGGGGGCCTTTATTGCTATTTGTCCTCAATTGGCCCCCGCGCTGCTCGAGAGAGCAATTCTTCATGCTGATCTCCAAAGGGCGCTGGGGTCTGATCAATTGGCCCTACAAGATAGCCAGAGGCTAGCTTTGGTAAGAATTTTTCTTTTCTCTAATGTTTTAATTAATTTTATCACTTCCTTCCTCTGATGTCTTCTTCTTGTTGTAATTTGTGACCGACTTGGTCGTGCTCTATCGTTCTCGCGATGAGTTGGTGAAGAGAAATTATGAGCTGGAGCAACAAAATAAAGCCTTGATATTGAGGGGTACAGAGCTCAAGGCTGGTTATAAAGACGTTGATACTGCTCAGATATCGTCCGATTTGGCTCTTCTTACTGCTAATCAATAAAAGGATGCAGCAGTTAAAGAGTTGAAAGAGCTGCGACAAGCCTATGACCTGGTTTGCTCGAGCAAGCTGGCTATCGTGGAAGAGAACAGAGTTCTATCCGAGGAGATGAAGAAGAAGGAGTCGGAGGCGGTCAATGCCAAGGAAGACTCATATAATTCTGGTCGGGCTGCAGCATACGAGGATGTTGAGGTTCAGATAGGCTATATTAGTCGTTTGAACTTCAAAAAGGGCTAAAACAAGGCCCTCTAAGCTTCTGGAGTGGATGTTGTATCTCCTCTATTCGATGAATATGACCCAGGGCCGAGGCTAATTGTACATGAAACCCCTGCCCCAGCTATCAAAGGCGCTGACCCTGTTTCCCAGACAATCCCTGCTGACGTTCCCCTTGTTGTGGCAACAAAGGTTACCCCTGCTGATGGCGGTGCTCCTGCTGATGCTGATAAAGGAAAGCAACCATCGACTTCTGGGCAACCTGAGGTTGCTAGTTAATTTTTTCTTCTAGAACTACCTTGTACTTCTGCTTTTCCTATTTGTAAATTTTCTTTTTGCTGCTCGATGTACTTTTGACCCTTATCAATGAAAAGATTTATTTTTCTCAGTGCACTGATTCGTCTTTTTCTCTCCCATGCCCTTTTATTGCTTGTAGTTGATTGATGTTGATGATTATATTCTTGCCACTTTTCAATTAGGAAGGATGCTGGGGCCTGATGTAAGATCTGAAGTTCATCACACTTTTGTGAGGATTTGCAAGTCTCTGTGATTGAGGAACAAGAGCTTTGTAGAGCAAACTGGGCTCGTCATTAAGATGAAGGATAGGCTTCAAGAAATGGAGGATATTGGTGCCTCAGTCGAAGAGGAAGTTAATGCGCTGAGAGCGAAATTATTAGAGGCTTTGAGATCAATCAAGTTGGGGAAGTTCTTCAGCAGGAGAATGGGGCTTTGAGGAGAGAGGTCTCACGACTTAGGGAGCATGTGTCGAGCACTACTTCAGCAGTATTACGAGGTTCTTCCTCATCGCGAGCTAGAGATGGTCAGGGTGATTTCCCTCCGGCATTGCAGGGTTCTTCTCTTCCAGTCATTCTGCAAGATCGTAGGAACACCAAAGGTTCAGCTAGAGAAATGGAAGAGCTTCGTGATGATGTCCAACGAGCGTATGTGATTATTTCTGGGCTCTAGAGGGACGTCACTCGGTTGCAGCACCTGTTTAAAAAAGGACCTCGACGAGTGTGGGCCGACGGCTACGACTAGGGTTGGAAAAATGATCCTACTAGGCTGATAGAGTTTGAGGAGCTCGCCTTCATGAGGGGGTGGTTGAGTGCATTAAGTGAGATGCCAGTTATAAGGAACTCAATGCTCTGGTATCGCCATGAAATCTCCCCTTCCACTCGGATGCCCAATCCCTTTGGAAGAGATGATCAGTGGATACCCATTGATGCCATCCCTCGGCAGATGTTGGAGTCGGATGCTAATGAAGTTGAGGAGGGGTTAGCCCCTCATCCCGATGACGGCCGAAGAGCCCAAGTGGTTGATTACCTTGCTCAGAGGCCTTATCCTCATTAAGATTTTGCCAATAGTTACTCTGTGTATTTGGTATTGAAGTAATGTTATGTCAATGTTTTGGGCGAGCTCTCCGACTAAACATGTATTGTACTTGTTGTAACTATAGTGGATCAATAAAATTTATGTCTTGGGCTAATTTAGCCGACTAAACAAGTGTATTATATCCTCCATATTCTTGCTCCTTTATGATTTCTAAATATATGTTATCACGCAAGTGTCCTTCCATTCCAGTATAATATCGAGATACCATTGTGCACCACTTTACCTTTTAGGTCGTGTCGTCACACTCCCTTAGGCCTAAGTGTGGAAATTGGCGAGGACACACCTGGTGTTGGATGTTCTATCCGATCCGGATTTTATTCAACCAAAGATGGTTTGGTGGCCCGTTTAAATTTGGCCATATTTCCTAAGGATCTCCTGTGGGGCTTCATATATTGCCAGGGGTAATGCTAAGAGGCTTTTCGTGTTTCATAATGAACACCTGAGGAGGGGCATTTCCCTGCTATAGTGTAATGATCAGTGTGTCTTTTACTTGGAAAGGGTGTGTGAGTTGTAGAGTCTAAATCCTACTAGTTAACTGATACTTCGTAGAATGCAACTGCTAAATAACATTGATTAATAAGTTTTAGTTTCATAAGTACAATGCAAAAGAAGAATCTAAAAATAGAATTTCTTGAGATTGGATGCATTCCATGATCGGGGTATATCTCTGCCTTCCAACGTTTGTAAGTGATATGCGCCCTGCAAATTATCTCTTGTTATCTTGAATGGACCTTCCCAGTTTGTCCCTAGCTTGCCATCTGATGGCTTCACTGCTCTGCCCAGGACTTTCCTTAGAACATAATCCCCAACTTGGAATGTACTTGGGTTGACCCTCTTGTTATAATGCCTCGCGAGCTGTTGCTAATAATTCGCTAGTTTTACTAGGGCTAGCTCTCGGCGCTCGTTGGCTAGGTCGAGTTCGGCGAGCAATGCTGTATCATTATGGCCCTGTTCGGCAAAGGTGGTCCTCATGGTCGGTAAACCTTCTTCTAATGGGATGACTGCTTTCATTCCATATGTTAGTGAAAATGGGGTTTCCCCTGTTGCTCGTCGTGGAGTGGTTCGGTAAGCCCATAGAACATGTGGTAATTCATTTACCCATGCGCCTTTAGCTTGCTCCAATAGCTTCTTTAACCCATTGATCATGGTTTTGTTGGAAGCCTTGGCTTGTCCATTGCTCTGAGGATAGGCCATCGAACTGAAATGGTGTCTGATTCCATGCTTGTCACAAAAACTCTGAAAGGAGCCACTCTCGAACTGCATTCCATTATTGGTGGTGATGGTTCTAGGGATGCCAAAACGAGTGATTATGTTTCTCCATATGAACCTTATCATATCTGCATCTCGGATGTTCGCTAGGGGTTCCGCCTCGATCCATTTGGTGAAGTAGTCAGTTGTAACCAACAGATATTTATGATTGTCGGTGGCGGTAGGAAGTGGTCCCACGATGTCAATTCCCCACTGGGCCAATGGCCATGGGCTGGACTGTGATTTTAGGTTGCTAGCAGGTTGGTGGACCATAGGAGCGTGAAGTTGGCATTTTAGACACTTGCGGACGTACATCGCAGAGTCCCTTTGCATATATGGCCACCAATAGCCTTCCTTTATTGATCGAAAAGCTAGAGACCTTCCTCCGATATGGTTTCCACAGATTCCTTCGTGAAGCTCATGTAGAACTTGCTCAACATTCCCTGGGTGAACGCATTGAAGGTAGGGACCAGAGAATGATCTCTTATATAGGTTGCCCTGTGGAGATAAGTGAAAACGAACATCTTTGACTCTTATCTGGTGGGCAGTCTTCTTGTCATCCGGGAGTGTGCCATTGCTCAAATAGTCCCTTAAGGGGTCCATCCAGCTGGGAGTTGATCCCACCTGGAGTACCTGTTCCACGTCTGGTGGCTTCCTGTCATGGTTAATGCTCGGATGAGTGAGAAAATCGATGTGGATGGTTATTTCTAGGTCGGAGTCAACTGCTGAACTCAGGGCTGCTAGGGCGTCAGCGTGGCTATTCTGCCCTCTGGGAAACTGCTGGGCATTGATTTCTTCGAAGCTCGCCATTAGTTTTTTCACTAAGGTGGGGTAAGCTTCCATTCTTTCATATTTTTCATTATAGTCTCCACTTATCTGATTGGAGACTAATTAAGAATCGTCAAACACCTGTAGATGCTTCGCTCCCAAAGTGTGCACCTGCTGGAGGCCGGCTATTAGGGCTTCGTATTCTGCTTCATTATTGGAGGTTGCAAATCCAAGCCTGATTCCTTGTTCAAGGATTGTATTCTCTGGAGTAACGAGGACAATGCCTACCCCTCCCCCTTTGAGTTTGAGGCTCTATTAAAAAATAGTTTCCAGGTTTCCTTTGTCGCATGGTTCTCCTTTTGCTTTGCTGGTTGAGGTTGGTTGGAAGGTTCCTCGCACGTGAATTCGGCTATGAAATCAGCAAGGATATGCCACTTGATTGCGTTCCTTGGATGAAATTGGATGTCAAATCGCTCGAGCTCGACTGACCATTTAGAAAGTCTTCCCGACAAATCCGCTTTCCTCAAGATTGCTTTAAGGGGGTGCGATCTAAGGATGATTATGGTGTGGGCTTCGAAATAGTTCTTTAGTTTCCTCGAAGCCACTACTAGTACAAAGGTGAGCTTCTCCAGTGGTAGGTACCTCTGCTCGGCGTCTAGTAGGGTCTTGCTCACGTAATAAATAGGGTGCTGGATTCCTGCAACCTCGCACATTAATACAGAGCTGACAGTGTGGTTGCAAATGGAGAGGTACAGGTACAAAGAATCTGTTTGTCGTGGTATGATGAGCAGTGGTGGAGAGCTAAAGTAAGATTTGAGCTCGACCAATGCTCGCGAGCAATCTGGGATCCACTCTAAAATTTTGTTCCCCTTTAGAAGATGGAAGAAAGGCTTGCATTTCTCAGAGGATTTAGAGATGAAGCGATTTAAGGCAGCGAGCATACCAGTGAGCTTATGTGCGTCCCATATTGTTCGAGGAGGTTGTACCCTGTTAATTGCATCGATCTGGTCTGGGTTAGCCTCTATGCCTCTCTTACTGACCAAGTACCCAAGAAATTTTCCTGACTGGATACTGAAAGAACACTTGCTCGCGTTAAGTTTCATTCGGTACATACTGAGGATTTCGAAGGTGTTTAACAGGTCTGAGGGGTGGTTTTCTTTCTTCTTACTTTTAAAGAGCATGTCATCGATGTAGACCTCTATGGTGTTTCCCATCTGGTCTTTGAACATCTTCGTGACTAGCCGCTGATAGGTTGCCCCTTCATTCTTGAGCCCAAAGGGCATGACCTTGTAGCAGTATAATCCAACTGTCGTGATGAACGTTGTTTTGTCCTGGTCTGGGGCATATAAGGGGATCTGATGATACCCTGAGTATGCGTCCAAAAAACTCATTCGATCGTGAGCTGTAGTGGCGTCTACCAATTGGTCTATTTTTGGGAGGGGAAAACTGTCTTTCGGGAACGCTCAGTTGAGGTCAGTGAAGTCGATGCAAACTCTCCACTTCCCGTTGCTTTTTGGAACTACTACTGGGTTGGATAACCACTTGGGGAATTGTACTTCCCGTATGGATCCTGCATCCAACCAATTTTCAACTTCTTTTTCCACCGCTTTTGCCTTCTCAGGCGCAGTGCGTTATGACTTCTACGTGATTGGCTTGAAGGTGGTATCGATGTGTAGCTGATGACAGACCATACTAGGATCAATTCGAGGCATCTCGTATGGCTCCCATGCAAAAAAAATTACGTTGCGTCTCAACAGAGTTGTCAATTCCTTCTGTTCCTGGTCAGTAAGAGATGCTCCAATCAAGAAAACTTTGTTACTGTCGCTATCTCCAGCCGTAACTTCTACCAGGTCCTCGACGACCCTCTTAGAGGGGAGGATCCTGGTCTCCTCTACTCTAGGTCTTCCGTACTTTAATTGCTATTTAGAAGGTGTCAGACCTTTTTCAACTTTCTCGCTGGGCTGATCGGCCTTCTTTTCTGGCCTTGGTCGTATGGCTACTATAAAGCACCTTCTTTCCATCGCTTGATCGCCGTGGATCTCCATTACTCCTCGCTCGGTTAAGTACTTGAGTTTCTGATGGTTGGTCGAGGAGACTCCTTTCGTTGCATAGATCCATCCCCTGCCGAGGATGGCTTGGTATGGCGAGTCGATGTCCACCACCAAAAACTCAATCATCTTGGAGACGTTTCCCGCGCATACTGGCAGTACAATCTTTTTGAGGGGCATAGTTATTTTTCCAGCGAAGCCAACTAAAGGGACAGTATCTTCCTTTAGGTCGGCGATGCTTAACTTTAATTTTCTGAATAGGTCGAGACACATTACTTCGGACGAGCTTCCTTGGTTGACGAGCAACTTGTCGACGTCAAAGTTAGCTATCCTGAGGGTAATGATCAGAGGCAATTATGGTGTGGGGTTCTCACTCCCACCAGATCTTCATCTGTGAAAACAATATGCTTATTATAGTTGACGTCATCTTCTCGTCGATGCTTTCCTGACTGTGACTTTTCTGGATCGATCTGAAAAGCTTGCATCACCACTGTAAGTTTCTTCATCTCCATTCGAGCTGAATTTCCTTGGATCTTCTTGGCATCAGATGCCCGGTGAATTACCACAAACTCATGTCCAACATCATCTTCGAGCACGTTGTTAGGTCTCGCCTCTCTATTAGCAGCCACTTTCTCTGCCTTTTTCTCCACAAACTCGTTCAAATGCCCGAACTGGGCTAGCTCCTCGAGGTGAGACCTAAGAGCTTTGTAATGCTCAGTCTTATCTCCTCCCTCTTTGTGAAAAGTGCATCTTAGCTCATTGTTCCTCTTCGAGGGATCTCCTCCCATCTTCCCGGGCCACTTGATGAATGGCTCATCTTTGATTTTCGTGAGAATTTTGTAAATTGGTTCTTTGAAGGCGGTGTTGACCGCCTGAAATGCTTTCGATGCATCATTGTTACCTCCATTTTTGGAGCTATTTTTCCCTCGTTCTTTCCTCCTTTCTTCTGGTTCTCAGCTTTGTCACTGCCCTTGGTAGTGAGTTTAGCTCGACCATTTTCCCCTGTACTGAGGCGGGTGACATCTTCCACCTTAGCGTAGTTCTCGATGCGAGCTATTATCTCGTCAATAGTCATAGCCTCCTTCTTCATCAGGGACTGGTATAGAAGGGAAGAACTGGGTAGCCCAATTTTGAAAGAGTCCACTGCCACTTTCTCTGAGCAATCCTCGACCTCATTGAATAACTCCCAGTACCTCTTCGCATAGTCTCGGAGGGTCTCTTGAGTCATTTTCTTCATTGTCAGCAAAGCATCCATCCTTTTGGGATGGGAGCTACTAGTAATGAATCGGGTCGTAAAGAGCTCGTCAAAGGATTTAAAACTCCAGATGGACTGGTGGGGGATCCTTTCGAACCATTTTTACACCATGTCATGCAGGCTTGAGGGAAAAATTTGGCACATTAGTGCATCCCGGTGGTTCCAGAGGGTCATGGCCTGCCGGTACTGCCTGACGTGATCAATGGGATCAGTCTTACCGTCATAAATCTTGAACCTTGGAATGGAAAATTTCTTGGGGGCTTCTTCTTCTTCAATTTCCCTCGTGAAAGGTTTCATCTGGGTTTTGAGAGCTTTCCTAGCAAGTTCTCGGGTCAATCTGGTACCGTGGTGGGCAGGATGTTGGCCCATCTCCCTGTGGACCAGATTTCTGATGTTCTCGTTGCTGCGAGTAGGGCTCTGGTAATGATGAGCTTTTCGCAGCTGCTTGCGTAGGTCATCCTCTGATTCATCTCCCTCAACCTTTTAGGATCCTCGCCTAGGGATCCTTCCTCGGATGTGAGACTTTCTCGCCTGAGGGCTAGGAGTGCAGTATGGACGTCTCCTAGTATCATGATGAAGCTCTCTCTCCAGTCTTTCTAGTCTTCTTTTCAGGTGAGAATTCTCAGCCTCGTGTCTGCGAGAAGACTCCCTCTGCTCATGGAGCCTTGCCTCGTATGCATCAATTAGTCTGGATAACTGCGTGGACCTCGCTGGTCCCTGGCTTTCTTCTAAAGCTGGCCTTTCTAAGAGAGCCCTCTGATCTGAACATCGAACTTCAGATCTAATCCTGCGAGGAATAGGTGGTTCTTGAATATCTCCTTCCTGGGGAGCATTGCTACTGTGACCAGACATTTTTAACTCCTTTTTTGGTGTGGACTTTTCTGAGGGAAGATAACCTTTTCCCACAGATGGCGCAAATTGTGGTGACAATTATTATGCAACACAAACAGATAGGAGAAAGGCAATCACCAAGCAAGAGTAAGGAATGTAAAATGATAATCACACAATAAAGGATGTACGTGGTTCAGCAAAAATATGCCTACGTCCACGGTGGTGCAGTTAGTGTTATTTTCATATACTTCGGAGAGTGGTTACAGAGAATACAACTTATCCTTTGCCCCGGACCTAGGGTTCAATATATACATGTACATTTTAGTAAGTGGGGGTGTTGGACTCCCCCACATTTCCCATCTCTCCACAGAATCTCCCCTAATGGGGACATGGGAGGAGACTGGGTCATAATCAATTAGGAGATGGGAGGTCTGGACTTTGGGCCGCCAAAATTGGGTTACTCGTCCAGGCCCATCAGCCTAATTCCGGGTACCCACAATTTGAATGTACGATAGTGTTACCGGTCATTCGGTTACGTTAGGTATGTGTGTATCCCAAAGGCTTAGGACTATGTTCACCTCCATTATGTGTTTATTTGAATTATATTTTGAGGTTGATTCTGAACCAGTAGTGTAATACCTTGTGATTTCTAGGACTGAGAGTTTTAATTTATTTGGGAGAAAAAAAATTTTGAATTGGAGAATTTTAAATTTATCAATTGAGGTCAAAATCTGAGGATGTTATAAAGTATATTGGATGATGATTCTGAGTGCGTTGTTGATTCTGGATGGGTCGAGATATTCAAAATGACTGTTCTTGGGTTTGATTTCGGTTATAGAATATTTTAAGTTAATTTGACTCAAAATGGAGTAAACGAGTCATTTAAAGTGTGTATTATCATTTAAAATTGGGTATTTTGGAAATAAGGCTTAACTAGGGCTCGTGAGAAGCCAGTCTCATCTGAGAGATTCAGAAAGCCCTATAAAGAGAGAGGGAGAGAGAGATAGAAAAGAAGAAAGGAAGAAGAGAAATAGGAGAGATGCTTGAGGATTATGACCAATACACGATTTCGAGAAAGATTCAACCTCTACAACTTCAAGGCAAGTGATTAATCTTGGTAAATAATTCACATATGTAATTTATTTCATGATTTGTGGATAAAAATTTGGATTTGGGGTTATTATGTCAAAAACCAAGATTTTGGTTAAAGCTTTCATTTGAGGTGTGTGTATATGGATTTGAGGTTGTATATATAGTTGGGTTGATCTATATAATGATTTTTATGTTAGAAAAATGTTGGGGTTGAAGATTGAGGGTCGAAAGATGATGTATTTTAGTTTTGGGAAATTTGGGTTTTGAGAAAAATTGAGCCATTCGTAGCTTGCGGTACAGGCCGAATCGATTCGGAATGTTGCAAACTTACAGGACTGGGTGAACGAATCGATTCGAATCCAGACTCGAATCGATTCGGCTTAAGACAGACTTACAAGTCCTTTGGACCGAATTGATTCACACAAGGGGCGAATCGATTCGCCTTTAGGACCGAATCGATTCGGACCAATCCGAATTGATTCGAGAACAGAGCTATTTTGAGAATTTTTTCTAGAGTGAGTTTTAATTCGTTTCGATTGGGTTTATCGATTAAGAACATCCTAATATGGCACGAGAAGTACGTTATGGATATTTTAAAAGGGTTTCATATATGATGTGATATTGGGGGATGTATCGATTTTTGGGAAGATAAAAATTTGGAGTTGTCGCATCGACTTAGTGGGAATCACATTAGCGACGGGAATACTACTTGGAGATTTAACATGAGTTATTATATGAGATAAGGTTGGGTGAATTTTAGAGGTGGTTGTGAAGGAATGACTTAGAGTTATGTGTTGACCTTCGTGTAGAATCCTCCTAGCGATGGGATTTTTATCTAGATACGATTGGGGACCAATGAAAGAGAGGTCGTTTATCTTTAAGAGACGATAAACTTATGGATTTAATCCTAAATGAAATATTGTTAAGGGTTCATACGGACAACTAAACCGAAATTTAAAATGAGAATGATTGGATTGTAATATCGACTAGAATAGGTTGTGTTTGTACTTATAGTCAGGATAGTTACTGTATATGTCTATGTGTGATTAACGATAGGTATTCCAATGCATGCTGGGACCATGAAATGTATTTGGGATTGAGCATGCGCTTTACCGACTATTAGTTATATGTGTACCTATAGCCGAGATAATTATCGTATATCGGTGTGCGTACAGATATAGATGGTGGTCTGTATACACGGAGTGATTGCATATATTGTAACACCCTCGTAATTTTGAAGATTTAATATTTAATTATTTTTGGGAGATATAAAAATATTTAAATAGGAGAAACTTAAATTTATGATTTGGAGAATTTATTTAAGTGGGAAGAATTATTTATATTTGGCGAATTTAAGTTGAATTGTTTGAAATTTTGTCGGTCGTATTTGAGGTCAAAATTTGAGCATGTTATAAATTATTTCGGATGACAATTCTGAGTGCGCAGTTGAGGCCGATTGGGTCGAGATAGTCAGAAAAGAGTACCCGGGGTAGTAATCGGGTCTCGAGTCATTTTTGGGCATAGTCGCGCCCACACAGGGTGATTTGGGCCATTTTATTTAGGCCCATGTTGCCAAAAAGGGGATCAGGAGTTTTAAACCTAATTGCAGGACTAGTTCAATGACAGTTAGCAATTTTAAACCTAGGGTTTGAGAGAGAAACAGAGGAAGCTAATCAAGAGCCAATTGGGGATCTTTTGGAGTCAAATTATCGGACTAATTGGGTCTTCATCATCAAACCATTCTATACACAAACGGATCAGACTCTACAAATAATTCCAAGTAGGTGGTTAACTGTAGTGATTCTTAAATTGATGATAATCAATTCATATTCTGGGAGGTGTAAACCAAAATTGGTTTTGGGGTGGGTATTCATGTAAAATTGGGTTTTCGGTAATTGTTATGCTTTAATGGGATTAAGGGTGAAATTTATTATGTTTATTATTCTGGAAGTTATAGGTATGAATCGTATGTTATAACTAGTAAGAATCAAAGGTAAATTTACTTTAATAGGAATGAAAATCTTATTGGAGATTCGAAACCCGGATAAAACCCAAATTGGGAAAACGTTGGAATTAATGGAAATTAGTTGTTGCATTAAGGTTTCTGAGATGATTAGAACCTGTTTTCATGTGAAAATATCATTGATTATGACTAGAGGATGTTAATAGAGGAACTAAAAGTTTGGTTGGGTTAACAATGGCTAAAAATAGCAAGTCGGAGAAGAAGGGTAATTGTTCGATCGATCGATCCATGGAGGGGATCGATCGATGTTCCCAGAATTCTGGCAGGTTCGCCAGTTTTTTATATAAAGGGTAATTTAATTAAGGTTTTTCCCCAACTTTTTACCTAGTTATAAATTCATATGTAGAACATATTCCTTAGCAATTATAAGGTGGTATAATTGGGTTTAGGATGGTGATAAGTGTATGTCACGAAATGAATTTTGAGAAATATTTCGTAAATGTTGATTTTGGACCGAGGGAAAACATTCGGGTATTGTAGTTGAGTGGCACTACATTATTAAAAGAATGGAGGTGTAATCAATTAATTATGGGGCGGAATATAGAATTAGGTATTAGTGATGGTACGGGCCAAGTGAGCGAGTCCCTGTATATTGGTTGAGCGACACCAAGTATTAAAGTAATTGATGTGTTAATTAATTAAATTAGAGTCGGAGCGTAGACTCGGAAAGGTAATAAAATTAGTTAAGGAGTGAATTAATTAAATTTGAGTCGGACCATAGACCCGGGAATATACAGGCGAGTGTTACGGGTTTTAGTACAGGGTAAAGTCGGGATTTATATTATATAAATATATACAGTGTGGAGATAGTGTATATATATATATATATGTGTGTGTGTGTGTGTGTGTGTGTGTGTGTGTGTGTGTGTGTGTGTGTGTGTGTGTGTGTACTTTTTATGTGTGCTATTAAATATCAGGGACTAGATATTTATTTAATTTGTATACTCTAGTGCTATCAATGGAGGTTGCGTGATGTGGGTGATTCCCCTAGCTTCAGGAGTAGGGCGAGTATATTCCCATGTCATAGCGTCCGGTATATGGGTGAGGGATTTATCTCACTTTCAGGGAAACAATATGACCGCCTCCACTACGTTTATATTTTGGGCCAGGTTGGTGTGCGATTCCAACTTGGGTAACTAAGTTATGTGAGTACACCTAGTGAGATAGAACTTTAGAGGGAATCATCCGGAGAGGGTATACTCGAAGGGATGGATAGACATATGATATGTGTGTGGATGTTGTGGTAAAGGTACGTACATAATGGTAGTAAATATTATATGCGAGTAATAATATAGTGTGTGATGTATTTGTTTTATATAACTTGTGACACAGTTATATGATATTATTTAAAAGAAATTAATTAAGTTAATTGGTGAGATAACTAATAACCCATGGATAATATATAACACCCCGCCTAATTAAATACCGGGTGGCCAGTCCCATACCAAATTAAAATTTAATATACAGTTGGCTCATTCTTAGCATCACTGTCGAAAACATTTACAACTCACCCAATATCCAATTAAGCTGGTGTTAAAAACTTTCCCAATTTAAATTTCCACAAAATCCATTTCCAGTTTAAGAATAACACAACACATTTTATTCTACAACACTGGCAACCGATTAGATAATACAAAAGAATTTAAAAGAATTTGGAATAAACATTCCCATATAATATTAATCCATTACAGTATTCCCAACAATAACAAATGTATTAAAATGACACGAATACAATAGTAGTTGACTCCGATAGAAGATGAAAATTGAATCCTTCTGGGCGACAAGCCCTAACTAGAAGATCACTGTGAATCAAAAGAAGATAAGAGTCTAAGCAATACTCCATAGCTCCCTAGCTCGACAAAATCAACTAAGGTTGGCGTCCCTACTGCTGGACACCTGATATAGAAGATACAATAGAAAAGAAAATATGCAAGGAAACGGGTCAGAGCCCGATTGTGAAAATGATTTTTAAAATAGCAAGTATTTAACAAGTGCAATAAATCATTTATTATGTACATGTTAGTATCCAACTCTCACTTGCTATTCTCACCTCTCAACTAGAGTGCACACTTAACGTTTCCTATTAACCTCCTAGTTAATGGTTCCTCTTTAACAATTCCATAATATAATTCCATTCCCATATCATAACCCCGTATGTCCCATACCACACGTTATATAATCATTCTTGTACATTTCTCCTTTATATGAATCGTTAACATGAATCATTTCTCATTAATATGAATTAAGCTTTTCAATTCTATAAGAATAAACATTCATTAACTTAATTCCGTTTTCTTTCTCTATTCACCGTTATCTACAATTATCACACAGTAGATGATTTAAACACTATATATCCATTCATTCATTTAATCCATTATATATATATTCATATAAAATATGTCACCCCAAGTGACAGTTGCGGTGCAATGCATTACTCTGCTATCATGTCCCAATATCGCTGGTCGCCGAATAGGGGACAAAAGGTTTGGTAAGGATACCTCGAACCATAAACAACATAACAAACATTGGAGGCGAACATAGTTCTCGTATCCATGGGTCACGGACATACCTACGCACCCACAGTCAGCGGAATTATCAACTCCCCGATAAGTCTTTCATAGACCTATGTTCTCGAGCGACAAATCAAAGATCCCATGGATTCATCAAGATATGACTGCCCTCACGCGCAAACCTCCCGTCGATAGCAAGTAAGATAGGTATGTCATACACATAATCATAAATCAATCAAATAGGCATTATCATACCTATAATATAATATTAACAAGGTAATCAAATTACCCAAAGATAATTCCTATAAGTATCATTGTATCTCTTTAAATCCTACGTATAAAATAACATGACTTTACATCTTTGATTTAATTATCCCCGAGTCACACTCATTTCATAAGATTCAAATAGGTTTTTCCTCAACATAAATTCAGTAAGAAATCACTAGAATCCTACTGGTCCATAACATCACGTCTCCCAAATTACCACGAATTAATCTCTCTCTTTAAATAGGTTTAAAACCGATAGTTTCAAATCTCTTATAAACACATTTACTTTCACTTAGGATTGAAAATCATCATCACATGGCTCATAGTATGTAGTATTCCATTCACACTATATGTCTTATCATCAAAATCAACATCCTCGCATCCTATAACATCTCTCCACTCCCGACGTCGTAAAGGTTCATGCGCGGAGCGTCTCGCAAAGCGAAATCCAAACAAGGAACCCCTCCAATTACACTACTACTTAACTTTATCAATCGTGGAGGTCAATCAACTTCAAATACGCAACCGGGATAACGTCACCCCTTCTTTCAACCAAATATGGTCTGAACTCACATCTCTATCCAGGAGCCATACTGTTAAGTGCTTGTACTACACTCAGTCCTTGCTCAATCAATAATGAGATTAAACTTTACGCTATCAATAATGAGCTTAAACTCACCCCTTGATGTTCAAATTGTAACCCTAAGGCTACCCAGGTGTTATATAAAATCTCCCCTACTCGACCTATCCTTAATCCTCAAGCATACAACTTATAATCCAACACATGAATCTAGTAACCGAAATTTCTTCAATTTAATTAACATAATTCCAATCAATTAAATCCCAATCAAATTAATTCGAATCTTAACTAGGGCTTACTGATCTTCTCTAAGTCCCATAGTATCCAATTAATAATCACCAAAGATCTACAAAAGTTTTTGGGATAAGAACCAACATTAAAAAGAAACAACATCATGAATTCTCATATTTTAAATACTCAGAAAAATCAGATCCAAAAATTAGTCGAATAATCAATCCGACTTCAGATTTGGATTCTACACGAAAAATTGAGTCAGGTATGTGTTTTGAGTTTTTCTTATATCTCATCCAAATGCACTAAAAAAGAAGATCTAAACATTCCAAATTGGCTCTTCTCATTCCACTCGTTTTTTTCTCTTTTTCTAGAAAATTATCAACATATTATCTTCAAGAACACAAAAATGATTTTCAGAATTTCTTCCACAGATTGATGAATATTTCATGGATTACTAACTACCTACAACATGAGTTTAATTCCTATATATTTCATACTTCCAGAAATCTATTACTACTCCATTTTTATCTTCCAAACATGAAAAATCATCTCTTTTCATAATTATTCTAACATGGACAATATATGAACTTAAGTTGCAAATATCAAACACTTGCCTCTAATGAAGATCTGATCCTTTGAAGTTGAATAACGCAGGTGGTGATGGTGGTGGTGATGGTGGTGGTGACCTTTGGTTCTCCTCCTTTCCAAGCAAGCCTTTTCTTTCCAAGCAACCTTTCACTCTCTCTAAGAATTTGAACTTTCAATTTTGTGTAGAAGAGATGAATGAACCCACATTCAACTAATCTCCAAATACTTATAATAAGACAAAACCCGAAATCACTATTCATCCCCCTTGTAAAAATAATCAAAATGCCCTTTTGGGTTGTCTTTTCATTTCCAAATGACCCGAGACCCAATATCAACATCCAAATAGACTATTATGACTATTTCAACCCTTCCGGACGCAATGACGCAGTTGAAACGACTATAAGTTTGATGTAAAAATAAGTTTCCTTTGTAATTTAACAAATTTGTCCCGACACGCCGCATACCGCGTCTGACTAAAAATTCAAATTACTGAATTAATAACAGACCGCCATATCAATAGCATCACATGAAATAGCATTGCCAAAGCCGTTTATGAAAATAAACTATTTAAGCAACTCCGAAAGTTTGTTGAAGAAACTCTTTACTTAAATCAAAACGATTTTGAACACAAGATGTGTTAACAAATGTATGTTCGAGATTAGGACAAGATTTGATAACAAGTTTTAGTAAACAGTTTAAAATGTTTTAAACTCAGCACACTATTAGAAAGAGATGAGAAGATGTAGAAATATCGATACTCGGGATTTTTAACGTGGTAAAACCTCAACCTTGAGGAAACATCCACGACTCCCTCTACGGAGTAAAACAAAAACAATCACTAAAACAAATATATGAGTTACAACCTATTTAACTAACATGCACACAAAACAAATCTATACAAGTTCAGGATTGTACCCTCTGGCGTCCTTAACTTTTCTGCAGATCTTGTTTGTTGATGTAGTTGTCTCAGTTTGTCAACTCTTCTTTGTTCCAGCACTTTACGTCGACTTATTTTTCACCAAATCTTATAGCCAACACTTTGAGTGTTTGTAGTGTGAAGATGTTTGTGAATGGTGTTCTAAAACACATGCATGCACACACACACACACTTATTAGTTACAGACGATCCTAACAAATCACATATAAAGTCTATATGCAGTGTATTTGTTATTTTTCTTTCTTACAAAACCAAGAACCTTTTTGACCTTTTAAAATAACTCAGATTCCACGGAGATCTTGCTTAAGAAATCGGTCAAGACCTTTCTCAATCACTTTTGAAAATATTATGTGGATTGAGAACCCTCCAAGTGCGAATCCCACTAGGTCAGGTTAGGTTTTGTAAAAACAGAAATAGAAAAACATCTATTGTTGATTCTGAAGAAGAAAATGTTTTATCAGAAAACAATCAACAACAAAATTCTCAAGATGAAAAATAAATGCAACTAAGTGTACTGTGACATGAAAAACTTCAGATCTATGATTTCTATTGAAAGAGAAACAAGATCTGAGTCTATGTCTAAGTTGGAAATAAGATTTATGAACACAAGGATTTCAGCAACCCAGAAATCACTCAACTCGAACTCTCATAACTCAAGAAACACTAAGGATGGTGTTTATCTGGTTATGGTGTTTATGGAGAGGTAAGTGGTTTAGGTTTAGAGGTATTTGGACGAAGTTAGGGTTTCTAACTAGGGTTTGATTTCTCTCTCTAACTTTTCTCTTCTCTCTTCTCTCTCCTCTCTCCTCTCTCTATTCTCTGAGACTTTTCAAAATGGCAAAAGCTTTCGAAGGCTGAGATGAGAAGCCTTTAAATAGGAAGAGAAGAAGATTCCAGAGCTTCGTTCAAAAACAAGGGCTGTGATTGAGTCAAGGTCCTTTGACTACAATCTAAGTGTTCACAGCAGGCGGTGGATTAAACAGGCTGTGATTGGCTTAAGGGTTTACACTGGGATTCACTCAAAAGACATGCAGGCCATCGATAAGGGTTGATCTAAGGGCTGAAAGCACGCGATGGTTTGTCTCAGTAAAGAAACACAGTTCAGGCCAATCAGAGGACAACAGGTGTAGGCCTGAGGATGAATGTAAACGCGCATCCCAAAATAATTACAAAGCCAACCCTAGAGTCTCTAGCGCTTTCGGTTTCTACCCAGAGTAACTTTAGGCCAATAAACACAACAATCCATATTTATACATTAACCCCAAGACCTTTTAAATCAAGTTTTAATTAAATAAAACCTTATTTAAAATATGTTTTAAATTCCCAAAAAATTATTAAAAATCAAATTGAGGGATTTAAACACACTCACAACATTAATACACATAGTGGTGCAATATGAAATGCAAGAATGAAATTCTAAGTGTGTGAGTGATGGCTATAGTCTCAGGATCATCACAAGATGGATAGAAGATGAAGCAACCCAATCTCTGAAGCTCTTTGGTTTCTAGGATAGACACTATTTTGTCACAATTTCCAAACTATATGAGCTCTTATACAGTCTAGACTCAAATGAGTCAAAAGTATAAGGGCTTCATCACATTCATATATTACCTAAATATCTTTAAGTAATATTCAGAATCATTCATTTTAATATCCACAATTCGGATAAAACCCCAAATGAATTTATTAATAATAAAATCCAATTAATCCACTAATTTAAAATATAACCCATTTTAAAAGTCATTAAAAATCACGGGGTATTACATACTTCCCCCCTTATAACAGAATTTCTTCCCGAAATTCAGGAATATAAATCATACCGGTAAGGTCAACTCCGAGTATACATCTCACATCGCAAGAAACCTAAGACGTACCGCCCATACAGTACATTATCAAAATCCCTATTGATGTTATACGCCCAACCTCACCATATAGTTTCAACTGAATCGAATATAAACTTTACCCAATATTCCCTATACCATCCTCGTGGCAAAGTTTGGAAAAAAATGATCCTCACTTATTAAACAAATAAATCCTCAAGTCACAACTAGTTACTCTTTCACAATTATGAAAACTACTACAATCCAATTATCCAGGGCGCCCATACACCCTATCGTACCACTTTCATTATAATATTTGTCGCAAAGGTTATAAACTCGTATACTAAGGACCTAACTTATTTTGACTCCCAACGGTTATTAGTTTCATGCGTGGGGTGTCTCGCAAGCGAAATCCAAACAAGGAACCCCCCCGATACACTACTACCTAAAGTAGTCGGTCATCGAAACTCCTCAGGTCCTTAGTCTATAGTATATAAAAACAGGTTTATCGATTTTAAAAAGAAAAACAGGTTTTATCAATTTCAAATGGAGTCTACTCATCTACTCTCTTATTAAAGACAAGATGCTGGCTATACGCTCTCATATACCACAAATCAATCCACGCCGATACTCACATCATGATCGGACATGGCCAACGTAAGTAATCCCATGATAAAAATCAAACCCGCATGATAACATGTAAAATATAGGTGTCCCACACTCCTCAGTGAGTCTAAGTAAATAACAGTGCTATAGGCTAAGTTTAGCAACCCATTTGCCCATATAGTATTAATCGCTACAAAAATCAATATACGCCTCATAATTCCTTAGATAGAAAACATATCCTCTTTCGCGGGTGGTGGTTGTTAACTCACACTATTATAACTTTTCTCCGATGAGTCAACAAAATTTTTACCCCAAATTTTCGGTTCTAGATCACCATACTCCACTATATGACCAAGCCTTTGAATATATTGTCTTCGTTAGGTAACACACACAATTTTCGCATTTCAAGAACTTCTATTGATGACTCTCCTCAATTTTCCATAATAGGGGTGACCTCGACTACGGTCATCATACTCAAACATACTTCATAACCTCCTAAGTACGATCTCCTCTACCATCCAATGGCCCTCATCCGCCATAATTCTTGTACGAACCCGTCCGAACGTAAATAAGATTCACTAATATATACGTAATCTTACCAAAGAAATCAACAATCTTAAACATAGGGCTCTACATCAAAGAACGCTAAGCTGAAAACACAATAAGCCGTATAGATCCTAAAGGACATTAGAACCTGATGCTCTGATACCACCTGTAACACCCCGCCTAATTAAATACCAGGTGGCCAGTCCCAAACCAAATTAAAACAGAATATACAGTTGGTTCATTCTTAGCATCACTGTCGAAAACATTTACAACTCACCCAATGCCCAATTAAGCTGGTGTTAAAAACTTTCCCAATTTAAATTTCCACAAAATCCATTTCCAGTTTAAGAATAACACAACACATTTTATTCTACAACACTGACAACCAATTAGATAACACAAAAGAATTTAAAAGCATTTGGAATAAACATACCCACATAATATTAATCCATCACAGTAATCCCAACAATAACAAATGTATTAAAATGACACGAATACAATAGTATTTGACTCCGATAGAAGATGATAACTGAATCCTTTTGGGCGACAAGCCCTAACTAGAAGATCATTATTAATCAAAAAAAGATAAGCGTCTAAGAAATACTCCATAGTTCCCTAGCTCGTCAAAATCAACTAAGGTTGGCGTCCCTGCTGCTGGACACCTAATATAGAAGAAACAATAGAAAAGAAAATATGCAAGGAAACGGGTCAGAGCCCGATTGTGAAAATGATTTTTAAAACAGCAAGTATTTAACAAGTGCAATAAAGCATTTATTATGTACATGTTAGTATCCAACTCTCACTTGTTATTCTCACCTCTCAACTAGAGTGCACACTTAGCGTTTCCTATTAACCTCCTAGTTAATGGTTCCTCTTTAATAATTCCATAATATAATTCCATTCCCATATCATAACCCCGTATGTCCCATACCACACGTTATATAATCATTCTTGTACATTTCTCCTTTATATGAATCGTTGCTCATTAACATGAATCATTTCTCATTAATATGAATTAAGCTTGTCAATTCTATAAGAATAAACATTCATTAACTTAATTCCATTTTCTTTCTCTATTCACCGTTATCTACAATTATCACACAGTAGATGATTTAGCCACAATATATCCATTCATTCATTTAATCCATTATATATATATTCATATAAAATATGGCACCCCAAGTGACAGTTGCGGTGCAATGCATTACTCTGCTATCATGTCCCAATATCGCTGGTCGCCGAATAGGGGACAAAAGGTTTGGTGAGGATACCTCAAACCATAAACAACATCACCAACATTTGAGGCGAACATAGTTCTCGTATCCATGGGTCACGCACATACCTACGCACCCACAGTCAGCGGACTTATCAACTCCCCGATAAGTCTTTCATAGACCTATGTTCTCGAGCGTTAAAACAAAGATCCCATGGATTCATCAGGATATGACTGCCCTCACACGCAAACCTCCCGTCGATAGCAAGTAAGCTAGGTATTTCATACACATAATCATAAATCAATCAAATAAGCATTATCATACCTATAATATAATATTAACAAGGTAATCAAATTACCCTAAGATAATTCCCATACGTATCATTGTATCTCTTTAAATCCTGCGTATAAAATAACATGACTTTACATCTTTGATTTAATTATCCCCGAGTCTCAATCATTTCACAAGATTCAAATTAGTTTTTTCGTAAGAAAAATTCAGTAAGAAATCACTAGAATCCTACTGGTCCATAACATCACGTCTCCCAAATTACCACGAATTAATCTCTCTCTTTAATTAGGGTTAAAACCGCTAGTTTCAAATATCTTATAAACACATTTACTTTCGCTTAGGATTGAATATCATCATCACATGGCTCATAGTATATAGTATTACATTCACACTTTATGTCTTATCATCAAAATTAGCATCCTCGCATCCTATAACATCTCTCCACTCTCGACGTCGTTAAGGTTCATGCGCGGAGCGTCTCGGAAAGTGAAATCCATACAAGGAACCCCTCCAATTACACTACTACTTAACTTTGTCGATCGTGGAGGTCCGTCAACTTCAAATACGCAATCGGGATAACCTCACCCACTCTTTCAACCAAATGTGGTCTGAACTCCCATCTCTATCCAGGAGCCATACTGCTAAATGCTTGTACTACACTCAGTCCTTGCTCAATCAATAATGAGATTAAACTTTACGCTATCAATAATGAGCTTAAACTCACCCCTTGATGTTCAAATTGTAACCCTAAGGCTACCCAGGTGTTATATAAAATCTCCCCTACTGGACCTATCCTTAATCCGCAAGCATACAACTTAGAATCCAACACATGAATCTAGTAACCGAAATTTCTTCAATTTAATTAACATAATTCCAATCAATTAAATCCCAATTAAATTAATTCGAATCTTAACTAGGGCTTACTGATCTTTTCTAAGTCCCATAGTATCCAATTAATAATCACCAAAGATCGACAAAAGTTTTGGGATAAAAACCAACATTAAAAAGAAACAACATCATGAATTCTCATATTTTAAATACTCAGAAGAATCAGATCCAAAAATTATTCGAATCATCAATCCGACTTTAGATTAGGATTCTACATGAAAAATTGAGTCAGGTATATGTTTAGAGTTTTTCTTAAATCTCATTCAAATGCACTCAAAAAGAAGATCTAAACATTCCAAATTGGCTCTTCTCATTCCACTCATTTTTTCCTCTTTGTCCAGAAAATTATCAACATATTATCTTCAAGAACACAAAAATGATTTTCATAATTTCTTCCACAGATTGATGAATATTTCATGGATTACTAACTACCTACAACATGAGTTTAATTCCTATATATTTCATACTTCCAGAAATCCATTACTACTCCATTTTTATCTTCCAAACATGAAAAATCATCTCTTTCATAATTATTCTAACATGGATAATATACGAACTTAAGTTGCAAATATCAAACACTTGCCTCTAATGAAGATCTGATCCTTTGAAGTTGAATAACACAGGTGGTGATGGTGGTGGTGATGGTGGTGGTGACCTTTGGTTCTCCTCCTTTCCAAGCAAACCTTTTCTTTCCAAGCAACCTTTCACTCTCTCTAAGAAGATGAACTTTCAATTTTGTGTAGAAGAGATGAATGAACCCACATTCAACTAAACTCCAAATACTTATAATAAGACAAAACCCGAAATCACTATTCCTCCCCCTTGTAAAAATAATCAAAAAGCCCTTTTGGGTTGTCTTTTCATTTCCAAATGACCCGAGACCCAATATCAACATCCAAATAGACTATTTTGACTATTTCAACCCTTCCGGACGCAATGACGCAGTTGAAACGACTATAAGGTTGATGTAAAAATAAGTTTCCTTTGTAATTTAACAAATTTGTCCCGACACGCCCCATACCGCGTCTGACTTAAAATTCAAATTACTGAATTAATAACAGGCCGCCATATCAATAGCATCACATTCATATATTACCTAAATATCTTTAAGTAATATTCAGAATCATTCATTTTAATATCCACAATTCGGATAAAACCCCAAATGAATTAATTAATAATAAAATCCAATTAATCCATTAATTTAAAATATAACCCATTTTAAAAGTCATTAAAAATCACGGGGTATTACATACTACCCCCCTTATAACAGAATTTCGTCCTGAAATTCAGGAATATAAATCATACCGGTAAGGTCAACTCCGAGTATACATCTCACATCGCAAGAAACCTAAGACGTACCGCCCATACAGTACATTATCAAAATCCCTATTGATGTTATACGCCCAACCTCACCATATAGTTTCAACTGAATCGAATATAAACTTTACCCAATCTTCCCTATACCATCCTCGTGGCAAAGTTTGGAAAAAAATAATCCTCACTTATTGAACAAATAAATCCTCAAGTCACAACTACTTACTCTTTCACAATTATGAAAACTACTACAATCCAATTATCCAGGGCGCCCATACACCCTATCGTACCACTTTCATTATAATATTTGTCGCAAATGTTATAAACTCATATACTAAGGACCTAACTTATTTTGACTCCCAACGGTTATTAGTTTCATGCGTGGGGTGTCTCGCAAGCGAAATCCAAACAAGGAACCCCCCCGATACACTACTACCTAAAGTAGTCGATCCTCGAAACTCCTCAGGTCCTTAGTCTATAGTATATAAAAACAGGTTTATCGATTTTAAAAAGAAAAACAGGTTTTATCAATTTCAAATGGAGTCTACTCATCTACTCTCTTATTAAAGACAAGATGCTGGCTATACGCTCTCATATACCACAAATCAATCCACGCCGATACTCACATCATGATCGGACATGGCCAACGTAAGTAATCCCATGATAAAAATCAAACCCGCATGATAACATGTAAAATATAGGTGTCCCACACTCCTCAGTGAGTCTACGTAAATAACAGTGCTATAGGCTAAGTTTAGCAACCCATTTGCCCATATAGTATTAATCGCTACAAAAATCAATATACGCCTCATAATTCCTTAGATAGAAAACATATCCTCTTTCGCGGGTGGTGGTTGTTAACTCACACTATTATAACTTTGCTCCGATGAGTCAACAAAATTTTTACCCCAAATTTTCGGTTCTAGATCACCATACTCCACTATATGCCCAAGCCTTTGAATATATTGTCTTCGTTAGGTAACACACACAATTTTCGCATTTCAAGAACTTCTATTGATGACTCTCCTCAATTTTCCATAATAGGGGTGACCTCGACTACGGTCATCATACTCAAACATACTTCATAACCTCCTAAGTACGATCTCCTCTACCATCAAATGGCCCTCATCCGCCATACTTCTTGTACGAACCCGTCCGAACGTAAATAAGATTCACTAATATATACGTAATCTTACCAAAGAAATCAACAATCTTAAACATAGGGCTCTACATCAAAGAACGCTAAGCTGAAAACACAATAAGCCGTATAGATCCTAAAGGACACTAAAACCTGATGCTCTGATACCACCTGTAACACCCCGCCTAATTAAATACCAGGTGGCCAGTCCCATACCAAATTAAAACAGAATATACATTTGGTTCATTCTTAGCATCACTGTTGAAAACATTTACAACTCACCCAATACCCAATTAAGCTGGTGTTAAAAACTTTCCCAATTTAAATTTCCACAAAATCCATTTCCAGTTTAAGAATAACACAACACATTTTATTCTACAACACTGACAACCAATTAGATAACACAAAAGAATTTAAATGCATTTGGAATAAACATACCCACATAATATTAATCCATCACAGTAATCCCAACAATAACAAATGTATTAAAATGACACGAATACAATAGTATTTCATTCCGATAAAAGATGATAACTGAATCCTTTTGGGCGACAAGCCCTAACTAGAAGATCACTGTGAATCAAAAAAAGATAAGCGTCTAAGCAATACTCCATAGCTCCCTAGCTCGTCAAAATCAACTAAAGTTGGCGTCCCTACTGCTGGACACCTAATATAGAAGATACAATAGAAAAGAAAATATGCAAGGAAACGGGTCAGAGCCCGATTGTGAAAATGATTTTTAAAACAGCAAGTATTTAACAAGTGTAATAAAGCATTTATTATGTACATGTTAGTATCCAACTCTCACTTGCTATTCTCACCTCTCTACTAGAGTGCACACTTAACGTTTCCTATTAACCTCCTAGTTAATGGTTCCTCTTTAACAATTCCATAATATAATTCCATTCCCATATCATAACCCCGTATGTCCTATACCACACGTTTTATAATCATTCTTGTACATTTCTCCTTTACATGAATCGTTGCTCATTAACATGAATCATTTCTCATTAATATGAATTAAGATTTTTAATTCTATAAGAATAAACATTCATTAACTTAATTCAATTTTCTTTCTCTATTCACCGTTATCTACAATTATCACACAGTAGATGATTTAAGCACAATATATCCATTCATTCATTTAATCCATTATATATATATACATATATAATACGGCACCCCGAGTCACAGTTGCGGTGCAATGCATTACTCTGCTATCATGTCCCAATATCGTTGGTCGCCGAATAGGGGACAAAAGGTTCAGTGAGGATACCTCGAACCATAAACAACATCACAAACATTGGAGGAGAACATAGTTCTCGTATCCATGGGTCACGCACATACCTATGCACCCAAAGTCAGCGGACTTATCAACTCCCCGATAAGTCTTTCATAGACCTATGTTCTCGAGCGACAAATCAAAGATCACATGGATTCATCAGGATATGACTGCCCTCACACACAAACCTCCCGTCGATAGCAAGTAAGCTAGGTATGTCATACACATTATCATAAATCAATCAAATAGGCATTATCATACCTATAATATAATATTAACAAGGTAATCAAATTACCCTAAGATAATTCCCATACGTAGCTTTGTATCTCTTTAAATCCTGCGTATAAAATAACATGACTTTACATCTTTGATTTAATTATCCCCAAGTCTCAATCATTTCACAAGATTCAAATTAGTTTTTCCTTAAGAAAAATTCAGTAAGAAATCACTAGAATCCTACTGGTCCATAACATCACGTCTCCCGAATTACCACGAATTAATCTCTCTCTTTAATTAGGGTTAAAACCGCTAGTTTCAAATCTCTTATAAACACATTTACTTTTGCTTAGGATTGAATATCAACATCACATGGCTCATAGTATATAGTATTCCATTCACACTTTATGTCTTATCATCAAAATTAACATCCTCGCATCCTATAACATCTATCCACTCCCGACGTCGTTAAGGTTCATGCGCGGAGCGTCTCGGAAATTGAAATCCATTCAAGGAACCCCTCCAATTACACTACTACTTAACTTTGTCGATCGTGGAGGTCCGTCAACTTCAAATACGCAATCGGGATAACCTCACCCCCTCTTTCAACCAAATGTGGTCTGAACTCCCATCTCTATCCAGGAGCCATACTGCTAAATGCTTGTACTACACTCAGTCCTTGCTCAATCAATAATGAGATTAAACTTTACGCTATCAATAATGAGCTTAAACTCACCCCTTGATGTTCAAATTGTAACCCTAAGGCTACCCAGGTGTTATATAAAATCTCCCCTACTGGACCTATCCTTAATCCGCAAGCATACAACTTAGAATCCAACACATGAATCTAGTAACCGAAATTTATTCAATTTAATTAACATAATTCCAATCAATTAAATCCCAATTAAATTAATTCGAATCTTAACTAGGGCTTACTGATCTTCTCTAAGTCCCATAGTATCCAATTAATAATCACCAAAGATCGACAAAAGTTTTGGGATAAAAACCAACATTAAAAAGAAACAACATCATGAATTCTCATATTTTAAATACTCAGAAGAATCAGATCCAAAAATTATTCGAATCATCAATCCGACTTTAGATTTGGATTCTACATGAAAAATTGAGTCAGGTATGTGTTTTGAGTTTTTGTTAAATCTCATTCAAATGCACTCAAAAAGAAGATCTAAACATTCCAAATTGGCTTTTCTCATTCCACTCATTTTTTCCTCTTTTTCCAGAAAATTATCAACATATTATCTTCAAGAACACAAAAATGATTTTCATAATTTCTTCCACAGATTGATGAATATTTCGTGGATTACTAACTACCTACAACATGAGTTTAATTCCTATATATTTCATACTTCCAGAAATCCATTACTACTCCATTTTTATCTTCCAAACATGAAAAATCATCTCTTTTCATAATTATTCTAACATGGATAATATACGAACTTAAGTTGCAAATATCAAACACTTGTCTCTAATGAAGATCTGATCCTTTGAAGTTGAATAACACTGCTGATGATGGTGGTGGTGACCTTTGACCTTTGGTTCCCCTCCTTTCCAAGCAAGCCTTTTCTTTCCAAGCAACCTTTCACTCTCTCTAAGAAGATGACCTTTCAATTTTGTGTAGAAGAGATGAATGAACCCACATTCAACTAATCTCTAAATACTTATAATAAGACAAAACCCGAAATCACTATTCATCCCCCTTGTAAAAATAATCAAAATGCCCTTATGGTTTGTCTTTTCATTTCCAAATGACCCGAGACCCAATATCAACATCCAAATAGACTATTCTGACTATTTCAACCCTTCCGGACGTAACGACGCAGTCGAAACGACTATAAGGTTGATGTAAAAATAAGTTTTCTTTTTAATTTAACAAATTTGTCCCGACACGTCCCATACCGCGTCTGACTAAAAATTCAAATTACTGAATTAATAACGCACCGCCATATCAATAGCATCAAATTCATATATTAGCTAGATATCTTTAAGTAATATTTAGAATCATTCATTTTAATATCCACAATTCAGATAAAATCCCAAATGAATTAATTAATAATAAAATCCAATTAATCCATTAATTTAAAATATAACCCATTTTAAAAGTCATTAAAAATCACGGGGTATTACATAATAATACCCAGTTTGGAGTAGAAATGCAAGGGAGTATTATAAGGACTAGTTGGATGGGGTAGTACAACTAGGTGGGGGTTAAGGTAATCGTTAGGTGTGCATATTAGTGGAGGGGTGAGTATGTCCTCAAGAGAGTGCGACACAAACTTAAATATGAAGCGCATTCGTGCATTTTAAATTAGTGAAGTTAATTCACTTGCTAAATATTTTCAAAATGTTTTGGGTTCTACACCTTGTTATAAAATTATTTTCAAAACCTTTTAGGTGTCCATCCATGGCACACCAGACTTGATATTCTATTCCAGGGACACGGAGCTGCGGCACATGTGGATGCTAGTAGGAGCTTGGATTAGACGCATCATTCATTCCTTCCTAGAGTAAGAATAGTTTATCAGTTTCAATTTTGCTTTGGGTTCATCGCCCAAACTTTTCAGTACAGTTTTCAGATTTATTTATTCAGGTGTTGGATGATTGTATGGGACTATTTACTTGGGTGGCTGATGGTTTATTCGGCATGTATTTTAATTATTTATTCTGTTGATTTAATTCAGTCGTTGTGTATGACTCATATTATCTTTTCACATGTTATTAGTTATTTAATTAAAAAGATAAAAATTTGGCATCGGCATTTTGGAATACTAGGTGGTTAGTAAGTTTTAAATAGGTTTTTGAGAGTGATACTAAGAATGAACCAACTGGGATTCCTGTTTTAATTTGGTATAGGACTGATCACCCGATATTTTAGTAGGCGGGGTGTCACACATATATATAGTGTGAATGATATATATACTTATTGTGTGAGAATACCCCTCCATCGCTATCATTGGAAGTTGCACGATGTGTGTGTTGCCCCTGGATTGAGGAGAAGGGTGCGTATAGTCCTCAGGTCATAATCGTCCATTATTTATTGTGTGCTTTTATTCTGGGGTGAGAAGTCTTGGGTATGATTCGTTCTCACTTGCAAGTTCAGAACTATGACCGCTTCCCGTACGTTTTGTTTTTTTTATTACAAGGGCGGTGTGATAATAGTCCACTAGCTAGTAACCCGAGATAAAGTGAGTAATTCCTAGAAGATAATAGCATTGTGAAGTACTTTATATCCTATATGTGAATATTTTTTGGATATACTAAATGTGCGTTATATGTGATATGTTTACGTCCTTGTTAGGGTTGAATGATCGTGTGTCCATAACTAGGATGATGTTATATAGACCCTAGGAATTCTGTGGAATATCTTACTTAAATACACAGAGATAGTTATCTATAGTAAGTAGCTGAGGTTATAGGTTGTGTGTTGAGGGCATAATGGATCTCAATGATCAACATTGTCAAGGAGTAGTGTATCGGGGGGTTCCTTGTTTGGATTTCATTTTGTGAGACGTACCATTCACGAACTGTAGCACAATGTTGCGATTCAGGAGAAGTTTAGTCCTTAGAACTCGGGTTCAGGTTAATTGGTGATAGAATACTGTTAAGTCTATAAAGATGATGCACAATTATTCTAATGCTAATAACTTGTAAAAGTTACTAAGTAGAAATTTATGATTGCTAGTAAGATATATGTGTGTAGATATATATACATATACATATATACACGTAAGTAGAAGTTCGGGCGTAAACTTAGGGTATGATGGAATGGGGAGATTTTTGGGATATACGTGAGATAATGTAGTGTATACGTAGATTGAGATTGAATTACCCCTAGGACGTGTCGGGTAGTTTAATTAAGGTTCAAGTGCAAACGTTTAGGTGTGCGCTTTACTCGAGGGGTGAGTTGGAGTTCCAAGAGAGTACGACTCGACTTTAATCATGAAATTGTGCATTTATAATTATTATGCACTTTAATGCACTTGCAAAAATGTTTTCACACCTCGGGCTCTGACCCGTTTATATTTCTCTCTTGCTATATATATATATATATATATATATATATATATATATATATATTTATATATTAGGTGTCCCGCCACAAGAATGCCATTGATGCTTTTCTATCCAATTGTGACACCCCGACTAATTACATATCGCGTAGCTACTCCTTTATTCAAATTAATACAAAATTTCAACTTGGTTCAGTTCATAGCATCACTGTCGAAAACATTTTAAGAAATTACTACCCACCTAATATTTAAAAAGTGAGTTGCCAAATTTTATTAAATTAAATAAACATGCAACCAGTTGAATCATAAGCTAACTATACCATAATTACAACAAAACCACAACATAAATAATAATGGAATAAATATAACGAGTCTGGAGCAACACTCCCCTGAATAATCCAAATAATGAATAAATCCCAATACAAAGTTTGAATAAATAAATAAATCCAAAACTGAAATGAAACTGAAAGTGTGAGAAAGTTGTCTCTAAATGGAAAGGGGCGACATGCCCTAACTGATGAATTACCCAGAATAGAATCAAATGAAAAATGTGGAGGCGTCTAATATCGAGATTCTATAACTTCCACAACAACTACAACACGTCAATGTAATGGAACTCCTATGCTTGGCATCCCTGTGACTCGCTACCTAAAAAGGTTTTACAAGAAAAACAGATTTGAAAGAAAACGGGTCAGAGCCCGAGGTGAAAACAGTTTAAAAATATAGCAACTGTTTAATTGCAGTAAACAGTGAATATTATATACATGTTAGTTACGTGCTTTCACATGAGATCCTCACCTCTCAACTAATGTGCACGTCTAACGTAAATCCTTAACCCGTCCTAGTTATGCCGTTAACTAACTAGTCTGTACCACTTCCTGGCCTCACATTATAATATAGGGGTCTATTCATATCATTTTAATATATCCTGCATGTAACTCACATTTTCATTGATCATATTAATTTATAACAATTACGATAGGAAATCCTCATTTTAATCACATTCAAAATATTTTAATTATTCATATTCACACTTTAATAAAGAGTCCGAAATAAATACAAGTATATTATTCTCAGCACAAATATACAAATAGGGAACCCCTAGGCTAAGCTGTGGTGCACACATACTCTGATATCGAATCCCAGTACATCATGTACATAAGGAATAGGTGTTCCGAATCGCTCATGAACCGTTGCAAATAACAAAATCACACATATTGGAGGCGGACGTAGCTCACAAACCCATGGGTCACGCACATACCTACACTCCCATGGTCAGCTGACGTATCAACACACAAATAAGTCATTCCCAGCCCTATGTCCTTAAGGTACCAATCTAAATCCCCCCGTAGGCACACAAAGATCAGACTGTCCAATTCCGAAAGCTGACCTTCGGTGATAGCAAGTATGGTAGGTATGTCATACACATAATAATCCATATACTAAGAATTCACACAACTTAGTTATAATATTAAAGGTATATTCTCAGCCCTATACCATTAGTCTAATCTGTAAACTATTATTATTCCAGATTATACATAATATATTTTTCCCATAAGACTCACGTCGTATAGTTTTGAGTACTTAAAACTTAACTGAAGAGGTTACTAAGTCTCCTATGCATCCCACATATGAATTCAGTAATCTGAGGTCCTTATTTATGTCCCAAATCCTAACTTATCACTCTTAAGAATTTAAATCATGTTCTTGCTTCATAAAATAGGAAATTACTCGTAGGACACTTGTACATTAAACACTACATTCCAACCAAATTCTAATATGTTCTGAGCTTCAAATATACCCCTACTGGTCTCTCTAAAGTCCTAATGTATTCACAGAATCCCCAACTACAACGTTCGATGGCAGAAAACACTTGAATTCAAAAAGGGGAAAAAGGTCACAATTTCTGGGGAGATCGATCGATCGACCAAGGGTGTCGATCGATCGAGCCCAGTCGATCGAGCGACCAATGATATCGATCGATCGATCAAGTAAGTGCAGGCTACGGGTTTCCTTCGTTTTCAGTCCTAGTTTTGTCCCAAATCTTCATTACAAGGTGTGAAATCTTAAAGTAAGCATGTAGGATCATTATAAAACCTAATTACATTATTCTTAAAATTCCAGAACTCTTAAATCCTCATAAATTAGACCTTTCTTGGACCAAATTATCATATATATCATGAAAAACACTATTTTTCTCTTTTCTTCAATAATGAGTATACTTCTCTTCCTAAATTCGTTTTTAACAAATCAAGGGTTATAATTTTGGTAATGGTATACTTCCAGAATCAAACTACATGCAAATCCTATCCAAAATTAAGGTTCCATCTCCAAATTTAATGAGTTTCAATTATTGATCATGGATATCATCAAACCCTACACTATCATGGATAGATTATTCGCTGAAACTTAATGAATCAAATCACTTGCCTAGAAATTTGATGTTTTGATCCGTTGATGACGTTAAGGTTTGGTTTTCTTCCTTTCTCCGGTCACAATTTCGGCGAATAGTGGTGGTGTGTGGTGGTTATGGCTTTGAAAGCTTCTTGTAACTTCTCCTCTTTCTCACGTTTCCCAATCCTTTCTTTTTTAGAGATAATGGCCCTAATTGACCTAATTTTGGTTGATAAATAAAGCCTAAAATTCATGGGTCAAAATCTCTTAAAAATTAAAATGACTAAAATACCCTCTCGGGTTGTCGGTTTGGCCTAAAAATGCCCTGGGACCTAAACTAAACCCCCGACTAGTTTTTTGTGAACATTTTGACCCTTCCGGACACGTTGGTACACTCAAAATGACCATACGGATGATCAAATTAAAATTTACTTTTAAATTCATTTAGAACTATTCGTGACGCGACTGACATGCGCGTTCCAACTAAATTTCCTGAATTATCGTATTTATGACTCGCAATAATTTTTATAAATTCCATAATTATATATTATTATATTCACCGAGTAACATTCAACAATATTATCATAATCAAATATGAACTCTCGTCTCGCTAGTATTTAAATCCGGATTAACTTCCAAATAATTATCCCATTTAATTTATGATCAAATATCAAAAAGTCCCTCAAATATTTTTTAATACACATTTAGTCCATGCCTTTTATTTTGTACCAAAAAGTATCTTATTCTCTTATCTTTAAAGGTCCGCGCTAGCGACATGGTAAGCCGTTTTGGCATGGTAAAGGACTTTTTGGTGCGAAATAAAAAGTCTTGGACTAAACGTGTATTAAAAAAAGTTGAGGGACTATTTGGTATATTCCCCTTTAATTTGATTAATCCCATAAATAAAAATCAATAAAATTACGAGGTATTACATACTTCCCCCCTAATAATAGAATTTCGTCCTAAAATTCAGAAATAAAATATACCTGACAAAAATAACTCTGGATAACGCTCGCGCATCTCATCCTCGCACTCCCAGGCAGACTCCTCGGCATTATGATGCCGCCAATGAACACGTACTAATGGTACTATCTTAGACCTCAATTTCCTCTCTCTATGGTCTAGAATAGCAACCAACCCCTCCTAATAAGAATTATTTGTGTGTAGATCAATATCCTCTAAAGCAATGTGAGTATGGGCCAAATCATCTCGAAGATATCTCCTTATTGAGGAAATATGGAACACGTTATGGACCTTATGAATGTGTTCCTGTAACCCAAGTCTATACGCAACTGGCCTAATTCTTTTGATTATAGGGAATGTTCCCACGTATCTAGGCGACAACTTCCCCTTCTTCCCGAAATGCATAATCCCCTTCATAGGAGACACTCTGAGCAGCATTTGGTCCCCCACATTGAACTCTCGAAAGGACCTCTTTGCATCGGCGTAACTCTTCTATCAGTCCTAAGCAACCCAAATACGGCTCCGTATCATCTCTATCCTTATTAAGGTATCCTGAATCACCTCCGGCCCAAGTAGCTTGTTGTCCCCCACCTCTAGCCAACATGATGGGGAACGACAAGGTCTACCGTACAACTCCTTATATGGATCCATACCAATAGTGAAATCGTAGGAGTTATTATAGGCAAACTCCACTAGTGGAAGATACTGATCCCAACCACCTCCAAAGTCTAGGATGCACATATGCAACATGTCTTCCAACATCTGATTTGTCCCCTCGGTCTGCCCATCTATCTGTACGTGATATGATGTACTCAACCGCAACTCCATACCCATGGCTTCCTAGAAACTCTCCCAAAACAGTGACATAAATATCTTATCTCTGTCCGACACGATATTGAGAGGTACTCGGTGGAGTCTTAATATCTCAGCTATGAAGATTTGGGCATACTGTCCCGTAGTGTAGTCTTTCCTGGATAGCAGAAAGTGGGAGACCTTTGTCAACCTATCCATGATCACCCATATGGATTTGTGACCTCTCGACGATGTAGGTAGCCCCGTGATGAAGTCTACGGAAATTCTCTCCTATTTTCGCATAGGAATATCTAATGGTTGTAGAAGTCCTTCTTGTATTTGATGGTCCATCTATACTAGCTGATAAGTGGTACATTTTGAAATGAACTCGGAAATATCTCTCTTCATCCCGCTCCACCAGTACTGTCGTCTCATATCCTGGTACATCTTATCCCCACCAGGATGTATCCCAAATCGTGAGTCGTGCGACTCTGTCATTACCTCATGTCGCAAGTCCTCTCCCTCAAGAATAACTAACTTTCCATTGAAGCGTAAGACCCCATCTGAACTAATGGTATAAGACTCGGCCCCCTCTGCTCATAATCGTACTATGTGCTCTTGACATAATGGGTCAGCTCTCTAGGCCTGTATAACACTCGTAGTTATCTGGTGCGTAACTGTCATCACAGACATGAATGATCGGGCCACTATGTCCTAGTGTCCCAACTCCTTCCACTTTGCTTTCCACACCTCGGCTAACTCACCTACTGGCCTAGGGCTCAATGCGTCTGCTACCACGTTAGCCTTTCCTGGGTGGTATTAGATATCGAACTAATAATCCTTCACAAACTCAAGCCACCTACGTTGATGCATATTCAGATCCTTCTGCGTGAAGAGGTACTATAGGGACTTGTGATTTGTGAATAAATGGAATTTCTCCCCTACGAGATAATGTCTCCAAATCCGAAGAGCAAATACGACTTTCGCTAACTCCAAGTCGTGGATGGGGTAAGTCTTCTCATGAGGCTTAAGCTTATGGTAAGCATAAGCTATAGCCTGACACTCCTACTGCAGTACACCCCCAAGTCCTAGTATGGATGCATCAGTGTAGACTAGATACTCCACTCCCATCCTGGGCAATACTAACACTGGTGCTGAGGTCAACTTGTCCTTCAACTCATCGAAAGCCAACTGGGAGGCATCGCTCCAGATAAATGGCACATCCTTGTGAGTTAGATGTGTCAAAGGACCCTCTATCTTCGAGAAGCCCCGAATAAACCTCCTATAGTATCCTGCTAAGCCTAATAAACTATGTATCTTTGTCAGTGACGTGGGTTGTACCCACTTCCTCACCACCGATACCTTGCTTAAATCAATAAATATTCCTCTGTCTTAAATGATATGCCTCAAGAACTAAACCTCCTTCATCCAAAACCCACACCTCTCATATTTTGTAAACTACTCATGTTAACGTAGTGTCTACAAAACCTTCTTCAAGTGCTCGGCATGGACCTCCTCTGTATGGTAGTAGACCAGAATGTCATCAATGAATATAATGATGACCTGGTCCCAGAACTCTCTAAACACCCTATTCATCAACTCCGTAAACATGGCTGGGGCGTTGGTTAGGCCAAAATGCATAACCCTGAACTCGTAGGAACCATATCTTGTCAAGAAGGTAGTCTTTGCAACTGATGGTATCTTGATCTCAAGTCAATCTTTGAGAAGAAGGTATCTCCTCTCAACTGGTTGAATAAGTCATCGATTCGGGGCAACGAATACTTATTCCATATCATGACTTTATTCAACTCCCGATAATCAACACACAACCCTAAAGATCCATCCCTCTTCTTAACGAGCAGCACAGGAGCACCCCACGGTGAAGTACTCCTATGGATAAACCCCTGACCCAACGATTGTTCTATTTGATCCCGTAGTTCCCTTATCTCTGCTGGAGCCATACGGAAAGATGCACGGGCTATCGGTAGAGTGCTCGGAGTCAAATCTATAACAAGGTCTATCTATCTACTAGGAGCTAACCTCGAAATATCCTGGAATTCATCAGCAAACTCCCTAGAGACTAGAATCGAATCGAGTGGTATCACCACCTTCTTAGAGGTATCCTCCTCTATGTAGTACAAGCGAGTGGACGATCCTTCCTCAGGACGAGGCATCACCACAAGGAATATCTCATGTCTGGGTATGGCAATAATAATACTCCTACTATAATAATCAATCGTGGCTCGATATGTAACCAACCAATCCATACTAATAATCGCATCATACTCGGTCATATCTAATACTAACATATTGGCAGGTAAAGTAAACGTCCCAATCTCTATGCCCACACCTTTAAATATAAGAGAAATCATAGAACCCCTACTCAATAGTGAATCTACACATGTAACAATGCTCTTAGCGGCATCTAATAATCCCATAGTGCGTGAAAATATCGTGGCAATAAAATAGTATGTGCCTCCCGTGTTAAACAAATACGCCCCATAATCCCCTGAATAAAAAACATACCCTCTATCGCGGGTGGATCTTGTGGAACTGCAGCCTGCTAGAGTTGGTGAACTCGGTCTTACTAAAGTTGTCCCTGCTGAACTAGGACTGTTGGGATAGGTGTCAATGCTTGCATCTGTGGTGGTTCTAGGAGGGAGGCGGGAAACATAGGTCTCTCGGGCTCATGTTGAGCACCCTGCTACTGCTACTGCGGGGTCATGCCCCTTTCAGGACACTCATGGAGTTTATGATCAATCTTGCCACATATGAAGAATTTCCATGCGAAGTTTCCCCCTCTCTGACCATGCTATCCACGGCCTTGATGGCCGTTACCGCCCCCACCCTGGCCATGCTGGCCCTGCCAAAACTGCTACTGGCCCTGATGGTCATGCGGACCCTGCTAGCCATTCCTAAAACCTCCTTAGCCATGTCTGAAACCTCCTGATCTAGATCTCTTAGAATCCCCCTACTGGGAACTCTGATCACCCTGCCTGTGCTGACCCTAAGCTGAATGTGCTCCGCTGCCACCATTATCCCCTGTCTTATCCTCCTGGATAGACTCTCCTGCTCACTTACCTCTGACAAAAGAAAGCGGTGGTCCTGGAAGTGAAGTAATGATGCGTCAACCACATCTGATTAGGTGGCTAATGAGAGATTACCTAGCAGGTGCTGACGGATCCTCCACATCAACCCATCCATAAACCTCTGGATCTTGTTCTCCTCAGTTGGAATCTCATCGGGAACGATGTTCAGAAGATTAGTGAACTCGGCCTCATACTCTACCACTGTCCTCCCTTCCTTCTTAAGGTTCATCAATTTTCACCTCATTTCTATCTGAACTGCTGAGGGGAAATATTTGCGGTCAAACTGCACCCAGAACTCCTGAATAGAAAGAATATCTCTCTCTTTGGTGATAGTAACGGACTCTCACCACAACAATGTTGCTCCTACCAGCTTAAACGTAGCTAGTATCTTCCTCTGAGCATATGTACACTCATACATCCTCAAGTGTCTTAGAATGTCCTTCTTCCACTGGCTCGACATAATAATGTCGGAGCTTCCTACAAACTCCTAAGGATTCGCCTTCTGAAAGGCATCACAGACATGTTCCCATGCAGACGGGAATGCATAGGCCTGACCTGGGGCTACCACCAGTTCTTGAGGTGGTTCCAACTGCACGACTGCTAACACGACATTTACCGCCTGGGCTATAATGGCAGCAACTTCAGCAGCGTTCATAGAACCCTGAACTGCTACAGGCTGAGGCTCGGGCTGGGCACCCCTAGGAACTTGATGTGCACGTCGAGGAGGAATCTGAAATGAGAGATAAGTTTTATAAGTACACATTTATAATCAAAAAATAGTTGAAGAACGTAAGATACAAATAGTAATTATCAAAGGACGTGATGCGAAAACATAACAAGTCGTACAAATCCTAAGGACGCTAGAACCTGGTGCTCGGATACCAGCTATGACACCCCGACTAATTAAATACCGGGTACCTACTCCTTTATTCAAATTAATACAAAATGTCAAATTGTTTCAGTTCATAGCATCACTGTCGAAAATATTTTAAACAATTACTAGAGACCTCATATTTAAAAAGTGAGTTGCCAAATTTTATTAAATTAATTTAATATGCAACCACTTGAATCATAAGCTAACTATACCACAATCATAACAAAACCACAACATAAATAATAATGGAATAAATCAAACGAGTCCGGAGTAACACTCCCCTGAATAATACAATTACTAAATAAATCCCAATACAAAGTCTGAATAAATAAATAAATCCAAAATAGAAATGAAATTGAAAGTTTGAGAAAGCTATCTCTAAATGGAAAGGGGCGACATGCCCTAACTGATGAATGACCCAGAATAGAATCAAATGCAAAATGTGGAGGCATCTAATATCGAGATTCTATAACTTCCACAACAGCTATAGCACGTCAATGTAATGAAACTCGTATGCTTGGCGTCCCTGTGGCTGGGCAACTAAAAAGGTTTTACAAGAAAAATAGATTTGAAAGAAAACGGGTCAGAGCTCGAGGTAAAAAAATTTAAAAATATAGCAACTGTTTAATTACATTAAATAGTTAATATTATATACATGTTAGTTACGCTCTCTCACATGAGCTCCTCACCCCTCAACTAATGTGCATGCCTAACGGTATGTTTTCATTGTGAAACACCTTTTGCAATGATTTTTTTTCTTGCGGTGTTCCTCGCACTAGACATAATGCTATAGATCTTTTGCAAGGAAATTTTATCATCGTCGTTAAAAATATTTTGCAATTAAATTTTTCGTTGCGAAAAATAAGATTTTTCGTTGCGAAAAAGTTTTCATATCTCGATTGAAAAGATTTTGCAATGAATATTTCGTTGCAAAAAATACTAATAAATCCTTGCAAACGATATTTTAAGAGAATTAAAATTCCTCGCTAAATGTTAATTTTATATTGCTAAAAGTCTTTTGTAACACTCTTTTTCGTTGCAAAAAAGTTCTCGTATTTTGACTAAAAATCCTTTACAACGAATATTTCATTGCAAAATATACTAACAAATCCTTGCAAAAGATATTTTGAGTGAATTACAATTCCTTGCCAAATGTTAATTATACATTGTTAAAAGTCTTTTGTAACACTCTTTTTTGTTGCAAAAAAGTTCTCGTATTTCGACTAAAAATATTTTACAATGATTATTTCTTTGCAAAAGATACTAAAATAAATCCTCACAAAAGATATTTTGAGGGAATTAAAATTCCTTGCCAAATGTCAATTCTTCGTTGCTAACACTATTTTTAGTTGCAACATTTATTTCGTTGCACAATTATATTAAATAATTAAATAAATAAAAAGAAAATTAAATAACACACATAATTAAAAGATGTTATATTATATTCAAAACATAAATGTACTACTGTTCATGTCACAATGAAGCTCAAAACTAAACAATAATTCATAACTAAGAGATGTGTTTATACTAGTTTTCTCATCATAAACAAAATGATAAAATCAACACATGACATCAAGCAACTTGATTCGTAGGGACACGGGAGTAGCGTCTTTATCTAGCAGTAATGTGACCTTGATTGTAGCCTCTCTGACACAAGACCTTGGACTAGGATTTTCAAATCTACGATCTCTATTTGTCATTTTTTGTTCTCGAAATCAAAATTTTGTCTGCATAGTGATTTTAAAGGTCGGGTACCAAGACCCTTCACGTACCCCGACCTTTTTCCAAGGACTTTTTGACAGATTAATGCTTCATCAAAATCATCCGAGCTTTTTTGTAATTCAATCATCTCTTTCTACAAAGAAAAAGAAAATAACATGTTACACTATCGGTTTAACTATTTTTTAAATTTTAAAAAACAAAATCGACAGAGATTCCTTTGTTTATTTAAGAAATCCAATATGTTGTGACACACAAATCACTAATCCAACAACTATAAATACAAGTAAATCATCAATGCGTCCCTTATACCGATTTCACTTTATTTTTTTAAAAAAATGGACAGAATTTCTTTTATTTATTCATGAAATCCAACATGTTGTGACACAAATCAATAATCCACCCATTTCAACAAAGAATAATCCAGCCCGCACGACTTGCGAATAATACTTTATGTTTAAGCATGTAAAATTATTTTCTTTTATATACTTACATAGTCAGACTCTACTTCTTAACTAATCCACCCGTTGACCTTCCTCCAATGTGTATCATAAAATACTTCAATTTATCCTTTCGGCGTATCATATGCATTATCTGCCTATTAACATATGAAAATAAAATACATAAGTACATGTATCCACATAAATTAAAATTTAACAAATTTTAAGTGCTAAAAATATTATCATGTCTTCATACAAGTATTGGACAATAGACTTTGTCCCACCACGATGAACATACTTGGCATTTGAGCGACTAGTAGAGCAAGCATCAAATTTTTGCTAGAAAAAAGTAATATACTTCACGTTAATTTACTGAAACTTAAGAAAATATACAATTTTAACATAAAACATATATCGAAATTTTTTACCTTATGTTCCTCTGTACTAAAAAATGAGAAAAGAAATTTCCAATCTTCATCCTTTTCCACATTACTAGGTTTGTTCTTGTTCGCCTCCTCAATAATTGAAAATTTAGCAAAATGATTCTTCGAAGTGTTACGGAATCCACAATAACATGCGGACATTGATGTATGCAAATAGCTCGCAACCGCCGAATTTGTGATTTCTAACTCAAACTTTCGCTGCACAAGTTTTATGGAGATTAGAATATAAAATCACAACTTTTTAGGGGAATAGAACAAAAATATTAAATATACCAAAACTCTATCAATCATTGATGTCTTCTCCATCTTTTCAATCTTTCCTCGTTTTATCTAATAAATTTTGTATCCAAAATAGCATAAACATGCAAGTATACCATTATAATACAAAAGTCAACTATATTAAATTGTACCAAAGTCAACTATATTCTATTAGCTTAATTCTTAGAATTTATAGCAAGTGGTTATTGTTTTTAGCAAGTATGCACTATTTTTAACAAGTGGTTACTGTTTTTAACATCAAGCAAGTGATTATTGTTTTTAGCATCAACTGGACAAACATTTGTAAATCATTAAAGCCATAATAATCAGTATATTAAGATCTTAGCTTATACCAATGACTATTTATACTAAACATTCACTCAAAATAAACTTTCTTTTAACTCTGGAAGACACAACACCAAATGGCGGGGGTGGCCCTAAGTAACAAAAGATTCTCAGGCAGTCTTAATAAAACCATGAATGGAGTGTATTGGAAATTATTAAAATTAGTAAAGATACTCTCTTGTATTGGTAGACAATAAGTACATGAACATTTCTTTTCGTCTAACATTCTTCTTCCCTCTGTTCCAAAGATCTTATTTTTCAGCCTTTTATTTTTCTTTTTTTAAAATAAAATAAAATATCACTCTTTCATAGCTTTCTCTATCTGAGGTCTTTTTTTCTTTTCTTAGATTAAAATACTATCAAGAACAATATGTTAGATGAGTGTTACACTAGCTTGAACAAACTATCTAACATAAATGAGCATGAATCGTAGTGAATTTTATGAGGGGCATTGTTATCATTGTAGAGACACAACCCTGGGGACATCTGTTCTTCTTAAAGAGACACAAACTTGGGGAATTGGGATCACATGGAGATATTGACATATGAGGGGAATTGTTATCATTTTAGTCAGCAAACTTGTGGATAATCACTCATTCTCAGTAAATCCACTCCACCAACCCCTTTATTACGCTAAGTTCACAACTAACATCGACCGTCTTAATATTAAAGAAAAGAGACCAAGAAATAAATGCATATTGCAGAACGAGTCACTGTCATAGTATACCTACTATCCCAATTGCCAATCCGTCGCTCAATTTTTTAACTAAATAATAGATTAAAGTTTGAGATGGGAGTTCCTATTGAGATTGAGTTCAACACCGACAATGACGAAGTCTGCATTCATCTTGTCAAGATCGAAAGAGTGGATTGAAATTCAAATCATGGATTTCTCATCGACAATTGAGTTTGATAACTAATAATTATGTTCTCTTCAGTGATGGTGGTCTCATGTCGCATATGGAAAATTATGATAACGAGATAGGATCAACAGAGGCAGTGACACGATACTATCACAAGAGGTTAGGAAAAAAATATATACCACGGCAACAAGAGTAATTTTAGAGAAATCCAGACATATTAACACTTTTTGCTAACCAAACCAGTGGGTTCATTAAATGCACCAACCAATGCACATATGACAATTCATTGTGTCAGTAGAGAGGGTAAAATTTATGGGTCTCCTAAGAATTACTCAAGCAACGATAAATTACAGCTAAATATGATTAATGAATCATTTATGTAATAAAAAGGAGAAACTACTGAAGATGAGGAATCTAACTAGCTTAGTAAGATGTCACATTGATTGTCCATCAGACTAACCATTCTCTAGGATAATATGTTGTCTGGATAATGTACTTCTAGCATAGTACAAATAATGAATGGCAGTACCCTTGTATGATGGTGGTATACTAGTAGGCAAAAGAGTTCGAACCACATCTGCAAATAACAGCAGAGCTTTAAAAGAAGGATTTGCTTCAACCATATTTACGATTATTATTAACAAATACTCAGCTGTTATTTTTCACACTAAACCATAGAATGAATTTCAAAAACAACCAACCATGCATGAAATAAACAAAAATTACAAAATATTAACTATGACAGAAAAATAAGTTGAAACAAGGGAGAGGATTAAGAAGTTGATTGTGGAACTGTATAGAGCCCCGGGGAGATCAGAAGTTCATTGCTAGTGGTGTGTGAGTACAAATTACTTTTCAAAGACCTACTTGTTCGATAATGAGAGTCTAAGAGCATTTACTATATATTGTCTTCACGTCAAATTAGTAGCAGAGCTATGTTGATCGATCTCCCACGATAAATATGGCACTAAAGAAGTACGATTGCATGGAGGAACATAACATTTTACACCTTTGTGTTCAGAGATCATTCTGGGGAGAACTTAAGGATTACATCCATTTGCAATCTAGATGAACCATGAAATAATTTAATTCAGAATTGACTGATCTTTAGAAATAAAATATCTATAGCCTTAACAAGCACCATTTCAAGCATAAACAACTTTTGCAATTTCTTTTAATTACTCTTTTATAGCTTCTTCAACTCCCTCTTTAATATTTGCATCACTCTCCTCTCGATGACAAAGCTTTTTCTACCTTCTCCTTACTCTTAGCATTAACCATTAAAAATACCCTCTTTTTAAGCCAAGTAAACGAAGTAACATCCATCCAAGGTTCTGCATGTTCTTTTTCTCATTCACCCCTTTTCCATCAAGTAAAAACACCATGGCTTTCTCGAGCATATAAAAAATAATAATAAATTTATTTAAAAAAACATTGTTTTGGCAAGCTAACTAGTTAGGATATTTAGGCTCCTTTCTTTTGCAAAAAATCAAGATTGAAGAAACTAGAAAACAACTATTTTGGATTAAATTGAAGGCATGTTCTCGTAAAAGTAAGACAAGACATATTTAAATAGTTCTCAAACATCTAAAGCATTACCTGAAGCTTTATAAAGGGCAGAAACCACCCATTTCATTAAAATCAAGAGTCAAACCAGTGCCATTCAAAAATGCACTACTAACCATTGTTCAATCTTCACATTGGTATGCAAATGACCTTTTCCCTTTTAGACACACTAGTAGGCATCCGTAGACATTGGAGGACAACGAAGGAAAATGATCAACCCTTACAAGTGCATAAATGTTGTGTGTTTTCTTCATCATCAACTAGTTTAAGGTAATAGTTTAAGTTATATGAGAATTAACAATGAGCTCTAGCTCACAGATGAGAGAAACTAAAAAATTGAAAAAATTTAAATCTTCAAAAATCAAAACAAAAATTTGTAAAAAAAAATTCATATCCAAATCAATTACAAAAATGAAATGGACCTGTGTTAAAAAAACAAAAGCAGAAATCAATATTGAATATGAAATCTATAACAAAATATAGAGAAGTTGATTATCAGTAAATACACACCAGAAGAGTAAATCAACGAAAATCCTTAACATTTTTTTACCTAATCACATAAACAAATTAATTTGGAAGGCCAATTTAAATTCCATGGAATTAAAATTGGCCTTTGAATTCCATTCACATAGCTTGGAATTAGGTTTCCAAACGGGTCCTTCGTCAAAACCTTAACTTTTCTTCGGTAACATGATAAACTATAACCAAAAGAGTAAATTACCTAATATCGATAATCCTAATAAGACCTCGTTCATAAAAAGTAAAACCAGGTGTCTTCAACTAGTAGGGATTGAATCGCTGGCATATTTTATCAGGCAACCTCGAAACTAGGTGTCTTCATGCTTCTATTTTCCTTCCATTTTTGTCCGATTTGGTCTCATGACTGGATGTAACACAACCTCCCCATTTCAGGCATTTCTAATAGATCATCGTTGGATAGAGACGGAGGTAGTGGGGGATTTGGTCTTGAGAGAGAGATTTGGGATTGGCAGAGAACGAGCGAGAGATTTTATTTTGGTGAGATGGTGGGTTTTAGAGTGAGAAGAAAAGTTTGGGCTTTGCATTCTTTTTTTTTTTGGATTAAATGTATGTTTTATTATTTGCAAGGAAATTAATTAAACCCTCGCAATAAATATTTTGGATACTAAAAAAAGGAGGGAAATTTTACCGCCCTATTTTAAGCAAGGATTCTAAAATTTCCTTGGTAAAAGTTACAATTTGCAAGGAAATATTTCCTTGTAAAATGTTTATAACAAGATTATATTTTTAGCAACCATTTTTCTATTTTTCTTGCTAAAAGTACACTTTTAGCAACGAAAGTTACTTTCTTACTAAAACTAAATTTTCTTGTAAGGACATTTTTCTCATGTCCGATATCTTTATTTGTGTATGTCGTACACCGCTACAAAAGGCACGTGACTTCATGATCTCACATGACGTCCTCTATCCGAATTTCAGGAATCAAGAATTCATCATCTCCATTATGTGTCCCACTTCTGCCTCAACGACTTTACGTTCCACGATTTTATGGATTTTATGCAAGTGGTACGCAAGAGAAGTCAAAATAGTAAAAGAAGGCAAGATAGGAAAGTTCAAGGTCATTTTGGTAATTTTATAGTCACCTTAAGAAGGCCCAGTCAATTGGAAAGTTGAATAACTCGACACCACAAAGATACTAGAACAAATAGCACATCCATCCGAGCTACGGTGAAGAAGTTATGGCCCTTTGAAAATGGAGAAAATTCAAAGAAAAGCCTTGGAAGAACGCTGTGTGCATTTTTATCCCTAAAACCAGCGAACTATCTCGAAATGAAGTCCAAACCGGTTTGGGAGGCAAACCGGTTCGAGGTACATGCGAACCATTTTGGGGTACCTGATGCTGGCAAGAGTCCCAAAATCTTAAAATTCCTTTTGGTTTCCTATAAAAGCCAACTTCGGGGGGTTAACTTGGAGAGACATTTTTTAGAGTTCTATTAGCTCAAATCTTCATATTTTTGAGTCCCAAAAAATCATGTTTTGATTCACACATCATTCCCATATTTTTGTGAATCCTTTTGGAACCCAAGAACACTACTTTGCTTTTGTTCATCTTTGCGGGGAGATTTCTGCAACCCAGGGTTGCATGTTATTACTGAGGGAGTCTCTACGAAGTTTTATGGTTGTGTGCCATTGAGGAGTGATGCGGTTCGTCCTTTGCTCATTGGATTGTGTTCCATGTGGGTTCGCTGAGTGTGGATTCATTGCTGACGACACCGCCCGACTTCTGCGGGTATTCGTGTGTCACCGTATTTCATTGTAATCCGTGTAAGTTGTGATTTACTTATTATAATGAAATAAAAGGTTCTGCCCTGCGGGGATTTTTCCTGAATATTTGTGTCGCATGCTTTATCTATTTATGGGTTAACACGCACACACATAGATGAATGTTTAGGGAAGAATTGATTTCATTAAAAGATAGACTCTAATTAAATAAGGTTTAATTAGAAGCTTGCGAATTAATTTAAATCGATATCACACACCGCATCATACGTTTTACAAATTGGTATCAGAGCGAGTTACGCTAATTTATCGCGTGATCATGATTTTTTGGGGAATTACATTCTGAAACAATTTGTCTACTCACGTTTACAAATTGGTATCAGGGCAGGTTGTGCTAATCTAACGCGTATTCCTTTCTTCCGCAAAATTGTGTGATATTATTTTTTTTAAAATTAGTTTTCTGAAAAATCATAATTTTTCCAATGGAGCACTTATCTAATCGGATGCTCCCCTTTGATGACACGAGGTAGTGTTTTGATGATATAAATCATTTGAATTTGACGTTTGCTAAAAGAATTGATTTTTTGGAAAAAGAAAATTCTCGTTTTAAATTTGCGCTGGATCTTTTGCAAACGGTTCAAAATCAAAGGAATTTTTATCATGAGAAATTTGTTTCCTTAGACCATGAATTTAATGCTTTAAAATTGTCCAAGAAGGAGAGTGGTGATAGGGTCCAATTTTTAAAAGAAGAATTGGATGACCTTAAAAATTCGATGGTTTGTGTTTATGCCAAAGATGACAAAAATATTTTAATCAATGAGTTTGTGGCACATGAAGAGACTCTTAGGGAAAATTTTATGTGATTGAGGAAGAGAGAGATACCCTTTTAGGAATTGTTGAAAATTTGAAAAAGGTGTCCCTTAAATTGGAAGAGTCGAATTCTTTGCTTAAGTTAAAAATTTTGAAGTTAAAAATTATTTGGCAGATTCAAGTAGGTTTGATAGGGATGGTAATGGCTCATCTTGTTCTCATGCTTCGAGTGTAAAAGTCAAAACCATAGTTTGTTTTAGAGGGTCAACTAATTTCAAGGATGTGAGAAAAGGTCAACCCATAGGTGTTGTTCCACCCATTTACACATGTTCATATTGTGGTAGGAAAGGTCACCATAGGCATTTTTGTTTTGATCTTGGAAAATGTCCTAGGAAGTTTATGTCTAGTGTTCCCTTGGTTCCTAAATCCCCCACATGACGTTTCACATCTATTTGGGTTAGGAAATCACTTTTAGAGGCACTATATTTTAGACAAGTTGCTTCTCATTTGCTTGCACATGACTCTTATCTTACCATATCATATAGATGATTGTGTTCGCGTGTTTGTCATAGGCTAGTTTTTGTTTCATGATGTTTATGTTTGCTAGTGTTGTGACATGTACTTTTTGTATAATTTTTTTCTTTTGAAAAATACAAAAAGATTTTAGTTTGATAAAATTTTTGAAAAATCTAGAAAGATTTTTGTATTTTGTTTACACCGTTTATGGATGAACACTTAGGATGGCTAAGTCACAATTTCATTCCATTTACTCATGTGACTATTTGATAATGTTTTGAGACAATAGGTCAATTCATCTGTGTGCTTTATAATGTTTGGAGTCATTAAGATGTAATTAAGTGTTACTACCTACATGTTTGACTCATGATTTTCTTTATTGCACACGTGCACGGATTTGTTTGATTATTGTGCTTGTCTTATCACATGTTGGTTGGGCGTTTTCACTTCAATCTTGTCCTTAAAATGAACCAAGCGCGATAATATTTTATAAGAAATTGTGCATATAAGAACCGTTTGTGAGTTTGGGTGCTTTATTTGAAAACGGGGAAGGGCTGCGAAAGGTTCACATTTGACCTTTGCGAATACTAAGCCACCATTATATCGGACCTAAAAAATTGAGGAATTTTATTATCTGAGGTTCAAAGAGGTTTAAAAGAGCCCAAAAAAATTTAAAGGCAATAAAAAGAAATTCATGTCAATTATGGGCTAATTAGGGTTTTGCACCAATTCTCCAATGTTTGAGAATTTAGATTTCCTCTAAAAGAAAATATGCATGAAGGAGTTTGGTTGGAGATTTTAAACGGGTTTGCAAGTCCTTGAAAGTCTTGAAAATCGCTATATAGTTTTGGACGGTATTGGGGTGGAAATCACTTTGGATTTTATTTGTTGATTTGCATAAGAAGATGTCATTTAAATTTAATAATTTTTACACCTAAGCATACTTTTGATGTTCATTCGTTATGGGAACACGTATGCATCGTGCACATATGCTTGATTGAGTTAATTTACCTATCGAATGTGTTCACACCCATACATTCTATTTCCTTGACTTGGTTGTATGAGTTTAAATCCGTGGTGTGATTTCTTTTGGTATCTTATTTTTGTATGAAAAATTTGAAAAATTCAAAAAATAGTTTGTGAAGATGTTTTTTGAGCATCTCTTTGCAAGAGCACGTTTGCCATTTGATTGATGCCTTGTTTTGAATACGATGACACCCTGACTTTTCTTGCTTGATTTATTCTTCTCATTTGTCTATTTGGGGACATAATAAAAAGGGGGAGAAAGAATTATCATTTTATGGGGGAGTTTGAATTTTGGGAGAGTTTTTCAGATTTGACTTATGCTTTTCTCATACATTAGTATGTGTGTTTATCTCATTTCAAACTCGATACGTCATTTGGTATTTTTCTTTATCTCATGTGTGTAGGTACTACATTGATGATCATTGGATTGGAGACCCTGATGAGAAAAGATTTGAGATCTTGAAGATTTGAAGAACAAACGATGAAGACTTATTCATTTGTATCTTTCCAGTTTTGGGTTCATGGGAGGGTAGATTTGTATAGGTCAATTGAATAATAATAATTCAATTTTTTGTTTGCACCGGCATAGACATAGGGGGAGATTTGTAAGGACATTTTTCTCATGTCCGATATCTTACATTTGTGTATGTCGTACGCCGCTACAAAAGGCACGTAACTTCACGATCTCACATGATGTCCTCTATTCGAATTCTGGGAATCAAGCATTCATCATCTCTATCACGTGTCCCACTTCTGCCTCAATGACATCACGTTCCACGATTTTACGGATTTTATGCAAGTGGTATGCAAGAGAAGTCAAAATAGTGACAGAACGCAAGATAGGAAAGTTCAAGGGCATTTTGGTAATTTTACAGTCATCGTTCGGAGGTCCGGTCAAGTGGAAAGTTAAAGAGCTTAACACCACGAAGATACTGGAATAAATGACACATCAATCTGAGCTATGGTGAAGAAGTTATGGCCCTTTGAAAATGGAGAAAATTTCGAGAAAAGCCTTGGAAGAATTTGGTGTATATTTTTAGCCCCAAAACCAGCGAATTATCGCGAACCGAAGGCAAAATCGGTTCGGGGGGCGAACCAGTTTAAGGTACATGCGAACCGGTTTGGGGTACCTGACGCTGACAAGAGTCCCAAAATCTTAAAATTCCTTTTGGTTTCATATAAAAGCCAATTTCAGGGGAGTTATTTTGGAACACATGGAGAGACGTTTTTTAGAGTTCTATGAGCTCAAGTCTTAATATTTTGTAGTCCCAAAAACTCATGTTTAACTCACAAATCATTCCCATATTTTTGGGAATCCTTTTGGAACCCAAGAACACTACTTTTCTTTTATTCATCTTTGTGGGGAGATCTCTGCAACCGAGGGTTGCGTGTTATTGCTGAGGGAGTCTCTAGAAAGTTTTATGGTTGCGTGCCATTGAAGAGTGTTGTGGTTCTTCCTTTGCTGATTGGATTGCAGTCCATGTGGGTTCGCTGCATATGGATTCATTGTTGATGACACCGACCGATGCCTGCGGGTATTCGTGTGCCACTGTATTTAATTTTAATCCGTATAAGTTGTGATTTTCTTATTATATTGAAATAAAAGGTTTTGCCCTGCGGAGATTTTTCCTGAATAATTGTGTCACATGTTTTATCTATTTATGGGTTGACACACGCACACACATCGATGCATGTTTAGGGGCTAAATTTATTTGGTTTAAAGATAGACACTAATTAAATAAGGTTTAATTGGAAACTTGCGAATTAATTTAAATTGGTATCACACACCCCGAAACCAGGTGTCTTCATGCTTCTATTTTCCTTCCATTTTTATCAGATTTGGTCTCATGACTGGATGTAACACAACCTCCCCATTTCAGTCATCCCCAATAGATCATCGTTGGATAGAGACAGAGAGAGTGGGGGTTTGGTCTTGAGAGAGAGATTTGGGATTGGCAGAGAACGAGCCGGAGATTTAAGTTTGGTGAGATGGTGGGTTTTAGAGTGAAAAGAAAAGTTTAGGCTTTGTATTCTTTTTTTGGATTAAATGTATGTTTTATTATTTTCCAGGAAATTAATTAAACCCTCGCAATAAATATTTTGGATACTAAAAAAAGAGGAAAATTTTTCCGCCCTATTTTAAGCAAGGATTCTAAAATTTCCTTGGTAAAAGTTATAATTTGCAAGGAAATATTTCCTTGTAAAATGTTTATAACAAGATTATACTTTGAGCAACCATTTTTCTATTTTCCTTGCTAAAAGTACACTTTTAGCAACAAAAGTTACTTTCTTGCTAAAAAATTCATTGCTAAAACCAAATTTTCTTATTGTGAAAATACCCTCCCGGGTTGCCGGTTTGGTCTTAAAATGTCCCGGGACCCAAACTAAACCCCCAGTAGTGTTTTTTGATTATTTCGACCCTTCCGGACACGCTGGAGCACTCAAAATGACCATACGGATGATAAAATTAAAATTTACTTTTAAATTCATTTAAAACTATTTCTGACGTGACTGACACGCGATCCCAACTAAATTTCCCGAATTGTCGTATTTATGACTCGCGACAATTTTAATAAATTTCATAATCATATATTACTATAGTCACCCAGTAATATTCAATATTATTATCATAATCAAATACAACTCTCGTCTCGCTAGTATTTAAATCCGCATTAATTTCCAAATAATTATCCCATTTAATTTAATTAATCCCATAAATAAAAATAAATAAAATTACGGGGTATTACACCAATGTTCTCGGAGCAGTAGAAGATGCGGACTGTTGTGGGATTTTTTTATGGTGGCTTCCTATTTATTGTAAATATAGATAAGATTCATTTTGTATATCGAGTATACACCCAAGGATATTATGTAGCATTTTATATTTCTTTCTCTGGATGTTGTATTATCTGTGACCCGACAACATATTCAGGTATATTTCTTTTGTTGTACTTCTTATGTTTTATATGAGTACTCATTTTTATCATAGTTGTGTGTACATTTTATCATGTTCACTAGTTACTATATGGTTGGTATGATGTTCGTTGTATGTTTTTAAATTTTTTTTGCATCCGCTTTTTATAGCATTGGGTAGTTAGCTATATTTGTTTAGTATCGATAGTAGATGCTGAGAATGATCCAATTGATATTCCTAATTTATTTTAGTATAGGGTTGGCCACCCGTTATTATTTTAAGTGTGGTGTCACAAGTAGTCCTTGATTTGGTACGTGTGGTATATGGACTCGATAGCAAAGTATGCATGCATCGCCATTTTCATTCTTGGGATGTTGCAGTTGTATATATAGACAGCGTGATATATATATATATATATATACACACACACACGTGTGATTTGTTATACTCTTGTGTGGTAGTAGAAGATATAGATAGTGTATCTCTAAAGTAACTTATGTAAGAGAAACTTAATTAATAGTTCAACAATAATATTCGGCCAATATTGATCATGGTTTTACGATAGCGTATCATATGGGCAATAAGGGTGAGCTAAGCATATTAGTGGTTAGGTAGATGCTTAAGGTAACTAGTTAGTTTGGGTATCATAACTAGGTGGGTTTAGTAGGAGGCGTCAGGTGTGCACTATAGTTGCGAGGTGATGAACTCAAGGGAGTGAGCGTGAAACTAGCGTGTGTATAATAACTATTGTTATTGCCTTTTAAATAGTTGCAAATATTTTTCTAAGTTTATAGTATCTGACCTGTATCAAATATATTTTCAAAACTTTTAGGTGTCCAGCCACCGTAATGCCAGACATGTTGATTCATTCTAGGGATGCGTAGCGGCAATGATTGTGGAGGCATGAAGGACTTGAGTCGATGGTTCAGTCATTTCATTCGTAGTCTAGGATTCATATTCAGTTATTTCAGTTGGGTATGTTGCATGTTCAGTTAAGACTTTTAGTTGGATTTATTCCTTTAAGTTTCAGACTTTGTATTTAAATTTATTTCATTTCAGTTGGATTTGTGATGAGAATTTTGGATTTGGATCCGATAGTTTATTCGATATTTATTCCCTTATTTATTTAATCCAACGATGTTCTAGACCATAGTTATTGTGTGAATGGTTTATATTATTTTTATTTCCGTATATTGTTTTGGGTTTGTTGTTTGATAAAAAGAAAAAAAATTGGCACTGGCTTATTACACTTAGGTGGTTAGTAATTTAAAATGTTATCGACGGTGATGCTAAGAATGAACCAAATGGGATTCCAGTTTTATTTTAGTAGAGGACTGATCACCCTATATTTAAATAGGTGAGGTATTAGAGATGGTGTCAGAGCATCAGGTTCTAGTGTCCTATAGGATATGTGCAGCTTACTATGATTTTAGCATCATGTCCTTTAATATAGAGCCTTATTATTAGAATTGTTTCATTCATGTTTATGTATTTGAGATTATGTTTGTCAGCATTAATATTTTCATTAACTGTGAACTTTTGCAATTCAATCTGGGTTCAGATGCCACCCAAGAGAGGACAACCGACTAGGGCTGTGATGAGAGCTAATGAAAGAGAGGATCAGTAGGAGCCACAAGCACCACTGCCACTGCCACCACAGGGGATGGTAATGGCCGCTGAGGTGGCCACTATTGTCCCACATGCAGTCAATGCTACTATGACTTCCATGGCACTTCATTTTGCTCAGGCCCATCCATAACAGGCAGCGGTGTCGATTATCCAGGTCCATACGGGGCCGTATGATTAGCATAGAATGAGGGAGGCATTTTAAAAGGACCACCCACTAGAGTTTTAGGGTAGTTACGATGTGATAATTGCATGTCAGTGGAAAAAGTCATTCAGTGCCACCTTCGTGTATTTAAAACATAATATATAGTCTTTTTTAAATAAAACTTACAAGAACTAAAACAAATTTATAAGAAATGAAATTATAAAAAACATCTTATAATCACCACAAGTTTAATTTTTTTCACCCTTTTGATGACCTCCCGCGATAATAATTTTTTTAGCTAACATGGTACAAAATATACGAAATCTTATTTTTTTTACTTAACACGAACACAATTCATGAAAGCATGGCTTGAAACAAAATTTTATTTGTTTACATATCACGAACACTACCCAATCAAACTGACACAACATGACACGAAACTATACAAGATCTTTTTTTATTACCAAATACGAACAATACTCAATGAAAACGCGACACGACTAAATGAGATGCAATAAAAAGTATTATTTTGTTTTTTGATCCAATTATTTCTTTAATAAAAGTAAAACTATATTTTTTTTCTTTTTTTGTCCCAATTTTTATTGTTAAAAAAATTATTGTTCACATTTCGATTACATTTTTTATGTGCTAAAAACTTTATTTACTAAGAAAATTGGATGGAAAAAGAACAATTTCTTTTTGTGTGCCACAAAGCTGTAAGGGTAATTTCTCTTTTTTTTGACTTTTTAGTTTGGGCAAGAATAAATATGGAAATACTCAAGTGGCAGAAATGATAGGACGAATTCCGAAAGATTACCATAGTTCATAGAAACCGAAAATGATTTGAATAAATAAATTGGGACTCTAGGTAGATTTTCACATGTGGATTATTGTGAAGTGGATGATGATGCTCTTAGAGCATGTACAATGGTGATCACTCCAGGAAAGGCATAATACAAAACAGATGGACAGTTTACCTTTCGCCCGGTTGGCTGGTTAACAGTGGTGGGGCTTCCTACGAACTTCTGATGTTCGTAGGAATTGATACGAACTTATATTGTTTGTAGTAATTCCTATGAACTTCAGAAGTTCATAGGAAGTCCCAACGACACTCTAACGGCTAGTACTAGTAACGGCTAACTCATGCATCATCCATAAATAAATCATCTCAGGTAGACCTCCATCTCCAACTCTCTACTGCCTTACTCCAATGCTTCTTCTTCCTCAATCCCACTCTACTGCTTCTTCTTCCTCAATCGAACATATCTTTTACCCCAAAATTCAGCACCTCAATTCCATATCAACAAGTATCATTTACGCAATTTTTTTATTTAAACATTATGGACGGAAAAAGATGGAAAAATATCTAAATATCGACAAAAGCAAGAAGCACGGATCCACGTCAACGACAAATCCTACTCAACCTCCGACGAGTGAACCTATTGATCCCGTGTACAAGCATTATGTCTGTATTTTTTATGGGTATACACACGCGTTCGATGGACAGATGCCCATTATAAATGGCAATAAATATGAATTTCGGGGTGATTGGGCGGGGCCAATGAAACAATATAAATTGATCGGAGAGAATAAACCGACGATAAAAGAATTTGTCGACAGTGTCGGTGTAATGTCTAATATATTTTCAAGGGTGATGCCGAATTCCGACCAGTGTATTATGACGGCGATGATCGAACATTGGTGAGACACGACGCATACCTTCCAACTGCCGTTTGTTAAAATTGCGTTCATGCCTATGGACTTCACGATGCTTTCCGGTATTATTTACTCCGTATTATATCCCTTATTTAATTTTATCTATATTAAATTTAAATAATTTGAAGGTGTACAAATAATTTGTATATATGACATGTATTGTTAATTTTTGTACAGGTATCCCGATTGGGCAAAGGTTAGCCATTCTAAATTTGTCGATAGAAAAATACACAAATTTTCAAAATACCGTGAACAAAATTTCCCCCTAATTCATATAGAATGATTTTTGGGTGTGGGAATTCCGGTTGTCGACCTTAAGAAATACTTTGTCAATTTTGTGAATCAACCGGACCTTCTCGATTACACGATGCCAGTCATAGCTGGAGCATTTTGGTTTTATGTAATTGACAGTCTATTCTTTCCAAATGCCAATTCCACGATGGATCTCGGGTATTTACATTATTTGGAGGATGTTGCGGCGATTGGCACCTACGACTGGGGTTCAGAAATTTATGCCCATATATTATGGTAAATGGACGAAGAGAGCCGACGGTCATTAACTAATGTCGAGTGTATGTGGCAATGAATAGAGGTACAATTTATAATATTATTATTTAAACGTTTATGCATTATATATTTAGTTGCAATGATTGTACATGTCTTCTAATTAATTTAATTTATCTACATATTTTGCAGTGCTTACATCACGAGTATATAGCGATCGCATGTCCGATTATCATTGATCCGACCGTAGATGTATGGCCCCGAATATTTCATTGGTCAAAGTCGAATAGGAGCCGGGCAAAGGGACCGCAAAGGTTTAATATATCAGGCACCCAACATCGGCTTGAGATGCGGTCACCTGAATCCATCATATGGTAACTGTATGAGACGTCCATGCATCAACATCACGATTTCATTACATACGCACATCATTTATCTGGGCTGTGTATGAATTTTGGGGATCCCTTATTTAAGTGATTTTGGTACTTGGGCGGCCGGGGAATTCGACAGTTGACGGGCCAAATTTTATATAGCAGATAACCCTCCCCGAAATTTGAGCTTAGTCCCACAATACGAATACCAATGCGCCCTTGCCCAGAATTAACCTCTTACAAATGCGCATACATTAGTTGTGACCCAAGAAGACTACGATAGATACTGCAAAGCAGTTGTGCAAGGGCCCTTACTTCCATTAATGGCACGTTATGTTAACGTTGATTTGATTGGGGTTGGGACAGTGGCACCAGCAACACTGCGCACCCCGCGGGCGCCAGCACCAATTATCTAGCTGTCTGAGTATCATACATAGTTTGCATCGGTTGGACCTACATAAATACATGCGCCTAGGCTATGTTGGACGGTAGACGTCAGCCTTCCGCAGGGTGCTTCATATGAAAGAAGTGTGGCGCGACTTGAGTTCCCATTGAACGCTCCCCCAGTGCATGCGTTGTCATAATTAGAATGGCTTTTTTCATTCATCTACGCAACAGATAATATTCGTGGTCTCCATCATTTACTACCTACTGAGACTCGAGAGCGTGAGGATAGGATTGAGGAACTCGAGCGACAACTTACCGCATGTAACGTGCATGGTACTGTTCCTACCGTTAATGGTCTGAGCTACACCCGTGAGGATGTTTATGTACCTCAACCATCTCACCCATACTCGGGATATCAAACGCAACTGAGTTAGGGCAGCCATATTAACGACGATCCGATGTTGGGTCCGCACGTTGATTTGGGCTAGGATTATGAATTTGGGAAGGGGCCATCTTGATTGTATTTTTTTATATATTTTAATTTATTTTGTATTCATATTATTGTATTGTATTCAATTTATTATTATGAATTCATTTTCTGCAGATAATTTAATTGTATTGTATTCATATATTGTATTGATGGAACACTAACCGATAGCACACTGACCGATGGCAAACTAAACTGATAACACACTAGAACGATAATGATTACATGGCACACTTATTGATAAGCAATTAAAATAAGATGTTTATACACTGACCGATAATAAATTTATGGTGATACTCTAAAAATTGGTTGGTCCAACATCCGACCTATAAATATTCGTGGTTTCAGTTGGGTATTCCTCCACAACTTCATAATGCATAACTATGAGTACATGCCTGACGAAGATTCACCCTTCTTAACCCATGTTCCCAAGAAAACTTTTTCCGGGCAAAAGCTTCCATATCATAACTGGTCACCACCTAAAGAGGTAGTGCGATATGATTACCTCTCAACTAGAGGGATAAGTAGGAAGCATCACGTCGCAAAAAAAGGGTACTGCCAAAGCGTCAACAACAGCTTTTGTTGAACATTTAGCGGTAATGCGTAGTAATGTTGAACGTGCGGCCCCAACATCGGATCGTCGCTAATATCAAGATCACCATGGAGGAAGATGGTTTGGAGAAAAAATGCTTTTTGAAAACATTCCTATATGCATGCTACATTCTTTAGGCGATGTTAATCATGTTATGAAATTGTTAACCCCGACAAAAGGAAATATTACATGGGATGATCTTTTGAAATGGCCGAGGTTATCTGGTAGGCATTGCGATTTGGAGTGCTACTGCCTCGTGATATTTATTTTTGGGATTAATTGAATTAAGTGCGTATTAATTAGAAATTAATCCGGATTAAAATACTAGCGAGATGCGAGTTGGTATTTGATTATAATGTGCATATATGATTATATATGAATTTTGAATTATGAAATTTGCCTTGAGATTGAAATACGGCAATTTGTGAATTTTGTTGAGACGCGTGTGGCAATCGCGTCATGGTATATAATTATGATAATTAAAAAGTGAATTTTATATCTATAAACCGTATGGTCGTTTTGAGTTCGCTAACGCTTTCGGAAGGGTCGAAATAGTCAGAAAACACTAGCCGGGGGTTTGGTTTGGGTCCTGGGGTATTTTTAGGCCATACCGGCAACGTATAAGGGCAGTTAGGTAATTTTAGAATTATGGGATTTTTTATTAACGAATTTTAGGAGTTTTAATTGGAAAATTAAAACACCCACTAACCCATTATCAGCCATTAATTGATAATAGGGCTACGGGGGTTATTAGAAGAAAACCCAAAAGTCCCTAAGACAAACCCTAGCCTCCATTGCCACCATTAGAGAAGAGCTTGTAGAGGGAGAGATAGAAGGATTCTGCAGGGAGAGAGAGAGTACTCCATCAAATCGACATCAAAATCAGAGATTCCAATAAGGCAAGTGTTTAATTCCAATTAATTTTAGAGAATACTTCTTCCACGTGTAGGAATTGATAAAAATCTAATTGTTCTTGGGAGTTAATGAAAAACCCATTAAATTGGAAATAGAATCTTACATATTGATGAGGATTTGCATGTAGAGTTATATGTAGGCGATTATTTTGATGTTAATAATATCTTGGATGAAACAAAAATGGATTTTAGTAGGTTCAATGATGATTTATAAATGTTAGGGTTCATGTTCATATAATTTGGGGATAAATGAAGAGATTTGAAGATTTGATGATGTTTAAGATGAGTTAGCCCTATACAAACGTTTGATTATGACCTATGAGTGTTTAGTATGAGTTATGAACCTTAAAATGATGTTGGGTCGATTATTATGTGGGATTAGGAGTGAAGAAAATTGGGAAAAATGAAATAGGAATTTCTGGGCTCGAATCTGGTCACTCGTTAGAAGACCTACCCAGGTCGTTCGAACGAGCTCGTTCGAACGAGCTTCTAACGAGTTGACAGTTTGGGTTCTAACGAGAGGGATGTTCGTTCGAAGACTTTCGTTCGAACGAGATCTCGTTAGAAGGCCCAGTTCGTTTGAACGAACTCTCGTTCGAACAGCCTCGTTCGAACGAGACTTCGAACGAGTTGACAGTTTAGGCTCTTTAGCCTGTTTTGGTCCCGAGTGTCCCATAACCTTGTGTATATGTAGAGATAACCTTCCCTTGATGATTAATTGATATATTTGGGATGTTTGGGATATAATGAGGAATCAAACCTAGAAGTATAGTTTGAACCTAAGGGTAAATATGAAGTAAGACGTGAGTGTCTATTACGATGTGAGAACTATTGACGGCCTAATTTATTATATTAATCGGGAACATATAAATTGTGTAGTATTATATGTCGGTACGAGAATGAGAAGTGTACCACCAATATATTATGGTGATTACTAAGATGTGTGAATACTTAGTATATGTATTGATTTTATGTGTATGACATACCTACCATACTTGCTATCACGAGAGGTTTGCGTTCACTTAGGGACCTCTAATCCTTGTGTTTCCCGGATTTAGACTGGTTACCTCGATGAACATAGGTCAGAGAAGGACTTATTGGGATGTTAATAATTCTGTTGATCGTGGGAGCGCAGGTATGTGCGTGACCCATGTGATGTGACTGTGTCCGCCTCCATTATTTGTGATGTTGTTATCTGAGAACGATTCCTGAGAGATTCGAAATACGTGATCCTTATGTACGTGATGTACCGGGATGGATAGCAGAGTATGTGTGCACCGCAGCTAGTCTCGGGGTGCTTGTATTGTATATTTATGACGTGAATAATATACACTTAATTAATGGGAACTTTCATGTGATGTTGTGAGTATAAATATGGAAACGTTTTAAGAAAACATAACGAGTTAACCGATAGTGAATTGTTTTACTAATTGAAAATCTGAGTTTAAGTAAAGCCCTCTATTTAAATTGTTAACGCTAGAATGTGATATGGGGATCTAGTAGTAAGGGGTAGAACTTATTACGATTTGGTTAGAGAAGTATGTCATTTAGATGGGTATGGTACGTTAGGAGTGCACATGTAGTCGAGAGGTGAGAATTTCATGTGAGTGCACGTCCTAACATGTATTTTGCATTTAATGTTTTAATTTTATTAAAACACTTGCTGTCTTCAAAATGATTTCCACTTTCGGGCTCTGACCCATTTGCTTTCAAATCTATTTTTGTAAAAACCATTTTAGGTGCCCAGCCACAAGGACACCATGCTTAGGATACTCTTTCAGGTGACGAGCTGTAGCTGTTTGTGGAAGCTACAGGACTTTTCTTGTAGACGCTTCATCTATCTTGACTCGATACTTATCAGTTATCAGTTGTAGGTCATGTCGCCCATTTCGTTTAGAGATTTTTCATTTATTTCAGTTATTCAGACTTTGGACATGTAATTATTCAGGATGCAGACTTGTCATATTATTTTCGGTTGTGGGATTGTTGTGAGGAGTTTTCCTCCGGACTTATATTTACGTTGTTGGTTATTCATTACTTCATTATGGTGAATGGTTGTTATTCTTTCATTATTCTTTTACTGCATGTTAATTAGACTTAACTTAAAATTTGGCAACTTACTTTTTAAATACTAGGTGGTTAGTAATCTTTAAAATGTTTTCGACAGTGATGCTATTAACTGAACCAACTTGACATTTTGTATTGATTTAATAAAGGAGAAGCAACCCGATATTTAATTAGTCGGGGTGTCACATGTGGTATTAGAGCATCAGGTTCTAGTGTCCTTAGGAACTGTACGGCTTATTATGTTTCCGCTGAGCTTTCTTTGATGTAGAGCCCTATATTTTAGGACTGTTGCATTCTTTTGTATATGCTACATTCCTCAGCTATTTTAAGTTTATAACTGCGAGCTTATAAACTTCATTCTTATTTCAGATGCCTCGATGACTTGCACAAAGGATTCCCAGGGATGCAACGCCAGAACCACAGCCCGCACCAGTTCAGGGCACGATGAATGCCGCCGAGGTTGCAGCAATTGTGGCCCAGGCAGTAAATGCCGCACTAGCTGTAGTTCAGCAGGCAGCACCTCAGGCGCCGATAGCCGCGCCAGTTTAGGCTCATGAATTCCCGTCTGCTTGGGAACGTGTTCGTGATGCTTTTCAGAAAGCACACCCTCCGGAGTTCGCTGGTAGCTCCGATGTTGTAGTTTCGAGTCAGTGGAGGAAGGATATTCAGCGGCACTTGAGGATGTACGAGTGCACTGAGGTTCAGAAGCAGATACTAGCTACCTTTAAGCTAGTGGGGTCTGCACTGCAGTGGTGGGAGTCTATTACCACCGTGGAGGAGAGAGACACTCTCACTATTCAGGAGTTCTGAGTGCGGTTCGACCGCAAGTACTTTCCGTCAGCTGTTCACACTGAGATGAGGAGGAAGTTGATGAGCCTCAAGTAGGAGGATAAGACTGTGGCCGAATATGAAGCCGAATTCACTGATCTTCTGAACATTTTTCCGGATGAGACACCGACTGAGGAAAAGAAGATACAAAAATTTATAGACGGGTTGACATGGAGGATTCGTCACCACTTGTTAGGGAACCTCTCGTTAGTCACTTATTCTGATGTGGTTAACGCTGCATTGCTCCATTGCCAGGATCATCGCTTTCACATGACTGAAGGTAAGAGGTCAGGAGAGTCCAGCCATCAGGGCAGGACTGGGGGAAATGGTGCCAGTGGGGCACATTCTGTTCAGGGGCAAAGACAGGGTGATCAGGGTACCCAGCAGGGGGATCATAAGAGGTTCAGGTCAGGAAATTTTAGGCACGGACAGGGAGGTTTTTGGCAGGGCCATCAGGGTCCGAACGACCATCAGAACTAGCAGGGTCAGAATGGTCAACAGCAGGGCCAGTGGAGGAACGGTAACGACAACCAGGGCCGGGGGCAGCAGGGACAGAGGGGAGGGAACTTCCCGGGGAAGTGTTTCATTTGTGGCAAGACTGGCCATAAATGCCAGGACTGTCCTGATAGGGGCAGGGCCTCGCAGCAGCAGCAGGGTGCTCGACATGAGCCACAGAGGCCACTTTTTCCACCTGCTCTTCCAGCTCCCGCCCAGGTGCCAGCTCTTCCAGCCATTCCAGCAGTTCCTGTGCAGCAGGGACAGTTACAGTATGGACGTGTCTATAACGTCCACCAGGCAGCAACTCCACAGGCACCACTCGCGATTGAGGGTATGTTTCCTATCCATGGTACTATGGGTCGAGTTTTGTTTGATACGGGGGCAACGCATTGTTTTATAGCTACACATTTTGCGAAAGCCTTAGGGTTGTTAGCCACAGCAGAGAGCATAGTGACGTGTGTAGACTCACCATTGGGGAGTGGGTCGCTTATTTTCTTTATATGTCGGGGAGTGGGGGTAGAGATTGGTAGTCTGGTATTACCTGCAGATATGTTGGTATTAGATATGCATGTACACGATGTGATTAGCGGTATGGATTGGCTCGCAGATTATAGAGCCATAATTGATTGCTTCGGTGGGAGCATTATTTTTGCCATTCCGGGGCAAGAGATGTTTGTAGTGGCGATGCCTCGCCCAGAGGGAGGCTCGACCGCTCATTTGTACTACATAGAGGAGGATACCTCTAAAGACTTTATGATTCCTTTAGATTCGATCCCGGTTGTCAGGGAGTATTTTGATGTGTTTCGGGAGATACCAGGCCTACCCCCCAGTCGAGAGATAGACTTTGTCATAGACTTATTGCCAGATACGAGACCTATAGCACGCGCACCGTACCGTATGGATCCAGTTGAGATGAGGGAGTTGCGGGATCAGATTGAGCAGTTGTTGGGTCAGGGGTTTATTCGGAGGAGTACTTCACCGTGGGGTGCCCCTGTATTGTTCGTGAAGAAGAGAGATGGTTCACTGAGATTGTGTGTGGACTACCGGGAGTTGAATAAGGTCACGATACGGAATAAGTATCCGTTGCCTCGAATCGATGACTTATTCGAACAGTTGAGAGGATCTTTTTTCTTCTCAAAGATTGATTTGAGATTAGGATACCATCAGTTGCGTATCAGGGAGGAGGACGTCTCGAAGACTGCGTTCTTATCGAGATATGGTTCTTACGAGTTTCGGGTTATGCCTTTTGGTTTGACCAATGCTCCAGCCGTGTTTATGGACTTGATGAATAGGGTGTTCAGAGACTTCCTAGATCAGTTTGTCATTGTCTTCATTGATGATATTCTGGTTTACTCCCAGATAGAGGAGGAGCACGCCGAGCATTTGAGGCAAGTTTTGCAGACGCTACATCAGAACGAGCTGTATGCAAAGTATGAGAAGTGCGGGTTTTGGCTGAAGGAGGTCCAGTTTTTCGGACATATTATTTCCGACCGGGGAATATCTGTTGATCCGGGGAAAGTATCCGCGGTGAGGGAGTGGGGACAGCCCACGACACCAACGGAGATCCGTAGTTTCTTAGGATTAGCAGGATACTACAGGAGGTTCATTCGAGGATTTTCGAAGATAGCAGGTCCTTTGACACATCTGACTCGTAAGGGTGTGCCATTCATCTGGAGTGATGCCTGTCAGTTGGCATTCGATGAGTTGAAGGATAAGTTGACCTCAGCACCTGTGTTAGCATTGCCGAGATCGGGAGTTGAGTATCTAGTTTACACCGATGCGTCCTTACAAGGACTTGGAGGTGTATTGCAGCAGGAGAGTCAGGCCATAGCTTATGATTCCCGTAAGCTTAAGCCTCATAAGAAGAATTACCCCACTCTTGACTTGGAGTTAGCGGCGGTAGTATTTGCCCTACGGATTTGGAGACATTACCTGTTGGGGGAGAAGTTTTGATTGTTCACAGACCACAAGTCCCTACAGTACCTATTCACGCAGAAAGAGTTGAATATGCGGCAACGAAGGTGGCTTGAGTTTGTGAAGGACTATCAGTTTGATATCCAATATCACCCGGGGAAGGCTAACGTGGTAGCAGACGCTTTGAGCCGTAGGCCAGCAGATGAAGTGGCAGAGGTGTGGAAGGCCAAGTGGAACGAATTGGGACACCAGGATGCAGTGGCCAGATCGTTCATGTCTTTGATGATCGTTACACCGAAGATTGTCACGAAGGTAGTAAGGGCATAGGCAAATGACTCGTTCGATCAGGAGCAGATAGTTCGATTATTAGCAGAGGGAGCCGAGTCCTATACCGTTAGCTCAGACGGGGGATTACGCTTCAATGGGAGATTGGTAGTTCCGAAAGGAGAGGAATTGCAGCACGAGGTGATGGCAGAGTCGCACGGCTCACGGTTCGCGGTACATCCCGGTGGGGACAAAATGTACCAAGACATGAGACGACAGTATTGGTGGAGCAGGATGAAGAGAGATATTACCGAGTTTGTTTCAAAATGCGCCACTTGTCAGCTAGTAAAAGTGGATCATCAGAGACCGGCAGGACTGCTTCAGCCGTTGGAGGTCCCGATGTGGATGTGGGAGAGCATATCCATGGACTTTATCACGGGGTTGCCTACGTCGCAGAGAGGTCACGACTCCATTTGGGTAATTGTGGACAGGTTGACCAAAGTCGCTTATTTTCTACCCGTAAGGAAAGACTACACTGCGGGACAGTATGCCCAGCTCTTTACTTCGGAGATAGTGAAACTTCACGGTGTGCAACTAAATATCGTGTCTGACCGAGACAAGATATTTGTTTCACGGTTTTAGGAGAGTTTTCAGGAGGCCATGGGCACGAAATTGCGGCTGAGTACGGCGTACCACCCGCAGACCGACGGGCAAATGGAGCGTACAAACCAGATGTTGGAGGACATGCTAAGTATGAGTATCATTGATTTTGGGGGTGGATGGGAGCAGTATCTTCCACTGGTGGAGTTTGCTTACAATAACTCCTACCAGTTCACCATTGGCATGGCTCCATTTGAGGCGTTGTACGGTAGACCTTGTCGTTCCCCAGCATGTTGGTTGGAGGTCGGGGACAACAAACTACTTGGGCCGGAAGTGATTCAGGATACCTCGGTGAGGATAGAATTGATACGGAGTCGCATTCGAGTAGCTCAGGATCGCCAGAAGAGCTATGCTGATGCGAAGAGGTTCTTCAGGGAGTTCCAAGTAAGGGACCAGGTTTTGCTCATAGTATCTCCTATGAACGGGATTATGCGTTTCGGGAAGAAAGGGAATTTGGCACCGAGATATGTGGGACCATTTCCTATTATTGAGCGGATTGGACCGGTTGCGTATAGGCTTGGGTTGCCGGAGCATTTACATCGGATTCACGATGTGTTTCATATTTCCTCGCTAAGGAAATATCTTAGATACGATTTGGCTCATTCTCTTATTGCTTTGGAGGACATAGATCTCCAGCCTGATAGCTCCTACGAGGAGGGGCCGATTGCTATTTTGGACCGAAGTGAGAGGAAACTACGGTCAAAGATAGTTCCGTTAGTACGTGTTCAGTGGCGACATCATAATGTCGAGGAGTCCACATGGGAGCGCGAGGATGAGATGCGCGAACCTTATCCAGAATTATTCTTACCAGGTACTTTCTAGTTCCGAATTTTGGGACGAAATTCTGTTATTAGGGGGGAAGTATGTAATACCCCGTATTTTCGTGATATTTATTTTTGGAATTAATTGAATTAAGTGCGTATTAATTAGAAATTAATCCGGATTAAAATACTAGCGAGATGCGAGTTGGTATTTGATTATAATGTGCATATATGATTATATGTGAATTTTGAATTATGAAATTTGTCGTGAGATTGAAATACGGCAATTTGTGAATTTTGTTGAGACGCGTGTGACAATCGCGTCATGGTATATAATTATGATAATTAAAAAGTGAATTTTATTTCTATAAACTGTATGGTCGTTTTGAGTGCGCCAACACGTCCGGAAGGGTCGAAATAGTCAGAAAACACTAGCGGGGGGTTTGGTTTGGGTCCCGGGGTATTTTTAGGCCATACCGGCAACGTATAAGGGCAGTTAGGTAATTTTAGAATTATGGGATTTTTGATTAACGAATTTTAGGAGTTTTAATTGGAAAATTAAAACACCCACTAACCCATTATCAGCCATTAATTGATTACAGGGCTATGGGGGTTATTAGAAGAAAACCCAAAAGTCCCTAAGACAAACCCTAGCCTCCATTGCCACCATTAGAGAAGAGCTTGTAGAGGGAGAGATAGAAGGATTCTGCAGGGAGAGAGAGAGTACTCCATCAAATCGACATCAAAATTAGAGATTCCAATAAGGCAAGTGTTTAATTCCAATTAATTGAAGAGAATGCTTCTTCCATGTGTAGGAATTGATAAAAATCTAATCGTTCTTGGGAGTTAATGAAAAACCCATTAAATTGGAAATAGAATCTTACATATTGATGAGGATTTGCATGTAGAGTTATATGTAGGCGATTATTCTGATGTTAATAATATCTTGGATGAAACAAAAACGGATTTTAGTAGGTTCAATGATGATTTATAAATGTTAGGGTTCATGTTCATATAATTTGGGGATAAATGAAGAGATTTGAAGATTTGATGATGTTTAAGATGAGTTAGCCCTATACAAACGTTTGATAATGACCTATGAGTGTTTAGTATGGGTTATGAACCTTAAAATGATGTTGGGTCGATTATTATGTGGGATTAGGAGTGAAGAAAATTGGGAAAAATGAAATAGGAATTTCTGGGCTCGAATCTGGTCACTCGTTAGAAGACCTACCCAGGTCGTTCGAACGAGCTCGTTTGAACGAGCTTCTAACGAGTTGACAGTTTGGGTTCTAACGAGAGGGATGTTCGTTCGAAGACTTTCGTTCGAACGAGATATCGTTAGAAGGCCCAGTTCGTTCGAACGAACTCTCGTTCGAACAGCCTCGTTCGAACGAGACTTCGAACGAGTTGACAGTTTAGGCTCTTTAGCCTGTTTTGGTCCCGAGTGTCCCATAACCTTGTGTATATGTAGAGATAACCTTCCCTTGATGATTAATTGATATATTTGGGATGTTTGGGATATAATGAGGAATCAAACCTAGAAGTGTAGTTTGAACCTAAGGGTAAATATGAAGTAAGACGTGAGTGTCTATTACGATGTGAGAACTATTGACGGCCTAATTTATTATATTACCCAGGAACATATAAATTGTGTAGTATTATATGTCGGTACGAGAATGAGAAGTGTACCACCAATATATTATGGTGATTACTAAGATGTGTGAATACTTAGTATATGTATTGATTTTATGTGTATGACATACCTACCATACTTGCTATCACGGGAGGTTTGCGTTCGCTTAGGGACCTCTAATCCTTGTGTTGCCCGGATTTAGAATGGTTACCTCGATGAACATAGGTCGGAGAAGGACTTATTGGGATGTTAATAAGTCTGCTGATCGTGGGAGCGCAGGTATGTGTGTGACCCATGTGATGTGACTGTGTTCGCCTCCATTATTTGTGATGTTGTTATCTGAGAACGATTCCTAAGAGATTCAAAATACGTGATCCTTATGTACGTGATGTACCGGGATGGATAGCAGAGTATGTGTGCACCGCAGCTAGTCTCGGGGTGCTTGTATTGTATATTTATGACGTGAATAATATACACTTAATTAATGGAAACTTTCATGTGATATTGTGAGTATAAATATGGAAGCGTTTTGAGAAAACATAACGAGTTAACCGATAGTGAATTGTTTTACTAATTGAAAATCTGAGTTTAAGTAAAGCCCTCTATTTAAATTGTTAACGCTAGAATGTGATATGGGGATCTAGTAGTAAGGGGTAGAACTTATTACGATTTGGTTAGAGTAGTATGTCATTTAGATGGGTACGGTACGTTAGGAGTGCACATGTAGTCGAGAGGTGAGAATTTCATGTGAGTGCACGTCCTAACATGTATTTTGGATTTAATGTTTTAATGTTATTAAAACACTTGTTGTCTTCAAAATGATTTCCACTTTCGGGCTCTGACCCATTTGCTTTCAAATCTATTTTTGTAAAAACCATTTTAGGTGCCCAGCCACAAGGACACCATGCTTAGGATACTCTTTCAGGTGACGAGCTGTAGCTGTTTGTGGAAGCTACAGGACTTTTCTTGTAGACGCTTCATCTATCTTGACTCGATATTTATCAGTTATCAGTTGTAGGGCATGTCGCCCATTTCTTTTAGAGATTTTTCATTTATTTCAGTTATTCAGACTTTGGACATGTAATTATTTAGGATGCAGACTTGTCATATTATTTTCAGTTGTGGGATTGTTGTGAGGAGTTTTCCTCCGGACTTATATTTACGTTGTTGGTTATTCATTACTTCATTATGGTGAATGGTTGTTATTTTTTCATTATTCTTTTACTGCATGTTAATCAGACTTAACTTGAAATTTGGCAACTTACTTTTTAAATACTAGGTGGTTAGTAATCTTTAAAATGTTTTCGACAGTGATGTTATTAACTGAACCAACTTGACATTTTGTATTGATTTAATAAAAGAGTAGCTACCCGGTATTTAATTAGTCGGGGTGTCACACTGCCATTGGCATGGTTTACCCGTTCCATAAGCAAAATCGGATAGATTTTGCAAAGATCCAGACAAAGATAATGAAAAATATTTATAATTATTGTAACGTGAAATAACACAAATGGAGAAAAGGTTAGAGAGGTGGCATGCTAAATATTTGATAAATACTGAACTTGACGATCCAATGTATGCATCAGATTCGGACTTGCCGGATTACAAAGGGGTCGAGTCGGACATGGATTTAGTACATCATCTACCAACAATGTTAATGAGGGATGAAAATGCATTATGTTGTGTTCCATGGTTACCTAGGAAGTAATTATAATCACTAGACAAATTAGTCATTTCTATGTAAATCACGTTTCTGTTTTATATATATACTGTAGTAGTTAATATATATTGAAGTAGTAATTTTATATAGCACATATACAACGGTAATAGTAAATGAACACATTTATTACAAATAAATGTAGTAGTTAATATATATACAAGTAGTAATTTTATATAGTAACTATAAAGAGATAATAGTAAATGCATACAATTATTATATATAACTGCAGTAGTTAATAATTATTGAAGTAGTAATTTTATATAGTAAATATACAGATGTAATAGTAAGTGTCAATTCCAATTCCTACCAGCACACTTACCAATTCCTACGTCAGAATGGCACACTTACCATAGTACATTAGATAATTTTTTGTAGGGCACACTTACCAATTCCTACCAGCAAGATTATAATACAACTTACCAATTCCATAGTACATCAGTCTCTGTTTATACAATTATAAATAGAAATACAATGTATGAAATAATATAATACAACTTATTACATTTCATAATTATTCTGAGGAAAAAAGATCATGGATTACTCTAGTTCTAGCGATGAGGGACGGAATCTAATGCTTCAGTATGCTCAATTTAATGATGGTGCATCATCAGATGATTCAGATGACGAGATGATAATATGCATGGAGATTACATGTTGGATTGCAGAACAAAATGTAATTCGAGATGGGAAAGAACTCGAATTTAGACGTCGAGTGAATCGAAGGAGAGAAAGGGGACACGAAACACTATGGGAAGATTACTTTGGTGAATATAAGGTATATAGCGAGTATTTCTTCCAGAGGAGATTTAGGATGTGGTATTCGTTTTCAATCGCATCTTATATTTTGTTTGTCAGTACGATAACTACTTTGTATAAAAGTATGACGCGTACGGTCGGTTAGGTTTAAGCTCACATCAAAAAATTATGGGGGCTATACAACTCCTCGCTAACGGAGGATCTCATGACGTATGGTCCAAGCAGTACGTAATGAGTGAAACAACTCTATTAGAAACAGTTATTAGATTTACTGAGGCAATTGTGGCTATATTTGGTCCCGAGTATCCGAGAAATTTGACATTAGGCGATGTCACCAGGTTACTCGAACAAAATGCAAGTCGAGGATTTCCTGGAATGCAAGGGAGTATAGATTGCATGCATTGGCGGTGGAAAAACTGTGCCATGACCTAGCACGCTAAATATAGTGGTCGAAAAGAATCTCTGACTATAATCCTAAAAGCGGTTGCCTCGTATGACCTATGGACTTATAAATCGTTCTTTGAGGTTCCTGGATTACGCAACGATATAAACGTATTGCACCGGTCTAAAGTCTTTCGAGAATTACGCAATGGGAATGTACCTCCAGTTAATTACAATGTTAATGGAAATATATACGATATGGGGTATTACCTTGCTGATGGCATATACCCTCCATACGCAACCATCGTAAAAGCTTTTAGGAACCAACCTGGCCTATCACAAAAATAAAAATTATTTTGTAAGAAACAAGAATCGTGCAGGAAAGATGTCGAACCTACTTTTGGTGTACTACAAGCACGATTCACTTTTGTGCGCGAACCTTGCAAATTATGGAATAGTGCATCCTTAATAACTATAATGAAATATTGCATTATAATGCACAACATGATTATTGACGATGAATGTAGAGACTGTCCCTGGAAAAATGAATACGAACAAACTGATCCCATACCTGAAATACTACTGGGAAAAACTGATTTTTACGACTACCTAACGTGGGATGCAAATGTTAGGAACGCAACTACACATCATCTACTACGAGATGATTTAATGGAGCACATTTGGAACACCAGCGGTGATGACTTGGCCAATTAATGATTATATAGTAAATGTGTATTTGAGGGTTTCTATTCTCTTTATACATTCACTTTTTACATTATTCTTTCATGGTGTGCATTTTAATAATATAATATATGTAATATTTCTTGTGTAATTATTTTGAATCGCTTGCTTCAATTTACCACATAATAATACAACAATTGCAACACATCTTAAAATGAAATAACATTTATTAAAATAACATTACACTTCTTATAACACTATAATTGACATTACATTTATTAAATAACAGAAAATTAAACAAGCCACAAACTTAACATACTAGTCAACATTGTTTGCACCAGAGAGACCGAAATCAGAATTTAACGAGCCTGCATTGTTTGACATAAGCACGGCAATCGCAGCTTCCATCACAGCTACCATATTTGAGAGGTCGGTGTACCTTTTCACATGGAATTGTTGTTGCATCTCGTTCATTTTGGTCATATCCAACTACATGATGTACGACTATTCTCGGCCTAGACGCACAAGCTGATCTTGTTTTATTGTAATTTGATCAGCTCTTTTCATCTCAATGAAAGCATCCATTTCAGAATCAAATTTCATGGCCCGACTTCTCTTCCACTCTTGCTTACTTTTAAACATCTCGGTGAATTCTTCGCAATGTTTAAGGACCGTCGTGCTAAAATCAAGACTGTCTGAACTAGCACGTTGACGGGCACGTTGTTTATCCCCCTTTCTGCCTGGGGGTCTGTACAGTACGTCACGTACACCCGGACTATCCTCTGAGTCTGGAGGCGTAGGGTCGTCATTGTTGCACGCTGTGTTCTTCAAATCAAAATTCGGTAAGTCTTTCAAAATTTGGTAGCATTTATCAAACATGAATTGTTTGCTCGTTTCCACGAGATATGCCTCACGAGCCTTTGTAACCGCGTCGAACTCGTTATTGCCGCTTCCTATATTATCTATTTGGTGAGATGATTTTGAAACGTATATCATTACACGGGACGAAATATGATTGTAGCGTGTTGAAAGCATAGTCCTCATACGTTGAATATAGATTTTTGGCATGTTATTATATTCACTAATTACGGAATCCCAAAATGTTCCATGTGATATTGAGTTGCCTTCAATACCACGACTCGTATATTTAGCATATATGGTACATAATATTTCATCTTCGATAGGAGTCATATTCTATTTTCTAGAAGTACTAGAATTAATGGGTTGAGATGAAGACATTGGTCGGTAATTAAAATGTATAGGGAGACAAATGGATCACCCGAATATATTTTTCGAAAAGAATTGGATTGGATGGAAGAAAAATGATAGAAATATTGGACTGTGGGATTTTAGGGAGGAAGAATGGCATTATCTAGGAAAATAAGGGATAATGGTCGTTTGTTATTACTGTGGTAAAAATGTTTCCTATGAATTTCTGAAGTTCATAGGAATTGCTACGAACAACTGAAGTTCGTACCAATTCCTACGAACTTCAGAAGTTCATAGGAAACATTTACAATTTTTGCTTCCCTTTTGTATATTTGCAAAATCTTTGCAAACTCATCTACAGATTCTACCCGTTTTGCCTCACCACTGTGACTGTATCAATTTGTATACTTACCTTTTCTTCTGTTGTTTTCCCCCATCATTGTACATGCTCTTATCCCGGACGAATTATATGGGCCCATTCTCACTTGACTCAAATTCAAAATAATTGTCAAGGGCATGATGATGATGTTGAAAACATCCAATATACCTAGTTAACGTCTAGTCAAAATACAATGATTGGTTCTATATGTACACATAAATTTGACACGTTCTCTTGGCACAAGATTTTGTTAAAAAAAATTATATTACATTTAAAATATATATATTACATTAATAAAAAAAATTAAGCCATTTTCTAAAAATAAAAATTGGGAAAAACTGTTAACCAATTTTTTAAAACACATAAAAAAAATTTGAAATCTTTTTTTTTTCAAGAAAACGGTTTTTTCATTCCTTAAAAACAGTTTTTTATTAAAAAAAAACTTTATTTTATTTATTAAAAATATGAAAAACCATTTCTTAAAAGTTGACGCTGACTCACATCATTACGATTGGTTAGTACCGCTGGTGCGGACCCATATCATTTAATGAATGTGATTGCACGCCACCAAAATGATTTTATATAAAAAAAGAAATTGTTTTTTATTACAAAAATATTCGAACTTATTAGACTAATTTTTTTTATCAAAAAGACCGTGGTACTTAAAAAAAACTGTTTTAAAATATGTGTACTACTAATTTTTTAACAAACTGTTTTTCGCTAATGTTTAATAAAAAAACCGTATTTGGAAGAAATTACTTTTAAGAAATAAAAAATAGTTTTTCTTGAAAAAAAGGTTTCAACAATTTTTTTAATTGTCTTAAAAAATATTTAACTGTTTTTAACATTTTTCCGTTGTCCTTTAGTGAGTGTGTCAAATATGTGTGTCCCATTTGTATGTGTGACACCCCACCTAATAAAATATCGGGTGATCAGTCCTATACCAAATTAAAACAGGAATCCCAGTTGGATCATCCTTAGCATCACTGTCGAAAACTTTTTAAAACTTACTAACCACCTTGTATTCCAAAAACTGGTGCCAAATTTTAACCTTTTTAATTTAACAAAATAGTACATGCGGAAATAAATAAAAATAATTCACACAACTGAACAAAACTCAACTGAAATAATAAATTACACAACTTGCCGAATAAACCATCGGCCACCAAAGTGAAATAATCCAATACAATATTCAACATTGGAATAAAACAAATCTGAAAACTGAACTGAAAGTCTGGGCGACATGCCCTAAATAAAAACTGGAACTTATGAGTGATCCCTACTCTAGGAATGAATGAATGATGCGTCTAATCCAAACTCCTGCTAGCATCCACATATGCCGCAACTCCGTGTCCCTGGAATAGAATATCAATCATGGCGTCCCTGTGGCTGGACACCTAAAAGGTTTTGAAAATAGTTTTATAGCAAGGTTTAGAACCCAAAACATTTTTTGAAAATATTTAGCAAGTGAATTAACTGCAGTAATTTAAAATGTATGAATGCGCTTCATATTTAAGTTAGTGTCGCACTCCCTTGTGGACATTCTCACCCCTCCACTATTGTGCACACCTATCGGTTATCTTAACCCCATCTAGTTGTGCTACCCCGTCAAACTTGTCCTGGTATAACCTTCCCTTTCCATACTACTCTAACCCGAGTATAATGATTCCTGAATTATAAGTTATTTCACAATTCACTTAATTAATTCCTCTTAAATAGTAGCATATAACCATATCACAAGTTATATAAAGTAAATACATCACACACTGTATTATTACCCGTATATCATATTTACTACCATTATATACGTACCTTTACCACAATATCCACACATATAACATACGTATATCAATCCCTTCGAGTATACCCTCGACGGATGATTCCCTCTAAAATGTTATCTCACTAGGTGTGCTCACAAAACGTAGTTCCCCAAGTTGGAATCGCTCACCAACTTGGCCCAAAATATAAACGTAGTGGAGGCGGTCATATTCCTTCCCTGAAAGTGAGATAAATCCCTCACCCATATATACCAGACGCTATGACCTGGGGATATACTCGCCCTACTCCTCAAGCTAGGGGATTCACCCACATCGCGCAACCTCCCTTGATAGCTCTGGAGTATATAAATTCAATAAATATCTACTCACTGATATTTAGTATCACGCACAATAAATATACATATTTATATATACTATCACGACACCGTATATATATAATATAAACTACGACTTTATCGTGTACTCAAAATCCCGTACACTGCCTGTAATTTAATATCACACACAATATATACACGTATATATATATATATATATATATATATATATATATATATATACTATCACTACACCGTATATATATAATATAAAGCCCAGCTCTACCGTGTACTCCAAGTCCCGTACACTGCCTGAAATTTCCTGAGTCTGTGGCCTGACTCAACGTAATTAATTTTCTCACTTAATAATTTATCATCTTCCCGAATCTATGGTCCGACTCTAATATATTTAACTTACTCTTCAATTTATATGATACTTTCCCCGAGTCTATGGTCCGACTCTAATTAAATTAATTAACACACATACTAATTTAATACCGGTCTGAGTCTATGGTCCGACTCCCAGTTAATTAAGTTACACATTAATTAATATACACCAATCCGAGTTTGTGGTCCGACTCTAACATAATTAATTAACACACTTATTAATTCAATACCTCCCGAGTCTACAATTCGACTCTAATTAAATTAATTATCACACCCATTAATTTAATTCTACCCGAGTCTACAATCCGACTCTAATTAAATTAATTATCACCCTTATTAATTTAATTCTACCCGAGTCTATAATCTGACTCTAATTAAATTAATTATCACACTTATTAATTTAATTCTACCCGAGTCTACAATCTATCTCTAATTAAATTAATTATCACACTTATTAATTTAATACTACCCGAGTCTACAATCCGACTCTAATTAAATTTATTATCACATTTATTAATTTAGTCCTACCCGAGTCTACAATCCGACTCTAATTAAATTAATTATCACATTTATTAATTTAATAACTTGGTATCACCCAACCATTATCCCCGGACTCACTTACTTGGCCCGTAACTTAACATTTTTCGAGTCTATGTTTCAACTCCATATTAATTACTCTCTCTCTCTCTCTCAATAATTAATTTAAATACTTTAGTGTTACTTAAACAACATACCCGGACTCACTCACTTGGTCCATTTTATATCTCATGATATCGTCCCCACATATTCTCCCACAATGTGTCACACAATTACCTCCCTAGATTCCCCAATCATATTTACATATAATTATCAATATACCCGGACTCGCCCGCTTGGTCCATAATTAAATATTTCACTTTGATTCCTTTAATAATGTAGCGTCACCCAACTACAATACCCGAACATTATTCTTCAACCCAAATTTCAATATTTATGAATTATCTCCCAAATTCATTCATCTCATGCCATAACGTTCACACCCTCCTAAACCCAATTATATCACCCCATAATTGTTAAGGAAATATGTGTCCATATGAGTTTATCACTAAATAAAATTAGTGGATTAAATTTCAATTAAAATTCACTTTATAATCAAACTGGCCGAACTGTCAAGTTCCGGGGACCGTCGATCGATCGATGGCCCCCGATCGATCGATCGATCACCCCTGGGCAGCTCTTCTTCCCCACTTCATTACACCATTAACGAAAATTCAAGGTTTGTAAACCTTAATTTCAACCCCTGATCAAGTCATCCCACCACATAAATGTAATACCCCGTACTTTTGGCTATATTTATTTTGAGGATTAATTAATTAAATGCGTATTAATTGGAAATTACTCCGGGATAAAAATACTAATGTGATGCGAATTGGTATTTGATCATGTGCATATATGATTATATATGAACTTGGTATTATAAAATTTGTCGTGGGATTTATATACGGCATTTTAGAAATTTTGTTGAGACGCGTGAGACCGCCGCGTCACGGTATAATATTTTGATAATAAAAAGTGAATTTAAAATCTATAATCCGTATGGTCGTTTTGAGTGCGCCATCGCGTCCGAAAGGGTCGAGATAGTCAGAAAACACTAGCCGGGGGTATAGTTTGGGTCCCGGGGTATTTTTAGGCCATACCGGCAACTTAAAGGGTATTTTGGTAATTTCACGTTTTGAGGAATTAAAAGTGACGAAAATTTGGTTAATTAAATCTGATGTGGATAAGACCCACTAAGCCCATAACCAACCCTTATTAACCTAGAAAGCTACGTAGGTTATCATTTAGTCTTCTAACTCTCCCAAAGGAAACCCTAGCCACCATAGCCACCTTTGGAAGAAGAAAGCTTAGAGAGGAAGGGAAAGAGGAGGAATTCTGCAGAAAATCTGCAGAAAGAGCTTACAAATCCAACACCAAATCCAGAGACAATCAAGGCAAGTGATTTATTCCATTTAAATTTCGGAGAATGCTTCTTCCATGTTAGATTATTCAAAAACTTTATGTGTTCTTGGAAGATAATGAAAAACCCATAACATTGGAGTTATTAGTTTAATTTTTGGGATATAGGTTGCATGTAGAATGTTACTGGAAGATCATATTAAGGGAATTACTGACTTTTGTGATACCAAAAACGGATTTAAGATTAGGTTTATGAATGTTCTTCAGATAAATTAGAAAACTAGGTTTTTGATAAAGATTGATCCATATGTAGCCTTTAGTTGTTGAAATATTGATTTATGGACGTTAGTAATATTGTAGGATGGTTATATGACATTACTATAACATTATATTAGAGAATCATGCTTTAAAAATAAGTTTTGGGATGTTTTCAAATCTGCAAATCGAAGCAGTCCGTAACCATACCTGTGTAATCGATCGATCGACATTCATCAGTCGATCGATCGACAAAATCGATCGATCGAAGGTCAAGGTCGATCGATCGACCTTCCCAGAATAAATGAAGTTTTCCCTTAATTGAATTTTAGTGGTGTTAACCCTTGGATAATATTATTAGAGACTTTATGAATACCCTTAACTTTAAGGAAGACCAGTAGGCATGATTATGAGATGGGACTTTATTTGGAATGTAATTTGAGGAATTTTTCTAAATAAATGAAATTTGTCATGTGAGATAATATTTGGGTTAATAGTACAAATTTGAATAAGTTGATGAAATAAGGTTTGGGGCAGAAGCAAAGACCTTAGGTATAAAGATGTCATATGTGAGAATCATGGGAGACTTAATAGTCTATTTGAGATAGGTTTTAAGTTTAAGGAATTACGACGTGAGACGTGTCGACCATTTAAATTATATATTATCGGGATACTTGAAATATATGGATTTGGAATAATGGTATAATGATGTAGAGTATGACTTTATTAATATTGAGATATCTAAGATGTGTGAATGCTTAGCATAAAATCTTATGTGTATGACATACCTACCATACTTGCTATCACGGGAGGTTTACGTTCGCTTAGGGCCTTCTTATCCTTGTGTTGCCCGGATTTAGATTGGTTACCTCGATGAACATAGGTCATAGAAAGACTTATTGTGATATTAATAAGTCCGCTGATCATGGGAGCGTAGGTATGTGCGTGACCCATGTGATGGTGACTGTGTTCGCCTCCATTATTTGTGATGATGTTATCGGTAAACTATTCCTGAGAGATTCGGAATATGTAATCCTTATGTACGTGATGTACCGGGATGGATAGCAGAGTATGTGTGCACTACAGTTTAGATTGCGGGGTGCTTGTATTGTATATTTATGAGATGAATAATATACATTATATTAATGGGAATCCTCATGTTAATGTTGTAAAAATATTACGGTATTGTTTCGAGTTATATAATGAGTTAACTGATAGTTATATCAATGGCATATTTTGTAACTGAGTTTACGTTAAACCTCTATTTAATTACGAGCGTTGTTATGTTAAATAGAACCGGGTAATAAGGGTAGGAACTATTACAGTCTAGCTAGTTATGATGTCACTTAGCTAGTGGTTTATATCATTATAGATGGGTACTTGCGTTAGGAGTGCACAGTTAGATGAGAGGTGAGAATATAATGTGAGTGCACGTCCTAACATGTACTTTGCATTTAATGTTTTAAATGTTTTTAAAGCACTTGCAGGTTTTTAAAATATAACTCCACATTCGGGCTCTGACCCGTTTGCTTTTCAAATCTTTTCTTGTAAAACCATTTTTAGGTGCCCAGCCACAAGGACACCAAGCATAGGTACTCATTCAGGTGACGAGCTGTAGCTGGTTGTGGAAGCTACAGGGATTTTCTCATAGACGCTTCTATCTTTTGGATTCAGAGTCACTATCTATCAGTTGTAAGGTATGTTGCCCATTTCTATTTAGAGCATCTTTTACATTTCAGTTTTCAGACTTTAGCATGTATTGTTTCAGTTATTTATTTCAGTATGGGATTGTAGCGAGGAGTTTTCCTCCAGACTTTATTTACTCCATTGTGATGGTTATTCATTTTACTTCAGTATGGTGAATGGTGTTATTTATTTCTTCATTTCACTTGTTGCATGTTAATCAGACTTAAATTAAAATTTGGCAACTTGCTTTTTAAATACTAGGTGGTTAGTAATAATAAAAATGTTTTCGACAGTGATGCTATTAACTGAGCCAACTTGGCATTTTGAATTAATTTTATAAAGGAGTAGCTACCCGGTATTTAATTAGTCGGGGTGTCACAGGTGGTATCAGAGCATCAGGTTCTAGTGTCCTTTAGGATCTGTATGGCTATTATGTTTCTGCTACGTTTTCTTTGATATAGAGGCCTATATTTTAGGACTGTTGTACTCTTTTTGTGTATGCTTCGTTCTTCAGCTATTTTAAGTTTATAAACCGTGAACTTATAAACTTTGTTCTTATTTCAGATGCCTCCACGACGTGCACGACGAGTTCCCAGGGATGCAACGCCTGAACCCCAGCCCGCTCCAGTTCAGGGCATGATGAACGCCGCTGAGGTTGCTGCTATAGTAGCCCAAGCGGTAAATGCCGCGATTCCCGTGATTCAGCAGGCACCACCTCAGGCACCGGTTGTCGCGCCAGTACAGGTTAATGCATTCCCGTCTGCTTGGGAGCGTGTACGTGACGCTTTTCAGAAAGCTCAACCGCCAGAGTTTGCAGGAAGCTCAGATGTAGTAGTCTCGAGCTAGTGGAGGAAGGACATACAGAGGCCTTTGAGGATGCATGAGTGCACTGATGTTCAAAAATAGGTACTAGCTACTTTCAAGCTAGTTAGATCTGCGCTGCAGTGGTAGGAGTCCATTACCACCGCGGAGGAGAGGGATACCCTCACGATTCAGGAGTTCTGGGTGCGGTTCGACCGCAAGTACTTTCCGTCCGCAGTTCATACAGAGATGAGGAGGAAGCTGATGAGTTTGAAGCAGGAGGGCAAGACAGTGGCCGAATATGAGGCCGAGTTCACTAACCTGTTGAATATCGTTCCAGACGAGATTCCAACAGAGAAGAAGAAAATAGAGAAGTTCAGGGACGGGTTGACTTGGAGGATCCTTCAGCATCTGCTAGGGACCCTATCGTTAGCCACTTATTCTGATGTGGTTAATGCTGCATTATTGCATTGCCAGGACCACCGTTTACACATGGCCGAGGGCAAGAGGTCGGGAGAGTCTAGCCATCAGGGCAGGACTGGAGGACAGGGTGCCAGCGGGGCACAAACCGGTCAGGGGCAGAGACAGACTGAGCAGGGCTCCCAGCAGGGAGATAATAAGAGGTTCCGGTCAGGGAACTACAGGCAGGGACAGGGAGGTTTCCGTCAGGGCCAGCAGGGTCCAAACGGCCATCAGGGCCAACAGGGGCAGAATGGGCAGCAGTTTCATCAGGGCCAGCAGGGCCAAGGGAGGAATGGTAACGGCCACCAGGGCCGGGGACAACAGGGGCAGAGGGGAGGGAATTTCCCAGGGAAGTGCTTTACTTGTGGCAAGACTGGCCATAAGAATCAGGATTGTCCTGATAGGGGCAGGGCCCCACAGCAGCAACAGCAGGGTGCTCGCCAGGAGCCACAGAGACCTATGTTTCCCGCCGCTCTTCCTGCAACGCCGCAGATGGCAGCATTGCCACCCATTCCAGCAGTCCCAGCTCAGCAGGGGAAGCTACAGTATGGACGTGTCTACAACGTTCACCAGGCTGCAGTTCCACAGGCACCGCCCGCGATCGAGGGTACGTTTCCTATCCATGGCACTATGGGTCGGGTATTGTTTGATACGGGTGCTACACATTGTTTTATAGCTACACACTTCACGAAAGCTTTGGGATTGTTAGCTACGGCAGAGAGCACAGTTACGTGTGTCGACTCACCATTGGGGAGTGGGTCACTTATATTCTTTATATGTCGGGGAGTGAGGGTAGAGATTGGTGGTTTGGTATTGCCTGTAGACATGTTAGTGTTAGACATGCATGTTCACGATGTGATCATCGGTATGGATTGGCTCGTAGCATATAGGGCCATGATTGATTGCTTCAGCGGGAGCATTGTTTTTGCCATTCCGGGGCAAGAGATGTTGGTAGTGGCGATGCCTCGCCCAGAGGGAGGATCGACCGCTCATCTGTATTACATAGAGGAGGATACCTCTAAGGAGGTTGTGATTCCTTTAGATTCTATCCCAGTTGTTAGGGAGTACTCAGATGTGTTTCAGGAGATACCAGGCTTACCACCCAGTCGTGAAATAGACTTTGTTATAGATTTGCTACCGGGTACGAGACCTATAGCACGTGCACCGTACCGTATGGCTCCAGCTGAGATGAGAGAGCTACGGGATCAGATAGAGCAGCTGTTAGGACAGGGCTTTATTCGTAGGAGTACCTCACCTTGGGGCGCTCCAGTTTTGTTTGTGAAGAAGAGGGATGGTTCACTGAGATTGTGCGTGGACTACCGAGAGTTGAATAAGGTCACGATACGGAATAAGTATCCGTTGCCTCGAATCGATGACTTATTCGACCAGTTGAGGGGAGCTTCTTTCTTCTCAAAAATTGACTTGAGGTCGGGATACCATCAGTTGCGTATCAGGGAGGAGGATGTCTCGAAGACCGCATTCTTGTCGAGATATGGTTCTTATGAATTTCGGGTTATGCCTTTCGGCTTGACCAACGCTCCAGCAGTGTTTATGGACTTGATGAACAGAGTGTTCAGGTATTTCCTAGACCAGTTTGTCATTGTCTTCATTGTTGATATTCTGGTTTACTCTCAGACAGAGGAGGAGCACGCCGAGCATTTGAGGCAGGTTTTGTAGACACTTCGTCAGAACGAGCTGTATGCAAAATACGAGAAGTGCGGGTTTTGGCTAAAGGAAGTCCAGTTCTTGGGTCACATTATTTCCGACCAGGGAATATCAGTTGATCCAGGGAAGGTATCAGCGGTGAGGGAGTGGGGACAGCCCACGACACCAGCGGAGATTCGTAGTTTCTTGGGTCTAGCAGGATACTACAGGAGGTTTATTCGGGGTTTCTCAGAGATAGCAGGTCCTTTGACACATCTTACTCGTAAAGGTGTGCCGTTCATTTGGAGTGATGCCTGTCAGTTGGCATTCGATGAATTGAAGGACAAGTTGACCTCAGCACCTGTGTTAGCATTACCGAGACCGGGAGTTGAGTATTTGGTTTACATTGACGCGTCTTTGCAAGGACTGGGAGGTGTATTGCAGCAGGAGAGACAGGCCATAGCTTATGCTTCCCGTAAGCTTAAGCCTCACGAGAAAAATTACCCCACGCATGATTTGGAGTTGGCAGCGGTAGTATTTGCCTTACGGATTTGGAGGCACTATCTTTTGGGGGAGAAGTTTCAGCTGTTCACGGACCACAAGTCACTACAGTATCTGTTCACGCAGAAGGAACTGAATATGCGACAGCGTAGGTGGCTTGAATTTGTGAAGGACTACCAGTTTGACATCCAGTACCACCCGGGTAAGGCTAACGTGGTAGCAGACGCGTTGAGCCGCAGGCCAGCAGATGAGGTGGCAAAGGTGTGGAAAGCTAAGTGGAAGGAATTGGGAGACCAGGATGCAGTGGCCCGATCTTTCATGTCTGTGATGACCGTTACACCGCAGATTGTCACAAAGGTAGTACGGGCACAGGCTAATGACCCGTTCTGTCAGGAGCAGATAGTTCGATTGCTAGCCGAGGGAGCCGAGTCCTGTACCGTTAGCTCAGATGGGGGATTGAGCTTTAATGGGAGATTAGTAGTTCCGGAAGGGGAAGAATTGCGGCACGATGTTATGGCAGAGTCGCACGGCTCGCGGTTCGCGGTACATCCTGGAGGGGACAAAATGTACCAAGACATGAGACGACAATATTGGTGGAGCGGTATGAAGAGAGATATCGCTGAGTTTGTCTCGAAATGCGCCACTTGTCAGCTTGTAAAAGTGGATCATCAGAGACCAGCAGGATTGCTACAGCCGTTGGAGGTTCCGGTGTGGATGTGGGAGAGCATATCCATGGATTTTGTCACAGGGTTGCCTACGTCGCAGAGGGGTCACGACTCCGTTTGGGTAATTGTGGACAGGTTGTCCAAGGTCGCTCACTTCTTACCCGTAAGGACCGACTACACTACGGGACAGTATGCCCAGCTCTTCATTTCAGAGATTGTGAGACTTCACGGTGTGCCCCTAAATATCGTGTCTGACCGAGACAAGATATTTGTTTCGCGATTTTGGGAAAGTTTCCAGGAGGCCATGGGCACGGAATTGCGGTTGAGTACGGCTTATCATCCGCAGACCGATGGGCAGACAGAGCGCACCAATCAGATGTTGGAGGACATGCTACGCATGTGCATCATTGACTTCGGGGGTGGATGGGAGCAGTACCTTCCACTGGTAGAGTTTGCTTACAACAACTCCTATCAGTTCACTATTGGCATGGCTCCGTTTGAGGCATTGTACGGTAGGCCTTGTCGTTCCCCAGCATGTTGGTTGGAGGTGGGGGACAACAAACTACTTGGGCCGAAAGTGATTCAGGATACTTCGGCAAGGATTGAGTTGATTCGGAGTCGCATTCGGGTAGCTCAAGACAGGCAGAAGAGTTATGCTGATGCGAAGAGGTTTTTCAGGGAGTTCCAAGTGGGGGACCAGGTTTTGCTCAGGGTTTCTCCGATGAAGGGGATTATGCGATTCGAGAAGAAGGGGAAGTTGGCACCGAGGTATGTGGGGCCGTTTCCTATTATTGAGCGGATCGGACCGGTTGCGTATAGACTTGGACTACCGGAGCACTTGCATCGGATTCACGACGTGTTCCATATTTCCTCGCTGAGGAAATACCTTAGAGATGATTGGGCTCATTCTCACATTTCTGTGGAGGACATCGATCTTCAGCCGGATAGCTCCTACGAGGAGGGGCCAATTGCTATTTTGGACCGAAGCGAGAGGAAACTGCGGTCAAAGATAGTCCCGTTAGTGCGTGTTCAGTGGCGACATCACAATGTCGAGGAGTCCACATGGGAGCGCGAGGATGAGATGCGCGAACGTTATCCAGAGCTGTTTTCAGCAGGTACTTTCTAGCTTCGAATTTCGGGACGAAATTATGTTATTAGGGGGGAAGTATGTAATACCCCGTACTTTTGGCTATATTTATTTTGAGGATTAATTAATTAAATGCGTATTAATTGGAAATTAATTCGGGATAAAAATACTAATGTGATGCGAATTGGTATTTGATTATGTGCATATATTATTATATATGAACTTGGTATTATAAAATTTGTCGTGGGATTTATATACGGCATTTTAGAAATTTTGTTGAGACGCGTGAGACCGCCGCGTCACGGTATAATATTTTGATAATAAAAAGTGAATTTAAAATCTATAATCCGTATGGTCGTTTTGAGTGCGCCATCGCGTCCGGAAGGGTCGAGATAGTCAGAAAACACTAGTCGGGGGTATAGTTTGGGTCCCGGGGTATTTTTAGGCCATACCGGCAACTTAAAGGGTATTTTGGTAATTTCACGTTTTGAGGAATTAAAAGTGACGAAAATTTGGTTAATTAAATCTGATGTGGATAAGACCCACTAAGCCCATAACCAACCCTTATTAACCTAGAAAGCTACGTAGGTTATCATTTAGTCTTCCAACTCTCCCAAAGGAAACCCTAGCCACCATAGCCACCTTTGGAAGAAGAAAGCTTAGAGAGGAAGGGAAAGAGGAGGAATTCTGCAGAAAATCTGCAGAAAGAGCTTACAAATCCAACACCAAATCCAGAGACAATCAAGGCAAGTGATTTATTCCATTTAAATTTCGGAGAATGCTTCTTCCATGTTAGATTATTCAAAAACTTTATGTGTTCTTGGAAGATAATGAAAAACCCATAAGATTGGAGTTATTAGTTTAATTTTTGGGATATAGGTTGCATGTAGAATGTTACTGGAAGATCATATTAAGAGAATTACTGACTTTTATGATACCAAAAACGGATTTAAGATGAGGTTTATGAATGTTCTTGAGATAAATTAGAAAACTAGGTTTTTGATAAAGATTGATCCATATGTAGCCTTTAGTTGTTGAAATATTGATTTATGGACGTTAGTAATATTGTAGGATGGTTATATGACATTACTATAACTTTATATTAGAGAATCATGCTTTAAAAATAAGTTTTGGGATGTTTTCAAATCTGCAAATCGAAGCAGTCCGTAACCATACCTGTGTAATCGATCGATCGACATTCATTAGTCGATCGATCGACAAAATCGATCGATCGAAGGTCAAGGTCGATCGATCGACCTTCCCAGAATAAATGAAGTTTTCCCTTAATTGAATTTTAGTGGTGTTAACCCTTGGATAATATTATTAGAGACTTTATGAATACCCTTAACTTTAAGGAAGACCAGTAGGCATGATTATGAGATGGGACTTTATTTGGAATGTAATTTGAGGAATTTTTCTAAATAAATGAAATTTGTCATGTGAGATAATATTTGGGTTAATAGTACAAATTTGAATAAGTTGATGAAATAAGGTTTGGGGCAGAAGCAAAGACCTTAGGTATAAAGATGTCATATGTGAGAATCATGGGAGACTTAATAGTCTATTTGAGATAGGTTTTAAGTTTAAGGAATTACGACGTGAGACGTGTCGACCATTTAAATTATATATTATCGGGATACTTGAAATATATGGATTTGGAATAATGGTATAATGATGTAGAGTATGACTTTATTAATATTGAGATATCTAAGATGTGTGAATGCTTAGCATAAAATCTTATGTGTATGACATACCTACCATACTTGCTATCACGGGAGGTTTACGTTCGCTTAGGGCCTTCTTATCCTTGTGTTGCCCGGTTTTAGATTGGTTACCTCGATGAACATAGGTCATAGAAAGACTTATTGTGATATTAATAAGTCCGCTGATCATGGGAGCGTAGGTATGTGCGTGACCCATGTGATGGTGACTGTGTTCGCCTCCATTATTTGTGATGATGTTATCGGTAAACTATTCCTGAGAGATTCGGAATATGTAATCCTTATGTACGTGATGTACCGGGATGGATAGCAGAGTATGTGTGCACTACAGCTTAGATTGCGGGGTGCTTGTATTGTATATTTATGAGATGAATAATATACATTATATTAATGGGAATCCTCATGTTAATGTTGTAAAAATATTACGGTATTGTTTCGAGTTATATAATGAGTTAACTGATAGTTATATCAATGGCATATTTTGTAACTGAGTTTACGTTAAACCTCTATTTAATTACGAGCGTTGTTATGTTAAATAGAACCGGGTAATAAGGGTAGGAACTATTACAGTCTAGCTAGTTATGATGTCACTTAGCTAGTGGTTTATATCATTATAGATGGGTACTTGCGTTAGGAGTGCACAGTTAGATGAGAGGTGAGAATATAATGTGAGTGCACGTCCTAACATGTACTTTGCATTTAATGTTTTAAATGTTTTTAAAGCACTTGCAGGTTTTTAAAATATAACTCCATATTCGGGCTCTGACCCGTTTGCTTTTCAAATCTTTTCTTGTAAAACCATTTTTAGGTGCCCAGCCACAAGGACACCAAGCATAGGTACTCATTCAGGTGACGAGCTGTAGCTGGTTGTGGAAGCTACAGGGATTTGCTCATAGACTCTTCTATCTTTTGGATTCAGAGTCACTATCTATCAGTTGTAGGGCATGTTGCCCATTTCTATTTAGAGCATCTTTTACATTTCAGTTTTCAGACTTTAGCATGTATTGCTTCAGTTATTTATTTTAGTATGGGATTGTAGCGAGGAGTTTTCCTCCAGACTTTATTTACTCCATTGTGATGGTTATTCATTTTACTTCAGTATGGTGAATGGTGTTATTTATTTCTTCATTTCACTTGTTGCATGTTAATCAGACTTAAATTAAAATTTGGCAACTTGCTTTTTAAATACTAGGTGGTTAGTAATAATAAAAATGTTTTCGACAGTGATGCTATTAACTGAGCCAACTTGGCATTTTGAATTAATTTTATAAAGGAGTATCTACCTGGTATTTAATTAGTCGGGGTGTCACAATAAACATATGAACTTTGATCCTATACATCAAAGACACCCTCTAGTATATAAATTTCTCAACTTATCTCACAATTTCCGAAATGCGTTTTCCATTAAAATTCATCAACCTTGTTCTACAAACCAAATTCCAAATCCAGATTTTCCCGAGTTTGTATTCCGAATTCTTATTCCAATTAAACATCTATACTCAGATATGTTCAACACAACAATTTTTACTATGAATCTCATTCAATAGTTTCATGAACAAAAAACCCCATTTTGTACCCATTTATCCCCAAAACGAATTTTGGTTTACACATCACTATGATATGAATTGATTATCATCAATTTAGAAATCGCATCAGTTAACAACTTGCCTGGAATCGTTCGTAGGGTCTGATTCCGTTGTTGTAGAGATTGGTTGACGAAGAACACCCCAAATTAACCCTTTAATTTGGCTCCAAAAGCTCCCAATTTCTGTTGCTAAGCTTTCCCCTAATTTCCCTCTCAAGCCCTAGGCTTAGATTTATGATGGCTGCTGATTTTCTAATCCCTTACTTAGGTTAAAACTCTCAATCCCGTTTTTCACCTAATGGTCTTAATTAAAGTGGCCCAACTCACCCCGTGTGGGCCCGGCTATGCCCAAAAATACCCTGAGACCCAATTACTACCCCCGGGTACTCTTTTCCGACTATCTCGACCCATCCGGACTCAACCGCGCACTCGGAATTGGCATCTGAATTAATTTATAAAAATCCTTATGTCACACCAAATTTAGTCTATACCGACTTCCGGTTGAGATAAATGCATACCCCGTCATTAATACCCGAAATGACGTAATTAAATTATTACTATTTACTTAGTAAATAAATTTCCCTAAATATTAACCATTCACTCCCTGATTAATATTTAAATATATATATTGCCATAATTAATTCAATTAAAATTACAACACATAAGTAATTTAACATTCTCGAATTAATTAAATATTAAATGAACAAAAATACGGGGTGTTACATACTTCCCCCCTTACAAAGGAATTTCGTCCTCGAAATTAAGATAAACCTAGTGTTCTAATATTCACATATTACTCACTAGTCATGTGCCTCCAAGCCCGCTATATCTATCCCATCCGCTTTTAACCATACGTTACACAAGTATGCATTTAAAATTTACCAGGGCGCCCATACACCCTATACCCATGCTTAACCGCACAAAATTTTGCCTTAATTAACTCGGGTGCCCATACACCCTATCCCCACGCTCTACAGCACGAAAGTTACCCGACTATGCTAATCGTAATCCATAATATAACTTCGAACCCGTAGTCATATCACATATATATATACACATATTTTTACTACCCCGGGTACCCAACCCATGTGGTAACGTCTAAACATCTCCCCATAAATACTTGTCTCTCAACACAAAAGTATATATGCTTACCCTTATGCTACCAAAGGCAACATAAAATACCGCGCCCTTACTACCGCTGGTCCTTGCGCAAAATAAACCCTGAGCTATCTCTCTTTGCTCGAAAATTAATTTAACCACCCTGATTCACTTCAGTAAACATCCCCACTAACCGGGATAAAATGTGAGAACACAAAACCTCACTATGTGCTATCGCACCACGCAATATAACATATATATCCACATATATACAGGATATACGCCCTCTCCGGTGAACCTAGTACCAACCCTACCCTGGTGTTGCGAACACCAAAATTTTACACCACTATCCACCATAGTTCAAATCCCATCACTATATTTCGGAAATTATTATCAACCCTACTCCCATAATTCTCGAAAAGTAGTAACTCTACGCATAATTCAAACAATCACTTAGTGTACACCTCCACTCTCCCGTGAATAACACCTAGTTACTCCGCTACTCTACGAAAAGTTTATCCACATACTATGGCTGCTACCGCCAATGCACCCACTAAGTCCGACTCACCTGCGAACTCTAGTGAAAAATATGTCTTATACTGTGACATCCTCTCTGTCACTCAAAAATATACCCCATGCCCCTAGGGTAAAAATAATTACCTCTATACTCTAGCTGCAACGGCTGGTTCTGGGGTTCCGGAGCAGCTTCTCCCTGCCCGAATGCACCCATGACTTGCTTTAGTGGATATACATCCAGGACCTTGTCCTGTAGTTTCCCCGTGCCTCTCTTAAGACAATCTCTCTTCAAGTGTCTCGCTTTCCCTACCGACGAAATACCGTCTAATACAATCATCCTGCCATTGGCCCCTTCCATGCCGACCTTGTTGGAATTCCTGGCCATCCTGTCGATAGCCTCCAGTTCTAAATCGTTTGGCATGATTTCCTTGTCAGAAATCCTGCCCCTGATCTCCCCCAAGTCTGCTGCTGGGATACCCCACTGGTATTGTTCCCTTCTGCCTTATTCGACTGGCTAGTTTTCACTCCCCTCCCGCTTCCTTTCACATGGAAGCGATATTCCCGACAATGTCGGAGTGCTGCGTTAACGACATCAGTATAATCTACTAATGCGGAATTATCAATTAAAGGTTGTCTGATTCTCAGACGAACCCATCTACAAACCTTTACTTTCTTTATCTCTTCATTGCTTACCTCATCCGGTACAAAATTTTCCAACGAGTAAATTCTTCCTCGTAATCGACCACTGAACGGTCTCCCTGAGTCTCCTCATAAAATTTTCTCCTTGTTTCGGTCTCAATCGCTGAAGGAAAAAAATGCCTGTGATCGAACCGCACCCAAAACTCTGTAATAGCTACTTTGTCCCTTTCCTCACTGTGGTGATCGACTCCCACCACTGTAGCGCTCCTCCCACTAAACTAAAAGTGGTTAGCATTTGCTTCCGCACCTCATCGCAATCTTCCATGCGTAGGTGACGCTGGATATCTCTCTTTCTTGACACGCTAGCACTACATCTAAACCCCCTCGCAACTCTGGTGGGTTCCCACTAAAAATAACCTCTCTTTCTTGCTTCCCCCCTGATGACTCCGCGTGAGTCTGTTCATCTAGTGCCACTAACACTTGTGGCGGATTCTGTGGAAAGTACCATGCCGTTACCGTCGCTTCATCTACATGTGCCACTATTTCAGTTACCTATGCTGCCAAAATTATCTATGGCAGTTGCTGCGATAACTCTTGCTCCTGACGGGCCTCCCTCGTCTCATCTCCCCCTGATGCCCTAGCTGCTCTCTATCCTGGGCGTCATCTGGAATGAGAATCGAATTTGTATGAGTTCACTATCAAATATAAATTTTTGCAGAAGAACGTATATGCGCATACGTATGAGAATACAACAATCCTATAATAGGGCTCCATATCAAAGATTGCTAAGCCAAAACGTGAAAAGCCGCACAAATCCTAAGGACACTAGAACCTGATGCTTTGATACCATCTGTGACACCCCGCCAAATAAAATACCAGGTGATCAGTCCTATACCAAATTAAAACAGGAATCCCAGTTGGGTCATCCTTAGCATCACTGTCGGAAATTTTTTAAAACTTATTAACCACCTAGTATTCCAAAAACTAGTGCCAAATTTTAACCTTTTTAATTTAACAAAATAGTACATGCGAAAATAAATATAAACCATTCACACAACTGAATAAAACTCAACTGAAATAATTAATTACACAACTTGCCGAATAAACCATCGGCCACCAAAGTGAAATAATCCAATACAATATTCAACATCGAAATAAAACAAATCTGAAAACTGAACTGAAAGTCTGGGAGACATGCCCTAAATAAAATTGGAACTTATGAGTGATCCCTACTCTAGGGATGAATGAATGATGGGTCTAATCCAAACTCCTGCTAGCATCCACATATGCCGCAGCTCCGTATCCCTGGAATAGAATATCAATCCTGGCGTCCCTGTGGCTGGACACCTAAAAGGTTTTGAAAATATTTTTATAGCAAGGGTTAGAACCCAAAACATTTTGAAAATATTTAGCAAGTGAATTAACTGCAGTAATTTAAAATGTATGAATGCGCTTCATATTTAAGTTAGTGTCACACTCCCTTGTGGACATTCTCACCCCTCCACTATTATGCACACCTACCGGTTACCTTAACCCCACCTAGTTGTCCTACCATGTCCAACTAGTCCTGGTATAACCTTCCCTTGCCATACAACTCTAACTCGAGTATAATGATTCCTGAATTATAAGTTATTTCACAATTAACTTAATTAATTCCTCTTAAATAGTAGCATATAACCGTATCACAAGTTATATAAAGTAAATACATCCCATACTGTATTATTACCCGTATATAATATTTACTACCATTATATACGTACCTTTACCACAATATCCACACATATAACATACGTATATCCATCCCTTCGAGTATACCCTCGCCGGATGATTCCCTCTAAAATGCTATATCACTAGGTGTGCTCATAAAACCTAGTTCCCCAAGTTGGAATCGCTCACCAACTTGGCCCAAAATATAAACGTAATGGAGGCGGTCATATTCCTTCCCTGAAAGTGAGATAAATCCCTCACCCATATATACCGGACGCTATGACTTGGGGATATACTCGCCCTACTCCTCAAGCTAGGGAATTCACCCACATCGCGCAACCTCCCTTGATAGCATTAGAGTATATAAATTCAATAAATATCTACTCACTGATATTTAGTACCACGCACAATAAATACACGTATATATATACTATCACGACACCGTATATATATAATATAAACCCCGGCTTTACCGTGTACTCAAAATCCCGTACACTGCCTGTAATTTAATATCACACACAATACACACACACACACACACACACACACACACACATATATATATATATATATATATATATATATATATATATATATATATATATATATTATCACTACACCGTATATATATAATATAAACCTCGGCTCTACCGTGTACTTCAAGTCCCGTACACTGCCTGAAATTTCCTGAGTCTGTACCCTGACTCAACGTCATTAATTTTCTCACTTAATAATTTATCATCTTCCTGAATCTATGGGCCGACTCTAATATATTTAACTTACTCTTCAATTTATATGATACTTTCCCCGAGTCTATGGTCCGACTCTAATTAAATTAATTAACACACATATTAATTTAATACCGGTCCGAGTCTATGGTCTGACTCCCAGTTAATTAAGTTACACATTAATTAATATACACCAATCTGAGTCTGTGGTCCGACTCTAACATAATTAATTAACAAAATTATTAATTCAATACCTCCCCGAGTCTACAATTCGACTCTAATTAAATTAATTATCACACCCATTAATTTAATTCTACCCGAGCCTACAATCCGACTCTAATTAAATTAATTATCACCATTATTAATTTAATTCTACCCGAGTCTACAATCTGACTCTAATTAAATTAATTATCACAGTTATTATTTTAATTCTACCCGAGTCTACAATCTGACTCTAATTAAATTAATTATCACACTTATTAATTTAATACTACCCGAGTCTATAATCCGACTCTAATTAAATTAATTATCACATTTATTAATTTAATCCTACCCGAGTCTACAATTCGACTCTAATTAAATTAATTATCACATTTATTAATTTAATAACTTGGTATCACCCAACCATTATCCCGAGACTCACTCACTTGGCTCGTAACTTAACATTTTTCGAGTCTATGTTTCGACTCCAAATTAATTACTCTCTCTCTCAATAATTAATTTAAATACTTTGGTGTTACTTAACCAACATACCCGGACTCACTCACTTGGTCCATTTTATATCTCATGATATCGTCCCCACATATTCGCCCACAATGTGTCACACAATTACCTCCCTAAATTCCCCAATCATATTTACATATAATTATCAATATACCCGGACTCGCCCGCTTGGTCCATAATTAAATATTTCACTTCGATTCCTTTAATAATGTAGCGTCACCCAACTACAATACCCGAACATTATTCTTTGGCCCAAATTTCAATATTTATGAATTATCTCCCAAATTCGTTCATCTCATGCCATAACGTTCACACCCTCCTAAACCCAATTATATCACACTATAATTGTTAAGGAAATATGTGTCCATATGAGTTTATCACTAAATAAAATTAAGGGATTAAATTTTAATTAAAATTCACTTTATAATCAAACTGGCCGAACTGTCAAGTTCCTGGGACCGCCGATCGATCGATGGCCCCCGATCGATCGATCGATCACCCCTGGGCAGCTCTTCTTCCCAACTGTATTACACCATTAACGAAAATTCAAGGTTTGTAAACCTTAATTTCAACCCCTGATCAAGTCATCCCACCACATAAACATATGAACTTTGATCCTATACATCATATACACCCTCTAGTATATAAATTTCTCAACTTATCTCACAATTTCCGAAATGGGTTTTCCATTAAAATTCAACAACCTTGTTCTACAAACCAAATTCCAAATCCATATTTTCCCGAGTTTATATTCCGAATTCTTATTCCAATTAAACATCTATACTCAGATATGTTCAACACAACAATTTTTACTATGAATCTCATTCAATAGTTTCATGAACAAAAACCCCCATTTTGTACCCATTTATTCCCAAAACGAAATTTGGTTTACACATCACTATGATATGAATTGATTATCATCAAATTAGAAATCGCAACAGTTAACCACTTGCCTGTAATCGTTCGTAGGGTCTGATTCCGTTGTTGTAGAGATTGGTTGACGAAGAACACCCCAAATTAACCCTTTAATTTGGCTCCAAAAGCTTCCAATTTCTCTTGCTAAGCTTTCCCCCAATTTCCCTCTCAAGCCCTAGGCTTAGATTTGTGATGGCTGCTGATTTTCTAATCCCTTACTTAGGTTAAAACTCTCAATCCCGTTTTTCACCTAATGGGCTTAATTAAAGTGACCCAACTCACCATGTGTGGGCCCGGCAATGCCCAAAAATACCCCGAGACCCAATTACTAACCCCGGGTACTCTTTTCCGACTATCTCGACCCATCCGGACTCAACCGCGTACTCGGAATTGGCATCCAAATTAATTTATAAAAATCCTTATCTCACACCCAATTTACTCTATACCGACTCCCGGCTGAGATAAATGCATACCCCGTCATTAATACCCGAAATGATGTAATTAAATTATTACTATTTACTTAGTAAATAAATTTTCCTAAATATTAACCATTCACTCCCCGATTAATATTTAAATATATATATATATTGCCATAATCAATTCAATTAAAATTACAACACATAAGTAATTTAAAATTTCCGAATTAATTAAATATTAAATGCACAAAAATACGGGGTGTTACAGTATGTACGCCTAAAGTATCCAAATTAAATTTTCACATTTCGTTCTGATACACCATGGCAAATATAGTAAATAGTTACAATTGAATATTTTGTTCATTATTTTTTGTTTGATAGTCTTTATTTAAAAAATTATTTTGTTAAAAACTATTTTAGTCAAAACAGTTTTTTGGGTTAAAAACTATTGTGTTAAAACTTTTTTTAAAAATAAAAACATTTTTCGTTAAAAACTGTTTTCATTAAAAACTGCTTTATTTTTATCTATAAACTGTTTTTTTATTGTTAAAATTTGTTTTTGTTAAACTGTTTTTTTTCATTAAAATTGTTTCACTTTTGGGCTAAAACTATATATATCGTCAAAATTATACCCTTTGGCAACACAAAAACACTTATGTCACTGAAACTTGTCGCGAATTCTATTTTTTCTTATAATGACTATCCAATCAAACTTACACAACACAACATGAAAGGATACAACATCTTTTTTTATTTTTACCAAATACGAACAATACTCAATGAAAATGTGACACGACACCACTAAAATAGAAGCAACAAAAAATATTGTTTTGTATATTTTTTAATCCAATTTTTTATTTAGTAAAAATAAAACTATATTTTTTTTCATTTTTTCGTCCCAGTTTTTATTATTAAAAAAATTGTGCTCTCATTTCGGTTACTCTTTTTATTTACTAAAAAAATTATTTACTAAGAAAATTGCAGGGAAAAAGAACAATTTTTTTTGGCGCGCCACAAAGTTGTAGGGGTCATTTCTCTATTTCTTTTTTCTTTTGGACTTTTTAGTTTGGGTAAGAAAACAGTCAGCAAGTGAATTGAATACACATGGAAATACCTATATGAAGAGAAATGATAAGACGAATCCCAAAAGATAACCATTGTTGGTAGAAACCCTAATGATTTGAATACATAAATTGGGACTCAAACTCAAAATAATTGTGAAGTGGATGATGATGCTGTTGAAAACATCCCATATATACAGTTAAGTCAAAATAAAATTATAAGGCTCCGTTCTGATACACCATGGCAAATATAGTAAATAGTTACAATTGAATATTTTTTACATTATTTTTTATTCGATAATCTTTATTAAAATATATATATATTGTTAAAAAATATTTTTTTGAATATTTTTATTTTTTGTCAAAAGGGTTTTTTCAGTTTAAAATTGTTTTGTGTTAGAGCTTTAAAAAAAAAACTATTTTTCGTTAAAAACTCTTTTCATTAAAAATTGTTTTATTTTTATCAAAACTGTTTTTTTATTGTTAAACTTTGTTTTTTGTTGAACTGTTTTTTTTCCTTAAAATTGTTTCACTTTTGGGCTAAATCTATATTAAAATTCTATATTTTTTAAATGTTTTTTGCTAAAAATTATTTTTGTGAAAAACGGGTTTTCATTAATAAAAACTGATTTATTTTTGTCAAAAAATTTTTTATTGTTAATATTTTAGTTCTGTTAAAAAAGTTGTTTTATTTTTGTGTAAACTGTTTTTATTGTTAAATACTATTACTTTTAGAACTTTTTATTCGTTGTAAGTTGTTTTTATTTAAATTGTTTTTCAGAACTTTTTTTAATAACTTTTTTTGGGGGAAAAATTGTTGTTTTTGTTCAAAATAATTTTTTATGTGTCAGTTTGTTTGAATTTATCACTTTTGTCATTACTTGTAAAAACATCTTACTTTTGTCACACGGAAAATTAGTCTTAGTACAGAACCCTAATTGAAAATTTATAAAATTTGCCATGGAAATTTTCATTCCATGGAAAAGTTTGCAATTCAAGCCATTTGCGCACATTTGAATAAAACGGGCCCTTACTGTAAATAGTAATTGTTTTATAAACATTATATTTTTTCATTTAGATTTTTTTTCAAAAATGTTTTCTGAAAAGAAAAACTTTAAAAAAATATCTTTAAAAAAAATAAATTGTTTTAAATACATAAATGATTTTTTAATAAAATTTTAAATTCCAATTTACTATTTAAACTATTTCTTCGTCATCAATGACCCAAAATACAATTTTTAGCCCCAAACTTTGTCAAAGCTAATGGTCAAAATGGATGAAAGGGATAAATAGACACCATATAGATACTTTACGGGCTTAATTGAAAAAGAAAATTCTTTAAAGGCTTATTAAAAATAATTTATATACTTTAAGGGCCACATTGGCAATTCACGCTTTCTTGTTTGCTGGATTGCGGAATTATTGAAAGACCTCGAGCGTGGCTATATTCAAGTGGTATTAATGAAGGTATACTAGGTTTACATGGGATAACCAGGTTAAGTTACAATATGCATCAATCACCATCTATTAGATTGCAATGAAAATTTACATTTAACAGCCTTATGCCCAAGGCATTGTTTTTGAATTTGAAGGAATCATTACGTCTAATAGTTCATCTCAATTGTACACTTTTCTTGAAGACTTCGCTGTTCAAAAACTGGGAAAAATATCTATTAGATTCTCAATGCAACAATAAAATATTTTTTTGAACTTTTAGGAAACATTAAAAATGCAATAAACATCAACCAATACGTGGTGGTTGGCGCAGTTCAAAATCAGAAGGGTGTTACTAAAAACTTCAATTAAGAGAAAATGTCCCTTAAATATAATTTAAGATCTCATTTAGCTCGGTCAAGATCTCATAAATTTTCTTACTTCCAAGTTTACCTTTTGTCTTTGTATTGTGGATATTAAAATTCCAGGATTTCTTATTTTTTGTTGGTTTAATGATGTTTTGGAAAAAAAAAACAGTCACATATAATACACATCTAATATGATAGTTTTTATTCGTATTAATTATGACACCAAAACTTATGACTGATTTTACTTATAAAAAAAGAGTCATAAAAGGGTTGTTTTCTTGTAATGGTATATGGAGACATTACCTCCCGGGAGAGAAATTCTAGCTACTCACATACCATAATAGCCTACACTACTTATTCACGCAACGAGAGTTGAACAAGAGGTAGAGTAGATGGATAGAGCTTGTGAAGGATTACGAGTTCGACATTCAGTATCACCCCAGGAAAGCAAATGTAGTGCCAGACGATTTGAGTCGCAATGAATGATGTGGATAATTAAGGACAAAGATGAGTCCTAATGAATAATGTGGTAGACAATTATTAATAAGAATAATAATTGGGCAGTCTAAGAATGTTGATAGTAATTAAAATGAATGAATAATGTGGTAGACAATTATTAATGAGAATAATAATTTGGTAGTCTAAGAGAATGAAGCTTATAGTCTCATGGGGTAGACGATAAGGAGTATGAATTAAATATCAAATAGTCTGAAGAGATCGACTAAAGTTATGGAACATTATATAACGTAAAAATATGCATGGAGTTTATATCAAATTGAGTAGTCAACATTATGAAATCTATTATGGGAATAGGGTGTTAAGTATAATTACCCACTTTTAGTTAACGCATAGCTAGATGGCTTATTATTTACATGTCAGATTAAATAATGGAATTTACAATTAGCATTTGTTTGAGTTAATAATATTTTGTATATTTACTGGTGAAGAGCCCTTGCAACTCTAGGGCTTTGACCTAAAATTATAAATGATTTTTCTCCTCGGGTATTCTTAATGCCAAGGATAGCAGGTTTGCCGATGGATCAGATATGTAGTTACATTGGACCTAGTGGATTTCACTCCATTGATTCTAGTATAGGTTGTACTTCAGCATTTGGTCATTTTATTTCATATTGGGATTTGTATGGGCATAAACTCAAAAGTTTATTTATATCAGTTTGTACTTAGCTTTACATTATGTACATTGTATAATGTTTCAGCTTTTTTCTACTCATGTATTAAATCAGATTTATTTAAATGTTTTTTTATAAATTATGGATTTTGACGTCGAATAAAGAAACTTCTATTTCTTCGGTGTTGATAATGGTATAAATTATTGATAAGCCCCATCTTCGGTTTCTTCGTGAGTTGTTACATTAGTTTTCTCCCTTTTTATAAGAACGTGCAACCCTCTAGTTAATTATAATTCCCCATTTAATACTCGTTCCACAAAAGTATTTTTAATAAAATTACCATTTATCCAAACATCGTTCTACCAACTCGTATCGGTTCCTAAAAATCCCACGAATCTATCTGCATTCCCAGCTCAATCTACTCTAGAGGTTGAATCAATTCACCTCCAGGGGAAGAATCGATTTCGATCTAGGAAGAAGCCCAGATCTGCTACGTTTTCTTCATACGAGAATCCTTAATTCAACCCCAAATCTCACACTAATGGTTTACACAATTGTAACAACTTAAGAACTGGGCCCTATGACTCAGTCTTTCATCTTTGGATAGTTAATTACATGAATTAACATAAAATTCATTCCTAATAACCCAGAATCTACATCAATGATCATAACTATTAATCCAGCATTTCCTCCCCAAATCCATCTAAATTCTAATCATGTTGTAACATAAGGATCATAATTCTCTAAATTTTCAGATCTTAAAACATGAGTTCTATATTTCGACTTAGACATAAAGTTTTTAAATCAAGTCAAGAACCTACATCATGATTTTTACAACCCAATTCAAGATTTCAATTCTTCTAACTTTCTGAATTTAAACTTTCATATTCAGATTAATGTTCTCTACATACATATGATTAAATCCTATTTATAAATCACCCAGTTCATATTAAAAGCAATAAATCATATGTAGGATTGCTACCATGAATTAAAATGTAAATTCGGCATTTAAATTAAGCAAGGAAATTCTTTCCCAAGAATGAAAGTGAGAGTTCTTAGATGGAAAATGGATCGGGAAGATTTTGAACAGTGGAGATTTATCTTCCTCTTTAGCTTGTAAGACTATTGAGAGCAGGTTTCCTAAGTCTCTTATAGCTGACAGAATTTGGGATCCCCGTATTCCTACAAAGATCTCTATTAACAAGTGGAAAATCCTCAATAAATCTCTACCTCTAGATCATAATATCCAAAAGGTAGGAATACGGTTGGCTTCTAGATGCCAAGCCTGCATAAAGAACTCATAATCAGGTACTGATATGTTTCTTTAATGCGCAGAGGTAAGACTGGTATGTGAGTTTTTTTTCTAATCTTATGGTAATCAAGTTTGATATGAATCATATGTCTACTACTATTTTGAGCTGCTAGTTTAGATCAAGAAGAAGAGACTACTAAAGGTTCCTTTGCAAAGCTATCCCTATTGTGATTTTCTGGGAAGTGTGGAAAGCCAGAAATAATAGTTTTTTTGAGGGGTTCAAATTTTGGCACCAAAATATCATTTCAAATTCAATTTTCATGATTCAAATCTCTGCAATGGTATGGAATTCTCAAATGAGTGTCTGGTTCAGGATTTCAGAATTAAGGAGTTGTTCAACTTATCTTTTAAAAAGTTTTCAAGAGTCCATTCTTTAATTATATGGATTCCCCCTCCTGCTAATTCTTTCAAACTTAATCTTAATGGTTCTTCTAAAGGGAATCCAAGTATCAATGGATATGGTGGGATTGTTAGAAATGAGAAAGGTCACGTGACGTTTGCCTTCGCTTATCCAAGTCATCTTGATACAAATTCAGAGGTGGATCTTCTTGCCTTACCAAAGGGGATTCAAATGTGCTTAGAGTTCAAGATTGATAATGTCCTCATTGAATCTGACTCATTGATGGTGGTGAAAGTTATAAGTAATTCGTGAAAACCACCTTGGAAATTCTTAAAGATTGTTAAGGATATCAGAGCTATGCTCAATCAGATGCCATTCTCCTTAAATCATTGTTGTAGAGAATCAACCATAGTGGCTGACAAGTTGGCAAACTTTGGAATTGATATTCAAGTAGGAAAAATATTCAAAAATATTCAAGAGTTACCTAGGTCAATATGTTAGAGTCTCTTCTTTATCTTAGCATTATTAAGGGTATAATAAAGCCTTACTTTTATTGTGTTAAGTTTTTCCTTATATTCCTCTATTTTAGCATGGGTTTTTTAAGTGCCACTCTGGGGAGGATTTTCTCCAATTTGATTAATAATATCGAGGGTGTAAAGATATATATATATATATATATATATAAGAGTTCACCTTCTCGAATATTCAATTTCCTCCTTCGACCTTGGTATCACCTCTCTGTGGGAGGGGCTGCAAGTATTTTCTTAGGTGAGTAAAATGAGTTTATTAATCTACTTAATTAACTTATAAACTCCCAAATCCTAAGTTAGTCGTTTGTCCTCACTTTTGGGCCTCTGAAGGAGCCTAAATCCCAAATTAGAATGACCCAATAGCCTCCCAACTAATATACCGATACCCCCGGACCCATTTCTAAAGGTCTAAAATACCTAAACGAGTTCATAAAACCTCCCGAAATGTGCCACAATTATTTTTATTCCAAAAGTATGCTTTTCAATTATGGCACGCATCATTATCAATTGTTTAATACACATGGAATTATTTCCTATCAAAAATTATTTAACATGTATAATCAATTTCACGTGACATGAAATAATAATTTATTTATTTATTGACATCACATTTAATTAAATTCACTGATTAATTTAATTCATACAAATTTTATTTTATCCTAAAAATACTAGGTATTGTATCTTACCATTTTCCTTAGGAAACATTTCATAAGTAAGACCTAAAGAATAAATTTCCATGGAAAATTTTGAAAGTAAGACAATTTCAATCTTATATTTCTATCATTCATTTTTTTAACTTCTAATAAATATTAACTATTTTCACTTATTTTCCATCTTGGAAAGCAAACACACCCTAACATTAGAATAAGCATCAAAAGGTCATTTCTTATAGAGATTCTTCTAGTCTCTTCGAGCAAGTGGGAAGATGAATTATCTAGGAGAAATTCTATTTTACCCGGATCAATGGCTGAAGGACAATAGAAAAAAAAAAGAATATATAATAAGTTGCAACCACATGTATAAAAAAACACCCTTTCACCACTAATTTACACATGTAAGAATGTGCATTAAAATTATATTTAAATGTGTTTTTAAAACATAATATATAATATTTTTTAAATAATACTTACAATAACTAAACCAAGTTTTTGAGAAACAAAAGTATAAGAAACATCTTATAATCACCACAAGTTTAATTTTTTGAGCTCCTTTGATTACGTCCCGCATTAATAATTTTTTTAGCTAACATGGTTTAAAATATACGAAATCTTATTTTTTTTACTTAACACGAACACAAATCATGAAAACGTGACATGAAATGAAATCTTATTTGTTTGCATATCACGAACATTATCCAATCAAACTGACACAACACGACATGAAACGATACAAGATCTTTTTTTATTACCAAGTACGAACAATACTCAATGAAAATGCGACATGACACGACTAAACGTACGCGACAAAAAAAAAATTGTTTCTTTTTAATCCAATTTTTTATTTAATAAAAATAAAACTATATTTTTTTCTTTTTTTTATCCCAACTTTTATTATTATTAGAAAAAACTTTTTTGTGTTCTCATTGCGGTTACATTTTTTATTTCCTAAAAAAATTATTTACCAACAAAATTTGATTGAAAAAGAACAATTTTTTTTTGGTGCGCCACAAAGGTGTGGGGGTAATTTTTCTCTCTCATTTTTTTTTTTTGCCTTTTTAGTTTGGGCAAGAAAGTAGCCAGCCAGTGATTTGAATCAATATGCAAGTACCCATTTGGAGAGAAATGTTGGTAGAAACCGCCAATGATTTGAATAAATAAATTGGGACTCTTGGTAGCTTTTCACATGTGGATAATTGTGAAGGATATTAAGTATTTAGTTCTATTAATAATGATTTATTTGTTATTAATTTCAAGTTTTTATTTTTTTAGTTGTTTATTTTATATTGGTTTAGTGTCATTCTCGAGAAAAAAAAGGATGGGTGGTTACAGGAAAATTATAAGGAGTTTTGGATGATTATGGGACGTTTTAAAGTTTTAAAAATATATGAGAGTGGAGTCTAAATACATCTTTGTAGATGAGATTAAAGCCAAAAAATCTACAGTTGTGAAGTGGTTGTGATGATGGATGATTATATGGCCCTTTCCTAATTAACTCCAACTCAAAATAATTGTGAAATGGATGATGACGTCGTTGAAAACATCCGATATACACAGTTAACGTCAAGTCAAAATAAAATTATAAGGCTCCCTTCTTATACACCATGGAAAATATAGTATGTAGTTATAATTGAATATTTTGGTCATTATTTCGTGTTTGCTAGTCTTTATTAAAAAAAAATTGTGAATAACTATTTTTTTGAATATTTTTATTTTTCGTCAAAAGCGTTTTTTCTGTTAAAAACTGTTGTGATAAAAAAAAATTTAAAAACTATTTTTCGTTAAAAACTGTTTTATTTTTATCAAAACTGCTTTTTATTGTTAAAATTTGTTTTTTGTTAAACTGTTTTTTTTTCATTAAATTGTTTTACTTTTGGGCTAAAACTATGTTAAAACTGTATTAAAAGTCTATATTTTTTAAATGTTTTTCGCTAAAAACTATTTTATGTAAAAAAAGGGTTTTCATTAAAAAAATGATTATTTTTGTCAAAACTTGGTTTCCAATAAAAAATAGTTACATTTTTGTGTAAACTGTTTTTATTGTTAAATACTATTATTTTAAGAACTTTTTATTCGTTGCAAGTTGTTTTTTATAAATTGTTTTTCAGATATTTTTTTAATAACTTTTTTGGGGGGTAAAAATTGTTGTTTTGTTAAAAATCATGTTTTTAGGTGTGAGTTTGTTTGAATTTGCCACTTTTGCCATTATTTGTAACAAACATCTTACTTTTGTCACACGAAAAATTAATATTATCAAACAACCCTAATTGAAAATTTATAAAATTTGCCATGGAAATTGGCATTCCATGAAAAAATTGGAATTTAGGCCATTTGCGCACTTTTGAATAAAACAGACCCTTACTGTAAATAGTAATTGTTTTATAAACATTTAATTTTTTCATCTAATATTTTTTTTCAAAAATGTTTTCTAAAAAAACGTTAAAAAACTATCTTTTTTAAAAAAAGATAGTGTTTAAAATACATAAATGATTTTTTTAATAAAATTTTATACTGGTTTTTACTATTGAAACTATTTCTTAGTCATCAATCACCGAAAATTCCATTTTTACCCCCAAACTCTATTAAAGTTAATTGTCAAAATTGATGGAAGGGCTAAATAGACACTATATAGATACTTTACAGGCTTAATTGAAAAAAAAATACTTTAAGGGCTTTGTAAAAGTAATTTATATACTTTAAGGGCCACATAGGCAATTCACTCTTTCATGTTTGCTGGATTGCGGAATTATTCAAAGACCTCGGGCGTGGCTATATTCATGTGGTATTAATGAAGGTATACTAGTGTTACATGGGATAACCATGTTGAGTTACGATATCCAATAATCACCGTCTATTAGATTGCCATGAAAATTTACATTTAACAACCTCATGCACAAAGCATTGTTCTGAATTTGATGGAAGCATTACGTGTAATAGTTCATCTCAACCTCGTGCTTTTCTCGAAGACTTTGCTGGTCAAAAACTGGAAAAAAATATCTATTAGATTCTCAGTGCAACAGTAAGCAATTTTTTTGAACTTTTAGGAAACATTAAAAATGCAATAAACATCAACCAATACGTGGTGGTTGGCGCAGTTCAAAATCCGAAAGGTATTACTAAAACATTCAATTAAGAGAAAATGACCCTTAAACATAATTTAAGATCTTCTGCATCTCGATCGTGATCTCATATATTTTTCCAGTTCCAAGTTTACCTTCTTTCGTTGTAATGGGGATATTATAAATTCCAGGATTTCTTATTTTTTGTTGGTTTAATGATGGTTATAAAAAAATGTCATATATAATACACATTTAACGTGATAGTTTTTAGTTGTATCAATTATGGCACCCAAACTTATGACTGATTTTACTTATAAAAAAAGAGCATAAAATACCTTTTATGATAGTTTTAAGAGTCATAAAAAAGATTTTTTCTTGTAGTGGTATATGGAGACATTACTTCCTAAGGGAGAAATTGTAGCTATTCAGATACCATAATAGCCTACAGTACTTATTCACATAGCGAGAGTTCAACATGAGGCAGAGTAGATGGCTAGATCTTGTGACGGATTACGAGTTCGAAATTTAGTATTACCCTGGGAAAGTAAATGTAGTGGCATATGATTTGAGTCGCAAGTCGTTTATGGGGTTAGTGGTAGTGTGAAAGTCAAAGTGTAAATCGTTTCTTGGTGATGACATATTGACCCGTGCTTTAATGGCAGTCCTCACCATCACATTCGAGATAATTTTTCGGGTCTTAAGGTCACTATAACAACCCCTATTTTCTCACATAAAGGGTGTCCAGGCACGATACGCCGAAGATGGGTCTTGTCTGTCAATTGATACCATTCTCAGCACAACATAATATAAATATTATTATTTTAATAGTCGATACTATAACTTTATGCATATTTCCTTGGCGATAATTAGAACCAAACCAACACTAACTGAATAATAAATCTAACGGCAAGTAAAAATCACAACTCCAGTATAATGTGAATAAATACATAAATCTTGGGCTTATGCCCTTATAATGCTTCCAAATAAAATAACTAAACTCTGGAAGAAGAGAACCTTGGCTAGAGCTAATAAATTTTAATGCTGATAAGCACAAGAGATTGTAAGGTTGGTACAACAACAATCCCGATATCCCTGTATAGAATTAACTTGGGGGGGGGGGGGCATTTATAATATGGGTCAGAGTCCGAGGTGTGCAAGACTTAAATTAATTAATTTGTGATTCAATAATACATTCGATGCAAAATAAATATTCCCCCTTTGTCGTTCTCATGCATTTAATACCTCACCCCTCAACTAAGTGTGATATGAATCGTATACCAAATAAATCCCAAGTAATAACTATGGCCTCTTCTCAAGTTTACAAAAATGGATATATTGATACTTAATTCTTTAAATGTAATCATTACACTTAATTTCTAACACCCATTTATCCCAGTCGTATAACTTTCATATATTTAAAGCACAAACATCTATTATGCATTCTGGGGTCAAAATATAATTATTGTCCACATTCTTAGACAAATTAACTTATTACATTCAAGTCCGGGTAATTTTCCAGATATGTCATTTCATATATTTGACACACAAAGGCATCTACCGTTGGTGTCTTATTCATTCTCTATTGGCAAGTTCGGAGGAATCGTTTATCCTAAGCGGACATCACAAAATACACATAAATTGGGTGTGGTACCTACGTAGAACATCTATACACGGACCATACCAAGCGGTGATACAAGAAGGGTCAGCGTCAACACTTACCTCTCGTAGATGGCGCTTCCATGTAGTACATATATGACCAACACATCGTCAAGCCCACATGTGCCGACGAGTGGTACCCAGTCCGAACGCAAGAACCACCGGACCGATAGGACAATCCACAAATATTGGCATGTCCACACAAATACATAATAATACATATTATTATTCCATATAATATGTATAGATAATTACTCTATAATTACCATAAAAAGTCCAACAAAAGTCCACCCCATTTCTCAGTTATTAATAATTTACCATATAATAAATTATTAATTTCATCCCATAAAATAATTACTTAACCATCTACTTATTTGTTGTTATTATCATTTAAAAGTGGGCAGACTACTATTCTATCACTAATTATAATTTCCCTTTTTTTTAGATATTCCTGTTACTCCTAACAGTAAGCCAAAAACTTAGATATTCCTGTTACTCCTAACAGTAAGCCAAAAACCTTTATAACGAAATAACCCAAGAAAAGAAATAATCCAACCCAAACCCATGCGTAGAAAGAATGACCTGCCCCCTTAGCATCGCTCGAATGAGGGGCATGGTCATTCGCGCGACATCATATGTCATTCGAACGACATGTCATATCGTTTGAACGACTTTCTTCTTCCCCACGCTTCTCCCTTCTTAGTTCTTTCCAGATTGAATTTGTGTAAATCCCAGAAACAGATTCGGACTATGCACATTTATACCAAAATTCTAAGAACATAGCCCAGAATTTGTCCCTAAATTTAAAAAAAAATCATCTGCTAAGGGTTTGTATGATTTAGACAGTCTTCCAGTTTCCAATCAAATTTATTTCACGAGGGTATCTAATAGGGGATCTACATCACAAATTTCAGTCCATTAGTTAACATTGATCTCTTTACATCAATTCATCAAAATATCCCACATTTCACTATAAAAATGCTACGGATTCTACCATCAATTTCAAATTCACGATACCTAATTTCTGGGACACTTTCTACTTAAAAATCAGTCCTCTGCATGTATTATTCATCATCAAGTAAATCATATTTAAACCCAATTTTTAGAAATTAAAGGGGTTATTACATGCATAAAGAAATATATTGAAAATCATAAATTAAGGAAGAGAATTCGTCTTAAAGATTTGTAGAAGAAAGCCCTTTGGAATCCCTTGATTTTTCCTTTAGTTTCTTGCCCCTTTTTTCTATTTTGGTATTTCTGCTTTTCTCTCACGTTGTTTTTTTTTTAAAATTTTGTGGAATGATAGTGGAGAAGTGGTTTACCCCCACTTAAACACTAATAAATGGCTAATCCCGAGTTGTGCCTAAACCCAACTTTTGAACCCCCAAATGGACTTGAATCCATAACTCAATTAGCCCAAAAGTTCGTTAACTCAAATACCTATGACCCGGGACCATTTCTAAATACTTAAAACACTAAACCGAGTCTCAAACGCATCCCAAAATGCGTTCTAATTATTTTTATTTTACTTAGACATTTTTATTATGTTCCGTCGACACGCGCCCGTATATTAATTTATGTGTAATTTATTTTTTGCTAGTAAATCCATTATGTCAAGTTGAGTTTTTATATTTACATAATTACGGATAAGAGTTTATTTTAAATTAAATTTTTACCCATCTAGATTTAAATTCATCTGATTTAATTTTATTCCCAAATTAATATTAAATTTTCAAATTAAATTAGTCGAAATATTTTATTCTAAAATTACGGGGTATTACAGTCACATGCAAAAAACCTAATTTTCTAGGAGAGGGTTAAGCAGTTACTAGACGAGGGGGCAGGGCACTACTCGATTGGGTCAGATGGCAGATTGAGATATCATGGTAGGTTTGTTGTCCCAGATGATGAGTAGTTGAGGCTAGCATTATGACAGAGGCGCACGATTCATGCTCTATGGTACATCCCAATGGGGATAATATTTACCATTAAATGCGATGCCAGTATTTGTGGGCTAGCATGAAGAGATACATTGCAGTCTTTGTGTCCAAGTGTGACACATGCTAATTAGTGATGGTGGACATCAGCGTCCCGTAGTTTACTACAGCCTCTTAAGATCCCGTTGTGGAAATGGGAAATAATTTTCATGGATTTCATCACTGGGTTACCTATGTCACTGAGGGGGGACAATTCCATCTAGGTGATCATTGATAGATTGACGAAGGTGGCTCACCTTTTACCGGTTCGAACATACTACAGTTCAGAGCAGTACACTAGAATCTTCCTTTTTGAGATTATGAAATTGCATGGGGTACCTCTCAACATAGTGTCGAACGGGGACAAGATATTTGTGTCACTCTTGTGGAGGAGTTTTCATTAGGCCTTAGGGACAGAGTTGAGATTGAGTACCTCGTACCACCCGCAGATCGACGGGGAGATGAAGAGGGTGAACTTAATGTTGGAGGATATACGACGGATGTGCACATTAAACATTAAGGGGATTTGGAAGAATTACTTGCCATTGGTGGAGTTTGCATACAATAATAGCTATCAATTAACTATTGGGATGACACCGTTGATGCGTTATATGGGAGACTATGTCGTTCACCCTCATGTTAGTTGGAGATGGGGGAGTACAAATTACTTGGGCCAGAGTTCATTCAAGACATCTCAGAGAGGGTGGAGATGATTCGGTTTAGGATTCGAATTGCCCAGGGTAGGCAAAAGATTTGCGTGGATGCGGGCCGGAGACACTTGGATTTTAATATCGGGGACAAGGTGTTGATTAAAGTGTCGCCCATGAATGGAGTGGTGAGATTTGGGATGAAAGGGAAGTTGGATACTTGGTATGTGGGGCCATTCCATGTCATTGAGAGGATTGGGCCCGTAGCGTATCATTTGGGATTATCGGACCACTTGCAGCGGATGCACGACGTCTTTCACATCTTCGCATTGCGAAGGTTCCTTAGAGATGAGATACATTACTAGCATATTGATACCGAGGAGATTGATCTCTTGCCTGATACTACCTACGTGGAGAGACCTGTAGCCATTATGAACCAAAAGGAGCACCGAGTTGTAATACCCCATATTTTTTATGATTTAAATAATTATGGGAGTAATTATTATCGTGGGATTAATTGAATTAATGTTGATACCAAAATTAATATGTTGATGTGGACGAATCATACGAAGACACTTGTCAATCTACGAGGAAGTTCATTTCCCCGACCAACTCATGTTCTCTCCGAGCAACGAGGATATACCGATGAACTTCAGCACTCCGAGGTACTCTAGCGCTCCGAGGAACTCCTGAGCAACGAGCAACTAAGGCGGTCCGAGCTGCATCTCGACCGTAGTATTAAATGCCAGAATATCAACAGTTCAACTATTCATTGAATGTTTATCATCTTGACGCACACGCTACATTAAATGTATTACCCTTTCATATGTATATCATTTAATGTATCAACCCATTCATGTACAGCCTAAGGGCTATAAATACCTTGTATTACCCTCATTCAAAGGGACCGGAATTTCTTGAGAGAACTTGTAATCAAGAATTCCCAAACACTCAGCAATAACATAACAGTGGACGTAGGCCATTCATACAAGGCTGAACCACTTTAAAAATATCCTGTCTCATTTATTTATCTGAGATTAAATTATTAGAGTGATCTAGTTTTTTACATCAACAGATTGGCGCCGTCTGTGGGAACGATTGTTATTATCATTTTTCACCAAAAATCATTCATCATCAATGGCGGATAATCCAGAGTCTAGCAATCGAAACGCTGGAAATGCTGGAAATCCTCCAAATCCCTCTGCACCTCCAGATCTGGCCGGAATTATGACGAATCTGGCTCAAGGACAAACCGCCATGCAAGATACACTGAGGCAACTCATACAAACTCTTCATAGCGATGCACCTGCACGTTCAGGACAGCAAAGTGGTCAGAGGCAAACTTATTTACTTTCTTCACGATCCGGGCGTAATGAGTCACGTCGCAATGAGGAATCCGATGATTTCTCTTATCAACCTGGGCGAACTTCGTCAATAAGAGCCACAGATACTGATCAAGATATCACCCTCTCTCCAGAAAGACCCTGTGCTTTAGAGAGATTGAGTAGGGCGTCTCCTTTCAGTCGATTAGGCCCTAGGAGGAATAGGAGCCCACCTAAGACCATGTCTAGGAGTTTTCGACAACCATCAGATCTAAGAGAAGGATCAGCGCAATCATGACCAGTTGCTCGTCAAGATAGATCTCAAGAAGCTACCTCAGAACGATCAATTGCTCGAACCAATAGGCTCGAGGAAGGAAATGAAGCGTGGAAAGGATCTCTCCAACGGTTGGAGGATAAATTGGGAGAAATGTCCAAAGCAAAGAACCCTCTACAACGAACTTTCGTTCGAGGAACACCTTTTTTACAGGCCATTGTGGATTTTCCTACACCATCGAAATTTAAAGCACCCGTGGTAACTCCCAAATATGATGGAAAGACAGATCATGTTCTTCACATAGAACAATATCAAACTGTTGCTGACATCTATGTTGTTCCCGACGAGATGAGATGCAGGGCTTTCTCAGGAACTCTTACTGGATCCGCTCAGATATGGTATAACAATCTTCCTCGGGGTAAGATTTCAACTTTCTTTCAGTTAGCCGAGTTGTTTATTGGCAATTTCTGTTTTGGGGCAAAGCCAGTAAAACGAGTAGCACACTTGTTAAGTGTTAGACAAAAATCTGGTGAGAGTACTAGAGATTACATAACTCATTTCAATAACGAGAAGCTAGAAGTCATAGATTACGAAGAGAAGACAGCAATCACCGCCTTGATGAGTGGGTTGTTGCCTAATAAATTGTATTACACCCTGGCGAAAGATCCACCTAGAACTATGTCAGAATTGATGGCAAAGGCGACCAAAATCATGAATGCCGAGGAGGCTATGGCTGCAAAGAAGAATATGGATAAAGAAACCAAGGTGGAAGATGACAAATCTAAGAAGAAAGAGCATAAAAACAATGGTGGAGATAAACATTCCAAGAATAAATGGGAAGTCATGAAGAAGTACGACAATTATACTCCTTTGAAAATGGGTATTAATCATGTCTTGGAAGAAATCAAGAACAACGAGGAGGTAAAGTGGCCAAAGAAACTGAAGTCAGACCCTAATTCGAGGAGTAGGGATAAGTACTGCGAATTTCATAAAGATCATGATCACATGACCAAAAATTGAATAGCTCTTCAGAACGAGATTGAAACGCTCATCCGAAGAGAAAAGCTAGCAAAATATGTTGATCGCAGAGGTGAAACAAAGGATAACGACCGAGTTAGAGAAAGGTCTAGATCTCCTCGTCTGAAAGAGGAGAAGAAGAAGAGGGACCATGAAGATGATCCAGAGGATGACCCCGATCTTCCCAAGAAACCAAGGCAACCAGAACGAGAGGTATTTTCCATACGTTTTGGATCATTTGATTGTAATGTTATTACAGGAGGAGATGCAGGAGGAGGAGACCATACTGCAGAAAGAAAAGCTTACCTCGGAGAGGCTCAAGCTTGTTCATATATTCAGCGAATAAATCTGGCCGAGGATGATCATCCGAGGAAGGTAAACAAAGAGAAACTGGTCATTGGTTTTTCAAAAAAAGACCTAGCAGGTGTTCTTTATCCGCACGACGATCCTGTGGTGATCAAAATGAGGATGAAGGAAGTAGTAATTTCAAGGGTGTTGGTAGATAATGGAAGCTCGAAAGACATCATGTACTATTCATGCTTTGATAGCTTGAATCTAAAATTATCTCAATTGGAATCTTATCGTAGACCCCTCCTGGGTTTTACTGGCGAGAAAGTTTTTCCACTTGGGACGATCAAGTTGGATATACTCATTGGAACTTGGCCTGCTTGTCGAACAGAAAGAATACGCTTCTTTGTGATGGATAAGAATGTGCAGTCAGCCTACAACATCATCATGGGAAGAGTTGGTTTGAAGAAGTTCGAAGCAGTTCCATCTACAGTGCATCAGTGCTTAAAATTCTCAACAAACTTTGGAGTAGGAGTTGTGAAAGGTGATCAAAAAGTAGCTCGGGAATGCTATTATTCATCTGTCGAGCAAGAAGAATTTGAAGAGTCAAGGAAAAAGACCACTACTTACCAAGTGGAGGAAGGTACAGAAATTGAAACCCTTGACCCCAGGGATGAATCCCAACTTGTAAAAGGACAAGTGGTGGAATCTACAGAAAATGTTATTCTAGACGACGAGCACCCTGAACGAGTAACCCAGATAGGTTCAACGTTGGATGCTTCAATAAAATAGGAGTTGCTAATTTTCTTGAGAAACAGGAAGAAAACTTTTTCTTGGAGTCATGAGGATATGCCAGGAATAGATCCAAACTTCTTATGTCACGAACTCAATGTGAATAAGGAGATCAAGCCTGTAAAGCAAAGAAGAAGGGTATTTAGCCCCGAGAAGAATCAAGCTATTGAAGAGGAGGTCGACAAGCTCCAAAAAGCCCAATTCATTGAAGATGTGAAATATCCAGACTGGTTGGCAAATGTGGTGATGGTAAAGAAGAAGAATAATAAATGGAGAATGTGTGTTGATTTCACTGATCTCAACAAGGCGTGCCCAAAAGATCATTTTCCATTGCCCAGAATTGACCAACTAGTGGATGCTACTTCAGGACATGAGCTGCTTAGCTTCATGGATGCGTATTCTGGTTACAACCAGATCAAAATGAAACCTGAAGACAGGGAAAGTACTTCTTTTATTACCCCTAGGGGAACTTATTGCTATAATGTTATGCCTTTTGGTTTGAAAAATGCAGGAGCGACATACCAGCGGCTGATGAACAAGGTTTTCACCGAACAAATCAGTTGCAACATGGAAGTCTATGTCGACGATATGCTGACAAAAACCAAGAAAGCTGCAGATCATCTAGTTGACTTAGCTCAGACATTTGATCAACTGGATAAATACCAAATGAAGCTCAACCCGACGAAGTGCACATTTGGAGTACGAGAAGGAATGTTTCTCGGATACATTGTCAACCAGCGAGGCATTGAAGCAAATCCAGATAAGATCAAAGATCTTTTAGGGTTGCGATCTCCAACAACAAAGAAAGAAGTGCAGAGTCTTACAGGACGAGTTGCAGCGCTCAACAGATTTATGTCCCGAGCAACTGACAAATGCCTCCCATTCTTCAAAACACTTCGAAAAACTTTTGAGTGGACTGATGAATGTGATAAGGCCTTTTAAGACTTGAAGAAGTATTTGGGAGCACCTCCATTGTTGTCCCGGCCAATAACAGGAGAGAAGTTGTATTTGTATCTGGCAGTATCAGAGAATGCAATCAGTTCAGCATTGATTAGATTGGAGAATGGAGTCCAGAAACCAATTTATTACACAAGTAAGGCTTTCCGAGGTGCAGAAATCAGGTACCCAAAGATGGAAAAATTGGCATTGGCATTAATTGAAGCAAGTAGAAGAATGAGGCCATATTTCCAGGCCCATACCATCGTCGTTTATACCGACATGCCACTAAGGCAAGCCCTTCACAAGCCAGAAAAGTCAGGGAGATTGATGTACTGGGCAATAGAGCTCGGTGAATATGATATTGTGTATGAGCCCAGATCATCATTGAAAGGGCAAGATGTAGAAGATTTTATAGCAGAGTTTACATATCCAGATACCCCCGAGGAACAAAAATTGCTCGCTGACCAACCTGTGGATGTTACAGGATCAACAGACATAAGTCCAGACCAACTCCGGTTGGTAAAAGAGCTTGTGGATGTAGAAGGATCATCAACTTCAAACTCAGACCAGCTCCGGTTGGTAAAAGAACGAGAAGAGATGGTCAACGAGGAGCGAAAAGTGTCAGGGGAGGATGAAAAGAAGCAACAAATATTTCATCAAGGAACTTTATCAGATAAGAAATTTGAAGACGCGTTGCCTATATGGAAATTATATGTAGATGGCTCATCTTGCACAGCAGGTTGTGGGGCAGGAATTGTTTTGAACACCCCAGACGAGATTGACATGGAGTATGCTTTGCGATTCCAATTCAAAGCCTCCAATAATGAGGCTGAGTATGAGGCCATGATAGCAGGACTTAATTTATCAAAGATTGTGAAAGCGCAACAAGTGATCGTGTTTAGTGATTCTCAATTGATTGTGAATCAGATGATGGGAACGTATGCAGTTAAAGGAGAATTAATGGTCAAATATCATGCCAAGGTAATGGAGTTATTGGAAGAATTTGATGCGATTCAATTGATCAGAATACCCCGAATAGAAAATGCACAAGCAGACGCACTGGCCCAACTAGCATCAGCTACTCATACCGAGCTGCGAAGAACAATACCAATTGAAGTACTGGAAAGCTGGAGCATAATTGAAAAATTAACGATGAATGTTATTGCCCTTGATCTAGGACTATCTTGGATGGATCCAATCAGGGTATATATTGAAGAGGGAGAATTGCCAGAGGATAAGCTTGCTGCCAAGAAATTGAAGTATAAAGCTGCTCGGTATGTATTAACTAATGGTATTTTATATAGACGAGGAATTATGGAAGGTTTGCAGAGATGTGTACATCCCTCCGAAGTGAAAGAATTGATTGAAGAGATCCATGAAGGGTCTTGTGGAGCTCATGTAGCAGGTCGAACACTTTTGCAAAGGGTAATGACTCAAGGATACTACTAGCCGACGATGAGGGCTGATTGTATAGCCTATGCTAAGAAATGTGACAAGAGCCAACGTTTTTCCTCTATCCGACGAACTCCAGAAGCATTGTTGACACCCATAAATTCCCCTTGGCCATTCGCCATGTGGGGAATTGATTTGGTGGGACCATTGCCGACCACCCGAGGAAGATTCAAGTACCTCGTCGTCGCAGTAGACTATTTTACTAAGTGGGTAGAAGCTGAACCCCTTATCGACATGACATACGAGAAGGTATACCAGTTTGTTTGGAAGAATATCATCTGTCGATATGGTCTCCCTCATGCCTTCATCACGGACCATGGAACACAATTCGACAACGAAGAGTTTGCTGCCTACTGTCAACAATCAAACATCCTGAAGACTCATTCAGCACCAGGTCATCCTCAAAGCAACGGGCAGACTGAGGTGACAAACAGAACGCTACTAAATGGTTTGAAGAAGAGGCTAAGTGAGGCTAAAACTAATTGGATTAATGAGTTACAGTCAGTATTGTGGGCTTACCGAACAACTCCCCGAACAGTGACTGGAGAATCACCATATATGCTGGCATTTGGAAGTGAGGCTGTAATACCTGCCGAGTTGGGCCTACCCACACACAGAGTGCTGAATTTCAATTCTCCGATCAGTGACTTGATGAGAAGACTTGATTTGGATATGCTAGAAGAAGTCAGAGAAGAGGAAGCCATTAGGAATGCTGCTTATCAACAACGAACAACTCTTTTCTACAACAAAAGGGTGAGGAAATGCGATTTAAAGGAAGGCGATTATGTGATAAAAAAGGTAATTCAGAAGCATAATAAATTGGAGGCAAACTGGCATGGGCCTTACCGAGTTACAGAAGTTGTTCGACCAGGAACTTACCGAATAGCAACTCTAGAAGGAGAAGAATTCAAGAATGCTTGGAATGCTGAACACCTTCGCAAGTATTATCAATGATGTAAAATGTACAATGGTTCCATCAATATGAATAAAACGATGATGTTTTTCACCATTTTTCTCTCCTTTGTTTGAAAGATTTTTCGGGGAATACTAGTGTTGTACACTACGCTGCTTGATAGCAAGATGAAGACGATAGTTTAGACCCACGACCAACTCCGATTGGTAAAAGGGTGAGAACAACTGATATACTCCTTTGGTTAGGAGTCGTACACTGGCGTGATCAACTTCGGTTGATAAAATAACTAGTGGACAAGATAGTTCGAAATAACAAGATAGTTCAGACCCACGACCAACTCCGGTTGGTAAAAGGGCGAGAACAAATGATATACTCCTTTGGTTAGGAGTCGTACACTGGCGTGATCAACTTCGGTTGGTAAAATAACTAGTAGACAAGATAGTTCGAAAGAACAAGATAGTTCAGACCCACGACCAACTCTGGTTGGTAAAAGGGCGAGAACAAAATATACTCCTTTGGTTAGGAGGCGTACACTGGCGTGATCAACTTCGGTTGGTAAAATAACTAGTGGACAAGATAGTTCGAAAGAACCTGATAGTTCAAACCCACGACCAACTTTGGTTGGTAAAAGGGGAAGAACAACATTCTTATAATGCCAACTTATATTGGTCGGAAGGTAAAATCATTCCAGAAAATACAAAAAATTCCAAACTGAACCAAGTATAGTTGGTCGGGGATCAAAACCCACTAACTGTAGTTGGTCGACGAGGATAAACTATCGACCTTGGCTGGTCGGACACATTATATACTTCAAAATTGAATCAAGTATGACTGGTCGGGGATAAAAACCCATCAACTGTAGTTGGTCGACAAACACTATTTAACAACTTTGGTTGGTTGGGGACATTTTAAACTCATCACTTTATTATTAAATGATCGACCAACATTTTTTGATACTTGTAACTGTTTATTAGTAAGTTGGTTGATGAACAACACAAAATTGTTGTCTTTTTAACAGATACGTATGCATAAATATAAAGTGTTTAACAAGCACAACAGAATAGCAATATAAATTTGCAAACAGAAAATGAAAGACAAGCACAACAGAATAGCAATATAAATGTGCTAACTGTTACATTGAAAAACCTATTCTATTGGTTTCTTTCCTTTATCCTTTGGAACAGGCTCTTCGCCAGCAGGAGGATCCTCTAAGCAAAGAGGAGAATTAATGAAATTAATATGTAACACCCCGCCCGCCCGGGGAGAACGAACGGAGCGCTAATGCGATAAAATAAATCCAAATCCACAAATCACAAGGTATAGAGCATCTAAGTCCCACAACAACAAAAGAGAAACTACAAATCTCAATTTCTTCAAATAAATACCAAGTCTCTCGAATAAATACAACATCTAACTCGAATAAAAATACAAATCTCCAAAGCTCTATACATCAAAATAATACAATTCTTCCAACTTGTATTAAAAATTCTCCCCAATATAATCCATGTTAAAAATCATCTCAATTGGTCCGTAGCATCCCAAATCCACGCTAACCTGCCACTAAAAGAAAATATGGGGAAGTACACAATACGACAGGAAAGATGCTCAACAAATATATTAACGATGAATAAAGTGTAACAACACGAGTACGAATATTCAAATTAAATGCAAATCTCAATAGCATTTTATCAATAAATTTCTCAACAACACTTTAACCGGGTCACCAGGCCTCACCACATCCGTATATGCTTTATCAAGCCATAGCCCGGGAAACAGGAATTTTGGCGGGTGCCCAACATCCGTGCCATATTAAAATCTCATGACAACGTGCTCATCAACAATATAATGATACCACATGAATCAAAATAATTTCAATAATTATTTTCCAGATTTCAAAGAATTTATCAATTCAAATATGAGTTCAATTAAACAAGAACTCAAAGATAATGACACTCGCGAGATTTAAGGAGCATATTGTGTAAAACCCCATACCTCAAACCATGATGAGAAACCAACGATCACATCCTAAGAATCAAAACAAAAGATCTACAAAATATCCTCCAAGAACCTCCAAAAAAATATCCCCAAGAACACCTCTAATCTAAGGTTGGAACTCCCAAATCTCAAGGGCTAATGTGTATATAAAAAGAAGAGGAATATAAAATATATTTGCTGCCAAAATTTGTGCCAAAAGTAGGTTAAAAAGGGTTGCCTACGACTTCCTTTTATAATGAAAAGAAATCAAGAGTTGGAATCCAAAAGACTCCTTTAAATAAGGCAAAGAAATGAAGAGTTGGAAGCCAAAACAACTCCAAGAGTTAAAAACATTTTAAAATCATTTTAAAATCCGTTTTAACTCCGATTTCGAAACCATTTGAAATTCTCGCCATTAAAAATAATAACCAACATATTTGAGCAATAAAAATAATTTTATCAAAAACTTTATTTTCCTCCATTTTCCAAAAATTAATTAAAATAGCCCAAAATTACGCGAGTTGTTACATAATATCTCTGAGCATTCTGACGTTCATCACAGAAGGTGTATCCAAGAGATGCTCGGGACGAGATAATTCAATCTGAGAATGAAGACTATAGTCGCCAAGATATTTTGAAATTAAACTCCAAGGAATAGAACGAGATGGGATCCATTCCATGTCCAATTTGAAAGGTGGCACAGGCAAGTCTAGTAACCCTGGAGCATGATAATCCCATAAAAAATGCCCTTGCTCCAATTTTAGTACACCTAAGGCGTTCAACCATCCTTGCTTATAACCTTCATTATTGGCATGTTCAATACGAGCATCTAAATGAACAAGGGCTTCGTTATATCCTGCCATCCAAAATTCCTTGGGCTGTTTATGAAATTGGAAGGTTAGTCTATCCAGTTGTTCGTGAAGGCTCCTGGCAAAAAGATCTTTGGTGTGTAAAGCAGACTTTGTTGCAGTAAGTTGATCCTCCAAAGATAGATTTTTCTTGGACATTTCAGATAAAGCCCGATCTTTGGCGTTCAATTGGTATGCTTGAGTTTCTAAAGTAGACTGAGTAAGAGCCTCTTCAACATTACGGCTAAGAACTCTTGATCGACTCCGAGCAGCGATTGGAGAATTTTTCTCCTCGGTAATATTTTGAATAGCTCTTCCTCGCCCACGAGAACCTCTTCCTCATCTCCGAGCAGTCACAGGAATAACTGTTCTTCTTAAGATATCCAGTTCTTGCCTTAGTTTGGCATTCTCAACCTCTAAGAACGAGAAACTTTCATCGGTAACTGGTACTAAAGCGGAGGAAGATGACGCTGCAGATTCATACTGTGCCAACTTTTTCTGCAAATTATTGTTCTCTTGTTCCAGCAATCTGCCTACAGGCCTCAACTTCACCTTTTAAAGTTCTTTCCCTAACATCGTATCCAACAAGGATCTTTTTATGACCTGTTTCAGAAGAAAGCTGTTGATATCTATTTTCATATTCCTTATGCAGCAAAGTAATTGATTCATTGTGCTGACCTTGAAGATATTCTAAGGAAAAATTAAGTTCTTCAATCAAGTCATAGTAGGCCACGTTGTTGGCCACAGATCGGTCAAGTAAATCCTTCAAGTACCGATAAGCCTCAATTGCTTGCTCTGTAGCATCATGACCAAGGATGTCAGCAATTTCTGATGTACTAAGGTCTGTATGACCAGCCTTATAATATTCATGACATTGCTGCATCATCTTTGTATCATGTGCAGATATCAGTTCCATTCTAGCAACAAACTAAGGATGAGAAAAAGTCAACAATCAACAAAAACAAATCATCAACAACAGAGATGAACAAAGATGTATTTTATTAGATCACAAGAGGATTACATTGTTTGATTACAAATAATGAAATATAGAAATGATACCGAACAACTTCACACCTTTTCCTTGTCTCCCAAGATTTTCTCGGGAGGCTGGGACGAGGAGCTTGGTTGCTCGGTGGTAACAGCAACTTGATCTGCAGGAGTTGAAATTTTTTCAGGAGGAGGAGGCATGGAAGAAATATCCTCGTTGGCAGAAGATAGAGATGCAGGGACTTGATCACCTATGGCCATGGAAGACTCATCAGAGACAGGCTCATCTTCTTCTTCTTCCACAATTGGTGGAGGAGGACCAGGGAGGTGTAGCTGGAATAGCCCAAAATCATCCTTGATCTTCAATTCCTGTAGGGCAGCTACCCATCCATCTCAGAAGTATTTCAACTTCCCGTATTAAACTTGGGATGTCATCGCAGCAATCCCCTTGTCCCATCCTTTATCCCAGCCTGCGCTGAAGGATTTTTTAACTGCGAGCTTTCTTCTCAATTTCTCCGAGGAGAGCTTCTCATCCAATTCTTCTTTTTGGCCCTTGATATCTCGCAGGGCGGACAATTCTTCCTCTGCCTTCCTCAGCTTATCCTCAAGCTCTCCAAAATTCTTGAGCTTGTCGTCATATTTCTTATGCTCGACCTCTAAACTCTTCACCTTATCCTCCAAATTCTTGGAGGTCTCAGCTAAGTTCACCTTCTCGGTCTCAACCACGGACAATTTTTTCTCCCAAACAGCCTTGTCCTCATTATACTGTTGGCGAGATTCCTTCAAAGATTGGGTTAAACCCAGCAGAGCATCCTCTACACCTGACGAGGAGCTGGAAGCTTTAATAGCTTCGTTTTTCTTCACAATGTTCTTAAAACAATTCACCAACTTAACAAAGGAAAAAGTGACAGGTCAGTGCAAAAAGACAAGTATTCAAAGAAAGAAAGGAAATTCAGAGTGTGAGAAATTTACCGAAGCAAGATGACGAGTAGCTAGGGATGTCAGCATATCCCTAGAAATTTTTTCATCAATTCCTTGGACCTTGGGTATGATCCAAGTTTTTACCGAGCTCATTGCAGAGCTTGGAGGAATAATGGTTGGAATACCAACACCACCAGCTGGTAGAGAGGACGCAGTTTCAGCCAAATTGACTGAGGATGATTTCCTCAATCTCCTCAAAGGGACTTCAGCAGCTTCAACCAAGGAAGAACTCTTGGTTGGAGAGATAGCAATTATTTCCACAGGAGCAACTTTCTTGCTCGGAGCCACTGGGGGCTTCTCGGTAGCTTTGGAAGGTGCAGCATCCACCTTCTTAGTCCCCTCTGGGACATCAGTTTTGCTTCTCTTGGCCCAGCAGCAGAAGTAATGTCATCAAATAGAGCAGGAGGAGCTCTTTTCTTGCCCATTCTCTAACTTAAAGGAAGATGAGAATCTGAAGAAGAATCCTCTGGAGTTGAAGCTGGCTCAACATGGCGAGCAGTATAAGAGGTTGTATAACTCTTATACTGTAGAAAATATGATGCAGACCTGATGTGCTCGTCTGCAACGTTCTTATGCAAACCCCAGATAAGTTTCAGATGCTTAATATTAACCTCTGATTCCTTTGGAGTTTTTCTTTTACTATCAACTGCAAATAAACACATAATGAGATATCAGTCATACATTTTGTCAAACATGATAAAAGCATAATTTCATAAGTAAAAGAAATAAAATGAAAAATAAACCTATCCCATTGCCATATGGGGGGCATCTGGGACCGTTGTATACTCCATCTCTAACTAAAGGGGCATATTGCCAATTTTTAATAACCACCCCATGTTCAAAATAATCTCTATTTGAATCAGGGAGGTTAACTACAAGAGCTCTATTCAGAAACCTAGTTTTTAAGTAATAAATATTATCTAGAATGGCCCATTTATAGCAATACATAATTTCAGGGATCCCTATACGAGTCCCATGAGTTAGATTTAATTTGTACACCCCATTAATTATTCTCTAAGAATTGGGGGCTATTTTTGCAGGGACAAGATCAAAATACTGACAAAACTCAAGACACAATGGGTTTGGCGGAAAAGAAAATCCACATTCAGCAATGAATAGACTGGGGAACCAATGTCCCTCAGCCAATCAAAAATAATCTAAAGGCTCAGAAAGAACCTCCAGAGTTACCCAGGAAGGAATGGAGAAATCGGAACGAAATTTCTCAACAGATTCCACAATATAAACCATACTGAATAAAAGAGATACAGAAGAAGGGAAGAAAATCTTACAGGAAGAAAGGAGGTATGTTGACAACGAACGAAAACAAGGATGAATGGACAAGAGAGAAGGAGAGAATAGAAAGCTTGAATGCAGGAAATTGGAAAAAGAAGAAGACGGTATGGTTACCTAAGAAGTTTAAATACTTTGCCTTGGGAAGCGGTGAAGGAAATGATTACAAAAAAGAAACTATTGAACTTCCGACGGCTAAAAGGACAAAAAGGGCACTAAGATCGAAGCGCTCTTAAAAGTTCAAAAAAGGCGGATTCTTTGAATTTGGAAATAAATTCAAATACGATACTCCTAAAACCCCGGAAGATCATTCAATATTGTCATAAATCGAGAAAGAATATTCCATACTCCTCAAAGTTCGAAATATAAAACATTGGGGGCTTCTGTTGATACCAAAATTAATATGCTGATGTGGACGAATCATACGAAGACACTTGTCAATCTACGAGGAAGTTCATTTCCCCGACCAACTCATGTTCTCTCCGAGCAACGAGGATATACCGATGAAATTCAGCACTCCGAGGTACTTTAGCGCTCCGAGGAACTCCTGAGCAACGAGCAACTAAGGTGGTCCGAGCTGCATCTCGACCGTAGTATTAAATGCCAGAATATCAACAGTTCAACTATTCATTGAATGTTTATCATCTTGACGCACACGCTACATTAAATGTATTACCCTTTCATATGTATATCATTTAATGTATCAACCCATTCATGTACAGCCTAAGGGCTATAAATACCTTGTATTACCCTCATTCAAAGGGACCGGAATTTCTTGAGAGAACTTGTAATCAAGAATTCCCAAACACTCAGCAATAACATAACAGTGGACGTAGGCCATTCATACAAGGCTGAACCACTTTAAAAATATCCTGTCTCATTTATTTATCTGTGATTAAATTATTAGAGTGATCTAGTTTTTTACATCAACAATTAAAATATGAGAATTTAATTGTTAAATTAATCCAGATTTAAAAATAAATATTAACTATCATGCCAAGGGTTAATACTTATTGAGTTAATATTACCGTGTGATATGTAATACGGAACTATATACTTTGATAAATTGTCAGAGTAAATAATACGACAGTTGGTAATTTAAGTCTGACACGCGTGTGAGTCGTGTCAGGACTAATTGAATGGAATATAAAGATAAATTATTTTTACGTAACTCGTATGGTGATTTCGATTCCCCGTTGAGTCCGGATGGGTCGAGATAGTCAGAAAACTCTACCCGGATATTTTATTTGAACTCTGGGAGATTTTAGGCCAAACCGGCACCCCGTAGGGGTAGTTTTGTAATTTGGACTTTTGGAAAAGTAAAATGGACGAAAGTTAAAGATTAATTATATCATCTACGGGAGTTCCGTTAGGGTTAAGTTACACACAAATCAAGAACGGCCATAGAGGATGTGAGGGACAATCAATTTCCAAGAGAGAAGATTCAATTATCACCACCTTGCACAACCGTGACCACCAGTGCGTAGATCGAGAAGAAAGGAACGCATCGATACCAACATCACCAAAGAATTCAGACCTTCGATTTAAGGCAACTGTTTATTACTTGCTTTGTTTAGAAATAATCATACTCATGTTAGAGTAGTTTTAATTAACCATTGATTTACATGTTAATTGGGTGAAAATTTGAGTTTAAATGATGAATTGAGGTTGGGTTAATTAGTTGCTGATATTCCTTCATGTATGTAGAGGTTAAACTACGAAATTGAATCATGTATTGATGAACGAATCTGAGTTGATTAGGTCATTTAATTGAAATTCTGGAAAATAGGGTTCATGTGAATTAGTTTGGGGGTTTTGTATAATTCTGATGATTAATGACGAATTAAGGATCCTAGGATGTTAGGAATCACTTATAATCTTATATGTGTTTATGAGTATTGATGATGAGGTGTTGGGAATTGAATTTTAGAGGTTTTTAGGTTCTAAAATGGTGAGAAACGCTGAAAATCTGGGCAGGATGACGAACAGCGCAATCTCGCGCGAAGTCGTTCGAGCGAGACGGCATCTCGCGCGAAGTCGGTCGAATGACACGTGGCAGTCGTTCAAACGACATGTCATCTGGTTCGAGCGACAGGGGAAATTTCTGGGATTTTTCTTCGAGTCCAAATTTGGGTTTACCAGGTTTCTTGGAGTGAGAGAAAATAACTAATAGTAAACTTAAACAATACAACATTTCGGGGAAAGTATGTGAGACCTAATACTTTAATTATTTTGGGTATAGAGAGAATGTCCCTTAGAGATTACGAGAGAGATAGTAATCTAAATATTTATACTATACGAAATGTTAAGATTTAAAATACGTATCAGAAATATATATATGTAGGTTGGAGAAATACCTATAAATTATAATAGAATGTGTGTATGCCTATTATGTGATATTATTATTAAGAGCACTAATGGGTGATAACCCGGGGGTCCAAGAATCTGATCGTTAGGTGCACTAATGAGTGATAACTCGGGGGTGCAGGGATTCCATGGTTAAGTGTATTAATAGGTGATAACCCGGGGGTACAAGAATATTATTAGTGTACTAATAGGTGATAACCCGGAGGTACAAGATTATTGTTATAGGTGCACTAATAGATGATAATCCGGGGGTGCAGTACTATTATGATTAGTGGCGCTATTGGGTCTTAGACCGGGGGCGTAGTCTGATAATATATATATATATATATATATATATATGGAATATGTGACTATATGTATATATACATAAACTTGTGAATCATTCTACTGTGAATAGTTAGTAGAACTAAAAATGTTAAAATATAAAATAAATCCTAAGTGTGCAATTGATTTATTATGAAAACGAGAAAGCATGTGAATTAGTTGTTCGACATAGGCTAATTTAAAAGAGTATTGTATGTGCGATACGGGTATAGTAATAGTGAGTTTAGATACTATTATAATGACTTCAGACTGGGTGGTATAACTAAGGGGAAAGTTAGATGTACGTTAGGCGTGCACAATAGCTGAGAGGTGAGAAGCTCATGTGAGAGTTTGATAACTAACATGCGTATAAGACTTTTTTTAAGAACCAGTTTTAAATACTTGCTAAATCATTTTTAAACCTTGGGCCCTGACCCGTTTATTGCATATTTTCTCTCTTTTGCTATAAATATATTATTCCAGGTGCACAGCCGCAGGGGTACCAGAATTAGAGATTGGATTGTTAGACGTGTTGTAGCTATTGTGGAAGTTGTAGGTCCTTGCAGTAGATGCAATCTATTCTCTTTATTTAGTTTCTCTTAGACTTCCTATTTAGGGCATGTGTCGCCTGCTTCTAGTCTTTTTATCAAAGATATTGTATTTAAATTTCTTTTATGGTTTGGAGTTTTGAACTGGGAGGTTTTACCCAATCTTATTCATTTCCATATTAAATTCTTGTTCAGTATCTATTATACCTCTGTATGGTGAATGGTTTATAATTTAATTTTGGAATGTTGTAGTTAAATGGTTTTATTAAAAAGGAAAAAATGTTTTAACACTTAGCTTAATTATATTATAGGTGATTTATATGGATTATATTATTTTCGATAGTGATGCTAAGAATGAACCGACCGTATATCCTATTTTAAAATTTGGTAAAGGACTTATCACCATATATTTAATTGGGCGGGGTGTTACAAGAGTATGATATAATATTGTTTCGTTGATATGTGTGTAGTTTGGACAACATAAGGAGGATGAGAATACTTGGGAGGGGGAGGATGGCATGCGATAGAAATATTATGAACTCTTTGTAACACCCCACATTTTTTAACATTTTGAATTTAATTAATTCGGGCATTTTTAAATTACACGTGTGCAGTAATTTAATTAAAATACAATATTGTGAGTTTATTAAATATTGATCGAGGGAGATTATGATTAATATTTATAGAATAAATTTACTAAGTGTGTAGAAAATAACATGTGATAATTATTATACTTCATAGTGAGTAATATTGACTGGACTATGTTATATCTCAAATGATACGCTATGTTAAGATTGAGATGAGAAATTTATGTAGAGTAATTCGAATGGCATTTTCGAGGTCATGATTGATTCCGAATGGACCAAAATTGACAGAATAGTGTACCCGGGTCTGTTAATTGAGTTTCGAGGAAGTTTCAGACTGTATCGGGCTCTTATGGGGGTATATAGGTAAAGTGGGTTTGGCCCATTACACTTATTTCGGAATTAGTGATTTTATAACCTAATATTAGAGTTGTTGGAAGCCATTATCATTAGAGGAAAACCCTAAGAGATAAGAGAAGAGAAGAGAGGACATAAGAGAGGGTAGGAGAAGGGTTCTTAAGCCAACCTACACCATTTTTCACCACCGTCATCGCTGGAATCAAGAACGAAAAAAGGGGAAGATGCCTCCATTATCTAGCAACAAAAATCAGACCAATCAGACCTAAGGCAAGTGTTTAAACATGAAATTCTTTTTATCACTTATAATATCCATGATAGTGTAAGGTTAACATTGCATGAAAACATGATTTTTGGAATATATATTGGGGTTTGATTCGTGCTTTGTGGGGATATAATCTTAGAAAGCAACTTATTGTTAATGTAACTTGAAATCTAATATTTATGTTTAAAAGATTAATATAAATTTGAGTTCTTGAAGATGAACAAGCAAGAAAAGTAAAGCTAGAGTATATATGAATAAAGTGAGAATTTAATCTTCTTTACTGTGGATTTCATGATGATCTGAGTATATGATTACGTTAGAAATTGTTTAAACATTCCTATATGAAGTCTCGTTAATTTGGTTGGGCACTTGGATGAGTTCCATGGAGGTTTGGTTGTGTAAAAATAGAAGAAACACAAGCTTGGAGAAGACAATCTAAACAGGTATCGATCGAGGGATATCGATTGATCGATCGATTGTTGAAAATGGGTTTTTTGATTAATTGTGTAGTTTTCTTCACCAATAACTAATGAGGCCTTTGGTAATGGTTTATGAACTATATGAGGAGTTGCAAAATTTCTGTAGATCTACAGTTAAATCTTCAACTTATTCATAATTAGGGTAAAATGAGACTAGGGTCGACGAGATTAAACGATTATGTTAATTATGGGGAATTTAAAAATGGGTTACGAGAAGCGTAGATGATAACTCGAAATTGATACCAGTAGGGTAGTGATGAATTAACTACTGAAATTACTTAAGGGATGACTAGGACCCTTGGGGTAGTGAGTGATACTTGGGAAAACATGAAATAATGTTAAGTGTGAATCATCCGTATGTTGGGTATTCGGGACATATGTAAAACATACGAAATATATTTATAAGTTGTGTGTATAACTATTACGTGCATTCTTTTGTGTATAAGCATACCTATGTTGTCTGCTATCATGGGCAAATCATGCGCTATGGGCAATTCCACATTGGCGGTGCCAGCAAGGTCGGGATGTGTGTCCCAATACATAGAACTTAGGTCTTGACATTAATTTGAGTGTACGATAGTGTTACCGGTCATTTGGGTATGTTAGGTACGTGTGTAGACCAAAGGATTAGGACTATGTTCGCCTCCATTATGTGTTTATTTTATTTATGATTCGTCGTTGATTCTGAACCGATAGTCCTTGATTTGGTATGTGAGGTACATGGACTCGATAGCAGAGTATGCATGCATTGCGGTTCTCACGTGTGATATATATATATATATATATATGTCTGATATTATCTAAACTCTTGGTATGTGAGGTAATCATATATATACGTGTGATATATATATATATATATATATATATATACGAGTGATTTGTTCTACTCTTGTGTGTTAGCGGAATAAATAAATAGTGCATCTCTAAAGCAACTTAACTAAGAGAAACCTAATTACTATTTCAACAATAATATTCGAATTATATTGATTATGGTTTTACGGTAGCATATCATATGGGAAATACGGGTGAGCTAAGCATATTAGTGGTTAGGCAGATGCTTACGGTAACTAGTTAGGGTTAATGCACCATATATTGTTTACTCACTTGAGTCTACATTATTTAAGCGCTTGTCTAGTTTGGAAATAGTGACAAAATTTAAGTCATATACTTGTCTTCCAAAGAACCTCAGACTCTTTTCCTCTAATAGTCTCAAAGTTATAATACCAACACTGCACCTAGGATTACAGTTATATGTTTCATTCATATCAATTTAGGTGTGTGAGTATTAATTCCCATTAAACTAATTTTTTTTCATAATTTTTAGGATTTTCTAAATAATTTTTTGGAATTTATAAATATGTTTAAAACAATTAAAATTTGGTTCTGAAATGTTGTGGGCTTATTTGTAATATTAATTAGTTCTTTAAAATTATGGTTGGGTAGAATCCGAAAGCAACAGAGAAATGTATGGTACAAAATTGATTTTTTTAAAACTCAAAACACGCGTTTTTGGTTTGATCCCTGCCTTACACGTGTTCGCTAGTTACCCATTAGATTTGTGTTTTTTACTCTCACAACCTTAAGATTTAATCATGTTCGTTTGATCTTTGTTAATCAAGGGCTTGCATGTAATTTTATCAATACTTGTCACAACTGAGATAACCAATGAGAGCTCGTTTAAAAACAGTGCATCCTCAGCCCTTAGATTTACATCGTTTAAGTGAGAATAAATCTAAACTGTTGGTTTCAACCAACCCTTACAGATCCCTCTCTTACTAGTATATAAGGAACCATTCGTCCTCACATTTATAATCATTTTCTCAGTTGAGTTTTGAGAGAAAATAAGAGGAGAGAGAGAGAGAGAGAGAGAAAACAAACCCTAAATCAAACTCTTGCAATTTTTCATCAAAAAAAACCTTTGTGAGTTTGAGTGTGCTCGATCGTGTGAAGATCCATCCTCTCTGGTCTTTAATCTCTTGTCAAACTAAGTCTCGAAGTTCGAATTTCACTTTCTCTTCATAGAAAGTGTAGATCTGAACTATGTGTGATACAAAACACGTATTCATATTTATCTTGATTTCTTTCTTCAAGAAATCTTCATTTGTTGGTTTTTTTACTCTTAAATGTTTATTTCAAAACTAGAACTAACAAATCTTTTATGTTTTTAGTTTCTGAAAAAAACCAGACTTAGATTTAGTTAAGATCTTGAATGGGGTTTTAAACTTTTGTACTTATATTTCACATTTTATGAAATAACTGTGTAAATAAAATAAAGAAAGTGTTTAGGACCTTGGTTGCTTTTGATAGCAAGGTTCCCTCGAGATTTGTGGATATAAATAAAGATCATAAGTCTTAAATTTTAATACAAATTGAGACTCAGAAATCCTAACTGCATCTAGATCGAAATTTGCAATCTGATAGGTATATTGTCTGTATAAGTGTGTGTGGGTTGCAGGCATGTGTTTAGGTAGTTCACCACTAACACTATTCACACTACAACACTAAATAAGTGTTGGTAGATAGATTGTTAACTTTATAATCGACTGAAAGCTAAAAAGGATAAGAGGAACAAAGCTGGGAGAACAACTAAAACATCAGTGCCTTCAGAGAAGCTAGAATTGCCTAATGGAGCTAGTAAAAATTCTTGACTTAGATTAGGTCTGATTGTGTGTTTAGTTTGTTATATAGCTTGTAACCTATATTCACTTTTAGTGGATTTTTCTATTGAGGTGTAGAGACCTGCGTGGATGTTTCCACGATGGAGTGGGGGTTTACCATGTTGAAATCTTGTGTACTTGCATGTTTAATCTTCCTCTCATAACCTTTTTAATACTGTGCTAATTTAGATCTCAAATAAGTTTTGTTTTTCAAAACTGGGATGCCTATAACTTAAATAACTCGTTCATAAACTTTTTATACACATCTTGTGTTAATTGTTTGTCTTGATGAAAGAGTTTCTTTAAAAAAACTGATCGGAGCCATTTAGAATGTTTAATCTTGTATTAAACAACTTAAGTGGTACTTTTTTCAATTGGTATCAGATCAAGGTTTTACAAACTCTTTTTATATCTCGAGCTTCTGATTTTTTTTTCAAAACAAACAATGGACAAAAAAATTGAGAGATTAGGTAATCTGTCCAGGCCCCCTCTCTTTAATGTAACCAACTTCCCTTATTGGAAAGTAAGGATGGTTTCTTTTATTCAAGGAACGCTGGGAGATAATGCTTGGGATGCTATTTAAAATGGATACACTTATCCTACTAAACCAGCACGTGATGAAAGTAATAAAAGGATTGGGAAACTGCTAAGTGAATACACTAAAGAAATGAAATAAGCCTCACTTAGTAACAATAAGGGAAAAAATGCCATATTCATGTCCATAAATGAATAGGAATTTAAGAGGATTTCTTTCTGCACTACCTCTAAAGAGACATGGGACACTTTAGTGAGTGCACATGAAGGAGACACACGTGTTAAACCTACTAAAACCCAAATTCTAATCCAACAGTACAACACTTTAGTCATGGCTGAGACTGAGTCATTTGATGACTTCTACGTTAGGTTGACAAACATAGTGACTGAGATGCATGCTAATGGTATAATTTATGATATGAAGGAATTTTTTTCTAAGATTTCAGGGTCACTTCCACAAAAAAATGATAATAAGCGCTATGCCATTGAGGAGATAGATGATCCAAACTTAACCCTGAACTCCTCAATAGCAAGCTAAGAATAGTGGAAATGGAATTAGAGTTTAAGAAATAATTAACAAAGACCCAAAAGAAAAGTCCACCTCTAATCTTGTCTTTACCTCTAAGTTCACCAAACATGAGTTTAATTTTCCTGAAATTGACTTAGATTCTGATGAGGACTATAACTTAGATAAATTGGATAATCACATGGCCTTAATGTCTAAACAGTTCAAGAAATTTATGAAATTTTGAAATAAAATTGCAAGTAGACAAGGAAACCCTAATTCTTCAACGTACTATAATAATAGGCCTCATGAGAAAAGACAGGACAAAAATCAGACTGACAATCAAGATAAGTCTGGAAAAGACCTAAAAACAAAAAATGTTTTAGATGTGGGAAATTATGTCACATGGATAATGACTGTAGAGTCAATTTGAAACACAAATAAAAACAATAGGACCAATTTGTGAAAGACTTGGGATTACTCAAGTGAATAAAAAAAAATGAGGAACCTATGTCATCTTATTTTTTTTACCCTTGTATGTCTTTCTTTGCCAAAATTATCTACAATGATGATAGTTCTATGACTAATAATGAATAAGACCTATGGAAGTTTGTCCATATTTTCAAGCCTTAAAAGATGATTTTGATTTAAAATAACAACTTATAGACATTGATAAAGCTACTACTTCTCACTCTAATGTTGAACATAAGGCTAAATACGTCCACCCTCTAATTAGGAAAAGTGATTCACCTTTTCAACCTGTACCTTCTAGGAATAAGGCTAGAGTTCAATTCTTAGACAAACCTTCGTCTAACAACTTTTCAAAGGCTAAGCCTTCTACGAGCTATCCTTATTGCTCATACTGCGATCTATTTATACATTATCTTGATGGATGTTTTTCTAAACGTGTATACCAACCCGTCTTCCATTAAACTGTCTACCAAAACACCAACTACTCTAGGAAAGGCAGAAATAACTGTATTCTTCCTAGACAACCTGATAACAACTCTAACTAGCGTAATAAGAAGAAGAGAGCAGGAACTAAAAGATCATCAACGAGAAGGAACCCTAGATTTATATCTAATCCAAATGCTCAGAGATTTAAAAAAACTCAAAAATATACGCAAAAATATTTTAAAGAAAAGGCTCATGCTCGCAGATTTTACAGTATTCGAGCTTACCGGCGCAAATTTCTAAAAACTAGAGCAATTTGGGTTAGAAAAGATGAATTGATACCTCAGATGAGATAAAATATAGTAATAAGTGCTTTGCAAGCTGAACATACAACATCTGGTTGGTATCTAGATTCAGGATGTTCTAAACACATGACTAGGGATGAGACCAAACTTTTAAATAAAATAAAGTCTTATTTAAAGATGGGGTATTAGCCCAGAACATTAGTAAATGGACTCTCCATGAACAAGAGTTACCCATCTTAGAAGATGTTCTTCTAGTAAAAGGTCTAAAAGATAATTTATTAAGTATATCACAATTTTGTGACTCCAACCATGTTGTCACGTTTTTAAAAGATAATTGTTAAATTTTAAATGAAAATGGTGACTGTATAATTACTGGCCTTCGTACTCCATATAATTGTGATATAGTTAATGCAAATAACGAGGTTTATAATATTGACAGAATGGATGACAATGAAATTTGGCATAATAGGTTGGTTCATATAAATTTTGATAACCTTGGTAAATTGTGCTCTCAAGAAATAGTTTGAGGTCTTCCTAAACTGGAGTCTATATCAAAAATTATTTGTGGACCTTGCCAAGAATGAAAAATGGTTAAGTCTGCCCGTAGGAAAGTCGAAGACATTTTGATCACTAAACCTATAGAACTTATCCATACGGACCTAATGGATCCTTCTAGAATAGTTAGTCTATGTGAAAATAGCTACATTTTAGTAATGGTCAATGACTTTACCCATTTTACTTGGATAGAATTTCTTAAATAAAAGTCCGACATCTTTCAATAATTTCTTAAGATTCTCCTACGAATTGAGAACGAAAAAGATAGTCAAGTAAATCGTATTCATAGTGTTCATGGGGGAGAGTTTAAAGACTTAGGAGAAATTGAATATTTTTCCTATAATGGTTATCAACATGAATTTATCACTCATAAAACTCCTCAGCAAAACGGTATAGAAGAAAGAAAGAATAGGACTATTCAAGAAAAAGCACAAGTAATAATTCATGTTAAGGGCCTCCTTAATTATTTTTGGGTTCAAGCTATTAGGACTGCTTGTCACAATATAAACAGAGTATACCTTAGAAAAAATACCAAAACAACACCTTACGAACTTTGGTTTGGAAAGAAACCTAACTGAAAGTATTTTAGAACCTTTGTCAGTACTTGTCATGTATGCAAGGACAGAGAGAATTTGTCCAAATTTGAAACCAGAGGAGATAAAGCCATCTTTTTAAGTTGTTCTCCCAATAGTAGAGCCTATCGCGTCTATAATCTTCATACCAAAACCTTGATGGAATCCATTAATGTAATTCTTAATGACACTAATCTCGAGAGTTAATACACAGAACCAACTATCGTGGAAGAGTCTGAAAATATTTTAAACTATGACTCTACAGAGATTGATGTTTCTTTACCACCTGAGATGCCTGAAGTACTTAATTAGGTCTCTAAAGATCATCCCTTGGATAGAGTGCTTGGCAACCCTTAAGAACCTGTACGTAGAAGATCCCAATTACGTAATTTTACTCATTATGCATGCTTTGTGTCTCTGGTAGAACCAAAGAATGTAAATGAAGAACTAAGTGACTTATTGTGGATAAGTGCTATGCAGGAGGAACTTCTTGAATTTGTGACTCATGACGTATGATATCTTGTACCCAGGCTTGAACATAAAAAGGTTATTGGCACACGTTGGGTTTTTAAAACTAAAACACATGAAACTGGGATGGTTATTAGAAATAAGGTCAGATTAGTCGCCCAAGGTTATTCTCATATTGAAGGAATAGATTTTAAGGAAACATTTGCACTAGTAACCCGCCTCGAATCTGTTCACTTACTCTTAGAAATAACTTGCCAGTTTTAATTTACTCTATATCAGATGGATGTAAAATCTACATTTCTTAATGGTGTTTTCACTGAGGAAGTCTAAGTCGAATAACCCAAAGGTTTCATTGACCCCCATCATCTAAATCATGTTTTTCGTCTAAAAAAGGCCTTGTATGGTTTAAAACAAGCACCTCGTGCTTGGTATGAACGGTTGTCAATGTTTTTGTTAAATCATAATTTTAGAAGAGGCGAAAATGATCCAACATTATTTGTCAAACATTTAGACAAAACAGTAGTAATCGTTCAAGTCTATATAGGTGATATCATTTTTGGATCAACATCCTTAACCTAAGTTAAAATTTTCTCCAAAGTAATGCATGGAAAATTTCAAATGTCACTTATGGAGGAGTTACAATTATTTGTAGGTCTTGAGGTCAAATAAAATTCAGATGGATTATTTATCTCACAATCTAAATATGCCTTAGAAATTGTTAAAAAGTTTGTCTTAGAGAATGCTAAACCCGCTAGGACACCCATGAGTACCTCGGTAAAATTATCCAAGGATGAAGATGGTAAAGCCATTGATCCTACTCTTTATCGTAGTATGATAGGAAGCTTACTATACCTCACTTCTCCACGTCCTGACATTATGTATGATGTGTGTGTCTGCCCTAGATATCAGAATGCACCTAAATATAGTCATTTATCTTTTGTTAAGAGAATTATTAAATATGTTGAAGGAACTCTCAATATAGGACTTTGGTATACTAATGACACATCGACCACTATAACTGGTTACATCGATGCTGATTGGGCAGGGTGTTCTGATGAGAGTAAAAGTACGTCAGGAGCCTGTTATTATATAGGAAACAATTTACTAGGCTGGTCTACTAAAAAATAAAATTGTAGATCGTTATCTATAGATAAATCAGAGTATATTGCAGCTGGAAGCTGTTGTTCCCAATTACTTTGGATAAAACAGATGTTAAAGACTATGGCATAATTGAAGATAAGTTGCACATATAAAATCTTATGCAACACTCTCGCACAAAAAACATATAGATTCGTTATCACTTTATTCGTGAATTAGTAGAATGTAAAGAATTGGAAATGCTGTATTTGCCTATCGATCTTCAATTAGCTGATTTATTTACAAACAATTTAGATAATATCAGATTTGAATCTTTACGAAAATCTATTGGCATGATATTTCTTGAATAAATGTTTGTCATGACATAAAAATTATCCAGTCATCTTCACGCTTATAATTGATCTTTGAGGATATATGGGACAGATGTTTCAAAAATGACAAAAGACACTTCCTATATTTGTTTCATGTAGAATATGCTTGACGTGACTCGTTCATATTTATGTATTGATAACTATTTACATTTTGTATCTTCTTTGCTCATGCATATTTTTTGCCTTCCCTTTGTCCATTTGAGACAAAATGGGGGAGAAACTTTGAGTCCACTTGGACATTATTTTGTTTACTTCAACTAAAATTCTTGATCTTAGTTATCTTTTTCAGGAAATCAACAACTCGTTTTATCAGAATTTTTGTTAGGGTATTGGTCTTTATCTAGTTGAGTAATGTAATTTCCTTTTCAGGAAAATGGGGTAGATAGACTTTTGTATAGGAATATAATTTTTTTATTTTTTTGTATCCCTACGAGTCCTTCATGACTCAAAGGAGATTTTGTCTCCTATTTCCAAAGGGGGAGATTGAAGAAACCTATATTTTTTACTCACTTGAATCTACATTATATAGGCGCTTGTCTAGTTTGAAAATAGTGACAAAATTTAAGTCATATCCTTGTCTTCCAAAGAACCTCAGACTCTACATGAAATATCGTCTAATAGTCTCAAAGGTATATTACCAACACGACACCTAGGATTACATTTATATGTTGCATTCATATCAATTTAGGTGTGTGAGTATTAATTCCCACTAAAATAATTCTTTCATAATTTTTAGGTTTTTTTAAATTAATTTTTGGAATTTATAAACGTTTTTAAAACAATTAAAATTTGGTTTTGAAATTTTACGGGCTTATTTGTAATATCGATTAGTTTTGTAAAATTATGGCTGGGTAGAACCCGAAAGCGACAGAGAATTGTGTGGTACAAAATGGAATATTTTAAAACTAAAAAGTACACGTTTTTGGTTTAATCCCTGCCTTACACGCTTTGGCTAATTACCCATTAGTTTTGTGTTTGTTTACTCTCACAACCTTAAGATTCAATCATGTTCGTTCAACCTTTGTTAATCAATGCCCTGCAAGTAATTGGATCAACATTGTGATGGCTGAGATAACCAATGAGAGTTCATTTAAAAACGGTGCGTCCTCAGCCCTTAGATTTACATCGTTTAAGTGATAATCAATCTAAACCATTGATTTCAACCAACCCTTCCAGATCCTTCTCTTACTAGTATATAAGGAACCATTCATCCTCACCTTTACAATCTTTGGCTCAGTTGAGTTTTGAGATAAAATAAGAGGAGAGAGAGAGAGAGAGAGAACAAACCCTAAATCAAACTCTTGCAATTTTTCTTCAGAAAAAACCTTTGTGAGTTTAAGTGTGGTTGATCGTGTGAAGATCCATCCTATCTCGTCTTTAATCTCTTGTCCAACTAAGTCATGAAGTTTGGATTTCAATTTCTCTTTATAGAAATTGTAGATCTGAATTGTGTGATACAAACACTTATTCATACTTATTTTGATTTCTTTCTTCAAGAAATCTTCATTTGTTGGTTTTTTTACTCTTAAATGTTTATTTCAAAACCAAAACCAATAAATCTTTTCTATTTCCAGTTTATGAGAAAAAACAGACTTAGATCTTGTTAACATCTTGAATGGGGTTTTACACTTTCGTACTTATATTTCACATTTTGTGAAATAACTGTGTAAATAAAATAAAGAAAGTGTTGAGGACCTTGTCTTCTTTTGATAGCAAGGATCCCTCGAGATCCGTGGATATAAATAAAGATCAGAAGTCTGATATTTTCAAACAAACCAAGGCTCAGAAATCCAAATTTCATCTAGATCGAAACTTGTAGTTTGATAGGTATATTTTTAGTATAAGTGTGTGTGAGTTGCATGCATGTGTTTAGGCACTTCACCACTTAAACTATTCACACTACAATACTAAAGAAGTGTTGGTAGAGAGATTCTTGACTTTAGAGTCGACTGAAAGCTAAGAAAGAGAAGAGGAACAAAGCTGGGAGAACAACTATAACATCAGAGCCTTTCGAGAAGCCAGAATTACCTAATGGACTTGGTAAAAATTCTTGACTTAGATTAGGTTTGATTGTGTGTTTAGTTTTTTCAAGGCTGGGTAGCATGACTAGGTGGGTTTAGTAGGAGACGTTAGGTGTGCACTGTAGTTGAGAGGTGAGTAACTTAAGGGAGTGCAGGTGAACCTGACGTGTGTATAATAACTTCCTTTACTGCATTTTAAATAATTGCAAATATTTTTTCCTAGGTTTTGGGCTCTGACCCGTATCAAATCTATTTTCAAAACTTTTAGGTGTCCAACCACAAGGACGTTAGGCATTATGGTTCATTCCAAGTATGCATAGTTCCAGTGATTATGGAGGCATGTAGGAATTTAGTAGACACTTCAGTAATTTCATTCCTAGTCTAGGATTCATACTCAATTATTTACATTGGGCATATTGCATGTTCAGTTCAGGCTTTTAGTTGGATTTTTTCCTTTCAGTTTCAAACTTTGTACTTACATTTACTCCATTTCAGTTGGATTTTTTACGTGGATTTTGGATTCGAAGCCGATGGTTTATCTGACATTTATTCATTTGGTTATTTAATCCTGCGATGTTCTAGACTTCCGTTATTGTGAGAAGGGAAAATAATCCCAAAGGTGGTTTTATCGAAATAAAAAAAATCACTTTTTGCAAATTATAATCAATTTAATGTCCATGCATACAAAACCCAATCTTAAATGCGTAAGTGACTTTTAAACAAATTTTATCTTTTTTTTTCCCTAAACACGCATCTATGTGATAAAAGAGATAAATCATTCAAGTATTCAATAAAGTCCAAGTTTAAGGAAAAATCCCCCGCAAGGGAAAAACCTATTATTTCACTAATAAAATACAAATGATAACTTATAAACTGACAAGTGAAATACAACAATGAATTTTCGTAGAAACTTGTAAAGACCGCAACCTTCAAAACAACAATGATTCCCTCAAGAACCACAATGGACCGCACCCCTCTTTCATCTTCAGCCTTCGTCTTCAGTAGTATATCCCCAATGGTATCACAAGTCAACAATTGAGTGCCTCTCCATAAGGTGTATGAAAGAGATACAAAACTTTCTAGGTTTCTAAACTACTTCACAACAGAAATATTGCAGGATGTTTTGTTGTGAATTAAAACGGTGTTTTTCAAAACAAAAAGTGAAGAAATTTTACAATAGATATGCAAAAACATACATTGAAAAATTCTTGAAAGGTAATGAAACACAAAACAAGTATATATGAAAACCTTAAGTCGACAGGTCATTCCAACGAGATAAGATGGTTGTTCGAACGACATAGACATGTCATTTGACCTACTTTTCCATCTCATTTGAATGACAACTGAGGTCGTTTGAACAACCAATCAAACGACCTATTTAAAACAAAACTAGTATGGGGTCGTTAGAAGAAAATAAGGAACGGCCTATCTCACGGCCTAAGAAACGCCATGTTCTGTCGTTCGAAGGCCGTTTGAAAGACATGTCAATGTCGTTTGAACGACAATGCTTTGTCGTTTGAACGACTTAAGTGAAAAAATATTATTTTATAAAGCTCACCTACAGGTCTTCCAAAAAATAAAATTTTGAAAATTAAAATCCCTATTCATCTTTTCATAAAAAATAAACATCCCAAATATGATTCCAAAAATTAATTCAAACTCTAAATTATTTTATACCTTTTAAGATTTTGGGAAGTCTTCAAGCTTGGAGATGCTTGAGTTTGAATCGTCTTAACGATGCATGACGGTTTGTAGCGGGATACACCAAAGTAGTCTAAAGCTATGCTATGAACAATCCTAGAAAAATTGTTCTTACAAATCTCTTCCTTTGTCTATTCCGGAACAAATCAAACAAATAGACCGAACACCAAATTAAAAAGAAAATCTACTATTGCAAAGAATACTAACACCCTTCCCAATCCTATGACGAAACAACATAAGTCTCTTTGTGTTCAAAAACTATTTCTTCTTTCCATGAAAACTTTGTCATCATCCATGTGTCATGAATTCCTCTTTAAGTACCTACACACATGAGACAACAAATATATATCTTCTTGACGCATCGAGTTTGAAACAAAATAAAGTTCATAAAAAAAGACTCCACCATAATTCAAACTCATCAAGACCAAACTCCTTTTTAATTTTCTCTCCCCTTTAATTTTATCTGAAATATACAAATAGACAAAGAACGGAAAAACATAAGCATGAAGTACAAAGCATCACGACGTAGATAATATATCACCACAAAAGATATAAATCAAGCATGTGTCATAGTCATCTTAAAGGCAAACAAACACCAACTATTTTTTAATTTTTTTAATTTTTTCAAAACAAAACAAATTTCACAAATACAACACAATACCGTATATAATATATGCAATATATACCAAAGAAAATCCGGCATAAATATATTGGTAAAAATGACAACTAACCATGACACAAAACACATAAGCATTACACACTAGCATAGTATCGATGTGTCCAAATATGTTAGATGGAATGAATGGGTTTGAACTAGTACCAAAATAATTATAACCCAAACACTCAAATAATTTCAAGACGTTCTAATTGACTGCAAAACTTTATCAAACTAAGCTTTAGGCTCAAGTGACAAATAAATTAAACTTACTGAATAAAACAAATACAATGCACACAAGCCTAGAATATTAATGATTCTACAAATCAATAGCATCATGACGAAATAAGATTAACTAGGATACATTGTCATTGTGAAAATCCGGTTATATTTTCATCCAAACTCCCTCAAAATATAATGCTTTTCTTTTCTTTTGAATGAACATATCAAGCTAAACTAATTGTCCCCTTTTTGGCATATTACCCTTTTTATTGCTTTAATTTTTTTCTTGGGCTCTTTTAAATCAGTGGCTTTCACGACAAGTTCATTATACTCTCGTAGCCCTTTCCCGTACACACTTGTCATTTTTTCAATACTAAACAAAATTCTCACAGGCAACGGTTCTTACGTGCACAAATCCTCCGTAGTCAAATAAACATCTAGATGAAAAAATTAATAAGAGAACATATAACCAAGCTCAAATATACATGTGAAGTCAAAATCGAACAAGCGCATGCATGTCTGTGTATAGGCATATAAAAAGTAGAATCCATTAAGCCAATAAAGTTCAAAGAAACTCCATAAATATGGTTAAGAACAATCAAAGAATTTAAAGTCATAACAAAATGTCCTAGCCACATGGAAAGAATGGAATGAATTCGATTTAATCACACCAATATGCCACACCAAATGTGTAAAACTAAAATACACAAAATCGAAAATCATTTTGTATTTTTCAAAAAAATATTTTGTATATTTCAATTATGACTCGATAAAAGAAAAACATAATACAAAAGATGTACATGTCAATTAGAGTATGACAAACAAATCATGCAAGAAATAAACAATATGAAATAACATGTGAGAATCAAGTAGTCTACAATCTAGTGCCTCTAAAAGTGATTTCCTAACTGAAATCGATGTGTATATAACGTGATGGGGTTCAAAAATCGAAGGGAACACTAGAATTCAAATTTTTAAGACCTCTTCAGTGATCAAAATAAAAACGCCTAAGGTGACCTTTCCTACCACAAAGTGATCATGTGTAGACGCCGGGACCTTTTCTAACCTTCTTGGAATTGGTTGACCCCCTAAAACAGACAATGGTTTTGGCTTTAGAAACTCAAGCATTAGAAAGAGATATGGTAGAACTATCACTACTATTAGAGTCTTTTAAATCAACATTTAACTTCAAAATTTTAGACTCAAGCAAAGAATTAGACTCTTCCAATTTTAGGAACTCCTTCTTGAAATTTTCAATCTAACCTCGAAGGTTATCGTACTCCCCCTCAATTAAAACAAACATATCCCTAAAATTCTTCTCACGTGCCCAAAAATCATTAATTAAAATATTTTCCTAAACGGCAAAAACACAAACCCTAGAACTTTTTAAGTCCTCTAACTATTTTTCTAAAATAAGGGCTCTATCATCACTCTCCTTTTTGCCCCTTTTTAAAATACTAAAGTCATCAAGTAAGGCAACAAACTGCTCATGACATATATCTCTTTAAGTTTGAAAAATTTTCAAATATTCAATAACATTTTTAAAACGAGAATTTTCTACTTCCAAAATTTTAATTCTTTTTGCAAATTTCCAATTGAAAAGATTTAATTTTTCAACACGATCGTGAATCTTATAAAAAACGTCCCGATTAACAACATCAAAAGTATGAAAATCAATCGAGAAAGATACAATCAGGACAGGAACCCCAAACCACCCAAAAAGGTGGTAAACAAGATCAAACACAATAACATAGTTAACCCACTTGGATACCAATTTGATTAGTCAAAAGGTATCAAACGGAATTTTGTTTGTAAACTAAGATCACTCGATAACTTAGAGCAACAATCTCTGATACCAATTTGATAAGGAAAAATAATGCTAAAGGTGGTTTACTCAAAATAAAAAAAATCTCTTTTTACAAGTTTTAATCAATTTAATGTCCAAGCATACAAAACCCAATTTTAAATACGGAAGCAACTTTTAAACACATTTTATCTCTGTATCCTAAACATGCATTTATGTGATCAAACAGATAAATCATTCAAGCATTCAACAAAGGACAAGTTTAAGGAAAAATCCCCTGCAAGGGAAAAACCTATTATTTCACAAGTAAAATACAAATCCCAACTTAAAAACTTACAAGTGAAATACAATAATGAATTTCCGTAGAAACCCACAAAGATCGCAACCTTAAAATCAACAATGTTTCCCTCGAGAACCACAATGGACCACAGCCCTCCGTCAGCCTCGGTCTTTGTTTTCAGCAGTTAATCCCCGTAGTTATCAGAAGTCATATATGGCGTGCCTTTCCACAAGGTGTATGCAAAAGATACAAAACTTTCTAGGGTTCTAAACTAATTCATTAGAACAATGTTGCAGGATGGTTTGTTTTGAATTAAAACGGTGTTTTTCAACACAAAAAGTGAATAAATTCTGAAGCAGATATACAAAAACGTACTTGGAAACATTCTTCAAACATAATGAAACACGAAACAGGTATTTATAAAAACCTTAAGTCGGCAGATCGTTCGAACGAGATAAATAGGTCGTTTGAACGACATAGAGATATCATTTGAACGACTTCTCCATCTCGCTTGAACGATAACTAATGTCATTTGAACAACCCATCTAACGACCTATTTAAAATAAAACCAGTACGGGGTCGTTAGAAGAAAATAAAAAATGACCTATCTTGATACCTATGAAACGACATGTGATTTCGTTCGAAGGGTATTTTGAAAGACATGCCAATGTCGTTTGAATGACATTGCTTTACCGTTTTAACGACCTTAGCGAAAAAATATTATTTTATAAAGCTCGCCTATAGGTCTTCCAAAAAATAAATTTTCGAAAATTAAAAGCCCTGTTCGTCTTTTAATAAAAAATAAACATCCCAAATATGATTCTGTAAATTAATTCAAACTCTAAATCATTTTATACCTTTTTGGGATGTGGGGAAGTCTTGAAACTTGGAGATTCTTGAGTTCGATTCGTCTTGATAATTTTTAAAAAGATATGCCAAACTAGCCTAAAGCTATGCTATGAACAATCCTAGAAAAATTGTTCTAACATATTGTGTGAATTGTTTATATTATTTTTATTTCCGCATATTGTTGTGGGTTTTTAGTTTAATAAAAAGATAAAATTTCGCACTGGCATATTTAACTTAGGTGGTTAGTAATTTAAAATGTTATCGGCTCTGATGCTAAGAATGAACTAAATGAGATTCCTACTATATTTTAGTAGAGGAATGATCACCCTATATTTAAATAGGCGGGGTGCAACAAATGGTATCTGAGCATAAGGTTCTAGTGTACTATAGGATCTGTGCGGCTTACTACGATTTCAACATAGCGTCCTTTGATATAGAACTTTATTATTAGGGCTTTTGCATTCATGTTTATGTATTCAAGATTACGTTTTTCTCCTATTATTTTTGTATTGATTGTGAACTCATACAGTTCGATCTAGTTTCAGATGCCACCCAATAGAGGATGATCGACTTGGGTAGCGACAAGAGCTAATGAGAGAGAGGCTCAATAGGATCCGCAAACACCACAACCTCATCCATAATAGGGGACGGTAACGACCGCTGAGGTTGCCATTATTGTTACACAATAATTTAATGTTGCTATGACTCCCATGGAACTTTATTTTCCTCAGGCCCAGCCATAACATCTAATGATGCCGGTTGTCTAGGCCCATCTGGTACTGTCTGATTAGTAGAGTGTGAGGGAATCATTATAGAAGGGACACCCACAAGAGTTTTAGAGTAGTTTCAATGTGATAATTGCATGTTAGTGGAAGAAACACATTCAGCACCACCTTCTTATGGTTGAGTGCAGTGACACTCAAAAGAATATGTAGACCACATTCAACCTAATGGGAGTATCTTTATAGTGGTGCGATTTTATTACCACTTTTGAGGAGAGAGATACTATGCCTATTAATGAATTTTGGGTGCGGCTTGATCACAAATACTTCCCATCGGTTTTCAAGATGGAAATGCGGAGGAAGTTTAATGAGGTGGTTAAGGGTGACCATTCTATAGCAGAGTATTAGAAGGAGTTTACCCGCCTGGATACCTTTTGTGACAAATGAGGTGACCAATGAGGAGAACAAGAAGTTAATGTTCATGGATGAACTCGCCTGGAAAATTGGGCAAAACTTCATTGGTAACCCAACATTGAAGACTTATACTGAAGTCGTCAATGCCGCACTTATTCACTACCAGGATCATCGCTTCCATCTGAAGGGAAGCATGAGAGTGGGAAAGAGTAGACAGTTAGGAAATGTAGGGGGAATGGTGCCAGTGGGGCACCGAAATAGTAGTTGAGTAGGCATCAGGGACAAGATTCTCGACAAGGGGATTCAGTAAAGAGATTAAGAATAGGTCGTTACCGACTAAAGGGTAATGGTTTCAGATAGGGCCATCTGGGTCCTTAGTAGCCACAATAACATGTTCCTCAGTGCCTCCAGGGCCAAGGGAATAATGGGGGAGCCTAATAGGGTCGGGACCACTAAGGTCAGTGTCAGGGTTGGCTAGAGGCAGGGCGACTTTCTGAGTCATTGCTTTATTTTGGGATAGACGGGGCATAAGAGGAAAATTTGCCCTAAGCATGGTAGATTACCATAGCAAGGTGCCCAGTGGGGTTAGCAAGTGCAGTTACCTCCTGCATGGGGAGTTATAAAATAGATGCATTTATAACGTTCAGAATGCAGGCATGCCTTAGGCACGACCAATAGTTAAGGGTATATTTCCTATTCATGGGCATATGAGTAGGGTGTTGTTTGATATGGGAGATTCACATTCATTTATAGGCATCAGATATGCACGCATAGTCGCTCTATTAGCGACAACCTACAATGTTCTTATGCGTGTAGACTCACTGTTGCCAATTGGAGCCTTTATACACTTAATTTGTAGGGGTGCAAGTATTTATGTTGGGAGACTATATTTAGCCACCGACCTACTAGTGTTAGATATATAGGGGTAAGATGTCATTTTAGGCATGGATTGGTTGGTAGGATATAGGGCAATGGTACATTGCTATGGGAGGACTATTGTATTCTCCATTACGGGGGATGATATTTTTCTAGTGGTAATGCCTTTACCTGAGGGAGGATCGATAACTCACCTTTACTACATTGAGGAGGGGACCTCATAAGAGGTGGTTATCTCTTTGGAATCAATTATAGTTATTACGGAGTTCAAGGACGTATTCCAGGAGATACCCGAATTTCCATCAAACCGAAAGATCGAGGTTCTGATTGACCTAGCGCCTAGGATGAGGCCAATTGCATGTTCACCGTATCATATGGCCCCACTAGAAATGCAGGAGTTAAGGGATCAGATTTGGCAGCTCATGGGACATGGATTTATTCGGTGAAGTACATTTCCATGGGGTGCACCGATATTATTTGTGAACAAGATAGATGGATCACTTCTCCTGAGTTTAGACTACACGGATCTGAACAAGGTCACAATACGAAATAAGTACCCATTGCCTTGAGTAGATGACATGTTTGATCAATTGAGAGGAGCAACATTCTTCTCAAAGATAGATTTTTGGTCAAGGTGTCATAATTTCATATCAAGGGGGAGGATATTTATAAGACTGCATTCCTGAGAGGTACGGGTCGTATGAGTTCAGGGTGATGCCATTCGGACCGACGAATGCACCAGCGGTGTTCATGAACCTCGTGAACGAGGTATTTAGGGAGTTCCTTGACTAGTTTATGATTATATTCATAAATGACTTAATGTTCCATTCTCGTACTGAGGATGAGCATGAAGATCATTTGCATAATGTTATACACGGGACCATCAACTTTATGCTAAGCTCAAGAAGTGTAGATTCTGGCTTCATGAGGTGCAATTTTTGGGGCACATTGTATCGGGCAAGGGTATTTTCGTAGATCAGAGTAGAGTATCAATGATGAGGGATTGGGGGTAGCCCATGATAGCGATGGAGATTCAAAATTTTTTGGGGTTGGAAGGGTATTATCGCCACATTATAAAGGGATTTTCAAATTGTTGATGTAAAAAACTAGATTACTCTAATTATTCAATCACAGATAAATAAATGAGACAAAGAATTTTAAAATGGTTCAGCCTTATATGAATGGCCTACGTCCACTGTTATGTTATTGCTGAGTGTTTGGGAATTCTCGATTACAAATTCTATCAAGAAATTCCGGTCCCTTTGAATGAGGGTGATACAAGGTATTTATAGCCCTTAGGCTGTACATGAAAGGGTGTTACATTAAATGATACACATATGAAAAGGTAATTCATTTAATGCTCTTCAAACGTGTGCGTTAAGATGATAAGCATTCAATGAATAGTTGAACTGTTGATTATTTGGCAATCAATGCTGTGGTCGAGATGCAACTCGAACCGCCTTAATTGCTCGTCGTTCAATAGTTCCTCGGAGCGTTGGAGTTCCTTCGAGAGCTGGAGTTCCTCGGAGTATACTTGTTGCTCGGAGTGAGTCTGACTTGGTCGGGGGAATAGACTTCCTCATTGCTATTGTGCCTCGTAGATCGACACGTGTCTTCTTGTGATTCGTCTATATCGGCATACTAATTTTGGTATCAACAAAAGCCACCAAAGTTTCATATTTCGAACTTTGAGGAGTATGGAACATTCTTTCTCGGTATATGGCAATATTAAATGACCTTCCTGATTTTTAGGAGTATTTCCTTACAAATTCGCAGAATCCGCTTTTTTGCTTTTTTATAAGCGCTTCGATCTTCGTGCACTTTTTGTCCTTTTAGCCGCCGGTAGCGTAATAGTTTCCTTTTTGTAATCATTTCTTTCGTCGTTTCCCAAGGCAGAGTATTTAAGATTCAGAGGCAATCTCATCGTGTTCTACTTTTTTCAATTTCTGCTTTCGAGTTTTCTATAGCTTTTATCTCTCTTGTGCGTTCATCCATTTCTTCGTTTGTTTGTCAACAGATCTCCTTTTTCCTGTAAGATTTTCTTCCTTCTTCTTCATTTCTTTTTATTCACCATGGTTTATATTATCGAATCTCTTGATAAATTCCGTTCTGACTTTTCTATTCCTTCTTGGGTAACTTTGGAGAGTCTTTCTGAGCCTTCAAATTATTTTAATTTGGCTGAGGGACATTGGTTCCCTAGCCTCTTTATTGCTGAATGTGGATTTTCTTTTCCACCAAACCCTTTGTGTTTAGAGTTCTGTCAGTATTTCGATGTTGTCCTGGCAAAAATAGCCCCCAACACATGGAGAATAGTTAATGGGGTGTATAGGTTAAATCAAACTCATGGAACTCGTATAGGAATTCCTGAGATTATGTACTGTTATAGATGGGCTGTTTTAGACAATGTTTTTTATTTAAAAACTAGGTTTTTGAATAGGGCCTTAGTAGTCAACCTCCCTGATGCAAACAGGGATTATTTTGAACACGGGGTAGTTATCAAAAATTTGCAACATGCCCCTTTGGTTGGAGATGAAGTATATGAAGGTTCCAGATGCCCCCCATATGGCAATGGGATAGGTTATTTTCATCTTATTTTATTTTTTAAATTACGATTTCATTGTGTTTGACAAAATGTATGACTGATATTTCACTATGTATTTGTTTGCAGTTGATAGTAAGAGAAAAACTCCAAAAGAATCAGAAGTAAATATTAAACATTTGAAACATATCTGGAATTTGCATCAAAGAGTTGCAGACGAGCACATCAGGTCTGCTTCATATTTGTTACAGTACAGGAGCTACACATCATCCTTTACTGCTCGTCCTATGGTCAGCATTAGTGACCCATTGCCAGCTTCTGAGGAATCTTCACCCGAATCTCACATTCCTTTAAGTCAGAAGATGGGCCAAAGAAGAGTTCCTGCTATCTTCGAGGAGACTTCCTCTGCTGGAGATGGAAAAAGAAACAAGGCTGATGTTCCAAAGGGTACAAAGAAAGTAGATGGTGCCCCTTCTGTTGCTCCTCAGAAGGATGCCGAGAAGCCCCCAGTGGCTCCGAGCAAGAAAAATGCACATGTGGAAGTGGTCCCAACCAAAAGTTCTTTGGTTGAAACTGCTGAAGTGCCACTGAGGAGAGTGAAGAAATCCTCCTCGGTCACTTTAACTGAAACCATTCCCCAGCTCCAAGCTAGTGGAGCTGGTGTCCCAACCATTATTCCCCCGAGTTCTGCAATGAGCTCGGTAAAGACTTGGACTATTCCTGAAGTCCAAGGAATTGAAGAAAACATGTCTAGGGATATGCTGACATCCCTAGATACTCGTCACATTGCTTCAGTAAGTTTCTCTTATCCTAAATTTTTCTTTCTTTCAGTCAATATATGTATCTTGGCACTCACTTATCATTATTTTCTTCTTTTTACAGCTGGTGAGTTGCTTTAACACCATAGTGAAGAAAGATGAAGCACTTAAGGCTTCTAGCTCCTCGTCTGGAGTGGAGGATGCTTTTCTGGGTTTGGCCCAATCTTTGAAGGATTCTCGTCAAAAGTATGACGAGGATAGGGGTGAATGGGAGAAGAAGATGGCTGCATCTGAGGCAGAGAAGGTGAAGTTGGGAAACAAAATAAAAGATTTGGAGAGAGAGAATAAGAAATATGCCGAGAAGCTCACAAACTTTGGGGAGCTTGAAAACAAGTTGAAGTTGGCTGAGGAAGAGATAACCCTTCTGCGAGAAGTAAATCACCAGAAGGAGGAGGTGGAGGCCAAGTTTAAAGCCTCCGAGGATCTTCTATCCGAGAAGCTCTCCTCGGAGAAAATGAAAAGAAAGGTGGCTGTGAAAAAATCTTTCCGCACCAGTTGGGATAAAGGATGGGATAGGGGGGTAGCGGTAATGATGACCCAGGTCAAGTATGGGAGTTTGAAATACTTCTGAGATGGTTAGGTTGCTGCCCTGCAGGAACTGAAGGTTAGCGAGGACTTTGAACTATTCCAGCAACATCTTCCTGGCCCCCCTCCTGTGATTGAAGATGAGGAAGAAGATGAAGCTGATTCTGAGGAGTCTTCAATGATAGTAGGTGATCAAGTCCTTGCTCCATAACCCAATCAGACAGCCACCGAGGAGATCTCGTCTTTGCCTGCTCCTCCTGAACAAGTCTCAACTTCTGCCAATCAACTCATTGTTCTCACTGAGCAACCAAGCTCCTCGTCCCAGCCTCCCGAGAAAGTCTTGGGAGACAAGGAAAAGGGGTGAAGTTGTTCGGTATTCTCTTTCTGTTTTTCTTTTACTTGTACTCTATATTCTGAACGCTGTACTCCTTTTGATGATGTAATAAAATTACCTTTTTTTGTTCCTCTGCGTTGTTGATGTTCTGTCTTCTTCTTTTATTAACTCTTGCCTTCTCTTCTTTACTAGTTTGTGGCTAGAATGGAATTATTATCTGCCAATGATACAAAGTTGATGCAGGAATGCCATGAATATTATAAGGTTGGTCACACAAAATTGAGTGTATCAGAAGTTGCTGACATCCTCGGTCATGATGCTTAAGAGCATGCAGTAGAAGCTTATCAATACTTGAAGGACTTACTTGATCGAGCTGTGGCCAATAACGTGGCTTACTATGACATGATCGAGGAGCTTCAATATACTTTAGAATATCTTCAGACTCAATACAAAGAATCAACTGCCCTTTTGCACGAGGGGTATGAAAAGAGGTATCAACAGCTTTTTGCCGAGACAGGCCACAAAAAGATCCTTGTTGGGTACGATGTCAGCGAGAGAACCCTAAGGGGTGAAGTTGAAGCTTGTAGACAGATTGCCGAGCAGCTAGAGCAAGAAAATAACAATTTGCAGAAAGAGCTGGCACAGTATAAGTCTACAGCATCTTCTTCAACAGCTGTAATCCCAGTGACTGACGAGGGATTTTCCTTTCTAGAGGTTGAGAATGCCAAATTAAGGCAAGAGTTGGATACCTTGAGAAGATCTGGTACTTCTACTGCTACTCGGGGATGAGGAAGAGGTTCTCGTGGTCGAGGAAGAGCTGCTCAGAATGTTGTCGAGGAACCAAGTTCTCGACCTGCTCGGGGAGGATCAAGAGCTCTTAGTCATAATGTTGAAGAGGCTCGTACTCGATCAACGTTGGAAAACCAAGCATTCCAATTAATGGCTAAGAACCAAGCTTTGTCTGATCTGTCCAAGAAGGTTAGAGAACTGGAACAACAACTTTCTTCAAAGGACTCAGTATTGAAGACTAATGAACTTTTCATCCAAAGTCTTAACGAGAAGATTGCAAGGTTGACATTTCAATTTAATAAACAGCCCAGGGAGTTTTGGATGGCTGGATACAACGAAGCTTTATTCCATTTAGATGATTTTATCCAGAATGCCAATAATGAGGGCTACAAGCAAGGTTGGCTAAATGACTTGGGCGTGTTGAAGCTCGAACAAGGGCACTACCTGTGGGACTATCATGATCCTCGGGTACTAGACTTGCCCGTGCCACCTTATAAATTGGACATGGAATGGATCCCAGCTCGTGCCATTCCTCGGAACTTAATTGCAAAATACCTCGGTGACTACAAACTTCATTCTCAGATCGAGGTATCTCGTCCCGAGCATCTACTGGACACTCCTTCAATAATGAACGTTAGAATGCTCCGAGATATTAATTTCATTAATTCTCCCCTTTGCCTGGAAGATCCTCCTGGTGGCGAGGAGCCTATTTAAAAAGCAAAAGGGAAAAGATCAGTAGAATAGGAAATTCTGATGTAATAATTAGTACACAATTTAATATCAATGTAATAAACTTGTGTAATTCATTTTGAATTTAATGAAAGATTTTCATTTTTGTTTGCAAATTTGCATTGCTCTTGTATTTGTCAAACACTTTATATTTGTGCTTGCATAACAATATTTTGTGGTTCATCGAACAACTTAGTAAAAAATTATAAGTATTAGTAATGTTGCTCGATCACTTAATAATAAAGTAATGAGTATAAAAATGTTTAAAATTTTTCCAACCAACCAAGGTTGTTAAATTGTGCTCGTCGACCAATTATAGTTAGTGAGAGTTTTTATCCCCGACCAGCTAGACTTGGTAAATTTTTGTCTTTTTCATAAAATGTGCCCGACCAACCAAGGTCGATGATTTTTCCTCATCGACCAACTACAGTTAGTGGATTTTTATCCCCGACCAACTATACTTGGTTCAGTTTGGAATATTTGTTCTTCGAGGAACTTTTATGTAATAAACTTACTTCCCGACCAACATAAGTTGGCATTTGAGATAATATCTTACTTCTCGACCAACATAAGTTGGCATTTGAGAGAATATTTAGTTTCCTAACCAACCGAGATTGGCCTTTCATCGATCATCTTGTGTTCTCGCTCTTTTACCAACCGGAGTTGGTCTGAGTTCGAACTATCATGTCCACTAGCTCTTTTACCAACCTGAGTTGGTCACGCTAGTGTACGCCTCCTAACCAAAGGAGTATAGTTTGTTCTCGCCCTTTTACCAACCGGAGTTGGTCGTGGGTTTGAACTATCGTGTCCACTAGCTCTTTTACCAACCTGAGTTGGTCACGCTAGTGTACGCCTCCTAACCAAAGGAGTATAGTTTGTTCTCTCCCTTTTACCAACCGGAGTTGGTCGTGGGTTTGAACTATCATGTCCAATAGTTCTTTTACCAACCTGCATTACTCACGCTAGTGTACGCCTCCTAACCAAAGGAGTATAATTTGTTCTCGCCCTTTTACCAACCAGAGTTGGTCGTGGGTTTGAACTATCATGTCCACTAGTTCTTTTACCAACCTGAGTTAGTCACGCTAGTGTACGCCTCCTAACCAAAGGAGTATAATTTGTTCTCTCCCTTTTACCAACCGGAGTTGGTCGTGGGTTTGAACTATCATGTCCACTAGTTCTTTTACCAACCTGAGTTAGTCACGCTAGTGTACGCCTCCTAACCAAAGGAGTATAATTTGTTCTCGCCCTTTTACCAATCGGAGTTGGTCGTGGGTTAGAACTATCATGTCCACTAGTTCTTTTACCAACCTGAGTTAATCACGCTAGTGTACGCCTCCTAACCAAAGGAGTATAATTTGTACTCGCCCTTTTACCAACCAGAGTTGGTCATGGGTTTGAACTATCGTCTTCTTTTTACTGCCAAGCAGCGTTGCATACCGAGCAGCGTAGTGTTAAACACACTAGTATTCCCCGAAAAACTTTCAATAAAAGGAGAGAAGATTGTGAAATATCATCGTTTTATTCATATTGATGGAACTGCTTTACATTTTACATCACTGATAATACTTGCGTAGGTGTTCAGCATTCCATGCATTCTTAAATTCCTCTCCTTCTAGAGTTGTTATTCGGTAAGTTCCTGGTCGGACAACTGCAGTAACTCGGTAAGGTCCATGCCAGTTTGCTTCCAACTTATTGTGCTTCTGAATGACCTTCTTTAGCACGTAATCTCCTTCTTTTAAGTCGCATTTTTTCACCCTGTTGTTGTAGAACAGGGTTGTTCGCTGTTGATAAGCAGCATTCCTAATGGCTGCCTCTTCTCTAACTTCCTCGAGCATGTCCAAATCTAATCTCCTCATCAAGTCGCTGACTGGGGAATTGAAATTCATCACTCTGTGTGTTGGAAGACCCAACTCGGCAGGTATTACAGCCTCACTTCCAAATGCCAGCATATATGGTGATTCTCCAGTTGCTACTCGGGGAGTTGTTCGGTAAGCCCACAATACTGACTGTAGCTCATTAATCCAATTAGCTTTAGCCTCACTTAGCCTCTTCTTCAAACCATTTAGTATTGTTCTGTTCGTCACTTCAGTCTGCCCATTACTTTGAGGATGGCCTGGTGCTGAATGAACCTTCAAAATGTTTTAGTGATGATAATAGGCGGCAAACTCCTCGTTATCAAATTGTGTTCCATGGTCTGTGATGAAGGCATGAGGGAGACCATATCGACAGATGATGGTCTTCCAAACGAATTGGTACACCTTCTCATATGTCATATCAATCAGAGGATCAGCTTCTACCCACTTAGTAAAATAATCCACTGCGATGATGAGGTACCTGAATCTTCCTCGGGTCGTTGGCAATGGTCCAACCAAATCCATTCCCCACATGGCGAAAGGCCAAGGGGAAGTTATGGGTGTCAACAATGCTTGTGGAGTTCGTCGGATGGAGGAAAAACGTTGGCATTTATCACATCTCTTAGCATAGGCTATACAATCAGCCCTCATCGTTGGCCAGTAGTATCCTTGTGTCATCACCCTTTGCAAAAGTGTCCGACCTGCTACATGGGCTCCACAGGACCCTTCATGGATCTCTTCAATCAATTCCTTCACCTCGAAGGGATGCACACATCTTTGCAAACCTGCCATAATTCCTCATCTATACAAAACACCATTAGTTAGTACATACCGAGCAGCTTTAAACTTCAATTTCTTAGAAGCGATCTTATCCTCCGACAATTCTCCCTCCTCAATATATGCCCTGATGGTATCCATCCAAGATGGTTCTAAATCAAGGGTAATAACATTTATCGTCAGGTCTTCATCTATGCTCTGAGCTTCTAATACTTCAATTGGTATCGTTCTTCGCAGCTCGGTACGAGTAGCTGATGCTAGTCGGGCCAATGCGTTTGCTTGTACATTCTCCATTCTTGGTATTCTGATCAACTGAATGGCATCAAATTCTGCTAACAACTCCATTGCCTTTGCATGATACTTGACCATTAATTCTCCTTTAAATGCATATGTTCCCATCATCTGATTCACAATTAATTGAGAATCACTGAATACCATCACTTGTTGCGCTTCCATAATCTTTTCTAAATTAAGACCTGTTATCAAGGCTTCATACTCAGTCTCATTATTGGAGGCTTTGAATTGGAATCACAAGGCATATTCCACGACAATCTCGTCTGGGGTGTTCAAAACAATCCCTGCTCCACAACCCGTTGTGCAAGATGATCCATCTACATATAATCTCCATGTAGGTAACTCGTCTTCAAATTTCTTATCTGACAGAGTTCCTCGGTGAAATATCTGTTGTTTCCTTTCATCCTCCCCTGGTATATTTCGCTCCTCGTCGACCATCTCTTCTCGCCCTTTTACCAACCGGAGTTGGTCTGGGTTTGAGTTTGATGATCTTTCTACATCCACAAGCCCTTTTACCAACCGGAGTTGATCTGGACTTATGTCTGTTGATCCTGTAACATCCACAGGTTGTTCAGCGAGTAACTTTTGTTCCTCGGGGGTATCAGGATATGTAAATTCTGCTATAAAATCTGCTACAGCCTGCCCTTTTAATGATGATATGGGTTCATACACAATATCATATTCACCGAGCTCTATTTCCCAATACATCAGTCTCCCTGATTTTTCTGGCTTATGAAGGGCTTGTCTCAATGGCATGTCGGTATACACGACGATGGTATGGGCCTGGAAATAAGGCCTCATTCTTCTACTTGCTTCAATTAATGCCAATGCCAATTTTTCCAGCTTTGGGTACCTGATCTCTGCACCTCGGAAAGCCTTACTTGTGTAATAAATTGGCTTCTGGACTCCCTTCTCTAATCTGATCAATGCCGAGCTGACTGCATTCTCTAAGACTGCCAGGTACAAGTATAACTTTTCTCCCATTACTGGTCTGGACAACAGTGGAGATGCTCCCAAATATTTCGTCAAGTCTTGAAAGGCTTTTTCACATTCATCATTCCACTCAAAAGTTTTTCGAAGTGTTTTGAAGAATGGGAGGCATCTATCAGTTGCTCGGGATACAAATCTGTTGAGCGTTGTAACTCATCCTGTAAGACTCTGCACCTCTTTCTTCGTCGTTGGAGATCGCAACCCTAAAAGAGCTTTGATCTTTGCCGGATTTGCCTCAATGCCTCGCTGGTTGACAATGTACCCGAGGAACATTCCTTCTCGTACTCCAAAGGTGCACTTCATCGGGTTGAGCTTCATTTGGTATTTATCCAGTTGATCGAAGGTCTGACCTAAGTCAACTAGATGATCAGTAGCTTTCTTGCTCTTTGTCCGCATATCGTCGACATAGACCTCCATATTGCAACTGATTTGTTCGGTAAAAACCTTGTTCATCAGCCGGTGGTATGTCGCTCCTGCTTTTTTCAAACCAAAAGGCATAACATTATAACAGTAAGTTCCCCTAAGGGTAATAAAAGAAGTGCTTTCCCTGTCTTCAGGTTTCATTTTGATCTGGTTGTAACCAGAGTAAGCATCCATGAATCTGAGAAGCTCGTGTCCCGAGGTAGCATCCACTAGTTGGTCAATTATGGGCAATGGGAAGTGATCCTTTGGGTAGGCTTTGTTGAGATCAGTGAAATCAACACACATTCTCAATTTATTATTTTTCTTCTTTACCATCACCACATTTGCTAACCAGTCTGAATATTTCACATCTTCAATGAATTGGGCTTTCTGGAGCTTCTCGACCTCCTCTTGTATGGCTTGATTCTTCTCGGGACTAAACACTCTTCTTCTCTACTTTACAGGCTTGATCTCCTTATTCGCATTGAGTTCATGGCATAATAAGTTTGGATCTATTCCTGGCATGTCTTCATGACTCCACGCAAAAGTTTTCTTTCTATTTCTCAAAAAAGTTATCAACTCCTGTTTTATTGAAACATCCAACGATGAACCTATCTGGGTTACTCGTTCAGGGTGCTCATCATCCAGAATAACATTTTCTGTAGATTCCACCACCTGTCCTTTTACAAGTTGGGATTCATCTCGGGGATCAAGTGTTTCAATTTCTGTACCTTCCTCCACCTGGTAGGTAGTAGTCTTTTTCCTTGACTCTTCAAGCTCCTCTTGCTCGGCAGACGAATAATAGCATTCCCGAGCTACTTTCAGATCACCTTTCACAACACCTACTCCAAAATTTATAGGGAATTTTAAACATCGATGTACTGTAGATGGAACTGCTTCGAACTTCTTCAAACCAACTCTTCCCATGATGATGTTGTAAGCTGATTGCACATTCTTATCCATCACAAAGAAGAGTATTTTTTCTGTTCGACAAGCAGACCAAGTTCCAATGAATATATCCAACTTGATCGTCCCAAGTGGAAAGACTTTCTCGCCAGCAAAACCCAATAGAGGTCTGTGATAAGGTTCCAATTGAGATAATTTCAAATTTAAACTGTCAAAGCATGAATAGTACATGATGTCTGCCGAACTGCCATTATCTACCAGCACCCTTGAAATCACTACTTCTTTCATCCTCATTTTGATCACCAAAGGGTCGTCATGAGGGTAAAGAACACCTGCCAGGTCATTTTTTGAAAAGCCAATGACCAGCTTCTCTTTGTTTATCTTCCTCGGGCGATCCTCCTCAGCCAAATTTATTCGCTGAATATATGAGCAAGCTTGAGCCTCTCTAAGGTAAGCCTTTCTTTATGCAGTAAGGTCTCCTCCTCCTGCATCTCCTCCTGTAATGACATTACAATCAAATGACCCAAAGCATATTGAAAATACCTCTCGTTCTGGCTGCCTTGGTGTCTTGGGAAGATCGGGGTCATCCTCTGTATCATCTTCATGATCCCTTTTCTTTTTCTCCTCTGCTCGACGAGGAGATCTAGACCTTTCTCTAGTTCGGTCATTATTTCTTCTTTCGCCTCCCCGGTCAACATACTTTGCTAGTTTCCCTCTTCGAATGAGTGTTTCAATCTCGTTCTGAAGAGCTATGTAATTTTTGGTCATATGGCCGTAATCCTTATGGAACTCGCAATATTTATCCCTGTTCCTCAGGTCAGGGTCTAACCTCAGTTTCTTTGGCCACTTTACTTCCTCGTTATTTTTTATTTCTTCCAAGACATGATTAATACCCATTTTCAAAGGACTATAATTATCGAATTTCTTCAGGACTTCCCATGACGATTTATTATTCTTGGAATGCTTGTCACCGCCATTGCCCTTATGCTCTTTCTTCTTGGATTTGTCGTCTTCCACCTTGGTTTCTTTATCCATATTCTTCTTCGCGGCCATAGCCTCCTTGGCATTCATGATTTTGGCCTCTTTTGCCATCAACTCTGACATAGTTGTAGGTGGATCTTTGGCCAAAGTGTAATACAACTTGTTAGGCAACAACCCACTCATCAAGGTGGTGATTGCTATCTTTTCTTCATAATCTATAACTTCTAGTTTCTCATTATTGAAACGAGTTATGTAATCTCTAGTACTCTCACCAGATTTTTGTCTAACACTTAACAAGTGTGCTACTCTTTTTACTGGTTTTGCCCCAAAACCGAAATTGCCAATGAACAACTCGGCCAACTGAAAGAAAGTTGAAATCTTACCCCGAGGAAGATTGTTTTACCATATCTGGGCAGATCCAGTAAGAGTTCCTGAGAATGCTCTGCATCTCATCTCGTCGGGGATGGCATAGATGTCGGCAGCAGCTTGATATTGCTCTATGTGTAGAACAGGATCTGTCTTTCCATCATATTTGGGGGTCACTACTGGTGCTTTAAACTTTGACGGGGTAGTAAAACCCACAATGGCCTGGACAAAAGGTGTCCCTTGAACAAAAGTTCATTGTAAGGGATTCTTCGCCTTAGCCATTTCTCCCAATCTATCCTCCAAGCGCTGAATGGAACCCTTCCACGCATCGTTTCCTTCCTCGGGATTATTAGTTCGAGCAATTGATTGTTCTGATGTGGCCTCTTGAGATCTATCTTGACGAGCAACTGGTTGTGATTGTGATGATCCTTCTCTTAGATCTGATGGTCGTCGAAAACTCCTCGACATGGTCTTAGGTGGACTCTTATTCCTCCTAGGGCCTAATCGACTGAAAGGAGACACCCTACTCAGTCTTTCCAAGGCACTGGGTCTTTCTGGAGAGAGAGTGATATGTTGATCAGTATCTGTAGCCCTTATTGACGAAGTTCGCCCAGGTTGATAAGAGAAATCATCAGATTCCTCATTACGATATGACTCAGTACGCCTGGATCGTGAAGAAAGTAAATAGGTTTGCCTCTGACCACTTCGTTGTCCCGAACGTGTAGGTGCACCGCCATGAAGGGTCTGTATGAGTTGCCGCATTGTTTCTTGCATGGCGGTTTGTCCTTGAGCCAGATTCGTCATAATCCCAGCCAGATCTGGAGGTGCAGAGGGATTTGGGGGATTTCCAGCATTTCCAGCGTTTCGATTGCTGGATTCCGGGTTATCTGCCATTGATGATGAGTGATTTTTGGTGAAAAATGATAATAACAATCGTTCCCACAAGCGGCGCCAATCTGTTGATGTAAAAAACTAGATTACTCTAATTATTCAATCACTAGATAAATAAATCAGACAAAGAATTTTAAAGTGGTTCAGCCTTATACTTCCACTGTTATGTTATTGCTGAGTGTTTGGGAATTCTCGATTACAAATTCTATCAAGAAATTTCGGTCCCTTTGAATGAGGGTGATACAAGGTATTTATAGCCCTTAGGCTGTACATGAAAAGGTGTTACATTAAATGATACACATATGAAAGGGTAATTCATTTAATGCTCTTCAAACATGTGCGTCAAGATGATAAGCATTTAATGAATAGTTAAACTGTTGATTATCTGGCAATCAATGCTGTGGTCGAGATGCAGCTCGAACCACCTTAGTTGCTCGTTGTTCAATAGTTCCTCGGAGCGTTGGAGTTCCTCGGAGAGCTGGAGTTCCTCGGAGTATACTTGTTGCTCGGAGTGAGTCTGACTTGGTCGGGGGAATAGACTTCCTCGTTGCTATTGTGCCTCGTAGATCGACACGTGTCTTCTTGTGATTCGTCTATATCGGCATACTAATTTTGGTATCAACACAAATATTATGGGTCCGTTGACTAATCTGACTCGCAAGGGGGTGCCGTTCATTTGGGATGACTATTTTCAGTTAGCTTTCGATGAACTAAAGGATAAATTGACTGCAGTACCCATACTAGCACTATCGAGGGGACTCGTGGAGTATCATTTTTTCATGGATGTGTCCCTACAAGTACTTGGGGGTGTATTGCGATAGGAAGATATGACTATAGCATATACATCTCGCAGGCTTAAGCCCCACGAGAATAATTAAACCATTCACGACTTGGAGTTAACAGCAATTGTGTTTGCCTTGGCGATTTGGACGCATTACCTTTGGGGGGAGCAGTTGTGACACCCCACCTAATTTAATCACGGGGATCAATCCTTTACTAAAAAAAGAAGGAATCTCATTTCGTTCATTCTTAGCATCACTGTCAAAAACTTTTTTTAATTACTAACCACCTATGTTAAATAAAACTGATGCCAAATTTTAACTTTCATTAACATAAATTAACACGCGGAAGTAAAATAATTTAAACCATTCACATAATAGATAAGATCTAGAACATCACAAGATAATATAAATAAATGTCGAATAAACCATCGGCTCCAAGTCGAAAATCCAAACCGTAATTTTGCTAAAATAAATCTGAACCCAAATACATAATCTAGTAAAATGAAACTGAATAAAGGTAATGTCTGAAGGGGCAACATGCCAAATGAAATACTGAAAGAATTATATCTAGGAATGAATAAGTACAACGTCTTCACAATGTCCTTCATGCATCCACAAGTGCTGCAACTACGTAACCCTGGAATGAATCATCAAGCTGGGCGTCCCTGTGGCTGGACAACAAAAATATTTAAAAAATATATTTGACACGGGTTAGAGACAAAAACCTTTGAAAACATTTATCAAGCATTTAAATCACAATTTAAAACAATTATTAGATACACAGTGAGTTTAGCTTACACTCCCTTGAGTTCATCACCTCTCCACTAAAGTGCACATCTAACATTTCCAACTTATCTAACCTAGTTATGCCACCCAACTTAAATGTATAAAAGTATCTAACTCACAATTGGTTTAGCTCCCCCGTATTGCCCATATAATACGTTACCGTTTTATCAATAATTAAAATTTCTTGTATTTTTTATTAAGCCATCAGTTCTCCACTTAATTTACTTTCCAGATGTACAGTATGTATCTTTCTACAATCACTCATAAGTAGATTTGCCACACAAGCATATATATATATATATATATATATATATATATATATATATATATATATATATATATATATATGTGTGTGTGTGTGCGTGTGTGTGTATATTACACTATCTATACATATACTACTACAACATCTCCCGGACTGGCTACCACGATGCCTCTCATACACTGCTATATGTCCATATACCTCTCGTACTATATCAAAGACTATTGGTTCAGAATGTCTCCTCGAACCATGAATTAAAGAAACACATATTGGAGGCAAAAATAATCCTAAGTCTTTGGGCTACGCACATACCTAACGCACCCAAATGACTTTCTGATATCATTACTACACTCACATAATGACCCACTATAAGTTCTATGTTCTAGGGCACACATCTAAACCTCGCTGGAATCGCCAAGGTGAGATAGCACACTGCGCGGGACCTCTGTGATAACAGGCAATGTAGGTATGCTAACATATAATACAAATCATATAATAGGCATTCACACTACCTATATATATATATATATATATATATATATATATATATATATATATATATATATATATATATATATATATATATGCATGTTCAGTATAGGTATACATGCAATCCATAATTAAAATTCGTACATGGTATAAGTCTCTCGAATACTAACCTTACTATCAATTTACAATTATAACTTCTTATCGTATTTTCCCGAGTATTATTCTTTACCCGAAGGGTCCTAGCTATCCCTTAAGTTCTTTCAGTTGTTAACTCATTCATACATTACTGGTCTAAATCATAGGTTTATTCACACTCAACGTACACCGTTCTAAGTCTCATGAATTCATTTAATATTAAATTATGCCCAATTAATTCTAGATTTAATTCCCTCATTTTGGAAAAGTCTCAATCCTATAATAGGTCTACTGGAAATCACTATATCCCTCACTATAGTTAAGAATTACCCAAAACTCCCTCAAATAATTATTCGCAAATTAGGGACATAAACAAAAGAAACTTGGCAATTCTGGGTAAACGAGTCGATTTAATGAAGAGACCGAATTGATTCTCTTTTCAAATCGATCCCCTCTTTGAGCCGAATCGATTCAAAATTCCATAAGCTCGTCTTTTTCCTTTAACTGTTCGAGTTTTATTAAGTTTTAATTCTCTAAATAATCATGTAATAATCCCAAACTCCAAACCAACATACTTAATCATCAAATAAGAGTATATATTGATTTTGTAATGCAAATAACACATTAAATCCATACAAACTTGCTAAAGAATGCATTAAACCCAGATTTCTATCGAAAGCCTAGTTCGTGTATTCTTCATTCATATTCAATTATATTTCTAGATTTCTATCATGTTCATCATCATAAGTATTCTCGTTTCTCACTACTTGTCTTTATGGATTCATTATACTTTCAATCTTATCCCAAATCATGAGTTCTATTCATTAAATCCCAAGAACATCATCAATAATCATAAAATTGAAAGACTTTATATGGGTATTATAAATAAATAAAAAACATGCAAGATAAATACTTGCCTCTTATAAAGATGGTTTGATTTCATTTTCAAATGTCAAGATTATTTTCCTCCCCTTTCGATCTACAGTCCAATGGTAATTGTGGTGTAAGAATGATGTTGAAAGCTTGAAGAATCATCTCTTATGATCCCATAATATTCTCTCCTACCTCTCTTATGGGTCTTTTAGCTTTCTTAGGTTCTAACCCTATCCTCTTCAATCTATTTACTGATATAACATTTAGAAATTTGTTGCTCCCTCAACCCTAGGCTACCAACTGATCGAAACGCCCTCACATGGTGTCAGGTTGGTCTAAAATTGTCCCGGGACCCAAACCATACACCTGGTATACTATTTCGACCCTTTCGGAATCAATCGTGACCTCAAAATCTCTACCCGAGTCACTCTACTCAATTTCTCTATCTCGACCTCAATTTAGTCTACACGTGATTGCCGATTGAGATATAATGTAGTCACGTCAATATCAGTCACTGCGACGTACAATAGTTACTTACTATTCACTTAATAATTTTATTCCGTCAATATTAATTATTAATGTGCCCGATTAATATTTTAATAAACATATAATAATTAATTAAATTAAATTGTGGCATACGTGAAATTAAAAAAATACATGAATTCATTAAATTCTATACAATTAGTAATATGGGGTATTACAGCAGTTCAGTTTGTTCAAAGACCTTAAGTCGCTACAATATATGTTCACGTAGAAGGATCTGAATATGCGGCGCGGGAGATGGTTGGAGTTTATGAAGGATTACTAGATTGATATTCAGTATCATCCTGGGAAGGCTAACGTATTGGTGAACGCATTGAGCAGACGACCTACTTGAATGATAGCAACTGTTTGGAAAGTGAAGTGGGGTGATCTTCGACATGATGACGAGGTTTCCAGAGCTTGTATGTTAGTTTGGATATCATAGGAGTGAGAGGGACTATTGACACATTCCATTAGAGGATATAGACTTGCATTCGGACATCTCATATTAGGAGAGACCGGTTATTATTTTGGATCGTAGTGAGCGAAAGTTACGATCAAAGGGGGGGCCCCAGGTTCGGGTTCAGTGGGGTCACCATAATATAGATGAGTCGACATGGGAACAAGAAGATGATATGCGAAAGTTATATCCAGAGTTATTTACCGCAGGTATGTCTGAATTTTGAGGATAAAATTCTTTTGTAATGGGGGAAGCATGTAACACCTCGTATTTTTTAACATTTAGAATTTAATTAATTCGTGCATTTTTAAATTACACGTGTGAAGTAATTTAATTAAAATACAATATTATGAGTTTATTAAATATTGATAGATAGAGATTATGATTAATATTTATAATATAAATTTACTAAGTGTGTAGCAAATAACATGTGATAATTATTATACGTTGTATTGAGTAATGTCGGGATTAAAGAGTTTATAACCTAAGATTAGAGTTGTTTGAAACCATTATCATTTGAGGAAAATCATAAGAGATAAGAGAAGAGAGACCATAACAGAGGGTAGGAGAAGGGTTATTAAGCCAAACTACACCATTTTCCACCACCGTCGTCGCTAGAATCAAGAAAGGAGAAGATGCCCCCATCATCTAGCAATGAAAATCAGACCACTCAACCCTAACGCAAGTTTTTAAACTTGCAATTTTTTTGAGCACTTTTAATAGCCATAATGGTGTAGGGTTAACATTTCATGAAAATTATTTTTTGGAATGTATATTGGGGTTTGATTCGTTCTTTGTTGGAAAATCATCTTAGAAATCAACCTCCTGTTAATGTAACATGAAATTTGAGATTTGGGTTTAAAAGAATAATATAAATCTGAGTTCTTGAAGATGAACATGAAAAAAAAGTCAACCTAGGGTATATATGAATAAAGTGGGAATTTAATCGTGTTTAACGTTGATTTCATGATCATTTGAGAATATGCCTACTTTAGAAACTATTTAAACATTGTTATATGAAGTCTAGTTAATTTTCTTGGGCATTTGGATGAGTTCCACGGAGGTTTAGTTATGTAAAAAAATAAGAAACACGAGCTTGAAGAAGACGATCCAAGCACGTATCGATCGATCGATCGAGGGATGCCGATCGATCAATCAATTTTGTCGATCGGTCGACGATTTATAGAAATGGGATTTTTGTTTATTTGTTTAGTTTTATTCACCAATAATTAATGGGGGACTTTGGTAATGGTTTATGAACTATATGAGGACTTGGAGAATTTCAGTAGACCTACGGTTAAAGCTTCATCTTAGTCATAATACGGGTAAAATGAGTCTAGGGCCGAAGAGATTAAACAATTATGTTGAGTATTAGGAATTTAAAAATGGGTTACGGGAAGAGTAGATGATTACCCAAAATTGATACCAGAAGGGTAGTTATGTATTAACTATTGAAATTACTTAAGAATACATAGGATTCTTTCGAAAGTGAGTGATACTCAGGAAAACAAGAAAATAATGCTAAGTGTGAATCATCCGTACGCTGGGTATTCGGGCCACACATAAAACATACTTGATATATTTATTAGTCTTGCGTATACCTATTACATGAATTCTTATGTGTATAAGCATACTTACACTGCCTGCACGCGCAGTGGCAATCCCACCACGACGATGCCAGTAAGGTGTGGATGTGTGCACTAGAACATAAAACATAGGGCTTCACCACTATTTTAGTGTACGATTGTGTGATCGGTCATTTAAGTACGTTAGGTATGTGCGTAGACCAAAGGCGTAGTACCATGTTCGCCTCCACTATGTGTTTATTTGATTTATGGTTCGCGGGTGATTCAGAACCGATAGTGTTTAATTTGGTACATGAGGTACATGTACTCGATAGCAGAGTATGCATGCATCGCGGCTCTCATTCCAGGGATGTTGTAGTAGTATATATATATAACGTGATATATATATATATATATATATATATATATATATATATATATATATATACACGTTTGATTTTTTCTACTCTTGTGTGGTAGTAGAAGATATAGATAGTGTATATCTAAAGCAAATTAAGTAAGAGAAACTTAATTAATAGTTCAACAATAATATTCGGCTAATATGAGCTAAGCGTATTAGTGGTTCAGTAGATTCTTACCGTAACTGTTTAGGCTCGGTAGCATAACTAGGTGGGTTTAGTACAAGATGTTAGGTGTGAGATATAATTGAAAGGTTAGTAACTTAAGGAAGTGCGCGTGAAGCTAAAGTATGTTTAATAACTTCTCATACTACATTTTAAATACATGAATTTTTTTTCAAAGGTTTTGGGCTATGACCCGTATCAAATCTATTTTTAAAAATTTTCGGTCCCCAACTACAGCGATGCCAGGCATGATGGTTCATTCCAGGGATGCGTATCTGCAACTATTATGGAGGCATGCAGGACTTGAGTAGATGCTTCAGTCATCTCATTTCTCGTCTATGATTCATATTTAGTTATTTCAGTTGGGCATGTTGCTTGATCAGTTCAGACTTTTTATTACATTTATTCCTTTCAATTTCAGACTTTATATATAAATTTACTTCATTTCAGTTAGATTTGTGACGTGGAGTTTGAATTTGGAGCCAATGTTTTGTTCGAAAGTTATTTATTTATTTATTTAGTTATTTAATCATGCGATGTTCTAGACATTAGTTATTATGTGAATGGTTTATATTATTTTTATTTTCTCATATTGTGGTGGGTATGTTGTTTAATAAAAAGATAAAATTTGGCACTCTCTTATTTAACTGAGGTGGTTAATAATTTAAAACGTTGTTAGCAGTGATGCTATGAATGAACCAAATGAGATTCAAGTTTTATTTTATTAGAGGATTGATCACCCGATATGTAAATAGGTGGGGTGTCACACTCTTCTAGAGAGGCACGTTTCGAATTCTAAGGATCGAATTCCATTACTAGGGGAGAAGAATGTAACACCCTGCATTTGTAGAATAATTTTTTTTTAGGAATTAAATATAATCCATGAATTTAAATAAATTGAGTCATAAATAAAGAAACTAAACGTTATTTCCTGTCATATGAATTTAACTCTGCATGATTGAATAATCTCATTTAGAAATATTGTATGTGCATTAAATAATTGGTATATGTGATGTGACATAATTATAAAAAGTACTTCTTAAATAAAAATAATTGGGACACATTTCGGGAGGCTTTATTAGCTCGTTTTGGTGTTTTAGACCTTTAGAAAATGTCCCGGGGTATTTATATATGAGTTAGGAGGTTATTGGTCTAGTTGAGTTATGCATTCAGGCCCATTTAGGGGTCCAATGTTTAGGCCTATGGCCCAACTATGGATTAATGTATAAGTTATCTTAATAAGGAGGTTAAACATCTCCTATCACTATATCCATGAACCCTAATTACAACCTTAGGAAGAGAGAGGCAAGAACCTTAGATGTGGAATTGTGAGAGGAAAGATTCAAGAAAAAATTCGAGGAAACCGTCAAGAAATCATCCAAGAACTCTAGCAATAATTCTCCTGGTAACTTTATTTAGTCAAAAATACTTTCTTGATTCATCGTGTCTTGTATCCCATGTAGAAATTCTAGAAATTTATGAATTTGTAATGATTTGATGATGAAATTAAAGTATATTCATAAAAGGGTTAGAATATGATAATAAAATAGAAATCCAGAATTTTGGATCGTAGATTTTAAGGGTTTAAAGTGATAGAAAATCATATTCTAGGACCCTTCTAATGATTATTATCATGATTCACATCTAGAGATTTTATTGATGATTAAAGTTTTGAAATTCCTATAAATTATAACGTGTTAATGTGATAGAAGCTAGAGGACTTATGGGCACAAATTTGAAATTGCATGAACACACATTTCGCTATAATATCTATGATTTTGGACTTGAACCAGATTTTAAAATGCGTAATAAATGATCCTAAGAGGGTAAACAAAGTCATGGGGACTAGTATTGATATTTATATTAATGTTTAATCCATTGGAGTAATGTTTAGTTAGAAGATTTAGATTCCCGTTCTTGAGAAAAATTCTGGGAAAAGGGGGCTACCGAGAAGGGACAAACCGGTTTGCTCCCTGGGATGAATTGGTTCGATTAGTGGTGAGACTTGCCGTGAGGACCACGATTGTATCCGGGGAAATTTCAGGTGTCCATATGTGTTGGTGGGACCGTGTGCGGATAACCATGGAATTTATTAAAAATGGAATTGTGATATTACTAATAAAGGTGGAAATTAAATTTACTTGATGGTTACTTGTATTTCATAAGATAAGAAATTTAGTAGTTTACGTGACCGTTAATTATTAACTAAGGATGATTACGGGAAATCCTTATGTGGAAGCTAGGGGGAACTATTAGAATAATTACCAATGTAATATGTAACTATATTTTTGTGTTGACATACCTATGTTGGCGAACTATCCTATCGACTAGGGTACATGCTTTAGGCACCTCAGAACACATCGACAGAGGTGTTCAAGGCGTATTGTTGGTCATATGTTAGGTACTACATAGCAGCGCCACTTATTAGATATGAGTGTTGATGATGGGATCCATGTGTCACCGCTCGTTATGGGAAGTGCAATGGTGTACTACGTAGGTACCGACACAATTGTATGTGTATTATCTTGTTCATTTTTGGATAGGAGACTCCTGCAGACTTATCAATAGAGAACGAACCAAAAGCTATTGGTAGATTCCTTAGTATAGAATATATATATGAACATATATATATATATATATATATATATATATATATATATATATATCAAAAATAAATGAAAGAAATTCCCGAGTCCAATGATGTGGACTCTAAAACACAGACCCAATACTATGTATTATGTACGATGATTGATTATGTCCCTTAATGGGTAGTATGTCTGGGGTGAATTGAAAAATAGTAACTTGAATGTAGATAATTCTATTTCAGCGCGTTTGTCTTGCTAAATGCATTCTTACACATTCATTAGCATTTATCCATCATGTGTATCGGGATTTGGGTGGTTATACGTGTAGCATTATTTTTTGATGCGTGGTGAGACATGTTATGTATGTGAGTGACATCACTGAAAACTTCGACCCGCGAGACTCTGACATCACTGCTTGTCTTGAATACTCACCCTTTTGCATGATAAGTCTCCCATTGAAGTTCAAGCCTCCCTCAAAATGGATCGAATAAGACACCGCCCCCTCTGTTAGCAACTGGCGTACTTTGTCCTGGCAGAATTGATCCCCTTCCTGGGCTTTTACCACCCGTATAACAATCTCGGGAGTGATATCAAACATGGATGTACAAGACCTGGAGACCTCATTGTCATGTCGAAGCTCACTAAACTTTGCCTACCAAACCTCTAATATCTCCCTAGCAGGTGGTCGACTCAATGCTTATGCTACCACGTTAGCCTTCCTAGGATGATACGTAACATCAAACTGCTAGTCGTTTATGAGCTCTAACCATCTCCCCTGCCTCATGTTCAGATCCCTTTATGTGAACGGTTTCTTAAGTGATTTATGATCCGTGAATAAGGTAAACTACTCCCCATAAGGTAATGCCTCCAAATCGTGAAGGCAAACACAACAGTTGTTAACTCAAGGTCATGTGAGGGGTAATTCTTCTCATGGGGCTTAAGCTTGGGATATGCATAAGCTATAGCCTTCCCCTCCTGCTTTAATACACTCCCATATCCCTTCAAGGATGCATCTGTATAAACACAGAACTCCATTCCTACCATAAGCAATGCGAGCACAGGTGCCAAAGTCAATTTGTCCTTTAGCTCATCGAAAGGTAACTCACAGTGGTCACTCCAAACAAGTGACACTCCTTTATGAGTCATGTTCATCAACGAACCCCCAATCTTTGAGAAACCCTTAATAAAGCGACGATAGTATCCAGTCAATCCCAAAAAACTTTGAATCTCGGTCGGTGTCGTGGGTTGTCCCCACTCCCTTACCGCCGATACCTTGCTCGGATCAATCGCAATGCCCCTATTGGAATAATATGGCCCAGAATTTGTACCTCATGTAGCCAAAATTCGCACTTCTCAAACTTTTCAATGAGAGTAAACTAGAATGGTGTCACAATGTCTGTAGAACCATAATGTCTGTATAACCATACGCAGATGTTATGCGTCCTCATCTTTCGAATGAGAGTAAACTATAATGGCGTCTATAAATACGATCACGAGTTGGTCAAGTAACTCCCTGAATACCCGGTTCATAAGATCCATTCATACTGCTAGCGCATTGGTTGGCCCAAACGGAATCACCTTACTCTCGTACGATCCATACCGCATCAGGAAAGTGGTCTTAGGTATATCCTCCTCTCTAATGCGCAACTGATGATACCCCGATCTTAAATCTATCTTAGAGAAGTACGCTGCTCCTCTCAGCTGGTCAAACAAGTCATCGATTCGGGACAATGTATACTTATTCCGAATCTTATTCAGCTCCTTGTAATTAATACACAGATTAATTGACCCATCTCTCTTCTTGATGCACAAAATCGGCGGACCCCACGGTGATGTACTTCGTCGAATGAAACCTTTCCCCAAAAGCTGATGAATTTGCTCCCTAAACTCTCGCATCTCCAAAGGATCCATGAGATAAGGCGCTCGGGCAATCAGCCTCGTACTCGGTTCTAAGTCAATGATAAACTCATCTCTCGACTGGGCGGTAACCCAAGTATCTGTTACAACACATTCTCAAACCCCATAATAACTAAAATCGAGCCCAAAGTGATAACCACCTCATGTGAGGTCTCTTCCTCAATATAGTACAGGTGTGTGCTCGACCATCCCTCGAGAAGAGGCATCTGTACAATGAATATCTCCTATCTGTGGATAGAAAACACAATGGTCCTATTAAAGCAGTTAACCATCACTTTGTATCCTATTAACCAATCCATGTAAAAAATAACATCATAACCATCCATATCTAACACTACAAGGTCGGTGGCTAAACATAGTCTCCCAACGTCAATATCTCCACCCCTACAAATCGGGTGTATAAGTAACCCACTACCCAAATGTGACTCCACACACATAAGGATATTTTCGACTATCTATAATCGAATGATCGCGTGTGAAAATCTCGTAATAATAAATGAGTGTGAGGCCGCTCTATCAAACAAAATCGTACCCTCATGCCCATGGGTAGGAAATGTACCCTAACTGCTAGCAACACGTGCGGTGATTGTGGCAAGGCTACATCTCGAATGTTCTAGATAGGTCCATACTTCCACTACCTCTGCGGTTGGGGGGCTAGTGGAGCTAGTGCTGCAAGAGGTAACTACACCTGCATCCCCTGTTGCGGTACTCTACCTTGTTGTGGGCAATTTCTCCTCTTGTGTCCCATTTACTCGCAAATAAATCACCGACTCAGAAAGACTCTCTGTCTCTGGCCCTGATCGCCCCATTAAGGCTGGCCTTGATTTTGGCTCTTGTGGCCCCGGCCCTGCTGGCTTCCCCCATTGTTCCTTTGTCCCTGGCGACCCTGAGGAACCAACTGATGTTGCTGCTAAGGACCTAACTGGACCTGTTTTAAACCACTATCCTTTGGTCGGTAACCACCCGATCTAAATCTCTTGGATGAATCCCCCTGCCGAGAATCCTCTCCCTCAGATCTACTCATCTATTGTAGTAGTTCCCCACTAGCACCATTTCCTCCTACCTTTCCTGAAAGGCTACTCTCACCCGCTCTCTTGCTTCCCCTGAGATGGAAGCTATTATCCTAGCAGTAAGCGCAGCATTGATGAATTCTGTATAAGTCTTCAATATTGGGTTACCAATAAAATGTTGTCTGATCCTCCAGGCGAATCCATCTATGAACTTCAACTTCTTCTTCTCTTCTTTGTTCACCTTATCGGGTACAAAGTTAGCTAGACAGGTGAACTCTTCCTCCTACTGTGCTACAGAACGATCACCTTAAGCCACCTCATTAAACTTCATTCGCATTTCCATCTCTACAGGCGATTGGAAGTACTTACGGTCAAACCACACCAAGAACTCAAAAATAGGCATCGCATCTCTCTCATCAGAACTGGTAACAGACTCCCACCACTATAAATCTGCTCCTACAAGCTTCAATGTGGCCAGCATCTACTTTATAATTTAACTGCACTCAACCATATGAAGATGATGGTGGATGTCTTTCTTCCACTGACACACAATAATCACATCGAAACTACCCTGAAACTCGGGTGGGTGGCCCTTCAGTAAAGCCTTTCCCACTCTCTTCAAATTAGACGACCCCGGATGGGCCTGAACAACTAGTACCACTAGTTTCTATAGTGGAGGGTCCTGAGGAAAATTATGTGCCACAGCGATCATAGAAGCATTAACAGCCTGAGCTACAATAGCGGCCACCTCGGCGGCCATCACCGTCCCCTATGGTGGTTGTGATTGTGGTGCCTACGGCTCCTGCTGCCCTAGTCAGTCATCCTCTCTTGGGTTGCATCTGAAACCAGATCGAATTGTGTGAGTTCACAGTCAATACAATAATAATAGAAGAAGAACATAAATCTCAAATACGTAAATATAAATGCAGCATTCCTAGTAATAGGGCTCTATATCAAAGAACGCTATGCTAAAATTGTAGTAAGACGCACAAATCCTATGGACAGTAAAACCTGATGCCTTGATACCATCTGTGACACTCCTCCCATATAAATATAGGGTGATCAGTCCTCTTCTAAAATAGAATAGGAATCTCATTTGGTTCATTCTTAGCATCACTATCGAAAATATTCTAAGTTACTAACACCTAAGTTAAATAAAATGGTGTCAAATTTTAACTTTTATTAAAAGTCAACAATTTAAAACATTTACTTAAACCAATACGAAAAATAAAATATTATTATTCAACCACATAACAACTGAAGACTAGAACATCATAGGATTAAATAACTAAATGAATAAGTAAATAAATGTTGAATAAACCATCGGCTCCAAATCTCTAATGTAAACTATAAATCCAATTGGAATAAAATAAATCTAAATACAAAGTTTGAAACTATAATAACTGAAAATGAATCTTAGTATTGGAATGAAATAACCGAAGCATCGACTCAAGTCCTGCATGCCTCCATAAGTGCTGCAGCTACGTATCCCTTGAATATAATATCAAGCATGGGGTCCCTGTGGCTGGAACCCTTAATGTTGAAAAATAGATTTGATACGGGTCAAATGCAAAAACCATGGAAAAATATTTGCAAGTATTTAAAAATGCAATAAGAGCAGTTATCGGATATACATGTTAGTTTCATGCACACTCCTTTGAGTTTATCGCCTCTCATCTTTAGTAGGCACCTAACGTTTCCTACTAAGCCCACCTAGTTACGCTACCTAGCCTAACTAGTCCTAGTAAGTATCTAACTAACCACGGATACACTTAGCTCCCCTATACCCCCCCCCCCCCCCCCCCCCCATGCGATATGCTACAATAGAACAAATAATCAATATTAGTCGAATATTATTATTGAGACATGAATTAAGTTTCTCTTACTTAAATTACATTCGATATACACTATCTATCTTTTCTACTATGACCCAAGAGTTGAATAAATCACACGTGAATATATATATATATATATATATATATATATATATATATATATATATGTGTGTGTGTGTGTGTGTGTGTGTGTGTGTGTGTGTGTGTGTGTGTGTGTGTGTGTGTGTGTCACTATTTATATATAGAACTACAGCATCCCCGGAATGGAAACTGCGATGCATGCATACTCTGCTATCAAGTTCATGTACCTCACGTACCAAATCAAGGACTATCAGTTCGGAATCACACTCGAACCATAAATCAAATAAACACATATTGGAGGTGAACATTGTTCTAAGCCTTTGGGATACGCACGCACGCACGTACCTAACGTACCCAAATGGCATGTCGATCTCATTATTATACACTCAAATAGTGAGCCGCCCTAAGTTCTATGCTTTGGGGCAGACATCCAGACCTTCAGGGCATCGCCAAGGGGGGATCGCCCACTGCGCGTGACCTTCGGTGATAGTAGGCAGCTTAGGTATATTCACACATATAAGAAAATAAATAATAGGCATACACACCACCTATAAATATAACCGATACGTTTTACGTACGTCCCAAATACCAAAATACCCAATATAACTGGTACGTTTTATATACGTCCCTGATCATAGCCAAACTTTCTCTATTTCATTCTATTTTCTATATATATAATTGTATTGTCTCTGTCTTTCTTCATTGTAGGGATTATCCTCCGGTGGCCCTTTCTCTACTAGGGGAATAACACAGCTCATTGGAGGCACTTCCCCAGGTCTATCACCTTCTGGGATGAATCTTATTTCCAAGGTCTTTGTGCCTATGGACAATAGGCCTCACATCCTACCTATACCCTCTCGGCCTGTTTTCACTATTGCCTCAAGTGAGCCTATTACACAGGCTACCACTTCTTCTCATGTATTATTTTACTCTTGTTTGGTTTAGCTTTTTTCTTTATCTATGTTTGATTCTTTGACAAAATTTTGATGACTAGGACACTGCTTCTGCTGTGACTACCCCGCCACTCATCTTCCATCCTTCTTCTTTCGAAAGAATTCATGTATGCATGTGTTTCAAATCTTTCTTCTCCTAACTCATTTTTCTTCGTCATTGGGATTTCATTCTCATACCCAGTTTCTATATGTTTATGTTTTAGTTTACCAGTGTTGCCGCCTTATCGACCATTTGTTCAGTTGTTCCTCCGATAGCCTCTGCGACCTCAGTGAGGCTCCTGCCACTATTCTCTCTATTCGCAGTATTGTTATAGACCCTCTCTTGGTAGTTATTCTAACTTTTCTCTGCTTCTTTTCTATATACTTTCTTTATTACTATGGATAACTTGTCATCATTAATATTCTTCTTCTATTCGCAGGTCGGTGCTAGTGAGACCTCTTCGCCCAAGGCACCTGTGATGAGGGCCACATAGACAGCCTCTGAGGCACCACCCGTGAGTCTCTCCTTAACTTTGTAAGGGAGGATGCCTTAGCCAATTTGGCTGAAGTCCCCTTGTCTGAGGGGCGTGTTCCTAGTTCTGCAGGGACAGCTTTTGTTGTACGTTAGTCTCTTCACATTTGTTTGTTATGTTCATTACATATCTGAACATTCTAACACCTCTTCTAACATATCTTTAGTTGTGGTCCCTTTACCCGCGGGACCTATATTCGAGCTTTCAATCTAGCACTGAGCCAGTTTGTGTGTTTGAGGAGACTTTGGCCAGCGTCCCAGGGGAGATTACTCCTATACGTATAATGCCATATATTTTTCTTTTCATTGACTCAAGTTGTCTATGACGGGATTTATTGAAGCCTTCTTGCTTTGTTATTTTGCATGTTAGTGCCACTCCCACTATTGCTACTGTGGGGTTTCTTGTTGGTGTCTCAGAGGAGAGCTCCCAGGTAAATACTTGTTCTACTTGGACCCTTTGAACTTGCATTTTCTATGCAAGTACATGCTGACATTAGCTTGTTTCCTTATTTTCAGGTTAGTGCCACAGTTATTCCACTGACTGTGGGACATCTAAGGGGAGTTGCTAAGAGGGAGATATTATACTATCATACTCTGCTCTCCTCTTTATTTCCCCTTATTCTTGTTGCTTTTATTGTGCAAGCAGGCTCACCCTCACGCTCTTGTTTCCTTGTTTTCAGGTTAGTGAGGCGGTCGTGTCTCTAGCTCTGCGGGACATACAATGAGTGTTGTACTGCGCATCCCCCATGTATGAAACTATCCTACCTAGGTTATTTATGTCTTTTAAAGTTAGTACTTTTCTTTTCTTAACAAAAAAATACTAACTCTTTCCTATTTTCTGTTAGGCTGGTGTGGAGGGTCACGTGGTGCCTCTTCGATTTAGCGGAAGCATACTGACCCCCCTGGGCTATGGGGTAAGATTTTTGTACCCTTTGTTTCGATTTGAGCAATGTGTATTCTACCACATACTCCTTTTATTTTCTATGACTTATCTCTTTTTACTTCTCCTTCTGTAGGACTCGATCGACGAGCTTGCGGAGGCTAATGGTGAGACCGAGCAGAGTTTTGAGGCTATTGGTTATGCTGGCTCTAGCGGAGTTCAAAATTACAAGGGTCTTACTAAAAATTTCAATGAAGAGAACATGACCCTTAAATATAATTTAACACCTTCTGCAACTCGATCAAGATCTCATAAATTTTCTTAGTTTCAAGTTTATCTTCCGTCTTTATAATGGGGATATTTATAAATTTTGGGGTTTCTTATTTTTCCTATCTTTCCCTATTTTTTTGGGCCTAAAATTTTCATTTAGCGCTTTTAAGAACTCTTTTGGAGAGACTATTTCTCCTATTTGTTTATAAATAAATTTCTAGCCTAAAAAGTAAGCAGTACGTCACGTATTCCTCTTGAAAGTTTAGATTTTTTTTATTCTTTCATTTAATTTATTAAATTAGAGTATTTGTTTCCGATTTAATTAATATGTTAATTGTCATAATTTTTTTTGTTTGTTTCATCTTGTTTTTCTTTTGGCCAGTCAATTTGGCCCTTAAGTGCAAATGACAGTCTTTAAGGGAAATAGTGAGAGTGGAACCCAATGAAACAAAATGATTGAGGATCAAATTATATTTCAAAATAATAAATCTTTTAAAAACATTAATTTTTTCATATAGAAACTTTTTTCAAAAACGTTTTCTTTTGATAAAAATGCTAAATACTATTTTATAAATAAAACGATTTTTAATACAGACCCAGTTTTTTTAGTAAATTTTTTTCCAATTTTTCCAATTTTTGAATCTTTAAACTATTTTTTAATTATCAACGACCCAAAATATCGTTGTTACCTCCCTAATGCCGTTAAAATTAACGGTCAAAATGGATTGAATGGCCCAACTAACACCATATGGGTACTTTAGGCGGTTAATGGAAAAAATCTACTTTAAGGGCATAATAGAAACAATTTGTATACTTTAAGATCCAAATAGGTATTAACCACTTAAAGCTTTGATGGATTGCAGAATTATTCAATGACCTCGGGCGTGGCTATATTCAAGTTATATTGGGGAAGCTATAATAGTGTTTCAAGGAAAAACTAGGTTGAGTTACAATATGCATCAACGACCATCTATTACACTGAAACGATAATTAAAATTTAACAACCTCATGGACATGGTATTGTTTGGAATTTGAAAGAAGGACTACTTGATGAAAACTGTAATTAAGCAACGTTGGGGAAGTGTCACATACTCCTCTTCAATTTGTTTCTGATTTTTTTATTCGTTCATTTAATTTATTAAATTACAATGTTTTTGTTTCAATTTAATTAATAGGTTTATTATCATTCTTTGATTTGTTTGTTTGATCTTATTTTTCTTTTCGTCAGTCTATTGTTCCCTTAAGGAAAAATGGCACACTTTAAGGGAAATAGTGAGGGTGCAACTCAATGTCACAAATTGATTGAGGATTAAATTTTGTTTAAAATATTAATTGTTTTAAAAATATTAATTTTTTTCATACAGAATCTTTTTTCCAAAAACGTTTTCTATTAATAAAAGTGTTGAAAGCGTTTTTTTAAAAATTGTTTTTAATACAAAAATGTTTTTTAATAAATAGTTAAACTGTTTTTAAATATTTAAACGATGGTTTAATTATAATGTCCCAGAATACCATTTTTACCTCCAATTCCGTTAAAATTGACGGTAAAAAGGGATGAAAGGGCTAAACCAACACAATATATATACTTTAGGAGATTAATGAGAAGAAATAATACTCTAATGCCTCAATATAAATTATTTGTATACTTTAGGGGCCACATAGAGAAATCACTCTTTCTTGTTTGACAGATTGTGGAATTATTCAAAGACATTGGGCTATATTGAAGTGATGTTGGTGAAGGTATAACATAAAAGGGATAATTGGGTTGAGTTTCAATATTCCTCAACGACCGCCTATTAGATTGCAATCAAAATATACATCTAGCAACCTCATGCACAAGTCATTGTTCTGAATTTGAAGGAAGTATTACCACACGAAAATTGTAATTGGGCAATGTTGGAGATGTGTCACATATTTCTCTTGAATTTTTATTTGTTTTTTTATCCATCATTTAATTTATTAAAATACAAGATCTTGTTCCAATTTAATTAATATGTTTATTATTCATATTTCTTTGTTTGTTTGATCTTTGTTTTTCTTTTGGTGAGTGAGTGTGGAACCCAATGTAACCAAATGATTGAGGATGAAAGTTTGTTTCAAAATAATAATTGTTTTAAAAACATTAAGGGTTCGTTTGGCACCCCAATTCCAAGGTTTGGAATTGAAATTCAAAGGCTAATTTCAATTCCGTGAAATTAAAATTAGTCTTCGAATTCCATTTCCATGACTTGAAATTGGGTTGCCAATTGAAAGACATTTTCTATAGAGAAAAACGTTTAGAAACATTTTTTTAAAGAATAGAACGTTTTTTCATAGAACATGATTTTTTAATATGTATTTCAACTGTTTTTAAATTATTAACGACCCAAAATACCATTATTTTGAATTTGAAAGAAGCATTACTTGATGGAAAGTCTAATTGGGCAACTTTGGGAAGGTGTCACATATTCCTCTTGAGTATGTTTTTTATTTTTGTATTCTTTCATTTAATTTATTAAATTATGGGGTTTTGTTTCCATTTAATTAATATGTTTATTATCATTATTTTATTTGTTGGTTTGATCTTGTTTTTCTTTTCGCGAGTCAATTGTACCCTTAGGGACAAATCGCACTCTTTTTCGTCAATCTATTGTTTGCTCTTGTAAGAGCCCTTAAGGGAAGGTTTTTCTCCTAATTATTTATAAATAAATTTCCCAATTAAAAAAAATAAAATCTAGTTATATTGAGTTTTTGGTTAGTGGTTATTGTTGTCCCAACGAAAAGCCCGCGTTAGAATTCAATGAGCTTTTGCAGAAATGGAGGATTTTATGGATTAGCATTCACAAAGATATGGATAATGTGCTTGAGGGTAGTAGCCAGCCTCTGTGTCGCACCTCACAGCTCATTAATTGCTGTGTTGGGACTGCTGTGGTGGTCAACTGGCCGAAATGGATAATTTTTTTCCCAGGTGATGTGGTGGACAATGTGATCCTTTAGTACTGTCCCATGGTAATGCACATTGAACGGCAGTGGTAGGGACAAGATCGATAAATAGGTCAAAATGCATCCAAACTACACAATGGCAGTGGCGGGGGCAATGATGGCCATAAACACCTTTCATTTCCATGTCTCTCTTTTATGATTGTTTGTTATATCCCATCAGCTCTCCACCATGTCCAATTTGTAGAGGATTTTGTGAAACATAAACCTTATTAAACCAAGGCTAAAAGCTAGAATAGTTTCTAAAGATGAAAATAACTATTAAGAAAGAAAGATTTGGTTTACCTTCAGATAATAATACAACAAATAAAACTTTCTCGTCTGTCTTCAAACTCATTAAAACAGAGCCAAAAGTTGACAAAAAAAAAATGATTTCCATGAGGGTGTCAATTATGCACCAAAATTTTGAAAAATCAAATCCCATTCATCAAAATTCTGATTTTAACGTTCTTTATATAGTTGAAATTATGACATCATGAGGAATAATATATATTAATATTATAATTTTTTGAGAAGTTCTAAAAAAAATATAATTTTCGGAGTCATAAGGGATTTATTATAAAATAACAAATATTCAATCAAATGGTGAATCAACAAGCAAAGTAGCTCTAATACCAATGGAGAAATAAACCTACGAGCACATAGCACATAACATAAGTATTCAAACCTTATTAAATATGTGGAAGTTACAAATCGAGTACCGACTTATTGTTACGGCCTTGTACGAGCTTGAATCCGAGGCTGGTTCTGTGTATGCATTGAACTCGTGAGTTATGCCAGATTGATTACAAGAATTAATCATAATCAACAAATACAAATCTAATGTTATCTTGGTAGTTAACCTTTGTATAAAAGAAAAAAAAACTTCAATTCTTTTGTCCTTGCCACACGAGAGATTCTCTAAATCGTGAGATTTTGTTGGCTTTTAAAAGGATAGAAAGAGGAGATTTATCTTTTTATTTTGATGTTGTTTAGGCATTATATGTACTTATAGAATAATGTAGTTTTGTGGCCTAACCTTTAATTCTAGACACCATTGTCAACAATCAATTGTGTGCACCATTGTCATCTCCACAATAGAAGTTAATCATTTTAGGTGTCCAACTTAAATTATGAAGTATTTATATGTACACAAAATACATATATATATAGATATTAATATTATTAATCCAAGGGAATGGATTTGGATCCGTCACTCATGTGAGAGAATCACGGGTTTAGTTCGATCCGAGTATAACACATCCGAGAAAACATAGTTTTATAAGATAAAGACATGCATAATTTTCATTAATCAATAACATAACGTACATAGATGTAGATGCCCCTTGAACACTAGATTGAGCTTATTTTATACAAACTTACACACACATACACATAATTAAATACATATATGTAGATGTCCCGATAAGACTAGTTGCTCAATTCATATGACGGACCGAAACAAACACCAAAACCATCAGGTCCGAGGCAAAGACAACCGGATTGACAGGGGCTCCAAGGAGCGCAATATTTACCATTGCAAACACCAAGTGAACTATCAACGTTGCGGAGAATGTCGGAGTCAAACATTTTACGATTGTTAACAACCGAATTAGCAGTGGAGGTGACAGTGGTGGCCATAAACACCATAGCTACCAACAATGTCATCAACACAACCTTCTTCATTTCTCTGTCTTTCTCTTATATGAGCGTTGGTTATATCTCAATGCTCTCCCCCAGATTGTATTTATAAGGGATTGTGTGAAACTTAAACCTTATCAAACAAAGGTTAAAACCGTCAAATGTGTTTTCCAAAAGGTAGAACAGTTTCCAATGATAGAAAAAAACTATTAAGAAAGAATGATTTGATTTCCATCTAAGAATAATAGAACAAATAAAACTCTCTCATCTGTTTTCAATTATGGTTAGGGTTTTTGTAAAAAGTACCACACGGTTTTTTAAAGTTATTTTTCATTGTGACAAAAAAATAATCATAATTGTTATTTAAGCTTTCTTTTTTATCTTTTGAATTTATTTATTTATATATTTTTTTCTTTTTATTTCCTATTCACGATTCTCCCTTTTATCATTTTTTCCATTTTCATTAATTATCGGGTTTGTTTAATGTTAATGTCAGCCTTATTGTTCAAAAGTATCATACAATTTTTTTAGTTTGTTTTCATTTGGAAAAAAAAAACAATTTATTTTTATTTAACCTTTATTTATAATATTTGATTTGTTTATTATAATAAAAAACTCAAATATTATAATTACTTATGTGCAAATTGTTAAATAAACTCTAAAATTTAAATTAAAAAAAAACATATAAATTTCGCAAAAATGACGATATGATTGATTTTTATTAAATTGGCACCGTGATATATTCTAAAAGGATGCAATGATTTATTGAAAGTTACACGATGATTAATTTTTAAATGATGCAATGATTTATTCTAAAATGTCTGCATACTACGTTGTATTGGGTCTATCAACGTAGTATGCATACATGGCCCATTGCACGTACACCTATCTCTCATAGGTGGCGCTCCTAGCATGTACCTTAAAAATTGAACATCACAAAACACACACAAGTGGGGCGGTCCCTACGCAATACACCATTGCACCACTCATACCCAACGGTGATAATGGATCCAAGTATCTAAACCTATCTCTCATAAGTGACCCTGCTACGTAGTACCTAAAATTATGACCTACATTAGGCTAAGCCCACCTGTGTCGACATGTGCTTCGGTCCCGAACTCGCAGAATACCAACTGATGGAACCGTCCACGAACATAGGTATGTCAACACAATAAATATAATTACATGTTATTCTCATTCCATATGAATACATAATTACTCTATAATTTTCCCTAAGGGTTCCGCATGATCATTCATAAGTCTTCCCACATTCATAATCGATCAGCTAGTTAATTATTAATTTTTGACCTTTTTATAAGAATGTGCAATCATCTAGTTAATTACCAACTCGTATCGGTTCGTAAAAATTTCCAGAATCCATTACCGGTCCTAGCTCAACCAGTCCTAAGGGCCGAATCGATTAACCTCTTAGGGCCAAATAGATTCGGATCTAGGTAAAAGCCCATATCTGCTATGTTTTCTTAATGTGGAATCCTTAATTAAACCCCAAATCTCACACTAATGGTTTACACAATTGTAACAAAATAAGAACTAGTCCACATGACTTAGCCTTTCATCAGAGGAAAGTTAATTACGTGAATTAACATCTCTTCATTCCCAATAACCCAGAATTTATATCAATGATCATAACTATTAATCCAACATTTTCACCCCAAATCCATCTAGATTCTAATGATGTTTTAACATAACATATGGACCACAATTCTCTAAATTTCCATATATTAAAACATGAGTTCTATGCTTCTACTTATACATGAAGGTTTTCAATCATGTCAAGAACCTACGTCAATATATCTACCACCTAATATAAGATTTCAATTCTTTTAAATGTCTGGATTTAAACTTACATATTGAGATTTATGTTTTGTACATACATATGAGTAAATTCTATTGTAAAGTCATCCAATTCGTATTAAAATCAATAAATCATATGAGTAAATTTTCTTGCCTGATGTAAATGTCCAATTTAGTGCTTAATTCATCGCAAGCCTAAAAATGAAAGTGTGAGTTCCTTATCTTCAATTTGCCATTTAATATTTGTGCCATAAAAGAATTTTTAATAAAATTACCATTTATCCAAACATCGTTCAACCAACTCATATAGGGTCTTAAAAATCTCTCCGATCCATCTCCGATCCCAGCTCAACCTCCTCTAGGGGCCAAATCGATTCACACTTCAGGGGCATAATTGATTTAGATTTGGGCAGAAGCACACATCTGCTACGATTTCTTAATGAGGGAATCCTTAATTCAACCCCAAATCTCACACTAATGGTTTAGACAATTGTAATAACATAAGAATAAGGCTCCATGACTTAGTCTTTCTGTAATAACCCAAAGAATTCAAGTCGTCACATTGCTTAAAAATAAATTAAAACCTCTATTAACATATACAGAACATCTAAATTCCACCAATGAACTTAAGTGAGTCACCAAATAATACAAAATAAATATATTAGACCAAGTTTTAGTGCCTTTCAATATTACAAAAGTTTACAACTATTCATCTCCAAATAAATAACACTAAGATCCCAAATATTTAAAATGATAATTTTGTACAAAAATAATATTCTTTATAATGGTGTGTCTCTCAAAATTCTTCATAAGTCAATATCTTCCAATTCCATGCTTACCTACTACTTAAATAAAAAGACGGGGAAGTAGCCATGTGCCCCCGAAGGTTAGATTCTTTGTGTGGACTGCAGATAGACATGCCATCTTGACTATATAGGGGTTGCAGAATCGACGGAGGAGGTTGGCCAGTAGATGTTGGTTGTGAAAGAACGACGAGGAGGCGACCAATCACCTTCTTCTAGACTATCACGTGACTCAGGGATTTTGGGATTTAATATTTTCTTTAGGCAAAATCTCGTGGGTTATGCCACGGGAGGTGAGCAGGGTGTTGGCTTCTTGGGGGAGTCTTAGGGGTTGGTTGAGTTGAGGGGTGTTTGGAAGATGGTTCTGCATTTTATCTTCTGGACTATTTGGCAGGAGAGAAATCGGAGATGCTTTATGGGGGTCGAGTTGGATCCTTCTTGTTTATGGTATTATTTTTTTAGCCGTCTTCTCATTTGCCATTAGACAATGTTGGATACGTCGTTGTTTCTCTTCCTTGAGTTTTTGGAGGGGTTTTGAGTTTTAGTCTAGGTTTTTTTTGGGTTTTGGTCCTTTTCTTTGCTCTTTTGTATATAATTTTCGCCCCTTTAAGCGGGTACATTTTTATTGAACCATTCACTTATAAAAAAGGAATACAAATAAATGAGGAGCAAGAAAAAATCTCTCGAGAGTTTTAGAGAAGCATATTGTGTAAACCTCGTACCTTAACATAATTCAAATAATATTAACACTTGAAAACTCGTAACATTCTTCATCGTTTCTACCCCCTCTCATTGCCACATAACTTTCTACCTTTGTTTTTTCAATCAGAAGGCCCTATCATATTAGGATATATAAAGGCTTTAGAATCGTACATCAAATACAATAGTAAATGATATACGGTTAAAATCTCTCCCTAAATTTAAGGGATTCAAAGAAACCCAAAAGGTATATACACTTCACATTGCTCACGTATATGATTCCCTCTTCTCCCTTTAAAATTATGTGGACCCAAGAAGAACAAATTGTGACACCCCGCTAATTTTAATCACGGGTGATCAATCTTTTACCCAAATATACATTGGTCTCATTTGGTTCATTCTTAGCATCACTGTCGAAAACATTTTAAAGTACTAATCACCTATGTTAAATTAAGTTGGTGCCAAATTTTATCTTTCCATTGACTTAACACTTGCGGGATATAAAACATTTAACCAAACCATCCACAATAATAAACTGGATAATCACATGATAGGTATATTAGATAAGGATACCGAATAAACTATTTGTTCTCAAAACAAATCCAAATACAAGTATAAGGCAATAAATAAATCCAGGTACATCGTCTGAAAAGTAAAACTCAAATGTAGCATATAAAGGGGGAAACATGCCCAAATGGAACTATTGAATCCGCATCATAGTATACGAATTAAGAACTAAAGCGTCTTAAGTAAATCCTGCAAGCCTCCACAAGTGATACAGCTACGCATCTCTGAAAGAATCATCAAGTTGTGCGTCCATGTGGCTTGACACCAAAAATTATTTTGGAAAATATTTTTGACATGTGTCAGAGTCCAAGAAAAACTTTTGAAAATATTTTGCAAGAAATTAAAATGAAACAATTAAATATGCATGAAATCTTTTCATATTTAAGCGAGTGTCGTACTCCTTTGAGATATTTCTCACCTCTAAACTAATGTGCAGACATATCTCTTGCCTTATAACCTAACTAGTAATGATACCCTAGCTAACTAGTTTCATTAAACCATTTATGTCACACTGCTCTAACCCAAGTATTCCTTACCTTGATTTATAAGTTATTCTACTCATTAACTTATTTAATCATTTCAACTTTAATGAATCATATAAAGTTCATACTAGTTAAATCTACAATATATTATCCCTTTATGTTTTTATCCCATAGATAATTATTTACTCGTATTATATACGTACTAGCATACTACAACATTCATACACATGTCGCGTATAATAATCATCCTCCGGAGTAATAACTCACCGGATGCTTTCTTTAGAATGCTATCACCCCATGTATACTCAATTGAACCATAAGACGGTTAACTCACATTGAATTAGGTATTAAAATTGTAAGCGTAGTGGAGACAATCATAGTTCCCCGAGAGTGAAACCGAATCATACCCAAAGCGTATCACCTTGAAAAGAAACACATAAATAAATATCGGATGCTATGACCTGGGGATTATTATTTCCCTGCATTCAGTAGCCAGTGGATTCACCCACATCGTGCAACCTCCTATGATAGCCATAGAGGGGTATGTATTTACATAAATTTTTGTCACCAATATATATATATATATATTTAGTATCATATCTTCCGTATATATATATAATTAAATTAAATCTGGATAACCCGTGCCTAACTCCCGTAGCACTAGCCCAAAATATCTGATTCCATTTCCCAACTCAAAATTTCATTAATTCCACCTCAATTAATTTATTGATGTAGTATCACTAAACTACAATACCCGAACTCACTCACTTGGCCCGTAATTTAATGCTTTAGAATTTATTACACAAAAATATTTTCCTTGAGTAGCACACCCTTCCTTAATACCCATCTCTTAGGACCCTAGGTGTTGATTCCCATTTAATTTTACACCAATTAAATCCACCTTAAAAGTATTCAAAATAATTAAGTCCATATAAATGAAAATAGGTAAAATTGTCTCGTTTTAGGCTCAATCGATCGATCAATCGACACCTACGATTTCAGTTTCGTCCCCAATGTTGTTATTCCACCATTTATAACATCAAAGCTTCTATACTTCAATCCAAATATCTAACCAATCATCCTCAACATATATAGGCACTAGAAATAAGTTTTAATCATCACATAAACCTTGAAACATCAATGGTTTATATCTTTCACCATTATTTCATGATTTGGGCTTATCACCATTCATACAAATCTTATCCTAGGTTCGATTTTATAATCATCAATTAACAGAACCTAACGTCTGGATTTCAAATATAAATATCATTCAAACAATGATTAATATTTTTCCATCACCAACAAAGTATTAAATCTACACACAATACTCCAATTACCCAAACCCCATTTTTTGTTACAACCTACCCAAAAACGGATTTTGATTTACACCCACAGTTATATGATTCGAAATACTTCAATTTAGATTGAAATCAAGTTAACCACTTGTCTGATTAGATTCGTAGGGTTTGATTAATTTGATATAGAAGATGAATTGATGAAGAACACACCACCCGATTCCTCTTCGATTCGGCTCCCAAAAGCTCATCACTTTCTCTTTTGTTCTCTCCTCTTAGTTTCTTAGAGTTGTGGTTATGATTTGCTGTTGCCCCATGCTCTCTAATTTAGGTTAAATAACTCAAATACCATATTAGGCTAATGGGCCAATCCCAAATGATCCGAACACCCCCGTGTGGTCCCGGTTATGTCTAAAAAGGTCCCAGGACCCAATTACTTCCCCTTGGTACACTATTTCGACTATCTCGATCATTTTGAAACCAACCATGACCTCAAAATTGCTATCCAAGTCACCCTTCAATAATTTCCTATCTCAACCCTATATAGTCTATATTGACTCTCGGTTGAGATAAAATATCGTCATGTCACTATCACTCGCTATGACATAAAATAATTAATACTATTCACTTAGTAATTATATCACATAAATATTTACCATTATCTCTACCGATTATTATTTTAATAAACACATAATAATTAATGTAATTAAATTACGACACACTTGTAATTTAAATTAGCAGAATTAATTAAATATTTATTACTCTAAATTACGGGGTGTTACATACTTCCCTCCTTATAAAGGAATTTCGCCCCCGAAATTGGGACATACCTGTGGTAAATAACTGTGGATACTGCTCACGCATGTCATCCTCCCGCTCCCACATCGACTCGTCAATATTGGGGTGCCCCCACTGGATGCAAACCAAAGGTACCACCTTAGACCGCATCTTACGCTCACTACGATCAAGTATCGCCACACGTCTCTCTTTATACGAGATATCTTGATGCATTTCCATCTCCTCTAATGAAACATGCTAAAAGTAACTATCGCTCCTCCGATACCTCTTCAACGTTGACACGTGGAACACATCCTGGATTCGCGGTAAGTGCTCTAGTAGTCCCAGCTTATATGCCCCTAGTCCCACCCTTTCTATAATCGGGAATTTTGCCACATATCTTGGTTCTAGCTTCCCCTTCTTGCCGAACCTCATGACCCCCTTCATAGGAGACACCAGCAATAACACCTAATCACCAACCTCAAGCTCTATGTGCCTCATGTCTATAATTGTGTTGCTCTTTTGCTGGTCCTGAGCTAAACATATGCGCTCTAAAATAAACTCAATCTTGGTACTGGTGTCCTAAATCAGCTTCGGCCTTATAACTTATTGTCCCCCACTTATAACTAGCAAGTGGGCGAACGACAAGGCCAACCATACAGTGCCTCAAATGGTGCCATACCGATAGTGAATTGGTAGGAGTTGTTGTACGCATACTCCACCAAAGGAAGATACTGCTCCCATCCACCCCTGAAGTCAAGTATGCACATCCTCAATATATAATTAACCTGCTCCATTTGCCCATCTGTATGTAGATGATACACCGTAAACAACCGTAAATCTTTGCACATGTCCTCCTGAAAGCTCTGCCAGAAATAGGACACAAAAATCTTATCCTGATCCGACACAATGTTGAACTAAACTCCGTGTAGCCGCACTTATTTAGCAATAAATAATTGTGCATACTGCCCCATCTCAAAATCTGTACAAACTGGTAGGAAGTGGGCCACCTTAGTCAACCAATCTACTATCACTCAAATGAAGTCATGAACTCACTGTGATAACGGTAACCCAAAAATGAAATCCATGGAGATGCTCTCCTATTTCCAAGCTGGAATATCGAGTGGCTGCAATATCCCCGTCGGTCTCTGGTGGTCCACCTTCACTAGCTGGCAAAGCACACTTTGAGACAATCTTTTCTATGTCTCGCTTCATCCCCGACCACCATTACAATCTGCACACATCCTGGTACATTTTATCCCCATCGAGATGTACTGCAAACCTGGACCCGTGAAACTCTAAGATCGTCACATGTCTCAAATCCTCATCCTCTAGAACTATGAGACTCCCATTATAGCGCAAATCACCTTATGAACTGATCGAGAAAGACTATGCCCCCTCATTGATCTCACGTCTGTTCTTTCACCACCCTCATTACCATCTTAAGTGTAACAGATAATATAGACATGCAGGACCTGACAATCTCATCATCGTGTTGAAGCTCTCTCTAATTTGCCTTTTAAACCTCTGATATCTCCCTATTAGTCCGACGTCTCAATACGTCTACCACCACATTATCCTTTCCAGGATGATACTGAATATAAAATTGGTAATTCGTCACGAACACCAACCACCTCATCTACTTTATGTTCAGATCCTACTTGGTGAATAGATACTCAAGCGATTTGTGGTCCATCAATAAGGTAAATTACTCCCCCAAAAGGTAGTGCCTCCAAATCCTCAAGGCAAATACAACCTTGGCTAACTCCAAATCATACGTGGGGTAATTCCTCTCGTGGGGCTTAAGCTTGCGAGATGCATAGGCTATAACCCTCTCATCCTACTACAATGCACCTCAAGTCCCTATAAGGATGCATCGGTGTAAAGACAATACTCCACTCCACCCCTAGGCAGTGCAAGTATAGGTGTTGAGGTCAAGTTTTCCTTTAGCTCATCGAAAGCTAAAAGAAAATGTCCATCCCAAACAAACGACACCCCCTTATGAGGCAAATTCATCAGGACCTGCAATCTTTGAGAAACCTAGAATGAATCTCCTATGGTATCCAGCAAGCCCGAGAAAAATGTGAACCTCGATCGATGTCATGGGTCATCCCCACTCTCTCACCACCGATACCTTACTCAGATCGATGATAATACTCCTATCAGACACAATATGGCCCAAAAACTGTACCTCCCCAAGTGAAAACCCACACTTCTCAAACTTCACATACAACTGGTGATCCCAAAGTGTCTATAAAACCATCCGCAAATGCTCTGGATGCTCATCCTCAGACTGAGAGTAAACCAAAATATCCTCGATGAACATGATCACAAACTGGTTAAGGAACTCTTTAAAAATCCAATTTATCGGATCCATGAATATTGTTGGCGCATTGGTGAGCCCAAATGGCATCACCTTTAACTCGTAGGAACCATATATAGTCAGAAAAGTAGTCTTAAGAATGCCATCCTGTCTGACAGTCAACTAATGATAACCAAACCTCAAATCTATCTTGGAGAAGTAATTTTTTCCCCTCAGTTGGTCGAACATGTCATCGATCTATGGCAAAGGGTACTTATTTCGGATCGTGACCTTATTCAGCTCCCTGTAATCAATACATAATTGAAATGATTAGTCCCTTTTCTTTAAGAATAACACCGGCGTACCCCACGGTGATGTACACTGTCTAATGAAACCCCACCCTATGAGCTACTGAATCTGCTCCCTCAACTCCCTCATTTTAGATGGCGCTATACAATAAGGCACTCGGTCGATAGGCCTCATACCCGACGCTAAATTAATAAGAAACTTAATTTCTCGTCTTGGCGGTATCCCGATAATATCCTGGAACACATCCTCAAACTCCCTCACTCCTGGATTCGAATCTAAAGATACCACCTCCTCCGGTTAGGTCTCATCCTCAATGTAATATAGATGCATTCTCGACCCTCCCTCGTGAAGAGACATCACCACTAATAACATATCCTACATTGGGATAGAGAACACAATGGCCATCCTAAAACCATCCACCATTTCTCGATATCCCGCTAACCAATCCATACCCATGATGATGTCCTACCTCTCCATATCTAATATGAAAAGGTAGGCGGATAGACATAATATACCCACATCGTTGTTCACACCTCTGGAGATCGAGTGTATATGCAACCCATTACCTAACGGTGACTCCACGCACATAAGGAGACTACCGACTGTCTCTAATAGACCAGCAACTCGTGCAAATATGGTCGCTATAAAAAAATGGGATGTCCCCGTATCAAATAGAATCCTACCCTTACACTCATGAATAGGAAACATACCCTCAATTTTTGGTGGTGCCTGTGGTGCTAAGGTAGAGTTGCATCTCTGACGTGGAACGCAAGCCCATAATGTAAATGACCCTACTATTGAGGAATTTATGGAGCTGGTGCTGTAGGTGGTAACTGTCCTACATCCCTTGCTGGGCACCCTGCTCTGGTGGCCCTCTACCCTCTGTGGACACTCTCTCTTCATGTGACCTATCTTCCCGCACACAAAACAACGCCCTTAGAAGTCACCCTGCATCTGGCCCTGTTGAGGTTAACCCTATTATTGGCCTTGATGGCCTCGACCCTACTGGCCTCCCCCATTGTTCCCTTAGCCCTGGCGACCCTAATGAACCTGCTGCTACTGAGGGCCCTGCCTGAATCCTCCCACGAGTTGTTAACCACCAAATCTGAATCTCTTGGAAAAATCCCCTTTCTTGGAATCCTTCCCTTTTTATCTACCTACCTACTTCTACTGTTGTAGTGCTCCCCTAGCACCACTCCCACCTGCCTTGCCCGGCTAGCTAGGCTCACATACTCCCTTGCTTACCTTCACATGGAAACGATGGTCACATCTGTATAAGTCACAAATGTGGGGTTGCCAATTAAATGCTACCTGGCCCTCTAAACTAGTCCATCAATAAACTTTAGTTTCTTCTTCTCATCATTATTCACCTCGTCTGTCACAAAATTTTCCAAACAAGTGAAGTCCTCCTCAAACTCTGCTATTGAGCGGTTACTTTGGGTCACCTCAATGAACTTCTTCCACATCTCTGTCTCAATGGCTGGAGGAAAATATTTTTGGTCAAATCGCACCCATAACTCGACAATGGAGATCATATCCCTCTCCTCGTCAGTGGTAACTGAGTCCCACCACTGTAAGGATGCCTCAACCAATCTGAATGTGGCCAACATCTACTTCTTCATGTCATTGTAATCAACCATGCGCAGGTGGCGCTGAATATCTTTCTTCCACTCGCATGCGAGGAGCACATCAAAACACCCCTGAAACTCTGGTGGGTTTCCCTTCTAAAAGGTCTCCCTAACTTTCTACCACTATGACCATCATGGGTGGGCCTGAACAACTAGTGCCACTGGCTACGGTGGCTGATAGGCCTGAGGGAAATGGAGATCCAGAGCAATCATATCGGCATTAATCACCTATGCCATAATCTCTTCCACCTTTGCTGCTGACAATGACCCTTGTGGTGGTTGTGGATATGGTGCATGTGGCTCCTTCTGAGCCTCCCTCTCATCAGTTCTAGCTTCTGCTCTCACCATTCGTCCTTTCCTGCAAGGCAATTGAAAAAAATTGAATTTTTATTAGTCCACAATTTGTACAAAGATAATAGCAGAAGAATGTAATCTTAAATACAAAAACATGAATGCAAAAGTCCTAATAATAGGGCTCTAGGTCAAAAGACACTAAATTAAAATCGTAGAAAGTCGTACATATCCTACGGTAACTAGACGCTGATGCTATAATACCATATGTGACACCCCACCTAATTTAGTCACGGGTGATCAATCGTTTAACAAAATATATGTTGGTCTCATTTGGTTCATTTTTAGCATCACAGTCGAAAATATTTTAAATTACTAATCACCTATGTTAAATTAAGGTGGTGCCAAATTTTATCTTTCCATTAACTTAAGGCTTTTGAAATATAAAACATTTAACTAAACCATCCACAATAATAAACTGAATAATCGCACAATAGGTATATAAGATAAAGATACTGAAAAAACCATCAGTTCGTAAAACAAATCCAAGTACAAGTCTAAGGTAATACATAAATCCAAGTACATCGTCTGAAAAGTAAAACTCAAATGTAGAAACAAAAGGGGGCAACGTGCCCAAATGGAACTACTGAATGAGAATCATAGTCTTGGAATGAATAACTGAAGCGTCTAAAGTAAATCCTGCAAGTCTCCATAAGTACTGCAACTACGCATGCCTGGAAGGATCATCAAGCTGGATGTCCTTGTGTTTGGACACATAAAACTGTTTTGGAAAACATTTTTGACACGAAACAGAGACCAAGAAAACCTTTTGAAAAAATTTAGCAAGCAATTCAAATGAAACAAATAAGTATGCATGAACTCTTTCCATATTTAAGCCAATGCCGCACTCTCTTGAGATATTGGTCACCCCTCAACTAATGTGCACACATATCGCTTGCCTTCTAACCCAACTAGTAATGATACCCCATTTAACTAGTCTCGTTACACCCTTTATGTCATACTCCTTTAACCCGAGTATTCCTTACCTTGATTTATAAGTTATTATACTCATTAACTTATTTAATAATTTCAACTTTAATTAATCATATAATGTTCGCACTAGTTATATCTGAAATATATTCGCCCTTTTATGTATTTATCCAGTATATAATTATTTACTCGTATTATATATGTATTAGCATAGTATAACATTCACACACATGTCACGTATAATAGCCATCCTCCAGAGTAATAAGTCACCAGATGATTTCTCTAGAATGCTATCACCCCAAGTATACTCAATCCAACCCAGATACCATAAGACGACTCGGAAAGTTTCCGTGCCTCTAGCCAACCCTGACACTGACCCTGGTGGACCCGACTCTAGTCGGCTCCCCCATTATTTCCTTGGCCCTGGAGGCACTGAGGAACATGTTATTGTAGCTACTAAGGACCCAGCTGGCCCTATCTGAAATGATTACCCTCTGGTCAGGAACATCATGTTTTGAATATCTTGTACGAACCGCTTTGTCGAGAATCTTTCCCCTAGTTCCTACTCAACTGCTATTGCGGTGCCCCACATGCAACGTTCGCCCTTCTTTGCCGAACTGGGTATTCTCATCCACTGTCATACTTACCTTCAGATGGAAGCGATGATCCTGGCAGTGAAGAAGTACGTCATTGACGACTTCAGTATAAGTCATCAATGCTAGGTTACCAATGAAGTGTTGCCTGATCTTCTAGGCGAGTCCATCCATAAACATTAACTTCTTCTTCTCCTCGTTTTTCACCTCGTATGGCACAAAGGTATCCAGACGGGTAAACTCCTCCTAATATTCTACTATAGAATGGTCACCCTTAACCACCTCATTAAACTTCCTCCGTATTTCCATCTCGACAATCGATGGGAAGTAATTGCAATCAAACCCCACCCAAAACTCAGTAATAGGCATTACATCTCTCTCCTCAAAAGAGGTAATGGAATAACACCACTATAAATATGTTCCCACAAGGTTGAATGTGGTCTACATATTTTTTTGAGTGTCAGTGCACTCAACCATAAGAAGGTGGTTCGGAATGTCTTTCTTTCACTTACATGCAATTATGTCATCGGAACAACTCTGAAACTCTGGTGGGTGGCCCTTATGGAATGCTTCCCTCACACTTTACTAATCATATGGTACCAGATGAGCCTGAACAACTGGCACCACTACTTGTTATGGCTGGGCCAGAGGAAAATGAAGTGCCATGGCAGTCATAGCATCATTAGCTGCTTGTGCAATAATAACGACCACCTCAATGGACATCATCGTCCCTTGTTGTGGTTGTGGTGCCTGTGGCTTATGTTGAGCCTCTCTCTCATTATCTCTCGTCACTGCCCTAGTTGGTCATCCTCTCTTGGGTGGCATCTAAAATGAGATCGAATTGTATGAGTTCACAGTCAATACAAAAATAATAGCAGAAGAGCATAATCTCGAATATATAAACATGAATGCAACAATCCTAATAATAAAGCTCTATATTAAATAACAGTATGATGAAATCTTAGTAAGCCGCACAAATCCTATGGACACTAGAACCTGATGCTTAGATACCATCCGTGACACTTCGCCTATTTAAATATAGAGTGATCATTCCTCTACTAAAATATAGCAGGAATCTCATTTGGTTCGTTCTTAGCATCACTACTGAAAACATTTTAAATGACTAACCACCTAAGTTAAATAAGCTAGTGCCAAATTTTATCTTTTTATTAAACTACAAATCCACAACAATATGCGGAAATAAAATAAAATAAACAAAGACTTCCCTACATCCCAAAAGCTATAAAATGATTTCGAGTTTGAATTAATTTACGGAATCATATTTGGGATGTTTATTTTTTTATTAAAAGGCGTACTAGGCTTTTAATTTTTGAAAATTTATTTTTTGGAAGACCTATATGCGAGCTTTATAAAATAATATTTTTTTTCACTTAGGTCGTTCAAACAACAAAGCAATGTCGTTCAAACAACCCTTCGAGCAATATCACATGTAGTTTCTTAGTTCTCGAGATAGGTCGTTCTTTGTTTTCTTCTAACGACCCCATACTGGTTTTATTTTAAATGGGTCTGTAGACACCCCATTCTGTTACCCCTTAACTCTCCTTAGGTCCCTAGTACCTCCCTTCATCACTATAAACCCAGGTCATGTCCCAAGTACTGACCTGGAAGCCATCGGGCACCCCCCGCCTCAGTTTGACCCAAAAGTCAAACTCCTCATCTCGACCGAGACTCAATGAATATTCGAAGGGCACTAAATACCCTTTCCAACGGTCCGCCCCGTGCGCGATTCCGACTTACCATGTGGACGAACGCGCCATTTGCATCTGAAACCTGACCTAGAGGCCACTGGGCGCTCCCGGGCTCTATTTGACCTATGTCAACTCTTCAGCTCGACCGAGGCTGAATGAATATTCTAAGGGAACTGAATACCCTTTCCAACGGTCCGTCCCGTGCGCAATGCCAACTTTCCATGCGGACGAACGACCCGTTTGACTCCGGGAAGCCATCGAGAATTTTCCGAGCCCGGTTGACCAAAGTCAACTCTCCAAACTGGGTCAAACTAATTGTAATGTCTAATTACATCAACTAACCTTTCCAACGGTATGCCCCGTGCACAATTCGGACTTAACATGCGGACGAACGCGCCGTTTGCGTCCGAACGATTCCCCGTTTAAATGGACCGACAAACGGTTTCGAGCCACATTTGACCCAAACTCAACTCCCAAACTCGAGAGAGGTCCAAGTACTTTCTAAGGTCTCTGAAATACCTTTCCAACAGTATGCCCCGTGTGTGATTCTGACCAACGGTTTGCCCTTGGTGGCCAATTTTCTGAAAAAACCTGAGGCACACTACCAAATGGCAGGTCCCAGACCCTGCCTATCGGCACCTGCCGATAGGCAGTGCCATGATAGGGCTGATAGGCAGTCCCCTGGGGTTATAAAAGGAGGCCTTGGCCTCATTTTCAAGGGGAGCCCAGATCTGATAGAAATCTCTCTGAACGAATCCCAGAAACCTCTCTCGAAGGCAGCGTGATTTCAACTTCCAAATCCCTCTTTTACCTTCAATTTTAACCATCATTTTCATCAAACTTGGTGAATTAACCACTCTCCATCATCATCCAAGCTCAAGGGATGCTCTCCAACATTCAAGATCAAGCTCAAGATCTTCAAGAAGGTCTAACTTTATCAAACTCTCTCTCTTAAATTCTCTTGAATTCCCAATAACTTGTTTTCTTACTTAGCACTTTTATAATCTCATCTCACACATCCTAATATACTTTTTATTTAGTATTATTGCACATCTCTTATTTTCATATAAATAAAAACCCAAAAAAACAAGAAAAAGAGGGTTTGCTCATAAATTCTAAGTAGGGATTCTCACACTTTTTCCACATTTTTCTCACAACTAAAACACCTTTTCTACACACACACACACACTTACAAATAAGAGATCCCATATTTGGATTTATGGGATAAACCCCATCCCTTTGCTTTGTATGCGAACTAAGTGGACTTTGATGCCCTTATAGGCTACGTAGGCGTCTCGGGGTAAAACCCGAGACTCGAGTCCTTTCTCTCACTTTTTCTCTCATTTCTATCTTCTCTAAATCCATTTTTCGTATATTATACATATATTTGTTCTTATTAACGCATTACCTCATATGCGTTATTGTTCCCTTATAACGATCAACGTAGGGGTAATCGCGTAAATCTTATTTTTCTAATATTACTCTTATATCTTCCTACGTATGGCTCGCTTTATCTTTTCCATGATACAAGTCGAAGATTCCTACCTCCATTCTATATATATACACATGCACACATCTCACGGGGGGAAACATAAAGGAAAATAGCAAATATCCATGAGAGATCGAAAGGGCGGAATGGGTGCCTAACATCTTCCCATTTCGTAACTAAGCCTCCGAACCCTTTTTGAATCATTTTGGTTTCGCACGTACCAGTATGTCTTTGGATTCCATCCTTTGGGGTGGCTTCCTCTTTTTCTTTTGTCTGTTTTGAGTAAAATAGACTGGCGACTCTAAATCTCTCTACATTTTTCACACCTCACGAAATTGACGCCGGCCGAAGCGCTCTCCCTAGAGGGGACGCGCGGGACCCGAAGGATTCCTCCTCCCTTTGCGGCAGGGATGGCCACAGTGGAGGCTCCGCTGGGGAATTTTTTTTATTTTGAGGGCTTGACTCTATTTACATGGATGCTATATTTGTTTATGCTTCTCCCCCCCCCCCCCCCCCATATCTACATATTCCCCTTTCTCACATGTATATCCCATGCTTATGCTTATGTTCACACACTTGTAGAAAATCCTCCATGTACACCTCACACTACGTACACCTTGGATCACGTATATCCCCATGTTGCATGCATCACCTATCCATGCTTGGCGTACCTTTTGGGGTACTTGTACTTTGTTCCCGGTTTGGCATAATCAAAGAAAGGCATTCTCATCATAAGCTACTAATAAGAGAATCATGCATGATTCAAACGACATCACCAAAGAGCATTGATATTGACCAAATTTTACCCAGTAACTGGAGGGTCACTTCGTGATGGGCGCTGGCCCGACAAGTCGCAGTTAGCCTAAGCGATATGACTCTCACCTTCCATTGTCCAAGTACCTTCGACGTATATCGAACGGTTCCCCTGCATCATACCGCTTGACCAAAGTCATGACGGGAGGTATATCGCAGGGAATTCGTTCACGTACGCCGAGTATATCGAATTCGCTCTCACACGTACCGTCCTCATGAGGTATATGGTGAGGCAATTCACGTACGATCAGGTATATCAAATGGCTTGTCCACACGTACCGATTGTCCGCAAGAGCAAGACGAATATCATGGAAATCACGCCAAAGGGGGGAACCCATGCCGATTCACCAAACCAACTGCATACCCGCATATAGGTGTCAAACCTAGGACACGCACTTTAGATTGCCGGTTTCGACCCGAAACTCTGTCGAAATTCCGGGTCGATTTTTTGGCCCAATTTTCGTGCATTTTTAAAACGGGACTTTGTTCGCGAGCCTGGTTGCAAGTCCCAAACCGTAGCTTTGCATATATTAAAACCCCACTTTTCCAGGCTCAGGTCTCGTCCGGCATTACATTTAGGAGAATTAAATACAAGTTAGAACATAATAATCATAATAATCACTTCTCCCTTTCTTATCAAAAATCCAAAAACATTTCTCCCTTTCTTATCAAAAATCCAAAAACATTTCTTCCTTTTTATCAAAAATCCAAAAATAGTTCCTCACCTTTTCTCAAAAATAAATCTCATCCTACGCCTTCTCAGGTTGATCGCACGCCCTTAGCCTGGCTCCCTATTGACTTAGGTCTTCAGTCAAATCACCCCAGAGTTTTGTCCGTTCCTCTACTACTTCTTCCGAATCCAGAATCCATCCATCTTCCATGGAGAATGCAGATAAAGCACCAGTCATACAACCGGATCTACCTACGGTCCTAGCTCAACTCGTGGCCAAGATTGACAACCTCCAAGCTGAGGTCCGAGAAATGCAATGAAACCAAGTCCTTATTCCTCAAGAGCCCGAGGCCCTGTTCCCTCGCGCTATGGGTCCACCCGAGCCCATCTGGGTTCCGAAAGAATATCAGCACGCTCTGCGTGCCCCTCCTGCTAATGGTACGCCACCTGCCCAACTTCCAATGCCAAATATTTCCCAGCTTATGGCTAACTTGCCTGTGGTTGCTGATCCAAAGGAGGAGGAGTTGAACAAAGTCAAAAAGGATCTCAATATGCTCACCAAGAAGTTTGACCAAATCAGGATCTCTGGGAATTACATGGACTACAGCCATATGTCTCCTTATCCTAAAGCAAGGTTACTCGAGAATTTCAAAATGCCAAATATCGAAAAATTTGGAGGGGGTGGTCCCTCGATTGTTCATCTTCGCAGTTATCATCGTTCCATGACCCTACTAGGGACTTCCGAAGAAGTGATGGCCTAATTGTTTCAACAAACTTTGAAAGACAGTGCTCTCCGATAGTTTTATCTCTTGAGGAATCCAGAATTCGTAGCTGGGAGGATGTAGACCGAGAATTCATTCGCAGTACAAATACAAAGAAGAGCTTGAGGTCACCCGCCGTGATTTAGAGTTGATCAAATAGAACTCCGGAGAATCAGTCAGTAAATTTATAGCCCGATGGAGGGAAAAAGCGGCTACCATGACCAATCGAACGTCTGAAGAAGAACAAGTCAGCATAGTGAAGAAGAATTTTTTGCCCCATGATCGAGCAACCATGGGAGGACAGTACTACCCCCATTTTCGAGCTCTCAGAGAAGCAGGAGTAGAAATCGAAGAGGGTCTTGCCAAAACAGAAGTTGAACCAAAGAAGGTGTCCAGACATTTCACCCCCAGAAAATATGACAAGCCTGTCAGTGCCGCAGTCTCAACCATCAACAACATCTCTCAACCAACCACATCATGGGCACCAGAAATCCACCCTGCTCCCATCCGAAGGGAATACGCTGAGCTCCATGCTCCCCTATCCAAAGTTTACCAAGCCCTGTTAAGCCGAAACCTTATAAAGCCCCTGGATCCACGTCCATTACCCAATCCACTCCCCAAAAATTTCAAGACCGATGCTCGTTGCGCCTTTCACCAAACAGCTGGCCATACCACCGAAAAATGCTTCCACCTTTGAAACATAATCTAAGTTCTCATTGATCGGGGTACCATCGCTCCACCAGCCAATCCTAAACCAAACACTACTCATAACCCACTCCCAAATCATACCAATTCCATCTTTTATGAAGGAAACCCAGATTTCGATCCATCAACTCAAATCATACCCTTATACCCTCCTAAACCTCTTCAACTTTGCCCATATTTCCTCCTACACCCTGATAGCCTCGCTGATCAGGCGCTGTCACTCCTTATCAGAGCGTGCATCACTGTCCGGACCTGTTCTGAAAGTGGAGGTATGGAATTGTCAGAGGTGTTAAACCAACTCCTAGAGTTCGGGCTGAAATTGCCCTCACAAATGACTATCGACTGCCAGAGGTTTAGTACGTTGTTTTTGGAAGCACGAAAATGGGCCCAAGAATCAGATAGGTGGATGGTACCAACCAACGAAATCTTCTTAGATGATGTTTTCCGGATCATGACGGAAGCATTCAGGCAAACCAATAACATTTGCAGTACCACCGAGTTACTTGACGCTTTGAAGCTGCAAGGGCACCTAGTCCCTTCACCCTTACACATCCCCACAGAATGGGAAGACCTATATGAAGAAGCCGTTGAAGTTATGGAATGCATTGACTTCATAAGGGAAAATAGAATTGTTGCCACCGGATAGGGGGAAGAATTCGAAGTTTTAAATGAAGAACAAGCTTCAGGAGGAAATGGCCCGATGGCTAACTTATGTGGGATGATATTATTTGAGGAACTCCTCGGAGAAATAAATAAGGTGGCAGAACTACCTGAGATTGATGAGGAAACTGGATTTAAGTTTTTCCCTTCTTCAGTAAATCACATGACCAGATCTGGGAGACATTACCAAGTTCCAATCTCGCTACCAGTAAATGATAAGGGGAGGGGCGTTGAAAACCTTCCTATGCCAGAAATGACCCTCGAGGAGAGCAAGATCCTCGATCAATTGAAGAAAACTCAAGCTAACATCACTCTATGGGGGCTTTTCATGTCTTCCCAGCTACACAGAAATGCTTTGATCAAATTTCTCACTGGACCCATAGTTCCTCCCTCTACCACACCGGAAGAAGCGGTGAACCTGGTCGGATCCTTGACTTCTACCCGAATGATGTCCTTTTCTGAAGAAAAAATCCCTAAAATTGGGCCAAATCACAATCATGCACTCAACATCTTCGTCAATGTTATGGGGAAGGATGTACCACTCTCTCTCATTGACAACGGATCCGCTTTGAATGTCTGCCCGCTGAGAACCTTCAAATGTTTAGGTCTGAAAGAAAGTGACCTCTCTCCAACATCCGCTGTCGTGCGTGCCTACGATAATACTCGTCATGAGGTGATGGGATCTATAAAACTTGTAATAGGGGTTGGACCTATAAACCCTGTCGTCGAATTCCATGTCATCGATATCTCGGCCTGTTTTAACCTGTTGCTCGGACGACCCTGGCTCCACAGTATAAAGGGTTTCTATTCCTTATTCCATCAGAAACTGAAGATCTTCACCGATGGGTGAGTCATCACCATCTTGGGTGACGACGGTAACACCGAGGGTGCAAGCACCGGCAGTCCAATCCTTGAGATACAGCATGGGTCAAATGATATGCTCCTATCAGGTTTCCAAGTTGAACCATCCCTACTCCCGGCAGGGGACGATTTCAAAGAAAGGGTTCGTCCAGAATACGACCCTCATGGCAATGTCAATGTGATTCAGATATTTAGAAATATGCACTTCATGACCGGACTGGGGCTAGGACAAAGACAGTAGGGGATACTTGAGCCCATCGAACTGAAGAAAGCTTTCCCTCCTTACGGCTTGGGATATCAACCATCAGAATCAGAACTCAGAATGATCCGCCAGACTCGATCAAAGAGAGGGTTAGACATCGTCCGAACTATATCGGGAGATTCTTCAAATGGACGATTCATCAAGGAAGGCGAGGATTTCCCCTTTTGCGATTTTCTAGAACCATGGTATGACCATACAGATAAGAAGATGAAACCTGGAATAGAGATCTTCTTTGAAGATAGCTACCCATGGGCCAAAAGTTACCAATACCAGGTGCCACCACTTATCAAAGATATTGAAGAAACTGAGGAAAGTTACTCCGAAGATTCCTTCAACCTGCAGACACTGGGGCTGACACTCTGTATGGTTCATTCAGGCACTACATCAAGAGGCCCATTCCGTCTGATTAAAGTTGTTAATACACCTCTCCTCAACTGGCATGCTGCGCTAGCTCTACCTGTTGAAATCTCCCTCAACCCCAATGTTTAACCTGTTTTATCTACTGTTGTCCATCCTTGCTCAAATGTAATCCAGACCTCTTTTGATGAGGTTCTCAATGCTGTTTTTCCTATCAATGAAATAAACAAAGAATTTGAGTATCTTGATGTGCCTTACATTAATTGTGTAGATCCCAATCGAACTTTTGATGATGATGATTTTGTAAATGAACAATTCTTAACTGATCTAAATAAGGTTAATAATAAACAACATAACCGCGTTCAAGTTAATGAAGAAGAGACTGTTGTTATTAATCTCGGTTCTAATAGCCAACTGCGCGAGATTAGGATTGGGGCCACCCTTGACGAGCATGAGCGCGCACAACTCGAAGAATTTCTAAAGGAGTTCGTGGATGTCTTCGCATGGTCCTACGAAGACATGCCCGGTATTGATCTCGAAATAGCTCAGCACGAGATCCCCATTCTCCCAGATGCCAAGCCAGTTAAACAAAAGTTGAGAAAGCTCCGCACCGAATGGTCGCTTAAGGTCAAAGAAGAGGTGATCAAACAGTTGAACGTGGGTTTCATTCGAGTAATCGAATATCCCACGTGGCTAGCCAACATTGTTCCTGTATCAAAATCAGGAGGAAAGGTTCGAATGTGTGTAGATTACCGAGATTTAAACAAATCCACTTCGAAGGATAATTATCCGCTACCCAACATCGACATGATCGTGGACAACACAGCCAGTCATGCTCTTAAGTCATTTGTCGACGAATTTACCGGATACAACTAAATTAAGATGCATCCCGACCACCAAGAGAAAACCGCATTCAACACCCCATGGGAAACCTTTTGCTACACCGTTATGCCATTTGGTCTCAAGAATGATGGGGCTAACTACCAAAGGGCTACCATAACCATCCTGCATGATCTGATCCATGAAGAGGTCGAGGTTTACGTGGATGATATGATTATCAAGTCCAAAACTAGAGAAGGTCATGTTCTCTCTTTTCGAAAGTTCTTCGAACGAATGCGGCAGTATGAGATGAGACTTAATCCACAGAAGTGCATCTTTGGCGTTACAAAAGGAAAACTCTTAGGATTCATGGTCAGTGAGAAGGGGATAGAAGCAAATCCTGCCAAGATGAAGGCCATACTTGAGATGCCACCTCCCCGAACAGAGAAGGAAGTCCGAGGATACCTGGGGAAATTACAATATATCAGTCGGTTCATCAGCCAGCTAACCTCCATCTGTGAACCAATATTTAAGCTCCTCCAAAAGGATTCAACCAAGGTTTGGAACGAGGCCTGCCAAGAAGCTTTTGATCGAATCAAATAATACCTAACCCAACCTCCAGTTCTCATGCCATCACAGCCTGGTCTCCCTTTGCTCTTATACCTGACCATAACAGACATTGCAACCGGGGCTTTGCTAGCTCAGTACCTCGAGGACTCCCGTAAAGAAAGAGACATCTATTATGCTAGTCGCAAGTTGGCCGGATACGAGGTCAACTACACTGATTTGGAAAAAGCGTGTGTCGCACTTGTCTGGGTCACCCAAAAGTTGCGACATTACATGCTCGCCTTCCCCATTAAACTAGTATCCCGAATGGATCCCATCAAATACCTTCCCGAAAAACCCGCCTTGTCCAGCCGAATGACCCGATGGTTGATTCTCCTAACCAAGTTTGATATCGTGTACGTCCCACAGAAAGCTGTTAAAGGAAGAGCCATCTCTGACTACCTCGCTGACTACCCTATAAAAGAAGCACATTTCTGGATCTTCGAATTCCCAAATGAAAACATCCTCTGCACCACTCAAGACTGCCCCCGATGGAAAATGTTCTTCGACGGTGCTACCAACAAAAAGGGATATGGCATTGGGACACTTCTGGTCGCCCCAGATGACTCCCACACTCCCATCGCCATTAAATTGGATTTCCCTTGCACCAACAACATGACAGAATACGAGGCATGCACAGTGGGCCTCCAGGTCGCTCTCGAGAAAAGTATTCAATACCTTGATGTATACGGGGATTCTGCCCTTATCATCGGTCAAGTGATCAGAAAGTGGAAGTTCAAGGATGAAAAGCTTCAACCCTTTCATGCCCAATTAGAATAGTTGGCCTCCCAATTCTGAGATATCACCTTCCATTACCTACCCCGAGCAAAGAACAACCTAGCCGATTCTCTCGCTACTTTGTCTTCCATGGTCGACATGTCCGAGGGAATAACAATGAGCCCCTTCCTAGTTCAAAAACAAGACAGACCGACCCATTGCTACCATATTGAGCTTGTCTCCACTGAAGATCCCGAACTAGCCGATTGCTAGTACTATGATATTTGGTGCCTCCTCAAACACGGTAGGTATCCCGAGGGTTCCAACAAGAATGACTGAGCTACCCTCCGAAGGCTGGCCGCTCAGTACATTATCTTCCATAAACCACTACTCAAGAGGAATTTCGATAGAACTCATTTGCATTGTATTGCAGGGGCTGACATTGAAAAGATAATGCAGAAAATCCATAGCGGGGAATGCGGACCTCACATGAACGGTCACATGCTTGCCAAGAAGATCATCCGACAAGGCTACTACTGGACCACCATGGCCCAGGATTGCACCGCCTATGTTCGTAGGTGTCCTAAATGCCAACAGTTCTCCAATCTCCAACATCTACCTTCGCGAGAATTATATAACATGACTTCTCCCTGGCCGTTCTCCATCTGGGGTATCGACATCATAGGGAAGGTTACACCAAAAGCGTCAAACGGTCATGATATCATCCTGGTTGCCATCGATTACTTCACCAAATGGGTCAAAGCTGAGTCATACGCAGTATTAAATGCCAAGAAGGTGGCCAAATTCATTAAGAAGAATATCATCTGCTGATATGGGGTCCCGTACGAGCTAGTGTCAGATAATGGTTTGCACTTTGAGGCAGAAGTCACAAAAATAGTCAACGAATATGAGATTCAGAGACACAAATCTTCTCCCTACCGACCTCAGACCAATGGTGCAGTTTAGGCCGCAAACAAAAACCTCAAAGCCATCATCAGCAAGATGACCGAAAGTTGTAGGGATTTGGTCGACCGGATCCCCTACGCCCTCTGGGGCTATCGAACATCAATTAGAACCTCTACTGGGGCTACCCCTTACTCCCTGGTTTACGGCATGGAGGCAGTCCTACCGGTGGAGATGGAAATACCCTCGTTAGGTGTCATAATCGAAAGCAAGGTTAGTGAAGAAGACTGGTGCCAAGGCCGTCTTGATGAGCTGACCCTCCTAGATGAACGGAGATTAAAAGCTCTTTACCACATACAAGGATACCATCACCGAATATCTCAATCATTCAATAAGAGAGTCAAGGACCGCGGTGTCCGGAAGGGGTATTTAGCCCTCAAAGAGATAATCGAACCCATCTGGGACCCCAGAGGAATGTTCAAACCCAATTGGAGTTTCCCGTACATTGTGAAGAAAATCTTATTCGGTGGTGTCGCCATGCTCACTGACTTGGATGGGGAAGAGATGGCTCGTCCAGTCAATCTGGACCATCTCAAGAAGTTCTACCCCTATTCCAAAATCTCGGCGCACTACGACTCTTCTCATCCCCCTTCTATTCTAAAAAAAAACTCTCTCCATTTCCCTCTACCCAGAACTACGTGGGCCTGATCTTCTGCAAAAACTATTTTCAAACTATTAAGAACTTTTTCAAAAAATCCCAGAGGTACGTAGGCAGCTCATACTCCTCACATGAGCACGGCCCCTTCTTTTTCACAAAATACCATTCTTTTCTTACCCCTGAGAACGACGGTTCATTCTAAACATCTACTTGAACAAAAGGATTATGTATACCTTAGCGATTGGTATAAATAATTCAAAATACAAAATTCATCGAAAGGACTAGCTGGAAGATCAGAAACTTATTTATTTCATTAAATAAGAAACTATAGTACATATTGCATAAGAAAAAGGAACGGATAACTCCCTTCCCCCCTACTACCATAAAAACCAGACAAAATCCCCCACATCTGTTACATAAATAAACTCCTCAGGAGTCCTCCCCACAGCTACCCGAAGAGCCTGCACCCTCATCATCCACGTCCTGAGGACCCTAATTTTCTCCTGCCTAAATGGAGTGCCGCAAAGACTCCATGGACCGATGAGCCTTAACCATCTTCGAAAAGTCCACAACACCCCCATCCATGGAGTCAGATAAAACAAACCAACTCCGACCGGTCTCTACTGCCAACATCTTGCTAACTACTTTCCTCCACAACCACTTCATATAATCTTTGGGGACATGGCAAACCTTCCCAACAGACTGAGAGGGATGGGTCGACGGACGCCGATTTTCCCATAGAGATCCTAGCAACAGACGCAAGCGCTCAGTCAAATCTTCTACTGGAAAGAAATTTGAGGTTCGAGGGGGCACGACCTGCGCCCAGCCAAATTGGCGCAAAAGCCGCCAAGGGAAATAAAAAGAGGTCTGCCTAAGACCAACCAGCCGCACATATGAATATTCTCCTAGCTCCAGAACAGGCTGCAACTGTCCCCACCAAGGCACGGACCAATACAGTCCACGAGCCCCGTACTCCACAAGCCAATTCTCCCAGTTCTCAACATACAAGCCCATGCGGATGAAGTAGCGCGAAAAGAAGTTGGGTACAGACGACAAAGGATATTCTGGAGGATTTGACAAGCGGAATCTTTCAGACAACCACATGAACAACATCACAGGGCTACCCCTTAAAAAGTCGGAACGACCTTCTCTCCAGGCATTAAGGCCATTCGAAGTCTCCGCCAATATCACCGCCGCAGGATTGCGACGGTATGACATCCATGAGGTAATGGCTACAAGTTGTGGGTCCACTCGTACTTCCCCAGTCACCAACAGCAATTTTGAAACCAAGCCCAGAACAACGGCTCCAGCATAGCCAGCATCACTTACTTCTCGCGAACGCACGGACTGCAACACCGCAGGGAGGGAGATCATTCCTCCGACAACCAATGACCTGGCCGCCAAAGGAGTGATATGAAGAAGCCCGGCAAACAAATCCCTAGGAGAACTGGAAAATTCGGGTAAAGCCGCAGAAACACTAGGATTCACGCCCAGTATGGCAGAAAACTCCTCGTAGGTAGGACAAACTTCTTCCAACCCAAAGCGGAATACATGGTCTTCGGGGCACCAAAATTATACTGCCGCCATCAGCATATTCCACTCAAAAGGCCGATTGCGCCACAAGGAGACTCGATGCATATTGAAGGCATCATAGTCGACATTATAAGAGCACATAGCTTCCAAGGCTTCGAGGTAGTTGACAAACTCAATGCTACCAGGGAGAGCCATCTTGCAAGACTAAAAGATGATGGGTGGGTATGAAGAATGTAAAAGGTGTGAGGAAAACACTCCACCCTTCTCCCTTTTTATACTTAAAAATCCTCACAAGGGGCATAATCCCTGCAGAAATCGAAAGGAACCCTACCCCACAAGGTACTAAAGGCTGAAGAGGGTACCAATCAAAGCTTTCAATTAATGGGACTGGACTGAACTGTCGATAGGCAGGCCAGGGTGCTTGCCGATCTGCAACCCCCCATTTTTGGAAATCTCCCTTTTTCCTCTTTTGTAAAAATCAGAAAAATAAAAATTGATATTCTCAACAGAATTTCAAAATCCCTTTTCCTCCTTATATAATTCCCTTTTTTAAATTTCCTCCATTCCTTCTTTGTCAAATCAGAAAACTCCAAAATAATAAATTGATATTCTCAAAAGAATTTCAAGAATCCTGTTCCGTCCTTATGGGATTCCCCGTTTTGAATAAAATAACTTTCCTTTGAAAAATTCCAAGAATGCTCCTATTTTACGGTCTCAGTAGCAAATTAAAAAGCGCATGTGCATGCATTCATTCATTCATTCATCATTAAAATAAAAGATAATAATAAAAAAAAAACGCATTGCATTGCATATATATGTTTTCTGTGTTACATCATTTTTGCAGGAAATAAAGAAAAGCCAAAAACAACGGGACTCAGCTCGAACCTACATTTCACTCCCTCTATCTCTCTCTCAAGAATTTCCATCCTGGCGACGCGCTCTCTTTCCCTTACGACGAGACGACACGCCCCCACTACCCGAGACAGAGTCTCCCTCGGACGAGGCTGACGGCACCAAACAAGAAGGAACAGGGATAGCCTACCGAATGTGGGCAGTCGTCGATGATATCCAATCCTTGATGTCCCTGAGCCAAGTGGTCGACACCCGGATTTGCTGCAAAGGAAAGGCAGAATCAGTATCAAGCAAAAGAAATAAAAAAAGAGAGGAAAAGTACCGAAAGGTTTACCGTAGGATGAAGGACGTCCTCTGTCAAGCCCAGCTCCTTAGGATCCATCACAAGAGGACGGTGTAGCATCGGTACCATTCCTCCATCAGCCCGCCGGATGTTGTACAAAGGAGTGTGAAGCCGAAAAAAAGGGATCTCCAAGGTCGCCGCCGTCGCAGGTGCCGACGGACCACCACCATTGTGGGAAGACCCCACCGCCCAACTCGAACCAGCAGGAGGGAAAGGCAAAGCATCATGTATGCTGGGCGCCATCAACCAGCTCATCACAAAGTCCATATAATCATACGACGCGGACGTATCAATATACAACGCATAGGACTCGACAATCATCGCCGCGATCCTTTCATCCTCCAACAATTATCGCTCCCGCCTCATAGAAGTAGGAGGCTGCACGGGAGGCACCACCACCTCCTCCTCAGCAATCTGACGGATCACCCTCTCCCCGAGGTACCAGGAATGTCCGAACTCATGCGCCCACAAATGCCTCATCTGCGCGTTCACCCTAGTCACCCCCGTATCCTGAATGGAGATCCCCCAAGGATAAAAGGTCACCTGAAAATCCCCAAGCAGGCATAAGTCAATACAAAATCGAAGGTGCAAAAACTAAGACTGAAATGGAAAGGGTCTTACCCTACCACTGGTCAGGTCATTCAAGACCTGACGCACCGCCTCCAAAGAGAGAGATCCATTCGACTGTCGGTTGGCCTTACGCCATCGATACAAGCGACAAAAGTCCCCGACGGTGTCGTCCTTCAGAGCAATCAGTGGGGTGTTGCACCCAATCACCTCATAAAACCATGTCTGAATTCACGAGCAAAAAGAGACGCATAAGGAAAATGCGAATGCATGAAAGGAAAATGCGAATGCATGAAATAGAAATGCGCAAAGTAAAGAATACCTCAAGAAGATACGTGGTTCCAGTAAAAGTCTGCCTGCAGCACCGGCTGAACGCATCCAGAGAAGAGTAAAGGGTCGTCAAGGTCAGACTCCCCCAATCATAGAAAGGGATGTTTGAAAGCATCCTCAAGTATGGAAGAAACCACAAATGGACGACATCACCGCTCGACGCCACCATGAAACCTCCCAACACCAACAAGATGAACAACTGGGCCATCTGCCTCACTTGCTGCTTGTCCTCCACATTAACCACCCTACTCAGCAAAACATCCTTCAGCAAGGACAGCCGGATCGAATCCCCAGAGACTATCCTCCTCACAACACCGAGTGCCGCATACACCGCCTCCGGCCTCACCCGCAAAGAGCGGTCCACCTCTATCTGCTCCTAGTCACAATCCAGCCCCAGCAGTTGCTGCACATCTATGGGAGTCATAGTCATCTCCCCAAAGCCAAAATGAAAAGTGTGGGTAGTGTCCCACCACCTCTCCCCTAAGGCACACAAAACGGCTGTCGAACGAGGCGTCTCATCCAGCGCAGCCTCCAACCTCCCAAAACCCGCTGATGATACCATCCAGCACACCACGGGTGGAAGATTCTCCCAAACATCCCTAAGCTCCGTCGTCCCGCGGGCACGCATGTTCTTTAAAGAAATATCCGACTGACGAAAGGAAAAATTCAGTCAAAGGTCAAGAAAAGGAAAAATCACCCAAAAAGGAAAAAATGCCAAAGGTCAGGTTACTTACATAGCCACTTGGAATCACTCTCGAAGAGCGATGATGCGACGGCTCCCGCAACAAGTTCCGCTCATCCGCAACCGGCTCGAATGCATCAAAGGCATTTTCATTCCCCAAAGCAAGGGGCACCGTGTCCCTCCAATCCACATTCGCCCAGTCATCAACGGTCAACCACTCCCGGTGGACAGCTGTGCTCACAAAAGGGGCCATTTATTGAAGATCGGAATGCTAGAATGATTCGCAGAGAGGAATCGCAGAAAGAGAGAAGGCAGGAAGCTGTGAAAAATGAGGGGAATTCGCCCCCTTTATATGGGAGGCCAAACCTCATGCCGATCGGAAACCCACGTCACCATACCGATTGGTACTATCTCCTCACCTTCCCGAGGTAGCCCAAAAGTCCGTGCCACTGCCGAATAGCACCTCTCAATCTATGCCGACCGGCACTCCCCCTTAAAATTTTGTACAAAAATTCCCAAAAAATACCAGAAAGCCTCGAAAAATCCCCAGAAAATTCCTAAAAATCATAGGAAGGATTTAGAACGTTTTCATCAAGGAAATTTCGCACTCCTTCGGGCGACACACCATTTTCTCCAAAGGAGCCCTCAAAATCCAAGCGATTGACCTCTCGGGCAAGGCGCCCGGACCACCTAATCACCTCCTCATCAGACTTTACAACTATCGGCTATCCGGTGCGGTTCAATATCACATGGTATTTTTCCCAGCAGAAATTAGGAGAACCACTCGCCCCGAGCAATCTCTCCCAAAGGACAATTCAAATTTTCCCCAGCCCAGTCATCATTCCCCAGCGGAATCTCAGATCCAAATTCTTATTCCCAGCGGAACCCCTCTTCCCCATCGAAATCCTCAAAAACTAAGTGAAACCTCCTCCCGAAAAAACTCCGGCAAATCCCTAAGGATCACCTGATCACCTCCCCAGCGGAATTCTCTAACATCACCCAAAATAGGTTGTTCTCCCCTGCGAGGACTCCTAAAAATCTTCCCCCAGCTAGTAGCTCCCCAGATCAAATCGGAATCATAAAGCTCTTTCTCCAGCAGAATCAAAATACAATCTTTATCCACTCTTGGGTCAGAATAGGCCCCGGTCTTGGATCGTCACCTTAGTTAGGTTGGAATTGACCTCGGTCCTCGATCGTCACCACTCTTGGGTCAGAATTGTCCCCGGTCTTGGATCGTCACCTTAGTTAGGTCATAATTGACCTCGGTCCTCGGTCGTCACCACTCTTGGATCAGAATTGGTCCCGATCTTGGATCATCACCTTAGTTAGGTCAAAATTGATCTCGATCCTCGGTCGTCACCACTCTTGGATCAGAATTGGCCCCGGTCTTGGATCGTCACTTTAGTTAGGTCATAATTGACCTCAGTCCTCGGTCGTCACAACTGTTGGGTCAGAATTGGCCCCGGTCTTGGATCGTCACCTTACTTAGGTCAGAATTGACCTCGGTCCTCGGTTTTCACCACTCTTGGGTCTGAATTGGCCCTGGTCTTGGATCGACATCTTAGTTAGGTCAGAATTGACCTCGGCCCTCGGTCGTCACCACTCTTGGGTCAGAATTGGCCCCGGTCTTGGATCGACACTTTAGTTAGGTCAGAATTGACCTCGACCCTCGGTCGTCACCACTCTTGGATCAGAATTGGCCCCGGTATTGGATCGTCACCTTAGTTAGGTCAGAATTGACCTCGATCCTCGGTCGTCGCCACTCTTGGGCCAGAATTGGCCCCAATCTTGGATCGTCACCTTAGTTAGATCAGAATTGACCTCGGTCCTCGGTCGTCACCACTCTTGGGTCAGAATTGGCCCCGGTCTTGGATCGTCACCTTAGTTAGTTCAAAATTGACCTCGGTCCTCGGTCGTCACCACCCTTGGGTCAGAATTGTCCCCGGTCTTAGATCATCACCTTAGTTAGGTCAGAATTGACCTCGGTCCTTGGTCGTCACCACACTTGGGTCAGAATTGGCCCTGGTCTTGGATCGTCACCTTAGTTAGGTCAGAATTGTCCTCGGTCCTCAGTCGTCACCACTCTTGGGTCAGAATTGGTCCTGGTCTTGGATCGACACCTTAGTTAGGTCAGAATTGACCTCAGTCCTCGGTCGTCACCACTCTTGGGTCAGAATTGGCCCCGATCTTGGATCGTCACCTTAGTTAGGTTAGAATTGACCTCGATCCTCGGTCGTCACCACTCTTGGGTCAGATTTGGCCTCGGTCTTGGATCGTCACCTTAATTAGGTCAAAATTGACATCGGTCCTCGATCGTCACCACTCTTGGGTCAGAATTGGCCCCGGTCTTGGATTGTCACCTTAGTTAGGTCAGAATTGGCCCTGGTCTTGGATCGTCACCTTAGTTAGGTAAGAATTGACTTCGGTCCTCGGTCGTCACCACTCTTGGGTCAAAATTGGCCCCGATCTTGGATTTTCACCTTAGTTAGGTCAGAATTGACCTCGGTCCTCAGTCATCACCACTCTTGGGTCAGATTTGGCCCCACTCTTGGATCGTCACCTGAATTAGGTCAGAATTGACCTAGGTCCTCGATCGTCACCACTCTTGGGTCAGAATTGGCCCTGGTCTTGGAACGTCACCTTAGTTAGGTCAAAATTGGCTCCGGTCTTGGATCATCACCGTAGTTAGGTCATAATTGACCTCGTTCCTTGGTCGTCGCCACTCTTAGGTAAGAATTGGCCCCGATCTAGGATCGTCACCTTAGTTAGGTCAGAATTGACCTCGGTCCTCGATCGTCACAACTCTTGGGTCAGAATTGGCCCCGGTCTTGGATTGTCACCTTAGTTAGGTCAGAATTGACCTCGGTCCTCGGTCGTCACCACTCTTGGGTCAGAATTGGCCCCGATCTTGGATCATCACCTTGGTTAGGTCAGAATTAACCTCGGTCCTCGGTCGTCACCACTCTTGGGTCAGAATTGGCCTCGGTCTTGGATCGTCACCTTAATTAGGTCAGAATTGACCTCGATCCTCGGTCGTCACTACTCTTAGGTCAGAATTGACCTCGATCTTGGATCGTCACCTTAGATAGGTCAGAGTTGACCTCGGTCCTCGGTCATCACTACTCTTGGGTCAGAATTGACCCAGGTCTTGGATCGTCACTTTAGTTAAGTCAGAATTGACCTCGGTCCTCGGTCGTCACCACTCTTGAGTCAGAATTGGCCCCGATCTTGGATAGTCACCTGAATTATGTCAGAATTGACCTCGGTCCTCGTTCGTCACCACTCTTGGGTCAAAATTGGCCCCGGTCATGGATCGTCACCTTAGTTAGGTCAGAATTAACGTTGGTCCTCGGTCGTCACCACTCGCAGGTCAGAACTGACCTCGACCCTCTGAATTGGTCCTCCTCATGTCCTTAGGTCCTCAGAATTGACCTCGACCCTCTGAATTGGTCATCCTCATTTCCTTAGGTCCTCAGAGCTGACCTCAACCCTCTGAATCGATCACCCTCGCTTCCTTAAGCTCGCAGATTCGGCCTCAGAGCTGACCTCAACCCTCTGAATCGATCACCCTCGCTTCCTTAAGCCCGCAGATTCGGCCTTGATCCACAGAATTGATCATCTCTAGCATACTTCTTAGGTCCTCCGAATCGACCTCAGCCCTCTGAATCGGTCATACTCCCTCAAAAGGCATCATGCGGTGTCTAATCGACGGCTATCATTTGTTCCAAACTCACCCATTGAGGGGCTCTGTAGACACCTCATTCTGTTATCCCTTAATTCTCCTTAGGTCCCTAGTACCTCCCTTCATCACTATAAACCCAGGTCACGTCCCTAGTACTGACTTGGAAGCCATCGGGCACCCCTCGGTTCAGTTTGACCCAAAAGTCAAACTCCTCATCTCGACTGAGACTCAATGAATCTTCAAAGGGTACTGAATACCCTTTCCAACGGTCTGCCCCGTGCGCGATTCAAACTTACCATGTGGACGAACACGCCATTTGCGTCCGAAACCTGACCTAGAGGCCACGAGGCGCTCCCGGGCTCTATTTGACCTATTTCAACTCTTCATCTCGACCGAGGCTGAATGAATCTTCGAAGGTAACTGAATACCCTTTCCAACGGTCCATCTCGTGCGCAATTCTGACTTTCCATGCGGACGAACGATCCGTTTGACTTCGAGAAGCCACCGAGCATTTACCGATCCTGGTTGACCAAAGTCAACTCTACAAACTGGGTCAAACTCTTTGGAATGTCGATGTACACCTCCTAACCTTTCCAACGGTATGCCCCGTGCACGATTCGGACTTACCATGCGGTTGAACGCGTCGTTTGCGTCCGCATGATTCCCCGTCCAATGAACCGACAAACACTTCTGAGCCATATTTGACCCAAAGTCAACTCTCTAATTCGGGATCGGTCCAAAGGACTTTCGAAGGTCTCTAAAATACCTTTCCAACGGTATGCCCCGTGCATAATTCTGACCAACGGTTTGCCCTCGGTGGCCAATTTTCCAAAAACGCCTGAGGCGCACTACCAAATGGCAGGTCCCAGACCCTGCCTATCGGCACCTGCCGATAGGCAGTTCCATGATAGGGCCGATCGGCAGTCCCCTGGGGTTATAAAAGGAGGCCTTGGCCTCATTTGCAAGGGGAGCCCATATCTGATAGAAATCTCTCTGAACGAATCCCAGAAACCTCTCTCGAAGGCAGCGTGATTTCAACTTCCAAATCCCTCTTTTACCTTCAATTTTCATCATCCTTTTCATCAAACTTGGTGAATTAATCACTCTCCATCATCATCCAAGCTCAAGGGCTGATCTCCAACATTCAAGATCAAGCTCAAGATCTTCAAGAAGGTCCAACTTTCTCAAACTCTCTCTCTTAAATTCTCTTGAATTCCCAATAACTTGTTTTCTTACTAAGCACTTTTATAATCTCATCTCACACATCCTAATATACTTTTTATTTAGTATTATTGCACATCTCTTATTTTCATACAAATAAAAACCCAAAAAAACAAGAAAAAGAGGGTTTGCTCATAAATTCTAAGTAGGGATTCTCACACTTTTTCCACATTTTTCTCACAACTAAAACACCTTTTCTACACACACACACGCACTTACAAATAAGAGATCCCACATTTGGATTTATGGGATAAACCCCACCCCTTTGCTTTGTATGCGAACTAAGTGGACTTTGATGCCCTTATAGGCTACGTTGGCGTCTCGGGGTAAAACCCGAGACTCGAGTCCTTTCTCTCACTTTTTCTCTCATTTCTATCTTCTCTAAATCCATTTTTCGTATATTATACATATATTTGTTCTTAGTAACGCATTACCTCATATGCGTTATCATTCCATTATAACGATCAATGTAGGGGTAATCGCGTAAATCTTATTTTTCTAATATTACTCTTATATCTTCCTACGGATGACTCGCTTTATCTTTTCCATGATACAAGTCGAAGATTTCTACCTCCATTCTATATATATACAGATGCACACATCTCACGGGGGGAAACATAAAGGAAAATATCAAATATCCATGAGAGACCGAAAGGGCGGAATGGGTGCCTAACACCTTCCCATTTCGTAACTAAGCCTCCGAACCCTTTTTGAATCATTTTGGTTTCGTACGCACCACTATGTCTTTGGATTCCATCCTTCGGGGAGGCTTCCTCTTTTTCTTTTGTCTGTTTTGAGTAAAATAGACTGGCGACTCTGAATCTCTCTACATTTTTCACACCTCAATAATCGACGCCGGCCGAAGCGCTCTCCCGAGAGGGGACGCGCGGGACCCGAAGGATTCCTCCTCCCTCCGCGGCGGGGATCGGCGCGAATGGCCACAGGATCGTTAGATGGATTGTTCAAATGACATCAGTTGTCATTCAAACGAGATGGAGAAGTCTTTCAGATGACATCTCTATGTTGTTCGAATGACTTGCTACCTCGTTCGAACGACTTGTCGACTTAAGGTTTTTATAAATACTTGTTTCATGTTTCATTGCGTTTCAAGAATTTCTACAAGTACATTTATGTATATCTTCTTCAATCTAAAGCGAAAAATTTGAAATCCTCCAGGCAAAGTGAGACTGCATGGTTGATATCTCAATTGTCCTGCCATCACTTTCTAGGAGCAACTGGGGGGAGATAACATTTATAATTTGGGTATAGTTGAAAGAATTAACTTACTGAATTTAAAGTAAAATAATACAATTAATTCAAAGTAAACATCCTCCATCGGCACTCACATACGTTAAGTATCTCACCCCTCATCTAAGTGCAATACTACACGTATAACCACCCAAGTCCCGAGCTAATGACTGATAATGGTACCAATCAAACATAACATGCACCTAGCATAACTAGCATGTAAAAATGTAATCCTCTGCATTCACATTACCATTTCCCAAAATACCCTTGTTATACTACCCGTAAAAGTGACATAAACATTTGGTATGCATACTATGTAGTGTTGGGTCTCTCATTTATTGCTTACATCATTATACTAATAAATTAATCTAATTTAATTTATAAAACTAGATATGTATCCTTTAATATATGTGACATAGAAAGTTATCTAGCAGTAGTGTCTCGTTCATGCTTTATCTGTAAGTCCGAAGGAGTCCTTTATCCAAATCAGACAACACAAAACATGCATAAGTAGGGTGGTCCCTCTGTAGTACACCATTTCATGGCCCATACCTACCGGTGACAATGGATCCTAGCATGTACACCTATCTCTCATAAATGGCGCTACGACATAGTACCTAAAATTATGGCATACACAATGCCTAGCTCACATGTGCCGACGTGTATTACGGTCCCAAACGCTTGTAACCCCAACCTATAAGCTAGTCCACAAACATAGGTATGTCTACAAAATAAATATAATTACATATTATTCTTATTCAATATGCACATATAATTACTCTATAATTATCCCTAAGGTTCCCTCATGATCATTCAAAAGTAATCCCACATTAATAATCAACCAATTAGTTAATTTTTAATTTTCTTCCTTTTTATAAGAACATTCAACCATCTAGTTAATAATAATTCCCCGTTTAATAATTGTGCCATAAAAGCATTTTTAATAAAATTACCATTTATCCAAACATCCTTTTACAAACTCGTATCAGTTCCTAAAAATCCCAGGGATCCATATCCGGTCCTAGCTCAACCTGCTCCAGAGGCCAAATCAATTCACCTCTAAGGGAAGAATCGATTTGGATCTAGGCAAAAGCTGAGATCTGTTATGTTTTCTTGATACGGGAATCCTTAATGCAACCCCAAATCTAAAACAATTTGTTTACATAATTGTAACAACATAAGAACTATGCCCAATGACTTAGTATTTCATCTTTGGATAGTTAATTATGCTAATTAACATCAAATTCATTCCAATTAACCAGAATTTACATAAATGATCATAATTATTAATCCATCATTTCTACCCCACATCCATCTAGATTCTAATAATGTTGTAACAAAACATAAGGATCATAATTCTTTAAATTTTCAGATCTTGAACCATGAGTTCTATGTTTTAACTTATAAATAAAGGTTTTTAATCAAGTCAAGAACCTATGTCGTGATTTTTACAACCCAATGCAAGATTTCAATTATTTTATATTTTTGGATTTAAACTTCGGTAGTCAAATTAATGTTCTCTACATACATATGATTAAATCCTATTTATAAATCACCCAGTTCTTATTAAAATCCAAAAATCATATGTAGGATTAGTACTGCAAATTAAAACATAAATTGGACATTTAAATTATGCAAGAATTTTTTTGTCTAGGAATGAAAGTGGGAGTTCGTCTTCTTTAATTTCCTTCTTGAATCTCCAATTTCCTCCTTCTTCGACCTTGGTGTCACCTCTCTGTGGGTGAGGCTGCAAGAATTTTCTCAGGTGAGTAACATGAGTTTATTAACCTACTTAATTAACTTATAAAATCCTAAATCCCGAGTTAGTCTTTTGTCCTCACTATTGAGCCTCTAAATGAGCCTGAATCTCAAATTAGAATGTCCCAATATCCTTCCAACTAATATACTGATACCCTCCGGACCCATTTCTAAAGGTCTAAAACACCTAAACGAGTTCATAAAACCTCCCGGAATGTGTCCCAATTATTTTTATTCCACAAGTATGTTTTCTAATTGTGTCACATATATCAATTGTTCAATACACATGGAATTATTTCTTACCAAAATTATTTTACATGCAAAGTCAATTTCATGTGATATGAAATAATAATTAATTTATTTATTCACAACATAATTAATTAAATTCACCGACTAATTTAATTCCTACAAATTTTATTTTTTTTCTAAAAATACTAGGTCTTATATATTACCATTTTCCTTAGGAAACATTTCATAAGTAGGACCTAAAGAATAAGACCATATCAATTTGCACCACTCATTTTTTAACTTCTCATAAATATGAACTATTTTCACTTATTTTTCATCTTGGTAAGAAAACACACCCTAACATTACAATAAGCATTAAAAGGACATCGTCTGTAACAACCCCCATATTGTGACACCCCTCCTATTTCAATCACGATTGACTAGTCATTTATCAAAATAACCCAGAATCGCATATCGTTCATTCTTAACATCAGTGTCGAAAAACTTTTTAATTACTAACAACCTATGTTAAAATTAAGTTGGTGCCGAATTTTATCTTTCACTATTATTATAGCATGCGAAAAGTAAATTAAATTAAACAAACCATCCACACCAAAATAATCTTAACAATCACACAACAGGTATATAAATAAATAAGACCGAATAAAACATTTGTTCTAAAACAAATAATCCAACTAATATGAAGGAAAAAAATTGAATCTGAATACAGTCTGATAATCTGAAAAACTAAATAGTCCGAGGGGCAACACGTCCAAATGAAATACTAAGAAACCTCATATCTAGAAAGGAATAAAATTAAGCATCTAAAGCAATTCTTGCAATCCTCCACCAGTGCTGTAGCTACGCATCCCTAGAAAGAATCATCAAGTTGGGTGTTCACGTGGATGGATACCTAAAATTGTTTTGGAAAATATTTAGACAAGGGTTAGAGCCCAAGAAAACCTTTTCAAAATATTTAGCAAGCAATTAAAATGCAACAATTTAAATATGCATGAACCCTATCCATATTTAAGCCGGTGTCGCACTCTCTTGAGATATAGTTCACCCCTCAACTAATTTGCACACCTATCGCTTGCCTCCTAACTCAATTAGTTTCGCTACCCCACTTAACTAGCCTTGGTACACCCTTTTCATCACGCTACTCCAACTCAAGTATTCCTTACTTTGATTTATAATTTGTTGTACTCATTAACTTATTTAATCATTTCAACTTTAATTAATCATATAACATTCACACTAGTTATATATGAAATGCATCTTAATCATATAACGTTCACACTTTATGTATTTATCCTGTATAGAATCATTTACTCATATGATATACGTATTAGTATACTACAATATTCACACACATGTCACGTATAGTAACCATCCTCCTGAGTAATAACTAATCAGAAGCTTGTCTGTACAATGCTATCATATCCCAGGTATGCTCACTATAACCTGGTTACCAAAAGTTGGACTAATTCACACCGATCTTTGGTAAAAATTGCAAACGTAGTGGAGGCGGTCATATTTCCCCGAGAGAGAGCGAATCATACCCAAAACGTCTCACCTCAAAAATAAACCACATAATAAAATATCAGACGATATGACTTGGGGACTATACTCTGCCCGCATTCAATAGCCAGGGGATATACCCACATCGAGCAACCTCCGATGATAGCACTAGAGGGGTATGCTTTCACGTAAATTTCATTGACACCAATATGTGACACCCCGCATAATAAAATCTTAGGTGATGAGTCATATATCAAATTAAATAGGAATCTCATCTGGTTCATTCTTAGCATTACTATCGTTAAGTCATTAATTACTAACCACCTAGTCTTTCATTAAGCAGATGCCAAATTTTAACCATATGAGATTCCTGTTTAATTTGATATAGGGATGATCCCCCAACATTTTGTTAGGCGGGGTGTCATAAATGGTATCAGAGCATTAGGTTCTAATGTCCCTAGGATCTGTAAGGCTTACTTTAGTTTTAGCATTGTGTTCTTTGGCATAGATCCCTATTGTTAGGACTGTTGACTCATGTTATGTTTATTGGTTATCACTCTTCTGCTATTTCAAGATTTGTATTAATTGTGAACTAATACGACTCGTTCTACATTTCAGATGCCACCCAAGAGAGAGAGAGGGAGTCCCAGGAGTGAGCGAGGGAGTCCCAAGAGCGAGCGAGGGATACCTAGGAGGGAAATCGCCCGGGGAGGACAAGATGAGGCTCCCCATGAGCCTGACATTCCATAGCCCCAGCTGCCAAAGGGGTTTATTTCTACTGAGCAAGTAGCTGGAATCGTAGCTCAGGTGGTTAACGCCTCCATGATCGCTATGGCAACCCATATTCTCTAGCAGCAGCCAGTGCAACACATGGCTCCAGCAGGCCAAGCCCATTCGGGGATGACTGAGTGGCAGAGGGTTAGGGAGGCCTTCCATAAAGGTCATCCCCCAGAGTTTCAGGGGACTACAGATGTGGTTGCAACCTATCATTGGATACAGGACATGCAGAGTCACTTACGGATAATAGACTGTAGCGAGATTCAGAGACAGATGCTCACGACATTTACACTGACGGGTACCGATTTGCAGTGGTGGGAGTCCACTACTACCCTCGCAGAGAGAGATTCTATGGCTGTGGAAGATTTTTGGGTGCAGTTTGACAGCAAATACTTTCCTTCGGTCATCGAGACTACGATGAGGAGGAGTCTGAGGGAGGTGACTCAGGGGATAGATCGATTGCTGAGTACGAGGAGGAGTTCACTCGTCTGGCCACACTTGTGCCAGACGAGGTGAGCAATGAGGAGGGGAAGAAGACGATGTTTATTGATGGATTATCTTGGAGGATCAGGCAACATTTGATATGGAATTAGGCTCTTGTGACTTATACGCCCGTGGTTAATACGTCCCTCCTTTATTAACAGGATCATCGCTTCCAACTTAAAGGAACTAAGAGGGGTGGGGAGCCGAGACAACAGGGCAAGGCCACTGGAGGTTCTTCGAGTGGTGGATAGAGAGATTTTGATTTGGAGGTTAAGGGTTCAGGAAGGGCTAACAAGGCCCAAAATAGCACCAGTTTCCTCAGGCCTCCAGGGCCAGAGGAACAATAGGGATGGGCATCAGGGCCAACAGCCGGGGCAGCCTCTTCAGGGCCATCAGGGCCAACCTCAAGGACTGCAGCGTCACGGCCAGCAGGGTTAGTATCAGAGATACGAACCGAGGCACTGTTATACTCGGGGCCAACCGGATCACATCAAGAGAGATTTCCCACAAAGAGTTAGGGGCCAGCAGCAGGGTTCCCCATAGGGATATCAGGCACATGGACGTCAGGCAGCACCAACTCCCTCGGTTCAGCAACAGTTGGGACAGTTAAAGGACGAACATGTGTATAATGCTCGAGATGTTCCGATTCCCCCAGCACTGCCGGCAGTCGAGGGTACGTTCCCTATTCATGGTCATGTTGGTAGAATCCTTTTTTATATGGTTGCATCGCATTCATTTGTTAGGACCCATTTTGCCAGGGTGGTTGGGTTACTAGACATAGTCGATAGTCTACTCATGCATGTGGAGTCACCAATAGGGGGTGGATAGCTCATTCACTCTATTTGTAGGGGGTAGAAATTGTGATTGGGGGCTTGAGTTTTATGGTGGATCTCTTGGTTTTGGATTTGGAGGGCTATGATGTTATTTTGGGTAGAGATTGGCTAGCCGGTATAGAACGATGGTTGATTGTTATGAGAGAGCCATAATATTCGGTATCCCGGGGCAGGAAATGTTTTTAGTGGCGATGCCCCTTCTTGAAGGAGCATCGCGCACTCATTTATATTACCTTGAAGAGGAGAACTCACAGGAGGTGGTAATCCTGATACGCTTGATTCCGGTAGTGAGGGACTTTAAGGACATATTTCAGGACATACCCAGGTTGCCTCCTAGTCGGGAGATTGAGTTCGTCATTGACTTTGCACCGGGTACCAGACCGATAACCTGAGCACCTTACCGCATGGTCCCTTCGAAAATGCGTGAATTGAGGGAACAAATTCAGCAACTCTTAGGTCAGGGATTTATTCGGCGAAGCACATCTCCATGGGGTGCTCCCATGGTTTTTGTGAAGAAGAGAGACTGCTCACTCCATTTACGTGTTTATTATCGGGAGTTGAATAAGGTCATGATCCAAAACAAGTAGCCACTGCCTAGGATTGACGATATGTTTGACCAGTTGCGGGGGGCAGCCTATTTCTCCAAAATTGATTTACAGTCGGGGTACCACCAGTTGAGGATTCGAAAGGAAGACGTCCCAAAAATAGCCTTTCTATCGCGGTATGGTTCTTATGATTTTCAGGTGATTGTATTTGGGCTCACCAATGCACCGACAATATTCATGAACCTTATGAATCGGTTTTTTAAAGATTTTCTCGATCAGTTTATCATAGTGTTCATTGACGACATTTTGGTCTATTCATGCATGGAGGAGGAGCATGCCGAGCATCTCTGCATAGTCTTTTAGACGTTGCGAGATCACCAGCTATACGCCAAGTATGAGAAATATGGGTTTTATCTTCGAAAAGTGCAATTCTTGGGCCATATTATGACGGAGCAGGGGATCGTCGTGGACCCAAACAAGGTTTCAGTGATGAGGGAGTGGGGTCAGCCCATGACACCGACTGAGATCAGGAGCTTTTTGGGGTTAGCTGGATATTATCGTCATTTCATCAGAGGTTTATCCAAGATAGTAGGACCGTTGATCAATTTTACTCGAAAGGGGGTGCCCTTTATATGGAACAATCAGTGTCAGTTGGCGTTAGACAAGTTAAAAGACAAGATAACATCGACCCTATTTTTTCTTTATTGAGGGCAGAAGTGGATTATCGAGTTTATACTAATGCGTCCTTACATGGACTAGGAGGTGTGTTGCAACAAAGAGAACGGTTTATAGCTTATGCATTTATAAAGCTAATGCCCCACGAGAGGAATTACCCCACTCCAATATTTGTTTACTCAAAGGGACTTGAACATGAGGCAAAGGAGGTGGCTTGAGTCCATGAAGGATTATCAGTTTTATATTCAGTATCATCTTGGTAAGGCCAATGTAGTTGCGGATGCTTTGAGCCGACGACCCAAGGAGGATTTGGTGGTAGTTTGGAAGGCAAAATGGTGCGAACTTAGGCACGATGATGGTATTGTCAAGGCATGTATGGTGCTTCTATCCGTCACACCCGAGATTGTTATGCGGGTTGTAAGGGCTCGAGCGGATGATTCTTTTTACCAGGATAGGGTGAAACAGTTGCTAAAGAAGGGTGTGGATTCCTATTCCATTAGCTTCGAGGGTGGGATACGCTTTAACGGGTAGTTAGTCGTGCCAGATGATAAAGATTTGAGACACTCCGTGTTGATTGAGGATCATGGTTCCAAGTTGGCGGTACATCCGGGTGAGTACAAAATGTACCAAGATATGGGAAGGCAATACTGGTGGACAGGGATGAAAAGAGATATTGTAGAGTTCGTCTTGAAGTGTGCCACGTGTCAAATTGTGAAGGTAAATCACCAGAAACCATCGGGGATGTTACAGCCACTTAAGATCCCAGTGTGGAAGTGGGAGAGCATCTCTATGGATTTCATTATGGGGTTGCCTATTTCACAGAGGGGGCACGATTCTATATGGATCATAGTGGACCATTTGACCAAGGTGGCCCACTTTTTGACGCTCCGTATGGATTTTGAGACTACATAGTATGCGAGACTATTCATAGCAAAAGTAGTCAGATTAAACGGGGTCCCACTTAATATGGTGTCTGACAGGGACAAGATTTTTGTATCACATTTCTGGTAGAGCCTCCAGGAGACTATGGGCACCGAGTTGAGATTGAGCACCACTTATCACCTCAAACAGATGGGCTAACGAATAAGGTGAATCAAATGCTCGAAGATATACAACATATGTGTATTCTTGACTTTGGTGGAGGTTGGTAGCAGTACCTTCCTTTGGTGGAGTTCGCATATAATAACTCGTACCAATTCACTATAGGCATGGATCCATTCGAGGTGTTGTACGGTAGGTCTTGTTTCTCCTCAGCATGTTGGTTGGAGGTCGGGGACCATAAACTATTGGAGCCGAAGATGATTCAGGACACGTCCGCCAAGATTGAGTTAATTCGGGGGCGTATCCGTATAGCCCAAGATAGACAAAAGAGCTACGCGGATAAGAATCGAAAGCATGTAGAGTTGGATATCGGGTATTAGGTATTAGTGATGGTATCCCCTATAAAAAGGGGTGATGAGATTTGGCAAAAAGGGGAAGTTGGAACCAAGGTATGTGGGCTATTTCCCCCATCATCGAGAGTGTTGGGCCGGTAGCATACCGTTTGGGTTTTCCTGATCATCTTTAGCATATCCACATTGTATTTCATGCTACGTCATTGAAGAAATATAAGAGTAGTCTGATGGAATTTTGGCATGTCCCACTTGAGGAGATAGACTTACAACCCGATATTTCTTATGAGGAGAAGTAAGTAGCTATCTTAGATTTGTACCGCTTGTCCGGATTCAGTGGGGTCACCATAGTGCTGACGAGTCCACTTGGGAGCGAGAGGAGGATATGTGGGAGCAGTATCCAGAGCTATTTACTGCAGGTACATCTGAATTTCGAGGACGAATTTCCTTGTAAGGGGGGAAGTATGTAACACCTCATAATTTTGGGTTATTGGTTTTTATTAATTAATTCGGTAATTAGTAATTTACGTGTGTTGTAAATTAATGAGAATTAATTAATTGGAATATTTTGAAAGCGATTATATTTGGCTGAGAGTTAATTTTAGAAATTTATTTTGGATGGCGATTTTAAGAGCGCGGTTGAGTCCGGTAGGGCCGAGATAGCCCGAAATGAGTGGTTATATTCGTATATTGGATGTCAGAGCCTAATTAGACATATTGGAGACCCATATCGAGAGCATGGACCCTTTTTAGAAGGCCCATAAGCCCAAAAACGTGAATAGGGTTTTTAACCCCAAATGTGTCAGAGTTAAGCAACTTAAATCACATTACAAGACTAAAAGGGGGAAAAAGCTTAAGGGGAGAACCAAAGAGAAGAGAAACTTGGGAATCTTGGAGAGATTGTTTCAATTTCAATTCAACACCTTCATTCAAAGCCCTAGATCTTCATTTTTTAGCCAAGTGGTTTAAATTGTGATTATTAGCTTGCATCTATGTTTTGATATTAAATGAAATGGAATTTAATCATATAATAGGGTTTGTTCTTGAGTAAATTGGGGTTTTCCTTTTAATAGGAGTTATAAAGTTGTAGAGGTTGTGGGAATTGATGAAATTTATGTTGAATTGATGAAATTGATAATTAAATTGATGGAGTTGTTAAGGCTAGATTAGTTATTATATAAGAATGGAAGTAGGATGAATCTTGGAACAATTTGGATGAAGAAATCTGTGGATAATGTATGTTTTTAACTGTTAATGGCGAACTGGGTTTTTCTGTGTAGATAAGAGAGAATGAGAACATACAAGGTCGTTCGAATGACCTGCATGTGGTTCAAATGAAATCCACTATCGTTCGAACGACAGGGATTTTCGTTTGAATGAGATCTCCATTTTTTGCCAGATTTCAAGTTCCCTTGATTCAGACGTGTTGGGTGTTGAGACTACGCTGTTGTTATTCTATTGGATTCTGGAATTCTGTCATAATTTAGGGTTTAAATTGATGAATATTTACCCTGAGTTTAATTTGTGGATTAATAAAATTGAAAGTTTATTGTTCATGATTTAGTAGATTGTAACTTTGTTAATTAAGTGAGGAGACTTAATTGGGAAATTGGAAATTTTGGGCCAAGAGAGAGAGAGACCAGATAAAATTAGTAGGGTGAAACCAAATTAATGATAAATTTATTAGTGTAACATTAATTGAAATATAGTCGGATCGTAGACTTCCTTGTTTTAGGCTTGGGTATGGGTATAATACACCGGTAGCCTGGATTTTATAGATATATGATGATGTGCAGTATATATATGTTTTATGAATAATTGTGTGAATTATATTTATAGTATACTCAGTTTAGTGCTATCGAGGAGGTTTCTTGATGTGGGTGAATCCCCTGACTTGAGGAGCAGGGCGAGCATAGTCCCCTGGTCATAGCGTTTGGGTTCAGGAGTGAGACGAATGGTGCCTAATTCAAACTCACTACCATGGGAAACTATGGCCGCCTCCACAGCGTTTGTATGTTTTTGTTCTGAAATGGGGAGCTAGCCGTATAAGGGTTTCGGGTGGATGAGAATACCCGGTTATGATAGCATCTAGAGAATACCCGAAGAGTTCCTACTCAGGGGAATAGTTATATATATATATATGGCATATATGTAAGAATTTTATAGTATGATTTCGTATATATGGTATAAGTATATACGAGTTAGTACAGGATGAGAATTGTATTAATTATATAACTTGTGAAACAGTTATATGGTATTAAATGGGAAATGATGCTTTTTTTAAGTTAATGTGAATATTTACTCATAAAACGTATACTATATTCATTTGGGGTGGAATAGTGGTAAGTAGGGAGTTATATGAGACAAGACTAGTTACGAAGGGTTAGCTAGGTGGGTCTTATATAGTTACGTTAGGCGTGCACATTAAAGGAGTGGTGAGGTGTTCTCAAGAGAGTGTGTGGCACTAATTAATTATGAAGATTTACTTGCATTTAAATTCACTTGCTAAATATTTTCAAATATTTTGGTTACTAACCCTTGCTATAAAATCGTTTCAAAACCTTTTAGGTGTCCTACCACAGGGACGCCCGACTTGATTGCATTTTAGGGATTCACATTTGTAGTGTGTGTGGACGTTTCAGGATTCGGATAGACGCATCTACTTCTTATGTTCCTAGTGTAGGGATCCTTATTAGATGTTGAGCATGTATTTCACAATTTTATTCAGTTTTTGTCCAGATTGTATGGGATTTATTGCTCTTTGTTAGTTTGGTTTGGTTGTGGTTTTAGCTGATGGTTATTTGGCAAGATTGTTGTTACTCTATGCGGTGTTTGGTTTCTATTAGCATTTATTGTGTTACTTTAAATTCCTTACTTATTTTGCATGGTTTAAATAAAGATAAAATTTGGCATCAGCTTAATGAAAGACTAGGTGGTTAGTAATTAATGACTTAACGACAGTGATGCTAAGAATGAACCAGATGAGATTCCTATATAATCTGATATAGGACTGATCACCCGGTATTTTATTAGGTGGGGTGTCACACGATATTTAATAATTACACAAGTATATATATATATATATATATATATACTAGGGTATGCCCGTGCCTGAAGGCACGCTGAAAATTTCCCAAGTACCTAATCGCGAAACGACGAAAATTTTGAAAGTACGCAATCGTAAAACGGTGAAAATTTCATTCCCCAACAAAATATAGTGTAATTTTAAATAACTTGTCGTAATTTCCAAAGTCGTGCGCATCATGACTCTACTCGCATGCCTACAACACTTCTTGCATTGTTACACGATCAATAAATATTAGGAAAGAAGATAAAAGTTCTATGCAAATAAAATAATAATTGGCATTAGTTGTATGTAAATAAAATAATATTTCACATTAGTATGATAAATTGTCAAAAAATGAATTGGGCATAACTTCCATTATTTATATGACGATCCACAATGCAAATAGTTTGTATTGGACCTCGCATAAATGACATCATAGCTCTAAAATACTAATTTAAATTGAAAATTATCTCTTACAAACATTTTTAAAAAGATTGGGCGAAAAAAAGTTAGGTGTAGATGCTTGATGAAAACAAATTTATAATAGCATAACGTATTTATGTATCTACAAAGAAACTTAAAGGAAGGTGAAAATTGCATAACATATTTATGTATACTAATTAGTTGATTGGTACACGCCTAAATTGCCAAAAAAAGTAGAGAAATTTAAATTGATCATAATAAGAGCATTCCATCTTTCATTCCATCACTTATTAAAGATACAATTCCAAAGCGTACTCATGTCACAAATTCGTACTCCAATTAGTAGTCAACACATAGCAAGCTTGTGTCAAGGGAAGAATAATATATATTGGGATAATCACAACTTGAATTCCTAATCATAGCAGGTATATGTTTCAAATACATTTTTATCTACTATATAAAGAAGCTTGGCCAAGGCATATTTGACTCAACAATTTTTAGACCACCAATCTATATAAGCAACGCTCTCTTTCGTATAAAACATTTAGTACTTTCTCTTTGGCCTGGAAAAAATCTATCCATCCCGAAAACCTCCAGGGAACAGTTATGCTCTGTGCGAAGAAAGCTAAAGAGGGTAGCGTCTCACTCAACAATAGATAGATTTCATTTAGGCATGAAGCCGCTCAGTTGAAACAGGAAGAGCATTTGATTGCAGGCGGGAGGGGGAGCTGAAACCAACCTCCAGAAGGCGAAGGCTTCCAAGCATTCAAGTCTGACCACGGTCTGACGTCTTAGACCGAGCGAATGATGATATACTCGACGTCCAGGACTATGCAGTGCACTTCTAATGCCTAATTTGAACAAAAAAAACTCCTGCGAGACACAAAAATTGAACCCAATAAACACGGATTTCTATAAAAGGAAAATATATTATATGAGAACAACCCATTTATGAAAATATATTATATGAAAACAACTCATTTATGAAAATAACTGAGGAAAAACTATTAACTACAATGAATTCGGAGAAGGGAACTAATTTAAGAGATGTATTACACCCAAGAAGAGTTATTATGTGTATTCTAAACGACAGATTTCTATAAAATAGAACTAAAAATAAAGATATACATAAACAGAAATCTAACACACTAAATAAGAGTTGTGAAAATAATTAAAACAATACATTGAATGAAAAATATAGACATTATCCCCCAAAAATAATCCTCATCAGTTACATCTCCACTGACTCTCTGAGAACTAATTGCTTTCATTGTGTTAATGACTTTTTGAATAATGACCTTACCATTCATTGTTTTACACATTACCTCCCAACTATACAGACTGGGAGCACACTGATAAGAATCTTTAAAACATAATTATTAGAGGTTCTCAACCAACAATCCATCTTCATGGAATTAAAAGATCTCAAATACAATTTAATGCTTATTAAACCTCCAAAATTCTTAACTTCTGAATTAACTGGCCCACTAATAAATAGATGATTAAGATCCTCCATACCCCTATAACAACATATCCCCATTTAAGTAAGTTTCACTCCCAGGCCTTCATATGAACCAAAGCCAAAAGTACCCGAATACATTTGAATCTACGCTTAATTTCCTTTGTGAAAATAGGTGCATACCGTATGCACCTGTTTTGTGATAATCAGGTATGCACATAATTGAATTTATGCTGAATCTACGCTTAATTGAATCTACATTTAGTAGTTTCCTTAATTTCCTTTTCACAAAACAGAGAATTGAATCTACACAAAACAGAATTGAATCTAGGCTTAATTTCCTTTGCTTTTCTTCATTTCTTCACTCTACAACTGATAATTTAGAGCATCACAAAACATCTGCATACCTGATTATCACAATACAGAGAATCCATACCTGTTTATAAATAACATCTAGATCCGTATTATTATTTTTTATTTCTAGAAGAAATAGATGCATATCTTTAAGTCCAAAGTTCTAAGTTCCTGCAAAAAAAAACAGTAGATAAGAATCCTTAAATAATTATGACAATATTTCTTCAGAAGACAAATTAGTATAGTAGACATCCTATTTTTTCTTTCATCTTGAAGTAATTTGCTGTTGAGGTAGTATTCATGTTTCATAAGTTATGTCCAAAGAGAGGATTGATTAATACGAAGCTTTGATAGAAGTTTGAGAAGCCAATCCTCTTCCACGCTTGTTGTATTCCTAAAATCATGTTGGGTTAGTCCCCTTTCAGTCATGAGCTAAACAATAAAAAAAATAAAGTTTCAGAATCTGGAACTCATAAATTATAAAAGCTAAATAGACAAACTACATATAATACCCAAAAATTCATAAATTTCATCATAATTAGCTTATGTAAGAGATATCAAGTGTTCAACATAACTAACATGAAGGAACTTTATGCCCAAGTAAAACTATAAACAAATTAAATTAATTTCGAAAATAATAGAAGGCATCATTCGACATTTTTGTCTACCCTGTACAGTATCAAAGTTAGCAAAAAAAAACCTTTATATAGCAAAACAAACAATTATAAACTATAGACATTTTTGTCTACCCTGTACATGTATCAAATTTTGTTTGTTATGACAATGAGTGGTGAATGTTGGGCAAAAAAAAAAAGCCCTTTTTGTTCCCACCGGTTGCGCAGATATTGATGATGACCTTTTACTTTTTTTTATGATTTTAACACCAAAAAAATCAAAAAAGTGAAGATTTCAACAAAATAAGTAGATATATAGATAGATGAAAAAAGGAGAACTGTGACCTCATTTAGAGGAACAAAACAAAATATTAATGGGTATTGTGATCTTTTTGTTCAGATGAGGTTGAGGGAATGAGTTCTTACCTTAAAGTTTAAAATGAGCAAAGCTGAAGAGTGAACATAGTTTTACCCAACGGTCCAATGGGTCTCCAAACATGGTATTTCTGTTGATGTCGTTTAAGAGCGTGGTCTCTCTATCGAATAATGCAGCAGCACTTGAGGTTAGAGAGAGAAAGACAGCTGTAAAATATATAGAACAGAACTTGGGCCGGACACGCTTGGGAAAAAAATGGGTCATCGGCGTCGCCGGCTTCACCTGGATTTGGTTGACCTGCAAAATGAAAACGATGGATTTGCTCCACCTGGATTTGGTTCACCTGCAAAATGATGGATTTGGTTCACCTCTAAAATCACAAAACAAAAACATTTAGAACATAAAAAATATGTACCTGAATTTGGTTCGAAGTTGAACACCTGGATTTGGTACGAAGTTTGGTTCGAAGTTGGTACGAAGTTGAACACCTGAATCTCCTAGAACATAGTTTCACCAACAAAAACAGTTATAACCCATATAATAATAGAACCCATATAAGAACAGGTATATAATCGACCCAACAAAAACAACCATAACCCATTTTCAAAGTTGAAGAATGAGATCTTAAAATCTAAAGACGTGAAACACATGTCTTTAGCCATTCACCACCACACGTCTTTAACCATTCACCACCACACGTCTTCTGGAGCTCGCGTTGTCGGAGAAGATGGACAGGAGGAAGAGGAGGAGGCTGCGCAGAGAGGAGGAGGGGGAGGCGGCAGCGCAAGAGAGGAGAGGGAGGCGGCGGCGCAAGAGAGGAGCGGGTGGCAGCGGCGGTGGATTGGAGGGGAGGCAGATTTGAGAGGGAGATATTGTGGAAAGGGGTATGGGGATTCATCAGATGAGTGACAGAGAGAATGAGAGGCGTGTAGGTTTAGGCTGATTTTTCCCATTTGCCCGGTCAATAAGTCTCCCCATATTATGTAGTTTACTATTATATCCTTTATATTTGAATCAAATTGAAATTTTATTAGAAGGGAAATGAGGGGGAAAATAAATTTGAAGGGGCAAAAGAGGTAATGAATGAAAAACTTAATCTCATGACATCATAGTTGAAGCTTATGACATACATAAGTTTCATACTTTATTATATATATATATATATATATATATATATTATCACAATCCCGTATATATATAATTAAATTAAATTTTGCTAACCCGTGCCTAACTCTCGTAACACTAGCTAATAATATTCGAGTCTATTTCCCGAATCTTAATTCTATAATTATTAACTTACAATTTATATATATCACAACATATTTTCATTCAAGATACTAAGCGCATCTCAATCCAGCCCGTATCCTAATTTCATTTGAAATTCCCATTTGAAACCGTTCATATATTTTCGAGTGTTGTTCAGCCTAAACACTCCTAAATTAAGACCCCGGATTAATTTCCATCTAATTCCATTATAAAAATAATGGTCCTTAATATGTTTTAGAGTCCTACACTCATCTACGGACATCCCTAAATAATCCAGATTTGCTTTCCCACCAAAGATTTGGGTCTCAGACACCCTTTCGTACTAAATTCATAAATAATTAAAAAAAATAAAAAAAATACGAGGTAGGCACCCACGGGATCATTACGAAAAGACCTACAATTCCATGTTTTGAACAATCAAGTACACCAAAACGGTTAGGACAGGGGTTCTGTCAATCAAAACGACGTAATTTTGATTCTGGGAGAGTTCATATTCCCCAATCGTTTTCTTCCATTTGTGTTCACCCAAACCTCCATGGATTTTTATCAAAACTGAACCCCAACATATCCAATGACTAATACATGTTTCCAACTGTTTCTAATCATCAAATACATCATTAAACATTAACGATTCCTACTTAAAGCAATTAATCCACGAATTGGGTTTTCTCAGTTTTATTCAAATTTCTTATTCAATCCAATTCTATACTCCAAATTAAATGAGATTATCTACTGTATTTAGAATCAAATTCAAATTTCAATAACATATGATATCATTCCATCATTAATTTATCATTTATTTCACATTAAATGCCTAAATCCCCCAAACCCCATTTTAGCATCTGACAACCCTCCCCAAAACGAGTTCGTTTACACCTACCATTATATGAACATGAGTTTTTGCAAATAAAATCAGAAAAATTTAATTACTGGCCTTATTGGATTCATAGGGTTTGAATTTCACATAGGAGACGACGAATCTGACAAAGCATCTCCAATTCCTCCTTGAATTTGGTCTCTAAAGTTCCCGTTTTTTTCTTCCTTCTCTCTTATCTCAATTTCTAGGGTTTTCAATCTGAGTTATAGCTGACTCTAATTCTAAAACCTAGGTTTAAAACTCCTAATCCCCAAATTAGGCTAATGGACCAAGCCCAAATGACCTGAATACCCCCGTGTGGGCTCGGTTATGACTAAAAAGGCCCCGGGTACATTATTTTGACTGTCTTGACCCTTTCGGAACCTAGCATGACCTCAAAGTTGCCATCCGAGTCACCCTATAATAATTTCCTATCTCGACCTCATATAGTAGACACGCGACTCCCGATCGAGACAAAACACTGCCACGTCACTATTACTCGCTATGACATGAAATAATCATTTACTATTCACTTAGTAATTATACTGCATAAATATTAATCATTATCTCTCACGGTTAATATTTTAAATAATCACATAATAATTTGTTTACATATAATAATTAATTCAATTAAATTACGGCACACCTGTAATTTAAAAATACCCGAATTAATTAAATTATAAATACTCAAAAATATGGGGTGTTACACCTATTTTCTCACATAATGGATGGCCAGGCACGATACGTTAAAGATAGGGCTTGTTTGTCAATTAATACCATTCTCAACACCAACGTAATATAAATTATATAAAAGGCCCATAATTTGATTTGAATTAACATTTCAATTATAAAGAATCCAACCCAACATAAATAATGTAACAAGTCTGACGTAATAATAAATATCCAAAGACCAACATTCCATTTTATAATCACGTATTTAAGTCTATAAACCTTTGTTACTCATCTTAGAACGATTAATTTCATATGTTAACCCCAAATCCATTCTTAATTTCCCAGAATTTAGGAACATGCATAAAGGATTCTAAAACCAGATTTCTTCCACAATATCAACAATGTATAATTCAATTTATAGGGTATTTAGTATGGGATTTACATCAGATATGTAGATCATAAACGTGTGTTAATGTCCTCTACATATAATTACCAAGATTTTCCAATTTCATCTCAAGAACCCCAAGGTTTCTATCATCAGATTTCAAGAATCGATTCCTAGATTTATGTGTTACAACCTATGTTACAATTAATCATCTATATGCATGAGTTTAATTCCTAACATTTATTTACCAAAATTCAACCTAAAACCCAAATCTCGAGTTGGGTTAAAATCTCAAACTTTGGACCCCCCAAATGGGCCCAAATTCATACCCTGACTAGCCCAAAAGTTTTCCAACTTATATACCTATGCTCCAGAACCATTTCTAAAGGTTTAAAACACCTAAACGATCCCGTATACTCCCCGCAATACGTCCGAATTATTTTTATCCCAAACTTATATTTTTATACTTGTGTCACACGTCATTTATGAATTTTCTACTACACATGCAATTATTATAAATATTAACATAACATGAATCCATCACATATAAGCCCGACATAACAACAATTTATTTCTTCGAAATTAATTATTTAAATTCACCAATTTAATTCAATTTTTACAAATTTTTATTTTATCTAAAATGTATAGCTTTATTATTTATCTTAGAAAATGTGGGGTATTACATTGTCATTTCTTAGAGAGATTCTTCTGGCCTTTTCAAGCAAGTGGCAAAATGAATTATCTAGGATAAATTCTATTTTTTTTGGATCACTCGCAAAAGGACAATAGGAAAAAAAACATAATATATAATAAGTTGCAACCACATGTATAAAAAAACACCCTCTCACCCCTAATTTACACATGTAAGCATGTGCATTAAAATTATACTTAAAAGTGTATTTAAAACATAATATATAATATTTTTTAAATAAATCTTACAATAACTAAACCAAATTTATAGGAAATAAAATTATAAAAAATATCTTATAATCACCGCAAGTTTGATTTTTTGCACTCTTTTAAATGCCTCCCGCACTAATAATTTTTCAGCTAACATGGTACAAAATATACGAAATCTTATATTTTTTACTTAAACACGAACACAATTCATGAAAACATGGCATGAAACGAAATCTTATTTGTTTACATATCATGAACAGTGTTAAGGATAGCTCTTGGAGTCCTATTCTCACGCCTACTTGATCTGTTAAGATTTAGTCCACTTTAGCTGCTATAGTATGTTACACCTTAGGAGCCTTATTTTATGCAACTGACCTTGAATAGGTCCTCTCTTAAGTGTATATATTTACCTGTAGCTCTTAACGTTCTAATATACATGAGATGCCAGTTAGTTCATAAATCTACATGGTATCAGAGCTTCTTGGTTCCTTGGCAACTTCATCCTCTAATATTTCCCTTTCAATTAACTCTCTACATCAGTTGATTGGTATATGTGGAATTAAACTCAAACCTGGAAATTATCTATTATAAAGGAACCAAATTTTCCAACTATTGCAAACCTTAAAAATAACCCACCTGATCAAAGATAGCCCTCCTACGGTAACAGCTGACACTACTGAGGAGAAGAAGAAACATGCTGAGTAGGAAGATCAAGATGTTCTCCTACGAAGCTGGATATCCGGTACAATCTCAGAAGAAAGCATGTATATCATCATTGGCTACAACACAGCAAAAAAAAAGTGGGAAGCATTGGCAGGGAGCTATCTCCAGGCTACTAATGATAAAGAGTTTCAACTAAAAGAGCAACTACAAAGCATCAAGTTGGACAACAAATCTGTTGATGAATATATCAGAGAATTTAAGGGAATATATGATGGTTTGGTAGCCATACACAAACCCATTGATGAAGAAAACCAAGTTATCAGTTTTGCAATGGGACTTGGTTCAAAATACAAGACCTTTCGAACTGTCATGTTGGGTAAACCACCTTATCCAATAATGTCGCAACTCATTAGCTCTCTTCGAAATTTTGATATTCGAGAAGAAGAGGAATGCGCCACTAATAAACAACAATCTGACTTGGATCATTCAATGGCCTTTATGGCCCAAAGAGGACATTTTCAAGGAAGAGGAAGAGGCAGACACAACAATGGTCGATTTTTTCATGGGTATCGACAACAATACTTCTCTCCTTCTACTGGTACTAATTTCTCTCATGGGGGCAGAGGGGGCAATAGACCACCTTTCAACAGTGGTTTTCGTTTTCAACCACCAAGACAGGTTTCTCAATCACACCCAAGTGTCAACAACAAAGAGAATCATGACTCTCAAGCTTGTCAAATTTGTGGAAAAACCAATCACAAAGCTCCTACCTGTTACTATAGGTGGGATTTATCCCATCAATCACAAGAATGATCGTCTCAAGCACTCATGGCAAAACTCCTTTTCTCCTAATCTGGGCAATAATCTTTATGTTGATTCTGGAGCCACTAGCCACATGACCCACACATCAGGTAACTTATCCAATCTCAAAGTGTATAATGGAAATGAACATATATTTGTTGGTAATGGAGCTCCATTCAAAATTACACATATGGGTGACGCTCAAGTAAATTCCACATTAAAATTAAAAGATGTTCTTGTAGTTCCTGACTTAAAGAAAAACTTAGTTTCTGTAAGTCAACTCACAAAGGACAATGCTTGCACTTTGGAATTTACTAATGATTCTTTTTTTGTTAAGGATCCGAAATCTCACCAGTTGTTAGCAAGGGGGCGTAAAAGGAAGGGTCTCTATGCTTTGGATCAAGGGGGTTTTGAATTCTTTGCTCCTATTCAATCTGGAAAAGCACCTGATTTTATTTGGCATCAGAGATTAGGACATCCTAGTTCCAAAGATATTCATTCCTTAAATAAAAATCATCATTTAAATATTAGTAGTTGGACTCATACTCCTACTGGTTGTGCTAGTTTTCAGTTAGGGAAGAGCTGTAGACTACCATTTTCTTTAAATGATGATATTGCAAAGTTTCCTTTCAATAAAATACATTGTGATTTGTGGGGTCCTGCACCTATTCCATCATCTCAAAATATCAAATATTATGTTGTTTTTGTGGATGACTGTACTCGTTATTCTTGGCTTTATCCATTAAAATAAAAATCCGAATTCTTTGGTATTTTTCTCAAATTTCATGCCATGATTAAAAATCAATATGATGGTTTTCTTAAGATTTTTCAATGTGATGGGGGTGGAGAATTCAATAAATCTGAATTCTTGGATCATCTTGATACCAATGGTATTGTGCGACATATTTCTTATCCTCGTACACCTGAACAAAATGGTGTAGCTGAACGCAAACATCGCCATGTTGTGGAAACTGGATTAACCCTTTTATTCCATGCCAAACTACCATTATTTTTATGGGTCGAAGCTTTCATGACTGCTAATTATCTCATTAATCGACTTCCTTCCAGTGTTCTTGGCATGTAATCTCCAATTTATAAATTACACACCAAGCATCCAAATTATTCTACCCTAAAAGTTTTTGGCTGTAGATGTTACCCATTTCTCAAAACCAACACTCAAAATAAATTTCAGCCAGAATCCTATCCATGTATTTTTATTGTCTACAGTCAATTACATAAAGGCTACAGATGTTTTCAACCTTCCACCCACATAATTTTTATTTCAAGACGCGTAGTCTTTGATGAAAATTTTTTACCTTATGATATACAAAATTCTTCCCCACTGCCATCAAATCCAAACTTTGATCTCACCACTTACCAAGAGTTTTATGCCACCTATTCCTCACATCCGTCAACTGCTGCATCTCAGTCTATCTCATCTCACCCACCTAACCCTCCTATAAATCCATCACCGTCCATTTCACATCTCCCTTTCGTACCTTCCGATTCTTCTTTGATGGACATCTCATTGCCACTTCAGCCAACTTCTAGTACACCTATGTGTCCTTCAACTACTCCCGTTCCCTCTTCTCCCAACTTACCATCACCTCGTGAGTCCACCAGCTCCCATACTCGTCCCATCTCCATTACAAATCCAGCTAGTTTGATGCTTACTGTTGACCTGCCATTCAGTCCCCAAGCTACCCCGTCGCTACCTACTCCTGCTATGTCCTCCCCTATTAACCAACATCCCATGACCACTCGTTCAAAACTACAATCCTCACATGTCACTTTTTTGTCCCAACAATAACCTATTTTTGAACCCACCACTCTCGCCTCTGCCTTGTCACAACCTCAATGGGTTCACGCAATGCAAACTGAATTGGAAGCACTCTCTGCCAATAATACATGAAAGTTGGTTCCACGCACTGCTGATATGCATCTGATTGGGTCTAAATGGGTTTTTAAAACCAAACTAAAATCTAATGGCACTTTGGACCGTTATAAAGCTCAGTTAGTAGCTTGGGGTTTCACTCAGATTGAAGGCGTTGATTTTTCTGAAACATTTAGTCCAGTAATCAAGTCAGCTACTATTCGTATTGTACTCACTTTGGCTGTTGTTCAGAATTGGCCCATTCGACAGTTGGATGTCAATAATGCATTTTTACATGGTCATTTACAAGAAAGAGTCTACATGAAACAACAACCGGGCTTCATCAATTCTCAGTTTCGGACTCATGTGTGTCTTCTCAAGAAAGATATTTACGGCCTCAAACAAGTGCCCCGTGCCTGGTTTGAACGCTTCAGTAAATTTTTAATTGGTCTTGGTTTTATTTGTAGCAAGGCTGATGCGTCTCTTTTTATACTCCATCATAAACATGGAACTCTACTTCTACTGGTTTATGTTGATGATATTGTCCTCATGGGAAGTAATGGTTCTCTCATTAATCGATTCATCTGCACGCTTGCCGCTGAATTCTGTATGAAAGATCTTGGTCCTTTGCATTATTTCTTGGGGATTGCTGTAGAAAAATTTTAGGGGGACTTTTCTTGAACCAATCTACATATGCTACAAAAAATTTATCTCAACATCATATGTTATCTGCCAATGCTGTTTCTACACCTGTAGCAGTTAAGTCCAATAAAAATTCTCCCTCAGCAACTTCTATGGATGCCACGCTTTTTCGTTCTGTTGTCGGGGCCTTACAATATCTTACGCTTACTCGTCCGGATATTACATATGCTATCAATCTTCTATCTCAGGCCATGCATGATCCCCGACCTGAACATTTTTGCGCCGTTAAGCGCTTGCTCTATTACATTAAAGGGACTCTCACTTATGGCATTCGGATTCTCTCTCAATCCTCTCTCAATTTATATGGTTTTTCTGATGCTGACTGGGCTGGTTGTCCACTTACCTGCCATTCCATGTCTGGCTATTATGTATACTTGGGAGGAAATTGCATTTCTTGGTCCTCTAAGAAACAACCTACAGTTGCTCGCTCTAGTTCGAAGGCTGAATATCGTGCTCTTGCATCCGCTGCTGCTGAAATCACTTGGATTACTTTTATTCTCCAAGACATTGGAGTCCCGCTCTCATCTCCGCCTTTATTATTTACGGACAATATTAGTGCTTTGTATCTTACTCTCAACCCGGTCTTGCATGCTTGTACCAACCACATTGAGTTGGATTATCATTTTTTTCGCGAAAAGGTGGTACAAGGCTCTCTAGTCACTCGGTTTGTGCGTACACATCAACAAAATGCTGACATCTTCACCAAGCCGCTTTTTGCTCCTTCATTTACTACACTGCGTTGCAAGCTTGGAGTGCTGGATTCTTCTACACTCCGCTTGAGGGGGAGTGTTAAGGATAGCTCTTGGAGTCCTATTCTCATGCCTACTTGATCTGTTAAGATTTAGTCCACTTTAGCTGCTATAGTATGTTACACCTTAGGAGCCTTATTTTATGCAACTGACCTTGAACAGGTCCTCTCTTAAGTGTATATATTTACCTGTAGCTCTTATCGTTCTAATATACATGAGATACCAGTTAGTTCATAAATCTACAAACACTACCCAATCAAACTGACATGACACGACATGAAACTATATAAGATATTTTTTTTATTACCAAATATGAACAATATTATGAAAACGCGACACGACGCGATTAAACGAGATTCAATAAAAAGTATTATTTTGTTTTTTTTAATTCAATTTTTTCTTTAATAAAAGTAAAGCAATATTTTTTTTCTTCTTTTTTTATCCCAATTTTTATTGTTAAAAAAAGTATTGTTCGCATTTTGGTTACATTTTTATTTACTAAAAACATTATTTACTAAGAAAATTGGTTGGAAAAAGAACAATTTCTTTTTATGCGCCACAAAGCTGTAAGGGTAATTTCTCTTTTTTTTTTCTTGCCTTTTTAGTTTGGGCAAGAATAAATATGGAAATACTCATGTGGAGAGAAATGATAGGATGAATCCCCAAAGATTACCTAACTAACTCAGGAAAGATGGCATCATACATAAAAAAAGAGGATCCCAACATCCACCAGCCAACCACATCGGGACCAAAAAAGTCCATACTCAAGAACTCAAAAAATTCTCTCACAATAACTTGAATAGGGAACCCTAAAGTGCAATAAAGCTCGTAGTCAGGCAGACCGACTAACCCATTGGACAATTTATACTGAGGCCTACGGGCCTGAGCAGCCTATTCTCGAGATGAAGATAAGGCAGGTGCCTCCAGTGAACTCGGGTGAATAGAATGAATGCCATGACCACCCCCATACATGATATGAGAAAGGGTAGAAAAAGATATAAAAAAGGGGGAAATAGCAAAAATATGACACCTCTCCAAGTCAAACAAACACTCTCCAGAACCTATATTTGTACCGACTCAAACCTAACAACTGCAAAAACCAATGCCACAACAACTAACCATAAATCAATCAGATATTGCATGATAGGACTAAACTCAAATACAAGGGCATGTCTGTCATAAATACTCAAATATTTAAAAAAAAAACGAAATGGTTGAGTATTTTTTACACATCGGCAAAACTAACAAAAAAGCATTTAACAAAAAATAAGTAATAAATTAAACAGCCACAAAGAAACATGTGCAAATGCTCAAGAAGGATGGTCACAAATCTTATTTTTGTATTTTATCAGTTTAATGATCCAAACGTAAAACACCAATTTAGGTTGGTAGAAACCGCCAATGATTTGAATATGAGTAGTGCTATGAGTCTCAAATAATTCCCCCAAATCTCCTCCAAAATGACTTGTGCTTTGTGCCCTGGCGGGACTCCCATCACATGGCAATAGATGACAGGTAAGTGGAAGAATGGCGTGGCGTCCACATAGGATTTGGGGGAGATTTGTGAGAGTTATTTGGGACTCAAAGCATTATTCTTTGAATATATAGATTGGGACTGTTAGTAGCTTTTCACATGGAGTAATGATATGTGTGCAAAACAACTCCACAAAGTCTCCCCCAAAAGTCATAATTTTTGTGCCTTGACGGGACCCCATACTACAAGGCAATGTTTAATAGGTAGGTGAGAGAATATGTGGAATCCACATCAGATTTGGAAAGATTTTGGGAAAGTTTTTTTGTACTCATAGCATTATTCTTTGACATGTGGATAAGTGTGAAGTGGATGATGATGCTCTTATCTCGGATGAATTATATGGGCCCATTCTCAGTCGACTATATCAACCTCAACTGTTGTTATCAGTGGATAACTCCACATACCCACTACTCCTATTCTCATGACAGTTAACTAAGTCTACTGCACGTCTAAAGCTAGTTGGAAGTTATGAGCAGTTATGCACCACTTCTCTCAATGTATTATAAATTGTAGTATTATACTCAGTTGTTAAAAATGAGAATAAAAATGTAGCTTGTTATTACAGTATCAGAGCCATAAATAACAAATGTAAGATCTAATCTCGCTCCATTTCTTCAGAGCCATACACTGATATTTCTTTTCCCTCTCCCACTGTCGGTTCTAATCTCTCTCGCTGAGAACCCTAGTCGCAACCACCACCAACTAGAAAATTCTCTACTGCTCCCTCTGCATGCACCCTCCCTACTCTGCATGCATATTTCCCCCCACCCCACCCCATCCCATGCCCTCTCCCTCTCTTACCTGCGACTCTATTCTTCCTTTCTACCTTAGCTTTGCTAAAAGAATCTCACAGAAACATAAACGATTTTGGAAATTTGTTCCTGTGTTCTCTACATTTTCCTGTTTTTTTAAACCCTTTTGAAATTAATGTCTCCTATTCTCAGTGAACTCTTTATGTCCGGGTTTATGATAAATTCCACATACATGCGCCAAACCCATCTCATTCTTCTTTCTCTCTCTAATTTTTCACCACTCTTTTCTCTTTCTTTTCGCTCTCTTTTCTAGTTCCTATATTTTTTTTCGCCTTCCTTTCTGTATCTCTCTCTCTCTCTCTCTCTAAAAGGTTTCTTTTGGCCAACTATTTATACATTTCACAAACTCAACTCAATTTGTCTCTCTCAAACTAGACAACCATAATATCTTTTAATATAGTTGCAAGGGGACTTGCACAAATGGCTCATGCCTTTATTCCCCCAAAATACTAGCACTTTGCTACTCTCTTTCTTGCTTTACCCCTTAGTCTCTTTTCAATATGTTGATAGCAGCTACCCCTGGCCTACAGATCCCTCGTTAGACGCTACATGGATCCAGTATACTTTATTTCAATGGTTCCTCTCAAATATCATACCTAAAGAAAAACTCTTTTCTCTCTCAAAATTTCTTATTGTGGAAAACACGACTGGAACCCTTCTTGTGTGGCCACAACCTCATGCATTTTGTTGATGGCAGCTTCTCCCAACCCCCTGATACATCCGCTACTGCCTTATGGAACCAAGTTCAAGATCATATTGGTAATAGATAGCGTCTTCTTCATGGCTCGAGTAGTCATGTACTTTACACTCTCTCCTCTTAAAGATCGCAAATCTACTAATGGTTAATCTATTTACATGAGTTCGAATCTTGTCTCATAAAAATCCAAGACACGGCAAACAGATGATCATATAGCAGATATCTCGGTCTCTATTCTCACAACGTAGTTTCCATAAACCGTTATGTATCAGAGCCTAGTATGGCAAATGCCTATTCTGACTCTCTCTCTGCAAACATTTCTACCACCCAAACACGCGTCCAAATCATTCAAGCAAACCAAAGCTCGTAAAATCTTTGGATGGTTCTCATCATTGTCCATCTGATGCTTCCTCTGCTGAAATATGGCAGCAGCAAGACAAGCTGGTTATGAGCATGATAATCTCTCTTTCATTCTTCTTTCTCTCCCTAATTTTTCACCATTCGGTTGTTTTTATTTTCGTTCTCTTCTCTTGCTTCTATATTTTTTCTTTCTTTCTTTATCACAATAGATTTGAAACCCCTACTCCATAGTGCCATCAATACTCCGAACCCGAACAACACCATATAGATATACCGTCTCTTGTTATCAGACAGTTTTCATGTCCAGCAAGACATGCTTACTACTCAACACAACGCTTTGGTCAAAACTCAACGCCTGAATAAAGGCTCCGTCATTCTCTAATATCAAAGGTCTAGTTCTTGACAAAAAGAGAGGCAATATATAATAAAGCTGGATCAACCCAAATATGTGAAAGTGGCATTCCATGGATTTAAAGAACTGCCCAAAGACGATACAGTTTATCACATTCCTTACCTCTCTCTCTCTCTCTCTCTCTCTCTCTCTCTCTCTCTCTCCTTATTTTGTTTTAGTTCACTTTCATCAGAGACAAGTTAATGGTTTGTTTTCAACCCCCATCAACTTGCGGTGGAGTATTAACCCAGTCAGCCACAACATACACAATGGCTCCACACCTCACGGCCTCATCCTCCACTACTTCTGTAACCAACTACAGATAAATTCTACAACTGCTATTTGGTAGATGAATTCTCTACAATTCCTATCTTCTATACAAAATTTGTTAAATTCCAACAAAATTTAGCAAATTATCTTAATAATAACAAAGAATCTATTTACTAAATATATTGAATTTCCTCTAAGTCTTACATAGAGACCTTCCCCCAACGAGTTTAGTCCCTTGCAACGAAGGAAAGCACACATAGCTGACTAACTTAATCAGAGCTCCATTTCGCTCACAAACAGATCGGAGTTCAGATCCATTTTCTTGTCAGATTGGAGATCATGTACCTTCATACAGCGGCCTCACTCTCAAGTTCTGATGCAATTTATAAATCCGGTGACAACTCTCTTCTTTTCGGTCAGTGAAACCTCAAGCTCAGATCGGATTTCATTATCTCCGCTCCTGTTGGTTCAGATCGGAGCTCAGGTACCTTTTTACCTCTGTTTCCCTCTGTTTTTCTAGTCAGTCACTGTTTGGTGCTCAGATCGATAATGACTGGGTACCACACTTGGTATTGAGGGACTAGAAAAAATCAATAATGGAACCTAAACCCCCTGACCCAAATTTTTTTTGGAATCGATCATTTGCAACTGTCGTTGCAAACCCAATCACTCCTTGTCAAGATCTGGTATTGAAACACCCCTCCACCTTCAAAGGAGAGCTAGTCATTTTCTTCTCAAAAGAAGACATAGAACTTTTGGCAAGGCCATTCAAACATTCTCTGGTAGGAAAGTTTTCTCATGGTAGACCATCCATGGAGATTATTCGAAAGGTATTCGAGACATTCTCTCTTAAATTTGACTTTCATATTGGCCTTATCGATCACAAGCATATATTGATTAGATTAAAGAGTGAAGAAGATTTTTCAAGAATGTGGATGAGGGAGTCTTGGCATATTGGTAAATTTCCTATGAGACTATTTAAATGGGCTACTGATTTTAATCCTACCATGGAAAGTATCATCCCCCCTATTTGGATTTATTTTCATAATCTTCCAATTCATTTCTTCTCAAAATCGTTTATTCCATTGCTCAACTTATTGGGCAGCCTATGATAATGGATGCATCAATAGTAGAGATAAACAGACCGAGTATGGCTCATGTCTGTGTTGAGGTAGACTTGACTAAGATTATCTCTAAAAGAGTTTGGATAGGAAGTGGAGACAGTGTCTTTTGGCAAGGAGTGGTGGTTGAAAATATGCCTAAATATTGTTCAAATTGTTTAAAGAAAGGTCATGATGATAGTAGTTGCATATTTAGTTATTCATAAAATGGAAGATTATCCATAAAAGATCTTGTCCAACCAATCAATAAAGTTACTACAAACCAATAGTAGATTCAGCAATATCAGGAAAAGCAGCCAATAGTAGAGGAACAAGGCTGTGCCGAAGAAAGAGAAAGTGATCTAGCTATGAATAAAGTTCAAGAGAATCAAAATGCTGAAAGGAAAATTATGGGCACAGATTTAGAGGAAGTTTTAAATGAAGAGATTGTTGAGTCTGCAGATAGGGAGGAAGTTGTAGTTGTAGATCCTTATCATACAAAGTTAGATGAGACAGTCCCTCCTGATGAAGCAGTTGAAACTGCAATTGCAGCTGAATCACTTCACACTGTCCCAATGGCTACTAGATTGGAGTGTTACGGAAATGAAGGTTTGCCTTCAGGTGGCAGCTCTGGTGATATGATTAGAACCAGTGAAGAGAGAAATCAGGAGCTTCCTAAACAAATATCCATTGTTCAATCTCGCGCTGATCAAATTGTTGACGACCCAAATTCGAAAAAAAAGAGTTATATTCATAACTTAATCCATCGAGATTCCATCGTATTAATAGGAGATAAACTTGTTTTGCGTAATGATCTATTGGAGACTTCATCTACTGATGAGGACACTAAAAGTGATGAAGATATGATCCCTTTAGAGAATTTTAAAACAAGTGACGAGTTATCCCAAGTTAATCCTATTAGTGTTCAAATTCACAATGACAGCGACATTAAATTATTCGTGGACCTCCCCAAACTTGCTTCACCAACAATGGTGGATTCCGATGTTAACACGATCGATGCAAATTCTTCTTCACAAAATGACAATTGGAATGTTGTCCGCAAGCATACGCGTTCAAGACATCGTAGAACCTAAATGTTATGTTGCTTTAGTTTGTTTCCTTTTGCGAGAGTCATGCTTTAGCGCTTGTAAGTTCCATTGGAGAGGCTATTTCTCCATATATTAATAAATAATTATTCTTAGAAAAAAAATATTTGCTTTACTATTGTAAGTGTGGCAAAGAAATGAAATGTAGCAATATGTTCTTCTTTACCACCACCTCTTAATTATTTAATAGACTCAAACTCCAAATAATTGTCAAGGGAATGATGATGATGCTGAAACCACCCCATATACGCAGTTAACGTCAAGTCAAAATACAATGATTGGTTCTATATGTACACATAATATGACGCACTCCCTTGGCACAAGATTTTTGTTAAAAAAATTATATTACATTTAAAAAATTATATATTACATTAAAAAAAAAACTAAACTGTTTTTTAAAAATAAAAATTGAGAAAAACTCTTAAGCAATTTTTTAAAACAGATAAAAATTGTTGAAATCTTTTTTTCCAAGAAAATAGTTTTTTCATTTCTTAAAAATAGTTTTTTATAAAAAAAAAAAAAATTGTATTTTATTTATTAAAAATATGAAAAATTATTTCTTAAAGATGACGCTGACTCACATCATTACGATAGGTTAGTGCCGCTGACGCAGACCCATATCATTGAATGAATGTGATTCCACGCCACCAAAATGGTTCTATATAAAAAAAATTGTTTTTATAACAAAAAATATTCTAACTTATTAGACTAATTTTTTTTATCAAAAAATATGTGTTACTTAAAAAAAACTGTTTTAAAAAAATCTGTGCTACTAATTTTTTAACAAACTGTTTTTCACTATTTTTTAATTAAAAAACTGCATTTAGAAGAAATTACTTTTAAGAAATAAAAAATTGTTTTTGTTGAAAAAAATGTTTCAACAATTTTTTTAATTGTTTTAAAAAATATTTAACATTTTCTTAACAGTTTTTAACATTCTTCCCTTGTCTTTTAGTGAGTGTGTCTAATATGTGTGTCCCATTTGTATGTACGCCTAGAGTTTTCCAAATAAAATTTTAAGGCTCCGTTCTGATACACCATGGAAAAAATTGTAAATAGTTACAATTGAATATTTTGTTCATTATTTTTTGTTTGATAGTCTTTATTAAAAATAATTCTTTTGTCAAAAACTATTTTTTAAATATTTTTATTTTTCGTTAAAATAGTTTTTTGGGGTAAAAACTGTGGTGTTAAAACTTTTTAATAAAAAGAAAACATTTTTCGTTAAAAATTGTTTTATTTTTATCAAAACTGTTTTTTATTGTTTAAATTTATTTTTGTTAAACTGTTTTTTTTTTTCATTAAAATTGTTTCACTTTTGGGCTAAAACTATATATGTCGTTAAAAGTATATCCTTTGGCAACACAAAAACACTTATGTCGCTGAAACTTGTCGCGAATTCTATTTTTTCTTGTAGTGACTACCCAATCAAACTTACTCAACACGACATGAAACGATGCAACATCTTTTTTTATTATTACGAACAATACTCAATGAAAATGAGACACGACCCCACTAAAATAGACACAACAAAAAATATTGTTTTGTATTTTTTAATCCGATTTTTTATTTAGTAAAAATAAAACTATATTTTTTTTTTCATTTTTTTGCCCCAGTTTTTATTATTAAAAAAAATTCTGCTCTCATTTCGGTTACATTTTTTATTTACTAAAAAAATTATTTACTTTGAAAATTGCGGGGAATTAGAACAATTTTTTTGGTGCGCCACAAAGTTGTAGGGGTCCTTTCTCTATTTTTTTTTCTTCTTTTTTTGACTTTTTAGTTAGGGTAAGAAACCAGTCAACAAGTGATTTGAATAAATATGGAAATTCCTATGTGAAGAGAAATGATATGGTAGAAACCCTAATGGTTTGAATACATAAATTCGGAGTCTTGGTACCTTTTTCACAAGTGGGATAACTGTGAATTGGCTGTGATCCCGGATTATTATATGGGCCATTCTCAGTCAACTCAAACTGAAAATAATTGTGAAGTGGATGATGATGCTGTTGAAAACATCCCACAGTTAGGTCAAAATAAAATTATAAGGCTCTGATACACCATGGCAAATATAGTAAATAGTTACAATTGAATATTTTGTTCATTATTTTTTATTTGATAGTCTTTATTAAAAACATATATATATTGTTAAAAAAATTTTTTTTTTGAATATTTTTATTTTTTGTCAAAAGAGTTTTTTCAGTTTAAAACTGTTTTGTGTTAAACCTTTAAAAAAAAAACTATTTCTCGTTAAAAACTCTTTTCATTAAAAATTGTTTTATTTTTATCAAAACTGTTTTTTTATTGTTAAAATTTGTTTTTTATTGAACTGTTTTTTTTCGTTAAAATTGTTTCACTTTTGGGCTAAATCTATATTAAAACTCTATATTTTTTAAATGATTTTTGCTAAAAATTATTTTTTGTGAAAAACGGGTTTTCATTAATAAAAATTGATTTATTTGTGTCAAAACTTTTTTTTATTGTTAATATTTTAGTTCCGTTAAAAAAGTTGTTTTATATTTGTGTAAATTGTTTTTATTGTTAAATACCATTATCTTTAGAACTTTTTATTCGTTCTAAGTTGTTTTTTTAAAATTGTTTTTCAGATATTTTTTTAATAACTTTTTTTTTGAGAAAAAATTGTTGTTTTTGTTCAAAATCATTAATTTATGTGTCAATTTGTTTGAATTTGTCACTTTTGCCATTAATTGTAACAAACATCTTACTTTTGTCACACGAAAAATTAATGTTATCAAAGAATCCTAACTGAAAACTTTTAAAATTTGCCATGGAAATTTTCATGTCGTGGAAAAATTTTGAATTCAGTCCATTTGCCCACATTTGAATAAAACGGACCCTTGCTGTAAATTGTAACTGTTTTATAAACATTAAATTTTTTCATTTAGATTTTTTTTTTCAAAAATGTTTTCTAAGAATAAAAACATTAAAAAACTATCTTTTTTAAAAAAGAAATTGTTTTAAATACATAAATTATTTTTTTAATAAAATTTTAAATTATTTTTTTATTATTTAAATGATTTCTTAGTCATCAATGACCCAAAATACCATTTTTACCCCTAAACTTAGTTAAAGCTAATGGTCAAAATGGATGGAAGGGCTAAATATACACCATATAGATACTTTACGGGCTTAATTGAAAAAGAAAATTCTTTAAGGGCTTATTAAAAATAATTTATATACTTTAAGGGCCACATAGGCAATTCACTCTTTCTTGTTTGTTGGATTGCAGAATTATTCAAAGACCTCAGGTGTGGCTATATTCAAGTGGTATTAATGAAGGTATACGAGTGTTACATGGGATAACCAGGTTGAGTAACAATATGCATCAATGACCACTACATCAAAAACAGGAATCTGGCACGGTTTTGAACTGTGCCAGAATCATGTATTACAAAATGGCCATTTTTTTTCTTGCACGGCTCAAAAGTGTGCCAGATTTCGCCAAACAGGAACACTTCTGGCACACGTTTAAACCGTGCCAGAATTTGATATTTCTGGCACACTTTTGGCACAGTTTTTAACTGTGCTAGATTTAGCACAGTTTAAAAAATTTTGGCACAGTTCAAAACCCTGCCAAAATATGATACACTTTTTCCACGGTTTTGAATTGTGCCAAATTTTTTTATAAAAAGAAAAAAAAAATTATTTGAAAGCACAAAAATTCACAAATTAAAAATATTGCGCATTGTTGATAAACTAATGTACATACAAACTTCGAAATATTACAAGTCTTTAATAGTTCACAGGACAAAAAAAAATTGGGCAAAGTTTTCTCTATTTTCTGGACATTCCAAAACCTGCGAATATAAACCTGCCTAACATAAAGCCCGCACAGCCACAAAATATAACAATTAACTTACAAAAGCCCGCACAACCATAAAAGTTAACAATAAAACTACAAAAGTTCGCACAGCCATACCACAAAAAAATTGAATCATGAATAAACCTCTTGTTGTAAACCATTGAGTTCTCTGTGTGTTCCACGTGAATAAATGCCAATGATAAACTATTATCCTGCAAAAAAAATAGGATACAAAAAAGATACGATATTAGTAATCCAATAATTTACAAAAAAAATCTACTCAAACTAAAAAATTACATATAGGAGTGAAAATTATCATCATATTCTCAAACCGAAAGACTCGGGACTACGCGGTCAGTTTCTACAAGTTACATTGATCCCATACGAGGTGTTCGTGCCTCTTACGGGGTCGCTTGGGGCTGATTTGGGTTGTCACCCTTTAACAGCTTGTTTTTAAGTTTAAGTGTTGATTTTTACAAATTATCGTCATATTCACAAACCGGCAGACCCAGGACTACACGGTCAGTTCTTACAAGTTACATTGGTCACGTGTGAGATGTTCGTGCCTCTTACGGGGTCGTTTGGGGGCTGGTTTGGGTTTTCACCCTTTAATGGCTTGTTTTTATGTTTTAAATGTTGATTTTAGCAAATTATCCTCATATTCTCAAACCAGGAGACTCGGGACTACGCGGTTAGTTCTTGCAAGTTACATTGGTCCCGTGCGAGGTGTTCGTGTCTCTTACGGGGTCGTTTGGGTGTTGATTTGGGCTTTCACCCTTTAACAGCTTGTTTTTAAGCCTAAGTGTGATTTTTGCAAATTATCATCATATTCTCAAACCGGGAGACCCGAGACTACGCGGTCAGCTCCTACAAGTTACATTCGTCTCATGCGAGGTGTTCGTTCCTCCTACGGGATCGTTTGGGGGGTCGTTTGGGTTTTCACCCTTTAACGGCTAGTTTTTAAGTCTAAGTGTGAGTTTTGCAAATTATCATCATATTATCAAACCGAGAGACCCGGGACTACGCGGTCAGTTCTTACAAGTTACATTGGTCCCGTGCGAGGTATTTGTGCCTCTTACGGAGTCGTTTGGGGGCTGATTTGGATTTTCACCCTTTAACGGATTGTTTTTAAGTTTAAGTGTTGATTTTTTCAAATTATTATCATATTCATAACCCGGGAGATCCGGGAATACGCGGTCAGTTCTTACATGTTACATTAGTCCCGTGCGAGGTGTTCATGCCACCTACGGGATCGTTTGGGGGCTGGTTTGGTTTTTCACCCTTTAACGGCTTGTTTTTAAGTCTAAGTGTTGATTTTTGCAAATTATCGTCATATTCTCAAACCGAGAGACCCGGGACTACGCGGTCAATTCCTACAAGTTACATTGGTCCGGTGAGAGGTGTTCGTGCCTCCTACGGGGTCGTTTGGGTTTTCACCCTTTATCGGCTTCTTTTTAAGTCCAAGTGTGATTTTTGCAAATTATCAACATATTCTCAAACCGAGAGACCTCGGACTACGCGATCAGTTCCTATAAGTTACATTGGTCCCGTACGAGGTGTTCGTGCCTCTTACGGGATCGTTTGGGGGCTGGTTTGGGTTTTCACCCTTAAACGACTAGTTTTTAAGTCTAAGTGTGGTTTTTGTAAATTTTCATCATATTCTCAAATCGGGAGATTCAGGACTACGTTGTCAGTTCTTACAAGTTACATTGGTCCCGTGCGAGGTATTTGTGCCTCTTACGGAGTCGTTTGGGGGCTGGTTTGGATTTTCACCCTTTAACGGATGGTTTTTAAGTTTAAATGTTGATTTTTTCAAATTATGGTAATATTCACAAACCGGGAGATCCGGGACTATGCGATCAGTTCTTACAAGTTACATTGGTCATGTGCGAAGTGTTCGTGCCTCTTACGGGGTCGTTTGGGGAATGGTTTGGGTTTTCACCCTTTAATGGATTGTTTTTAAGTCTAAGTGGTTCTTTTTGCAAATTCCCATCATATTCTCAAATCGGGAGTCCCGAAACTAGGCGGTCAGTTCCTACAAGCTACATTGGTCCGGTGAGATGTGTTCGTGCCTCTTACGGGGTCGTTTGGGGGATGGTTTGGGTTTTCACCCTTTTCCAGCTTGTTTTTGAGTCTAAGTGTGATTTTTTTAAATTATCGTCATATTCTCAAACCGGGAGACCCGGGACTACGCGATGAGTTCCTATAAGTTACATTGGTCTGGTGAGAGGTGTTCGTGCCTCCTACGAGGTCGTTTGGGGGCTCGTTTGGGTTTTCACCCTTTAACGGCTTGTTTTTAAGTTCAAGTGTGATTTTTGCAAATTATCATCATATTCACAAATCGGGAGACCCGGAACTACGCGGTCAGTTCCTACCTGTTACATTGGTCCGGTGAGAGGTGTTCGTGCCTGCTACGGGATCGTTTGGGGGCTCGTTTCGGTTTTCACCCGTTAATGGCTTATTTTTAAGTCCAAGTGTGGTTTTTGCAAATTATCATCATATTCACAAACTAGGAGACTCGGGTCTAAGCGGTCAGTTCTTCCAAGTTACATTGGTCCCGTGCGAGGTGTTCGTGCCTTTTACGGGGTCGTTTGGTGGTTGGTTTGGGTTTTCACCCTTTATCGGCTTGTTTTTGAGTCTAAGTGTGATTTTTGCAAATTATCGTCATATTCTCAAACAAGGAGACCGGGGACTGCGCGATCAGTTCCAACAAGTTAGATTGGTCCGGTGAAAGGTGTTCGTGCCTCCTAAAGGGTCGTTTGGGGGCTCGTTTTGCTTTTCACCCTTTAACGACTTATTTTTAAGTTTAAGTGTTGATTTTTGCAAATTATCATCATATTGTCAAATTGGGAGACCCGAAACTACGCGGTCAGTTCCTACAAGTTACATTGGTCCCGTGCGAGGTGTTCGTGCCTCTTATGGGTTCATTTGGGGACTGGTTTTTGTGTTTGCACCCTTTAACGGCTTGTTTTTTAGTCTAAGTGTGATTTTTTTAAATTATCGTTATATTCTCAAACCGGAAGACCCGGGACTACGCGGTCTGTGAGAGGTCTTCGTCCCACGTACGGGGTCGTTTGGGGGCTCGTTTGGGTTTTCACCCTTTAACGACTTGTTTTTAAGTCTAAGTGTGATTTTTACAAATTATCATCATATTCTCAAATCGGGAGACCCGGGACTATGCGGTCAGTTCCTACAAATTACATTGGTCTCGTACGAGGTGTTCGTACCTCTTACGGGGTCGTTGGTGGCTGGTTTGGGTTTTCACCCTTAAACGGCTTGTTTTTATGTTTAATGTTGAATTTTGTAAATTATCATCATATTCACAAATCGGGAGACCCGGGACAATGCGATCAGTTCTTACAAGTTTACATTGGTCCCGTGCGAGGTTTTTGTTCCTCTTACGGGTTCGTTTGGGGGCTGGTTTGGGTTTTCACCCTTCAACGGCTTGTTTTTATATTTATTGTTGATTTTGCAAACTATCGTCATATTTACAAATCGGGAGACCCGGGACTATGCGGTCAGTTCCTACAGGTTACATTGGTCCCGTACGTGGTGTTCGTGCCTCTTACAGGGTCGTTTGGGGGCTGGTTTGGGTTTTCACTCTTTAAGGGCTTGTTTTTATGTTCAATGTTGATTTTTGCAAATTATCGTCGTATTCACAAATCGGGAGACCTGGGACTATGCGGTCAGTTCTTACAAGTTACATTGGTCCCATGCGAGGTTTTCGTGCCATTTACGGGTTCGCTTGGGGCCTGGTTTGGGTTTTCACCCTTTAACGGCTTGTTTTTTATTCTAAGTGTGATTTTTTTAAATTATCGTCATATTCTCAAACCGGGAGACCCAGGACTACGCGGTCTGTGACAGGTGTCCGTGCCACCTACGGGGTCGTTTGGGGGCTCGTTTGGGTTTTCACCCTCTAACGGCTTGTTTTTAAGTCTAAGTGTGATTTTTGTAAATTATCATCATATTCTCAAACCGGGAGACCCGGGACTATGCGGTCAGTTCCTACAAGTTAAATTGGTACCGTACGAGGTGTTCGTACCTCTTACGGGGTTGTTTGGGGGCTGGTTTGGGTTTTCACCCTTTAACGGCTAGTTTTTAACTCTAGGTGTGATTTTTGCAAATTATCGTCATATTCTCAAACTGGGAGACTCGGGACTACGCGGTCAGTTCTTACATGTTATATTGGTCCCGTGCGACGTATTTGTGCCTCTTTCGGAGTCGTTTGGGGGTTGGTTTGGAGTTTCACCCTTTAACAGATTGTTTTTAAGTTTAAGTGTTGATTTTTTCCAGTTATCGTGATATTCACAAACCGGGAGACCCGGGACTACGCAGTCAGTTCCTACAAGTTACATTGGTCCCGTGCAAGTTGTTCGTGCCTCCTACGGGGTCGTTTGGGGGTTGGTTTTGCTTTTCACCCTTTAACGACTTATTTTTAAGTTTAAGTGTTGATTTTTGCAAATTATCGTCATATTGTCAAACCAGGAGACCCGAAACTACGCGGTCAGTTCCAACCAGTTACATTGGTCCCGTGCGAGGTGTTCGTGCCTCTTACGGGTTCGTTTGGGGGCTGGTTTGGGTTTTAACCCTTTAACGGCTTGTTTTTTAGTCTAAGTGTGAGTTTTTTAAATTATCGTCATATTCTCAAATCATGAGACCCGGGACTACGCGGTCTGTGAAAGGTGTTCGTGCCTCCTACGAGGTTGTTTGGGGGCTCGTTTGGATTTTCACCCTTAACGGCTTGTTTTTAAGTCTAAGTGCGATTTTTGCAAATTATCGTCATAATCTCAAATCGAGAAACCCGGGACTACGCGGTCAGTTCCTACAAGTTACATTGGTCCCGTACGAGGTGTTCGTGCCTCTTACGGGGTCGTTTGGGGGCTGGTTTGAATTTTCACCCTTTAACCACTAGTTTTTAAGTCTAAGTCTGATTTTTGCAAATTATCATCATATTCTCAAACTGGGAGACCCGGGACTACGCGGTGAGTTCTTAGAAGTTACATTGGTCCCGTGCGATGTATTTGTGCCTCTTACGGAGTCGTTTGGGGGCTGGTTTGGATTTTCACCCTTTAACGGATTGTTTTTAAGTTTAAGTGTTGATTGTTTCCAATTATCGTGATACTCACAAATCGGGAGACCCGAAACTACGCGATCAGTTCCTATAAGTTACATTGGTCCCGTGCAAGTTGTTCGTGCCTCCTACGGGGTCGTTTGGGAGATTTTGGTTTTCACCCTTTAACGGCTTGTATTTAAGTTTAACTGTTTATTTTATCCAATATCGTGATATTCACAAATCGGGAGACCCGGGACTACGCGATCAGTTCCTACAAGTTACATTGGTCCCGTGCAAGTTGTTCGTGCCTCCTACGGGGTTGTTTGGGGGATAGTTTTGGTTTTAACCCTTTAACGGCTTATTTTTAAGTTTAAGTGTTGATTTTTGCAAATTATCATCATATTCACAAACTAGGAGACCCGAGACTATGCAGTCTGTTCTTCCAAGTTACATTGGTCCCGTGCGAGGTGTTCGTGTCTTTTACGGGGTCGTTTGGGGGCTGGTTTTGGTTTTCACCCTTTATCGGCTTGTTTTTTAGTCTAAGTGTGATTTTTGCAAATTATCGTCATATTCTCAAACCGGGAGACCCGGGACTACGTTGTCAGTTCCAACAAGTTACATTGGTCCGGTGAGAGGTGTTCGTGCCTCCTACGGGGTCATTTGGCGGCTCATTTTGGTTTACACCCTTTAACGGCTTATTTTTAAGTTTAAGTGTTAATTTTTGTAAATTATCGTCATATTGTCAAATCGGGAGACCCGGAACTACGCGGTGAGTTCCTACAAGTTACTTTGGTCTCGTACGAGGTGTTCGTGCCTCTCACGGGTTCGTTTGGGGACTGGTTTGGGTTTTCACCCTTTAACGACTTGTTTTTTAGTCTAAGTGTGATTTTTTTAAATTATTGTCATATTCTCAAATCGGGAGACCCGGGACTACGCGGTCTGTGAGAGGTGTTCGTCCCACGTACGGGGTCGTTTGGGGGCTCATTTTGGTTTTCACCCTTTAACGAGTTGTTTTTAAGTCTAAGTGTGATTTTTGAAAATTATCGTCATATTCTCAAACCGGGAGACCCGGGACTATACGGTCAGTTCCTACAAGTTACATTGGTCCCGTACGAGTTGTTCGTACCTCTTACGGGGTCGTTTGGGGGCTGGTTTGGCTTTTCACCCTTTAAGGGCTTATTTTTATGTTCAATGTTGATTTTTGCAAATTATCATCATATTCACAAATCGGGAGACCCGACACTATGCGGTCAGTTCTTACAAGTTACATTGGTCCCGTACGAGGTTTTCGTGCCTCTTACGGGTTCGTTTGGGGCCTGGTTTGGGTTTTCACCCTTTAACGGCTTGTTTTTTATTCTAAGTGTGATTTTTTTAAATTATCTTTATATTCTCAAACCGGGAGACCCAGGACTGCGCGATCTGTGAGAGGTGTTCGTCCACCTACGAGGTCGTTTGGGGGCTCGTTTGGGTTTTCACCATTTAACGGCTTGTTTTTATGTCTAAGTGTGATTTTTTACAAATTATCGTCATATTCTCAAACCGGGAGACCCGGGAGTATGCGGTCAGTTCCTACAAGTTACATTGGTCCCGTACGAGTTGTTCGTACCTCTTACGGGGTCGTTTGGGGGCTGGTTTGGGTTTTCACCCTTTAACGGCTTGTTTTTATGTTTAGTGTTGATTTTTGCAAACTATCGTCGTATTTACAAATCGGGAGACCCGGGACTATGCGGTCAGTTCCTACAAGTTACATTGGTCCCGTACGTGGTGTTCGTGCCTCTTACAGGGTCGTTTGGGGGCTGGTTTGGGTTTTCACCCTTTAAGGGCTTGTTTTTATGTTCAATGTTGATTTTTGCAAATTATCGTCATATTCACAAATCGGGAGACCTGGGACTACACGGTTAGTTCTTACAAGTTACATTGGTCCCATACGAGGTTTTCGTGCCTCTTACGGGTTCCCTTGGGGCCTAGTTTGGGTTTTCACCCTTTAACGGCTTGTTTTTTATTCTAAGTGTGATTTTTTTAAATTATCGTCTTATTATCAAACCGGGAGACCCGGGACTACGCGGTCTGTGAGAGGTGTCCGTGCCACCTATGGGGTCGTTTGGGGGCTCGTTTGGATTTTCACCCTCTAACGGCTTGTTTTTAAGTTTAAGTATGATTTTTGCAAATTATCATCATATTCTCAAATCGGGAGACCCGGGACTATGCGGTCAGTTCCTACAAGTTAAATTGGTACCGTACGAGGTGTTCGTACCTCTTACGGGGTTGTTTGGGGGCTGGTTTGGGTTTTCACCCTTTAACGGCTAGTTTTTAACTCTAGGTGTGATTTTTGCAAATTATCGTCATATTCTCAAACTGGGAGACTCGGGACTACGCGGTCAGTTCTTACATGTTACATTGGTCCCGTGCGACGTATTTGTGCCTCTTTCGGAGTCGTTTGGGGGCTGGTTTAGATTTTCACCCTTTAACAGATTGTTTTTAAGTTTAAGTGTTGATTTTTTCCAGTTATCGTGATATTCACCAATCGGGAGACCCGGGACTACGCGGTCAGTTCCTACAAGTTACATTGGTCCCGTGCAAGTTGTTCGTGCCTCCTACGGGGTCATTTGGGGGTTGGTTTTGCTTTTCACCCTTTAACGGCTCATTTTTAAGTTTAAGTGTTGATTTTTGCAAATTATCGTCATATTGTCAAACCGGGAGACCCGAAACTACGCGGTCAGTTCCAACTAGTTACATTGGTCCCGTGCGAGGTGTTCGTGCCTCTTACGGGTTCGTTTGGGGGCTGGTTTGGGTTTTAACCCTTTAACGGCTTGTTTTTTAGTCTAAGTGTGAGTTTTTTAAATTATCGCCATATTCTCAAATCGAGAGACCCGGGACTACGCGGTCTGTGAGAGGTGTTCATGCCTCCTACGAGTTTGTTTGGGGGCTCGTTTGGATTTTCACCCTTAACGGCTTGTTTTTAAGTCTAAGTGCGATTTTTGCAAATTATCGTCATAATCTCAAATCGAGAGACCCGGGACTACGCGGTCAGTTCCTACAAGTTACATTGGTCCCGTACGAGGTGTTCGTGCCTCTTACGGGGTCGTTTGGGGGCTGGTTTGGATTTTCACCCTTTAGCCACTAGTTTTTAAGTCTAAGTCTGATTTTTGCAAATTATCATCATATTCTCAAACTGGGAGACCCGGGACTACACGGTGAGTTCTTACATTGGTCCCGTGCGATGTATTTGTAACTCTTACGGAGTCGTTTGGGGGATGGTTTGGATTTTCCTCCTTTAACGGATTATTTTTAAGTTTAAGTGTTGATTGTTTCCAATTATCGTGATATTCACAAATCGGGAGACCCGAAACTATGCGATCAGTTCCTACAAGTTACATTGGTCCCGTGCATGTTGTTCGTGCCTCCTACGGGGTCGTTTGGGGGATTTTGGTTTTCACCCTTTAACGGCTTGTATTTAAGTTTAACTGTTTATTTTATCCAATATCGTGATATTCATAAATCGGGAGACCCGGGACTACGCGATCAGTTCCTACAAGTTACATTGGTCCCGTGCAAGTTGTTCGTGCCTCCTACGGGGTTGTTTGGGGGATGGTTTTGGTTTTACCCCTTTAACGGCTTATTTTTATGTTTAAGTGTTGATTTTTGCAAATTATCATCATATTCACAAACTAGGAGACCCGGGACTATGCGGTCTATTCTTCCAAGTTACATTGGTCCCGTGAGAGGTGTTCGTACCACGTACGAGGTCATTTGGGGGCTCGTTTGGGTTTTCACCCTTTAACGGCTTGTTTTTAAGTCTAAGCCTGATTTTTGCAAATTATCGTCATATTCTCAAACCGGGAGACCCGGGACTATGCGGTCAGTTCCTACAAGTTACATTGGTCCCGTACGAGTTGTTCGTACCTCGTACGGGGTCGTGTGGGGGTTGGTTTGGGTTTTCACCCTTTAACGGCTTGTTTTTATGTTTAGTGTTGATTTTTGCAAATTATCGTCATATTTACAAATCGAGAGACCCGGGACTATGCGGTCAGTTCTTACAAGTTACATTGGTCCCGTGCGAGGTTTTCGTGCCTCTTACGGGTTCGTTTGGGACCGAGTTTGGGTTTTCACCCTTTAACGGCTTGTTTTTTAGTCTGAGTGTGATTTTTTACAATTATTGTCATATTCTCAAACCGGGAGTCCCAGGACTACGCGGTCTGTGAGAGGTGTTCCTGCCACCTACGGGGTCGTTTGGTGGCTCTTTTGGGTTTTCACCCTTTAACGACTTGTTTTTAAGTCTAAATGTGATTTTTGTAAATTATCATCATATTCTCAAACCGGGTGACCCGGGACTATGCGGTCAGTTCCTACAAGTTACATTGGTCCCGTACGAGGTGTTCGTGCCTCTTACGGGGTCGTTTGGGGGCTGGTTTTTCTTTTCACCCTTTAACGACTTGTTTTTAAGTTTAAGTGTTGATTTTTGCAAATTATCATCATATTCACAAACTAGGAGACTCGGGACTATGCGATCAGTTCTTCAAAGTTACATTGGTCCCGTGAGAGGTGTTCGTGCCTTTTACGGGGTCGTTTGGGGGCTGGTTTGGGTTTACACCCTTTATCGGCTTATTTTTTAGTCTAAGTGTGATTTTTGCAAATTATCGTCATATTTTCAAACCGGGAGACCCAGGACTACGCGAACAGTTCCAACAAGTTACATTGGTCCGGTGAGAGGTGTTCGTTCCTCCTACGGGGTCGTTTGGGGGCTCGTTCTGGTTTTCACCCTTTAACGACTTATTTTTAAGTTTAAGTGTTGATTTTTGCAAATTATCGTCATATTGTCAAATTGGGAGACCTGGAGCTATGCGGTTAGTTCCTACAAGTTAAATTGCAACCGTGCGAGGTGTTCGTGCCTCTTACGGGTTCGTTAGGGGGCTGGTTTGGGTTTTCACCCTTTAACGGCTTGTCTTTTAGTCTAAGTGTGATTTTTTAAAATTATTGTCATATTCTCAAACGGGGAGACCCGGGACTACGCGGTATGTGAGAGGTGTTCGTCCCACGTATGGGGTCGTTTGGGGGCTCGTTTGGGTTTTCACCCTTTAACGGCTTGTTTTTAAGTCTAAGTGTGATTTTTACAAATTATCGTCATATTCTCAAACCGGGAGACCCGGGACTATGCGGTCAGTTCCTACAAGTTACATTGGTCCCGTACGAGGTGTTCGTGCCTCTTACGGGGTCGTTTGGGGGCTAGTTTGGATTTTCACCCTTTAACAGCTTGTTTTTATGTTTAATGTTGATTTTTTCAAATTATCGTCATATTCAGAAATCGGGAGACCCGGGACTATGCGGTCAGTTCTTACAAGTTACATTGGTCCCGTGCGAGGTTTTCGTGCCTCTTACGGGTTTGTTTGGGGGCTGGTTTCGGTTTTCACCCTTTAACGACTTATTTTTTAGTCTAAGTGTGATTTTTTTAAATTACCGTCATATTCTCAAATCGGGAGACCCTGGACTATGCGGTCTATGAGAGGTGTTCGTGCCACGTACGGGGTCATTTGGGGGCTCGTTTGGGTTTTCACCCTTTAACGGCTTGTTTTTAAGTCTAAGCCTGATTTTTGCAAATTATCGTCATATTCTAAAATCGGGAGACTCGGGACTATGCGATCAGTTCCTACAAATTACATTGGTCCCGTACGAGTTGTTCGTACCTCGTACGGGGTCGTGTCGGGGTTGGTTTGGGTTTTCACCCTTTAACGGCTTGTTTTTATATTTAGTGTTGATTTTTGTAAATTATCGTCAATTTACAAATCGGGAGACCCGGGACTATGCGGTCAGTTCTTACAAGTTACATTGGTCCCGTGCGAGGTTTTCGTGCCTCTTACAGGTTCGTTTGGGACCGGGTTTGGGTTTGCACCCTTTAACGGCTTATTTTTTAGTCTAAGTGTGATTTTTTAAAATTAATGTCATATTCTCAAACCGGAAGACCCAGGACTACGCGGTCTGTGAGAGGTGTTCCTGCCACCTACGGAGTCGTTTGGTGGCTCGTTTGGGTTTTCACCCTTTAACGACTTGTTTTTAAGTCTAAATGTGATTTTTGCAAATTATCATCATATTCTCAAACCGGGTGACCCGGGACTAAGCGGTCAGTTCCTACAAGTTACATTGGTCCCGTACGAGGTGTTCGTGCCTCTTACGGGGTTGTTTGGGAGCTGGTTTGGGTTTTCCCCCTTTAACGGCTAGTTTTTAAGTCTAGGTGTGATTTTTGCAAATTATCGTCATATTCTCAAACTGGGAGACTCGGGACTACGCGGTCAGTTCTTATATGTTACATTGGTCCCATGCGAGGTATTTGTGCCTCTTACGGAGTCGTTTGGGGGTTGGTTTGGATTTTCACCCCTTAACAGATTGTTTTTAAATTTAACTATTGATTTTTTCCAATTATCGTGATATTCACAAACCAGGAGACCCGGGACTACGTGGTCAGTTCCTACAAGTTACATTGGTCTCGTGCAAGTTGTTCGTGCCTCCTACGGGGTCGTTAGGGGGCTGGTTTTTCTTTTCACCCTTTAACGGCTTATTTTTAAGTTTAATTGCAGATTTTTACAAATTATCATCATATTCACAAACTAGGAGACTCGGGACTATACGATCAGTTCTTCCAAGTTACAATGGTCCCGTGCGAGGTGTTTGTGCCTTTTACGGGGTCGTTTGGGGGCTGGTTTGGGTTTTCACCCTTTATCGGCTTGTTTTTTAGTCTAAGTGTGATTTTTGCAAATTGTCGTCATATTCTCAAACAGGCAGACCCGGGACTACGCGATCAGTTCCAACAAGTTACATTGGTCCGGTGAGAGGTGTTCGTGACTCCTATAGGGTCGTTTGGGGGCTCGTTTTTGTTTTCACCCTTTAACGGCTTATTTTTAAGTTTAAGTGTTGATTTTTGGAAATTATCGTCATATTATCAAACCGGGAGACCCGAAACTACGCGGTCAGTTCCAGCAAGTTACATTGGTCCCGTGCAAGGTGTTCGTGCCTCTTACGGGTTCGTTTGGGGGTTGGTTTGGGTTTTCACCCTTTAATGGCTTATTTTTTAGTCTAAGTGTGAGTTTTTTAAATTATTTTCATAATCTCAAACCGAGAGACCCGGGACTACGCGGTCTATGAGAGGTGTTCGTGCCTCCTAAGAGGTTGTTTGGGGGCTCGTTTGGGTTTTCACCCTTTAACGGCTTGTTTTTAAGTCTAAGTGCGATTTTTGCAAATTATCGTCATAATCTCAAATCGGGAGACCCGGGACTACGCGGTCAGTTCCAACAAGATACAGTGGTCCCATACGAGGTGTTCGCGCCACTTACGGGGTCGTTTGGGGGATGGTTTGGGTGTTCACCCTTTAACCACTAGTTTTTAAGTCTAAGTGTGATTTTTGCAAATTATCATCATATTCTAAAACTGGGAGACCCGGGACTATGCGGTCAGTTCTTAGAAGTTACCGTGGTCCCGTGCGATGTATTTGTGCCTCTTACGGAGTCGTTTGGGGGCTGGTTTGGATTTTCACCCTTTAACTGGTTGTTTTTAAGTTTAAGTGTTGATTGTTTCCAATTATCGTGATATTCACAAATCGAGAGACCCGAAACTACGCGATCAGTTCCTACAAGTTACATTGGTCCCGTGCAAGTTGTTCGTGCCTCCTACGGGGTCGTTTGGGGGCTGATTTTGGTTTTCACCCTTTAACGGCTTGTTTTTAAGTTTAAGTGTTGATTTTTGCAAATTATCATCATATTCACAAACTAGGAGACCCGGGACTATGCGGTCTGTTCTTCCAAGTTACATTGGTCCCGTGCGAGGTGTTCGTGCCTTTTACGGGGTCGTTTGGGGGCTGGTTTGGGTTTTCACCCTTTATCGGCTTGTTTTTTAGTCTAAGTGTGATTTTTGCAAATTGTCGTCATATTCTCAAACAGGGAGACCCGAGACTACGCGATCAGTTCCAACAAGTTACATTGGTCCGGTGAGAGGTGTTCGTGCCTCCTATAGGGTCGTTTGGGGGCTCGTTTTTGTTTTCACCCTTTAACGGCTTATTTTTAAGTTTAAGTGTTGATTTTTGGAAATTATCGTCATATTATCAAACCGGGAGACCCGGGACTACGCAGTCAGTTCCAACAAGTTACATTGGTCCGGTGAGAGGTGTTCGTGCCTCCTACGGGGTCATTTGGGGGCTCGTTTTTGTTTTCACCCTTTAACGGCTTATTTATAAGTTTAAGCGTTGATTTTTGTAAATTATCGTCATATTCTCAAATCGGGAGACCCGGGACTATGCGGTCAGTTCCTACAAGTTACATTGGTCCCGTCCTTCTTACAGGGTCGTTTGGGGGCTGGTTTGGGTTTTCACACTTTAACGGCTTGTTTTAATGTTCAATGTTGATTTTTGCAAATTATCATCATATTCACAAATCGGGAGAGCTGGCACTATGCATTCAGTTCTTACTGGTTCGTTTGGGGCCTGGTTTGGATTTTCACCCTTTAACGGCTTGTTTTTTATTCTAAGTGTGATTTTTTTTAATTATCGTCATATTATCAAATCGAGGGACCCGGGACTACGCGATCTGTGAGAGGTGTTCGTGCCACCTACGGGGTCGTTTGGGGGCTCGTTTGGGTTTTCACCATCTAACGACTTATTTTTATGTCTAAGTGTGATTTTTGTAAATTATCATCATATTCTCAAACCGGGAGACCCGGGACTATGCGGTCAATTCCTACAAGATACATTGGTCCCATAAGAGGTGTTCGTACCTCTTACAGGTTTGTTTGGGGGCTGGTTTGGGTTTTCCCCTTTAACGGCTAGTTTTTAAGTCTAGGTGTGATTTTTGCAAATTAACGTCATATTCTCAAACTGGGAGACTCGGGACTACGCGGTCAGTTCTTACATGTTACATTGGTCCCGTGCGAGGTATTTGTGCCTCTTACAGAGTCGTTTGGGGGCTGGTTTGGATTTTAACCCTTCAACAGATTGTTTTTAAGTTTAAGTGTTGATTTTTTCCAATTATCATGATATTCACAAACCGGGTGACCCGGGACTACGCGGTCAGTTCCTACAAGTTACATTGGTCCCTTACAAGTTGTTCGTGCCTCCGACGGGGTCGTTTGGGGGCTCGTTTTGGTTTTCACCCTTTAACGGCTTATTTTTAAGTTTAAGTGCTGATTTTTGCAAATTATCGTCATATTGTCAAACCGGGAGACCCGAAACTACGCGGTCAGTTCCAACAAGTTACATTGGTCCCGTGCGAGGTGTTCGTGCCTCTTACGGGTTCGTTTGGGGGCTGGTTTGGGTTTCACCCTTTAAAGGTTTGTTTTTTGTCTAAGTGTGAGTTTTTTAAATTATCGTCATATTCTCAAATCGTGAGACCCGGGACTACGCGGTCTGTGAGAGGTGTTCGTGCCTCCAACGGGGTCGTTTGGGGGCTCGTTTGGGTTTTCACCCTTTAACGACTTATTTTTAATTCTAAGTTCGATTTTTGCAAATTATCGTCATAATCTCAAATCAGGAGACCCGGGACTACGCGGTCAGTTCCTATAAGTTACATTGGTCCCGTACGAGGTGTTGGTGCCTCTTACGGGGTCGTTTGGGGGCTAGTTTGGGTTTTCACCCTTTAACCACTAGTTTTTTAGTCTAAGTGTGATTTTTACAAATTATCGTCATATTCTCAAACTGGGAGACCCGGGACAACGGGGTCAGTTCTTAGAAGTTACATTGATTCGGTGCGATGTATTTGTGCCTCTTACGGAGTCATTTGGGGGATGGTTTGGATTTTCACCCTTTAACGGATTGTTTTTAAGTTTAAGTGTTGATTGTTTCTAATTATCGTGATATTCACAAACCGGGAGACCCAAAACTATGCGGTCAGTTCCTACAAGTTACATTGGTCCCGTGCAAGTAGTTTGTGCCTCCTACAGAGTCGTTTGGGGGCTGATTTTGGTTTTCACCCTTTAACGCCATGTTTTTAAGTTTAAGTGTTGATTTTTTCCAATTATCGTGATATTCATAAACCGGGAGACCCGGGACTACGCGGTCAGTTCCTACAAGTCACATTGGTCCCGTGCAAGTTGTTCATGCCTCATACGGGGTCGTTTGGGGGGTGGTTTTGCTTTTCACCCTTTAACGGCTTATTTTTAAGTTTAAGTGTTGATTTTTGCAAATTATCATCATATTCCCAAACTAGGAGACTCGGGACTATGAGGTCAGTTCTTCCAAGTTACATTGGCCCCGTGCGAGGTGTTCGTGCCTTTTACGGGGTCATTTGGGGGCTGGTTTGAGTTTTCACCCTTTATCGGCTTGTTTTTGAATCTAAGTGTGATTTTTGCAAATTATCGTTATATTGTCAAATCGGGAGACCCGGAACTACGCGGTGAGTTCCTACAAGTTACATTAGTCTCGTGCGAGGTGTTCGTGCCTCTTACGGGTTCGTTTGGGGACTGGTTTGGGTTTTCACCCTTTAACAGCTTGTTTTTTAGTCTAAGTGTGATTTTTTTAAATTATTGTCAAATTCTCCAACCGGGAGACCCGGGACTACGCGGTCTGTGAGAGGTGTTCGTCCCACGTACGGGGTCGTTTGGGGGCTCGTTTAGGTTTTCACCCTTTAACGGCATGTTTTTAAGTGTAAGTGTACTTTTTGCAAATTATCATCATATTCTCAAACCGGGAGACCCGGGACTATGTGGTCAGTTCCTACAAGTTACATTGGTCCCGTACGTGGTGTTCGTGCCTCTTACAGGGTCGTTTGGGGGCTGGTTTGGGTTTTCACCCTTTAAGGGCTTGTTTTTATGTTCAATGTTGATTTTTTCAAATTATCATCATATTCACAAATCGGGAGACCCGACACTATGCGGTCAGTTCTTACAAGTTATATTGGTCCCGTGCGAGGTTTTCGTGCCTCTTACGGGTTCGTTTGGGGCCTGGTTTGGGTTTTCACCCTTTAACGGCTTGTTTTTTATTCTAAGTGTGATTTTTTTAAATTATCGTCATATTCTCAAACCGGGAGACCCGGGACTACGCCTGTGAGAGGTGTCCGTGCCACCTACGGGGTCGTTTGGGGGCTCGTTTGGGTTTTCACCCTTTAACGGCTTGTTTTTAAGTCTAAGTGTGATTTTTGCAAATTATCATCATATTCTCAAACCGGGAGACACGGGACTATGCGGTCAGTTCCTATAAGATACATTGGTCCCGTACGAGGTGTTCGTACCTCTTACGGGATTGTTTGGGGGCTGGTTCGGGTTTTCACCCTTTAACGGCTAGTTTTTAAGTCTTGGTGTGATTTTTTCAAATTATCGTCATATTCTCAAACTGGGAGACTCGGGACTACGCGGTCAGTTCTTGCATGTTACATTGGTCCCGTGCGAGGTATTTGTGCCTCTTACGGAGTCGTTTGGGGGCTGGTTTGGATTTTCACCCTTTAACAGATTGTTTTTAAGTTTATTGTTGATTTTTTCAAATTATCGTGATACTCACAAACCGAGAGACTCGGGACTATGCGGTCAGTTCCAACAAGTTACATTGGTCTCGTGCAAGTTGTTGGTGCCTCCTACGGGGTCGTTTGGGGGATGGTTTTGCTTTTCACCCTTTAACGGCTTATTTTTAAGTTTATGTGTTGATTTTTTCAAATTATCATTATATTCACAAACTAGGAGACTCAGGACTATGCGATCAGTTCTTCCAAATTACATTGGTCCCGTTCGAGGTGTTCGTGCCTTTTACGGGGTCGTTTGGGGGAAGGTTTGGGTTTTCACCCTTTATCGGCTCGATTTTTAGTCTAAGTGTGATTTTTGCAAATTATCGTCATATTCTCAAACCGGGAGACCCAGGACTACGCGATCAGTTCCAACTAGTTACATTGGTTCGGTAGGAGGTGTTCGTGCCTCCAACGGGGTCGTTTGGGGGCTCGTTTTGGTTTTCACCCTTTAACGGCTTATTTTTAAGTTTAAGTGCTGATTTTTGCAAATTATCGTCATATTATCAAATCGGGAGACCCGAAACTACGCGGTCAGTTCCAACAAGTAACATTGGTCTCGTGCGAGGTGTTCGTGCCTCTTACGGGATCGTTTGGGGGCTGGTTTGGGTTTAGCCCCTTTAACGGCTTCTTTTTTTGTCTAAGTGTGAGTTTTTTAAATTATCGTCATATTATCAAACCGAGAGACCCGGGACTACGCGGTCTGTGAGAGGTGTTCGTGCCTCCTACGAGGTCGCTTGGGGGCTCGTTTGGGTTTTCGCCCTTTAACGACTTGTTTTTAAGTCTAAGTGCGATTTTTGCAAATTATCGTCATAATCTCAAATCGGGAGACCCGGGACTACGCGGTCAGTTCCTACAAGTTACATTGGTCCCGTACGAGGTGTTCGTGCCTCTTACGGGGTCGTTTGGGGGCTGGTTTGGGTGTTCACCCTTTAACGGGTTGTTTTTAAGTTTAAGTGTTGATTGTTTCCAATTATCGTGATATTCACAAATCGAGAGACCCGAAACTACGCGATCAGTTCCCACAAGTTACATTGGTCCCGTGCAAGTTGTTCGTGCCTCCTACGGGGTCGTTTGGGGGATGATTTTGGTTTTCACCCTTTAACGGCTTGTTTTTAAGTTTAAGTGTTGATTTTTTCCAATTATCGTGATATTCACAAACCGAGAGACCCGGGACTACGCGGTCAGTTCCAACAAGATACATTAGTCCCGTGCAAGTTGTTCGTGCCTCCTACGGGGTCGTTTGGGGGCTGGTTTTGGTTTTCACCCTTTAATGGCTTATTTTTAAGTTTAAGTGTTGATTTTTGCAAATTATCATCATATTCACAAACTAGGAGACTCGGGACTATGCGGTCAGTTCTTCCAAGTTACATTGGCCCCGTGCGAGGTGTTCGTGCCTTTTACGGGGTGGTTTGGGGGCTGGTTTGGGTTTTCACCCTTTCTCGGCTTGTTTTTTAGTGTAAGTGTGACTTTTGCAAATTATCGTCATATTCTCAAACCGGGAGACCCGGGACTACGCAGTCAGTTCCAACAAGTTACATTGGTCCGGTGAGAGGTGTTCGTACCTCCTACGGGGTCATTTGGGAGCTCGTTTTGGTTTTCACCCTTTAACGGCTTATTTTTAAGTTTAAGCGTTGTTTTTTGGAAATTATCGTCATATTCTCAAACCGGGAGACTCGGGACTATGCGGTCAGTTCCTACAAGTTACATTGGTCCCGTCCGTGGTGTTCGTGCCTCTTACAGGGTCGTTTGGGGGTTGGTTTGGGTTTTCAGCCTTTAACGGCTTGTTTTAATGTTCAATGTTGATTTTTGCAAATTATCATCATATTCACAAATCGGGAGACCCGGCACTATGCGGTCAGTTCTTACGGGTTCGTTTGGGGCCTGGTTTGGGTTTTCACCCTTTAACGGCTTGTTTTTTATTCTAAGAGTGATTTTTTCTAATTATCGTCATATTCTCAAATCGAGAGACCCGGGACTGCGCGGTCTGTGAGAGGTGTTCGTGCCACCTACGGGGTCGTTTGGGGGCTCATTTGGGTTTTCACCATTTAATGACTTCTTTTTATGTCCGAGTGTGATTTTTTGTAAATTATCATCATATTCTCAAACCGGGAGACCCAGGACTATGCGGTCAGTTCCTACAAGATACATTGGTCCCATAAGAGGTGTTCGTACCTCTTACGGGGTTGTTTGGGGGCTGGTTTTGGTTTTCACCCTTTAACGGCTTATTTTTAAGTTTAAGTGTTGATTTTTGCAAATTATCATCATATTCTCAAACTGGGAGACTCGGGACTATGCGGCCAGTTCCTACAAGTTACATTGGTCCCGTGGAAATTGTTCGTGCCTCCTACGGGGTCGTTTGGGGGCTGATTTTGGTTTTCACCCTTTGACGGCTTATTTTTAAGTTTAAGATTTGATTTTTTCCAATTATCGTGATATTCAGAAACCGGGAGACCCAGGACTACGCGGTCTGTTCCTACAAGTTACATTTGTCCCGTACAAGTTGTTCGTGCCTCCTACGGGGTCGTTTGGGGGCTGGTTTTGCTTTTCACCCTTTAACGGCTTATTTTTAAGTTTAAGTGCTGATTTTTGCAAATTATCATCATATTCACAAACTAGGAGACTCGGGACTATGCGATCTATTCTTCCAAGTTACATTGGTCCCGTGCGAGGTGTTCGTGCCTTTTACGGGGTCGTTTGGGCGCTGGTTCGGGTTTTCACCCTTTATCGGCTTGTTTTTTAGTCTAAGTGTGATTTTTGCAAATTATCGTCATATTCTCAAACCGGGAGACACAGGACTACGCGATCAGTTCCAACAAGTTACATTGGTCCAGTGAGAGGTGTTCGTGCCTCCTACGGGGGTTATTTGGTGGCTCGTTTTGGTTTTCACCCTTTAATGGCTTATTTTTAGGTTTAAGTGTTGATTTTTGCAAATTATCGTCATATTGTCAAACCGGGAGACCCAAAACTACGCGGTCAGTTCCAACAAGTTACATTGGTCCCATGCGAGGTGTTCGTGCCTCTTACGGGTTCGTTTAAGGGCTGGTTTGGGGTTTCACCCTTTAACGGTTTGTTTTTTTGTCTAAGTGTGAGTTTTTTAAATTATCGTCATATTCTCAAATCGTGATACCCGGGACTACGCGATCTGTGAGAGGTGTTCGTGCCTCATTCGGGGTCGTTTGGGGGCTCGTTTGGGTTTTCACCCTTTAACGACTTATTTTTCAGTCTATGTTCGATTTTTGCAAATTATCATCATAATCTCAAATCAGGAGACCCGGGACTACGCAGTCAGTTCCTATAAGTTACATTGGTCCCGTACGAGGTGTTGGTGCCTCTTACGGGATCGTTTGGGGGCTAGTTTGGGTTTTCACCCTTTAACCACTAGTTTTTCAGTCTAAGTGTGATTTTTGCAAATTATCGTCATATTCTCAAACTGGGAGTCTCGGGACTACGCGGTCAGTTCTTAGAAGTTACATTGGTTCGGTGTGATGTATTTGTGCCTCCTACCGAGTCGTTTGGGGGATGGTTTGTATTTTCACCCTTTAACGGATTGTTTTTAAGTTTAAGTGTTGATTGTTTATAATTATCGTGATATTCACAAACCGGGAGACCCGAAACTATGCGGCCAGTTCCTACAAGTTACATTGGTCCCGTGCAAGTTGTTCGTGCCTCCTACGGGGTCGTTTGGGGGCTGATTTTGGTTTTCACCCTTTGACGGCTTATTTTTAAGTTTAAGATTTGATTTTTTCCAATTATCGTGATATTCAGAAATCGGGAGACCCAGGACTACGCGTTCTGTTCCTACAAGTTACATTGGTCCCGTGCAAGTCGTTCGTGCCTCCTACGGGGTCGTTTGGGGGCTGGTTTTGGTTTTCACCCTTTAACGGCTTATTTTTAAGTTTAAGTGTTTATTTTTTCAAATTACCATCATATTCACAAACTAGGAGACTCTAGACTATGCGGTCAGTTCTTCCAAGTTACATTGGTCCCGTGCGAGGTGTTCGTGCTTTTTACGGGGTCGTTTGGGGGCTAGTTTGGATTTTCACCCTTTATCGGCTTGTTTTTGAGTCTAAGTGTGATTTTTGCAAATTATCGTCATATTCTCAAATCGGGAGACCCGAGACTACGCGGTCACTTCCAAAAAGTTACATTGGTCCGGTGAGAGGTGTCCGTGCCTCCTACAGGGTCGTTTGGGGGCTCGTTTTGGTTTTCACCCTTTAACGGCTTATTTTTGAGTTTAAGTGTTGATTTTTGCTAATTATCGTCATATTGTCAAATCGGGAGACCGTGAACTACGCGGTCAGTTCCTACAAGTTAAATTGGTCCCGTGCGAGGTGTTCGTGCCTCTTACGGGTTCGTTAGGGGGCTGGTTTGGGTTTTCACCCTTTAACGACTTGTTTTTTAGTCTAAGTATGATTTGTTAAATTATTGTCGTATTCTCAAACAGGGAGACCCGGGAATACGCGGTCTGTGAGAGGTGTTCGTCCCACGTATGGGGTAGTTTGGGGGCTCGTTTGGGTTTTCACCCATTAACGGCTTGTTTTTAAGTCTAAGTGTGATTTTTGCAAATTATCGTCATATTCTCAAATCGGGAGACCCGGGACTATGCGGTCAGTTCCTACAAGTTACATTGGTCCCGTACTAGGTGTTCGTGCCTCTTACGGGGTCGTTTGGGGGCTGGTTTGGATTTTCACCCTTTAACGACTTGTTTTAATGTTTAATGTTGATTTTTGCAAATTATCGTCATATTCACAAATCGAGAGACCCGGGACTATGCGATCAGTTCTTACAAGTTACATTGGTCCCGTGGTCTTCGTGCCTCTTACGGGTTCGTTTTGGGGCTGGTTTGGGTTTTCACCCTTTAACGACTTATTTTTTCTTCTAAGTGTGATTTTTTAAATTACCGTAATATTCTCAAACCAGGAGACCCTGGACTACGCGGTCTGTGAGAGGTGTTCGTGCCACGTACGGAGTCATTTGGGGGCTCGTTTGGGTTTTCACCCTTTAACGGCTTATTTTTAAGTCTAAGTGTGATTTTTGCAGATTATCATCATATTCGCAAACCGAGAGACCCGGGACTATGCGGTCAGTTCATACAAGTTACATTGGTCCCGTACGAGTTGTTCATACCTCTTACGAGGTCGTTTGGGGGCTGGTTTGGGTTTTCACCCTTTAACGGCTTGTTTTTATGTTTAGTGTTGATTTTTACAAATTATCGTCATATTCACAAATCGGGAGACCCGGGACTATGCGGTCAGTTCTTACAAGTTACATTGGTCCCGTGCGAGGTTTTCGTGCCTCTTACGGGTTCGTTTGGGGGCTGGTTTAGGTTTTCACCCTTTAATGGCTTGTTTTTTAGTCTAAGGTTGATTTTTTAAAATTATCGTCATATTCTCAAACCGGGAGACCCAGGACTTCGCGGTCTGTGAGAGGTGTTCCTGCCACCTGCGGGGTCGTTTGGGTTTTCACCCTTTAACGGCTTGTTTTTAAGTCTAAATTTGATTTTTGCAAATTATCGTCAATTTCTCAAACCGGGTGACCCGGGACTATGCGGTCAGTTCCTACAAGTTACATTGGTCCCGTGCGAGGTATTTGTGCCTCTTACGGAGCCGTTTGGGGGTTGGTTTGGATTTTCACCCTTTAATAGATTGTTAAGTTTAAGTGTTTATTTTTTCCAATTATCTTGATATTCACAAACCGGGAGACCCAAGACTACGCGATCAGTTCCTACAAGTTACATTGGTCACGTGCAAGTTTTTCGTGCCTCCTACGGGGTCATTTGGAGGCTGGTTTTGGTTTTCACCCTTTAACGGCTTATTTTTTAGTCTAAGTGTTGATTTTTGCAAATTATCATCATATTCACAAACTAGGAGACTCGGGACTATGCGGTCAGTTCTTCCAAGTTACATTGGTCCCGTGCGAGGTGTTCGTGCCTTTTACGGGGTCGTTTGGGGGATGGTTTGGGTTTTCACCCTTTATCAGCTTATTTTTAAGTCTAAGTGTGATTTTTGCAAATTATCGTCATATTCTCAAACCGGGACACCCAGGACTAAACGGTCAGTTCCAACAAGTTACATTGGTCCCGTGAGAGGTGTTCGTGCCTCCTACGGGATTGTTTGGGGCTCGTTTTGGTTTTCACCCTTTAACGACTCATTTGTAAGTTTAAGTGTTGATTTTTGTAAATTATTGTCATATTGTCAAACCGGGAGACCCGGAACTACACGATCAGTTCCAACTAGTTACATTGGTCACGTGCTAGGTGTTCGTGCCTCTTACGGGTTCGTTTGGGGGCTGGTTTGGATTTTCACCCTTTAACGGCTTGTTTTTTAGTCTAAGTGTGATTTTTTTAAATTATCGTCGTATTCTCAAACCGGTAGACCCAAGACTACGCGGTCTGTGTGAAGTGTTTCTGCCACCTACGGGGTCATTTGGGGGCTCGTTTCGGTTTTCACACTTTAACGGCTTGTTTTTAAGTCTAAGTGTGATTTTTGCAAATTATCATCATATTATCAAACCGGGTGACCCGGGACTATGCGGTCAGTTCCTACAAGTTACATTGGTCCCGTACGAGGTTTTCGTACCTCTTACGGGTCTGTTTGGGGGCTGGTTTGGGTTTTCACCCTTTAACAGCTTATTTTTTAGTCTAAGAGTGATTTTTTTAAATTATCGTCATATTCTCAAACTGGGAGACCCGGGACTACGCGGTCTGTGAGAGGTGTTCGTGCCACCTACAGGGTCGTTTTGGGGCTCGTTTGGCTTTTCACCCTTTAACGGCTTGTTTTTAAGTCTAAGTGTGATTTTTGCAAATTATCGTCATATTCTCAAATCGGGAGACCCGGGACTATGCGGTCAGTTCCTACAAGTTACATTGGTCCCGTACGAGGTGTTCGTACCTCTTACGGGGTCATTTAGGGGCTGGTTTGGTTTTCACCCTTTAACAGCTAGTTTTTAAGTCTAGGTGTGATTGTTGCAAATTATTGTCATATTCTCAAACTGGGAGACTCGGCCCTGCACGGTCAGTTCTTAAATGTTACATTGGTCCCGTGCATGGTATTTGTGCCTCTTACATAGTCGTTTGGGGGCTGGTTTGGATTTTCACCCTTTAACAAATTGCTTTTAAGTTTAAGTGTTGATTTTTTCCAATTATCGTGATATTCACAAACCGGGAGACCCGAGACTACGCGGTCAGTTCCTACAAGTTACATTGGTCCAGTGCAAGTTGTTCGTGCCTCCTACGGGATCGTTTGGGGGTTGGTTTAGGTTTTCACCCTTTAACCGCTTATTTTTAAGTTTAAGTGTTGACTTTTGCAAATTATCATCATATTCACAAACTAGGAGACTTGGGACTATGCGGTAAGTTCTTCCAAGTTACATTGGTCCCGTCCGAGGTGTTCGTGCCTTTTACGGGGTCGTTTGGGGGCTGGTTTGGGTTTTCACCCTTTATCGGCTTGTTTTTTAGTCTAAGTGTGACTTTTTCAAATTATCATCATATTTTCAAACAGGGAGACCCGGGACTACGCGGTCAGTTCCAACAAGTAACATTGGTCCGGTGAGAGGTGTTCGTGCCTCCTACGGGGTCGTTTGGGGGCTCGTTTTTTATTTCACCCTCTAACGACTTATTTTTAAGTTTAATTGTTAATTTTTGCAAATTATCGTCATATTGTCAAATCGGGAGACCCGAAACTACGCGGTCAGTTCCTACAAGTTACATTGATCCCGTGCGAGGAGTTCATGCCTCTCACGGGTTCGTTTGGGGACTAGTTTGGGTTTTCACCCTTTAACGGCTTGTTTTTTAGTCTAAATGTGATTTTTCTAAATTATCGTCAAATTCTCAAACCGGGAGACCCGGGACTACGCGGTCTGTGAGAGGTGTTCGTCCCATGTACGGGGTCATTTTTGGATTCGTTTAGGTTTTCACCCTTTAACGGCTTGTTTTTAAGTCTAAGTGTGATTTTTGCAAATTATCGTCATATTCTCAAATCGGGAGACCCGGGACTATGCGGTCAGTTCCTACAAGTTACATTGGTCCCGTACGAGGTGTTCGTACCTCTTACGGGGACGTTTGGGGTCTGGTTTGGGTTTTCACCCTTAAACGGCTTATTTTTATGTTTAATGTTAGTTTTTGCAAATTATCATCATATTAACAAATCGGGAGACCCGGGACTATGCAGTCAGTTCTTACAAGTTACATTGGTCCCGTGCGAGGTTTTCGTGCCTGTTACGGGTTCGTTTGGGGGTTGGTTTGGGTTTTCACCCTTTAACGGCTTGTTTTTTAGTCTAAGTTTGATTTTTATAAATTATCGTCATATTCTCAAACCGGGAGACCCGAGACTACGCGGTCTGTGAGAGGTGTTCGTGCCACCTACGGGGTCGTTTGGGGTCTCGTTTGGGTTTTCATCATTTAACGGCTTGTTTTTAAGTCTAAGTGTGATTTTTGCAAATTATCGTCATATTCTCAAACCGGGAGACCCGAGACTATGCGGTCAGTTCCTACAAGTTACATTGGTCCCGTACGAGGTGTTCGTACCTCTTACTGAGTCGTTTCGGGGCTGGTTTCGGTTTCCACCCCTTAACAGCTTGTTTTTATGTTTAGTGTTGATTTTTGCAAATTATCGTCATATTCACAAATCGGGAGACCTAGGACTATTCAGTCAGTTCTTACAAGTAACATTGGTCCCGTGCGAGGTTTTCGTGCCTCTTACGGGTTCGTTTGGGGGCTGGTTTGGATTTTCACCCTTTAATGGCTTACTTTTTAGTCTAAGTGTGATTTTTTTAAATTATCGTCATATTCTCAAACTGGGAGACCCGGGACTATGCGGTCTGTGAGAGGTGTCCGTGCCACCTACGGGGTCGTTTGGGGGCTCATTTGGGTTTTCACCGTTTAACGACTTGTTTTTAAGTCTAAGTGTGATTTTGGCAAATAATCGTCATATATTCTCAAACCGGGAGACTCGGGACTATGCGGTCAGTTCCTACAAGTTACATTGGTCCCGTACGAGGTGTTCGTACCTCTTACGGGGTTGTTTGGGGGCTCGTTTGGGTTTTCACACTTTAACGGCTAGTTTTTAAGTCTAGGTGTGATTTTTGCAAATTATCGTCATATTCTCAAACTGGGAGACTCGGGACTACGCGATCAGTTCTTACATGTTACATTGGTCCCGTGCGAGGTATTTGTGCCTCTTACGGAGTCATTTGGGGGCTGGTTTTGATTTTCACCCTTTAACAGATTGTTTTTAAGTTCAAGTGTTGATTTTTTCCAATTATCATGATATTCACAAACCGGGAGACCCGGGACTACGCGATCAGTTCCTACAAGTTACATTGGTCCCGTATAAGTTGTTCGTGCCTCCTACGGGATCGTTTGGGGGCTGGTTTTGCTTTTCACCCTTTAACGTCTTATTTTTGAGTTTAAGTGTTGATTTTTGCAAATTATCGTGATATTCACAAACTAGGAGACTCGGTACTATGCGATCAGTTCTTCCAAGTTGCATTGGTCCCATGCGAGGTGTTCGTGCCTTTTACGGGGTCGTTTGGGGGCTGGTTTGGGTTTCACCCTTTATCGGCTTATTTTTGAGTCTAAGTCTGATTTTTCCAAATTATCGTCATATTCTCAAATCGGGAGACCCAGGACTACACGGTCAGTTCCAACAAGTTACATTGGTCCGGTGAGAGGTGTTCATGCCTCCTACGGGTTCGTTAAAGGGCTCGTTTTGGTTTTCACCATTTAACGGCTTATTTTTAAGTTTAAGTGTTGATTTTTGCAAATTATCATCATATTGTCAAACCGGGAGACCCGAAACTACGCGGTCAGTTCCTACAGGTTACATTGGTCCCGTGCGAGGTGTTCTTGCCTCTTACGGGTTCGTTTAGGGGCTGGTGTGGGTTTTCACCCTTTAAGGGCTTATTTTCTAGTCTAAGTGTGAGTTTTTTAAATTATCGTCAGATTCTCAAACCGAGAGACCCGGGACTACACGGTCTGTGCGAGGTGTTCGTACCTCCTACGGGGTCGTTTGGGGGCTCGTTTGGGTTTTCACCCTTTAACGACTTGTTTTTATGTCTAAGTGCAATTTTTGCAAATTATCATCATAATCTCCAATCGGGAGACCCGGGACTACGCGATCAGTTCCTACAAGTTACATTGGTCCCGTACGTTCGTGCCTCTTACGGGGTCGTTTGGGGGCTGGTTTGGGTTTTCACCCTTTAACCACTAGTTTTTAAGTCTAAGTGTGATTTTTGCAAATTATCATCATATTCTCAAACTGGGAGACCCGGGACTACGCGGTCTGTTCTTAGAAGTTACATTGGTCCCGTGCGATGTATTTGTGCCTCTTACGGAGTCGTTTGGGGGCTGGTTTGGATTTTCACCCTTTAACGAATTGTTTTTAAGTTTAAGTGTTGATTATTTCCAATTATCATGATATTCACAAACTGGGAGACCTGAAACTACGCGGTCAGTTCCTACAAGTTACATTGGTCCCGTGCAAGTTGTTCGTGCCTCCTACGGGGTCGTTTTGGGGCTGATTTTGGTTTTCACCCTTTAACGACTTGTTTTTATGTTTAAGTGTTGATTTTTTCCAATTATCATGATATTTACAAACCTGGAGACCTGGGACTATGCGATCAGTTCCTACAAGTTACATTGGTCCCGTGCAAGTTGTTCGTGCCTCCTACGGGGTCGTTTGGGGGCTGGTTTTGGTTTTCACCCTTTAACGGCTTATATTTAAGTTTTAGTGTTGATTTTTGCAAATTATGATCATATTCACAAACTAGGAGACTCGGGACTATGCGGTCAGTTCTTCCAAGTTACATTGGTCCCGTGCGAGGTTTTCGTGCCTTTACGGGGTCGTTTGGGGGGGGGGGGGGTTGGGTTTTCACCCTTTATCGGCTTGTTTTTGAGTCTAAGTGTGATTTTTGCAAATTATCGCCATATTCTCAAACAGGGAGACCAGGGACTACGCGGTCAGTTCCAACAAGTTACATTGGTCCGGTGAGAGGTGTTCGTGCCTCCTACGGGGTCGCTTGGGGGCTCGTTTTGGTTTTCACCCTTTAACGGCTTATTTTTAAGTTTAAGTGTTGTTTTTGCAAATTATCGTCATATTCTCAAATCGGGAGACCTGGAACTAAGAGGTCAGTTCCTACAAGTTACATTGGTCCCATGCGAGGTGTTCGTGCCTCTTACGGGTTCGTTTGGAGTTGGTTTGGGTTTTCACCCTTTAAAGGCTTGTTCTTTAGTCTAAGTGTGATTTTTTTAAATTATCGTCATATTCTCAAACCGGGAGACCCGGGACTATGCAATTTGTGAGAGGTGTTCGTCCCACGTATGGGGTCATTTGGGGTCTCGTTTGGGTTTTCAACCTTTAACGGCTTGTTTTTAAGTCTAAGTGTGATTTTTGCAAATAATCGTCATATTCTCAAATCGGGAGACCCGGGACTATGTGGTCAGTTCCAACAAGTTACATCGATCCTGTACGAGGTGTTCGTGCCTCTTACGGGGTTGTTTGGGGGCTGGTTTGGGTTTTCACCCTTTAACGTCTTGTTTCTATGTTTAATCTTGATTTTTGTAAATTATCATCATATTCATAAATCGGGAGACCCGGGACTATGCGATCAGTTCTTACAAGTTAAATTGGTCCCGTGCTAGGTTCTCGTGCCTCTCACGGGTTCGTTTGGGGGCTGGTATGGGTTTTCACCCTTTAACGGCTTATTTTAAAGTCTAAGTGTGATTTTTTTAATTTACCGTCATATTCTCAAACCGGGAGACCCGGGACTACGCGGTCTGTGAGAGGTGTTCATGCCACGTACGGGGTCGTTTGGGGGCTCGTTTTGGTTTTCACCCTTTAATGGCTTGTTTTTAAGTCTAAGTGTAATTTTTCCAAATTATCGTCATATTCTCAAATCGGGAGACCCGGGACTTTGCGGTCAGTTCCTACAAGTTACATTGGTCCCGTACGAGGTGTTCGTACCTCTTACGGGGTCGTTTGGGTGTTGGTTTGGGTTTTCAACCTTTTAACGGCTTGTTTTTATGTTTAATGTTGATTTTTGCAAATTTTCGTCATATTCACAAATCGGGAGACCCGGGACTATGCGGTCAATTCTTACAAGTTACATTGGTCCCGTGCGAGGTTTTCGTTCCTCTTACGGGTTCGTTTGGGGGTTTGTTTGGGTTTTCACCCTTTAACGGCTTGTTTTTTAGTCTAAGTGTGATCTTTTTAATTTATGGTCATATTCTCAAACTGGGAGACACGGGACTACGCGTTCGGTGAGAGGTGTTCGTGCCACCTATGGGGTCGTGTGGAGGCTCGTTTGGGTTTTCACCCTTTAATGGCTTGTTTTTAAGTCTAAGTGTGATTTCTGCAAATTATCGTCATATTCTCAAACCGGGAGACCGGGGACTATGCGGTCAGTTCCTACAAGTTACATTTTTCCCATACGAGGTGTTCGTATCTCTTATGGGGTTGTTTGGGGGCTGGTTTGGGTTTTCACCCTTTAACGACTTGTTTTTAAGTCTAGGTGTGATATTTGCAAATTATCGTCATATTGTTAAATCGAGAGACCCGGAACTACGCGGTCAGTTCCTAAAAGTTACATTGGTCCCGTGCGAGGTGTTCGTGCCTCTTACGGGTTCGTTTGGGGACTGGTTTTGATTATCACCCTTTAACGGCTTGTTTTTTAGTCCAAGTGTGATTTTTTTTAAATTATCGTCATATTCTCAAACCGGGAGACCCGGGACTACGCGGTCTGTGAGAGGTGTTCGTCCCACGTACGGGTTCGTTTGGGGGCTCGTTTGGGTTTTCACCCTTTAACGGATTGTTTTTAAGTCTAAGTGTGAGTTTTTCAAATTATCGTCATATTCTCAAACCGGGAAACCCGGGACTATGCGGTCAGTTCCTACAAGTTACATTGGTCCTGTACGAGGTGTTCGTGCCTCTTACGGGGTCGTTTGGGGGTTGGTTTGGGTTTTCACCCTTTAACGGCTTATTTTTATGTTTAATGTTGATTTTTGCAAATTATCATCATATTCTCAAACCGGGTGACCCGGGACTATGCGTTCAGTTCCTACAAGTTACATTGGTCCCGTACGAGGTGTTCGTGCCTCTTACGGGGTCGTTTGGGGGCTGGTTTTTCTTTTCACCCTTTAACGGCTTATTTTTAATTTTAAGTGTTGTCTTTTGCAAATTATCATCATATTCACAAACTAGGAGACTCGGGACTATGCGGTCAGTTCTTCCAAGTTACATTGGTCCCCTGCGAGGTGTTCGTGCCTTTTACGGGGTCTTTTGGGGGCTGGTTTGGGTTTTCACCCTTTATCAGCTTATTTTTGAGTCTAAGTGTGATTTCTATAAATTATCATCATATTCTCAAACAGGGAGACCCGGGACTACGCGGTCAGTTGCAACAAGTTACATTGGTCCGGTGAGAGGTGTTCGTGCCTCCTACGGGGTCGTTTGGGGGCTCGTTTTTGTTTTCACCCTTTAACGGCTTATTTTTAAGTCTAAGTGTGACTTTTGCTGATTATCGTCATATTCTCAAATCGGGAGACCCGGGACTATGCGGTCAGTTCCTACAAGTTACATTGGTCCCGTACGAGGTGTTCGTGCCTCTTACGGGGTCGTTTGGCGGCTGGTTTGGGTTTTCACCCTTTAACGGCTTGTTTTTATGTTTAATGCTGATTTTTACAAATTATCGTCATATTCAAAAATCGGGAGACCCGGGACTATGCGGTCAGTTCTTACAAGTTACATTGGTCCCGTGCTAGGTTTTTGTGCCTCTCACGGGTTCGTTTGGTGGCTGGTTTGGGTTTTCACCCTTTAACGGCTTATTTTTTAGTCTAAGTGTCATTTTTTTAAATAATCGTCATATTCTCAAACCGGAAGACCCAGGACTACGCGGTCTATGAGAGGTGTTGGTCCCACGTATGGGGTCGTTTGGTGGCTCGTTTGGGTTTTCACCCGTTAACGGCTTGTTTTTAGGTCTAAGTGTGATTTTTCCAAATTTCGTCATATTCTTAAACCGGGAGACCCGGGACTTTGCGGTCAGTTCCTACAAGATACATTGGTCCCGTACGAGGTGTTCGTACCTCTTACGGGGTCGTTTGGGGGCTGGTTTGGGTTTTCACCCTTTAACGTCTTGTTTCTATGTTTAGTGTAGATTTTCACAAATTATCGTCATATTGTCAAATCGGGAGACCCGGAACTACGCGATCAGTTCCTACAAGTTACATTGGTCCCCTGTGAGGTGTTCGTGCCTCTTACGGGTTCGTTTGGGGACTGGTTTGGGTTTTCACCCTTTAACGGCTTGTTTTTTAGTCTAAATTTGATTTTTTTAATTTATGGTCATATTCTCAAACAGGGAGACCCGGGACTACGCGGTCTGTGAGAGGTGTTTGTGCCACCTACGGGGTCGTTTGGGGGCTCGTTTGGGTTTTCACCCTTTAATGGCTTGTTTTTAAGTCTAAGTGTGATTTCTGCATATTATCGTCATATTCTCAAACGAGAAACCCGGGACTACGCGGTCAGTTCCTACAAGTTACATTGGTCCCGTACGAGGTGTTCGTATCTCTTACAGGGTTGTTTGGGGGCTGGTTTGGGTTTTCACCCTTTAGCGGTTTGTTTTTAAGTCTAGGTGTGATTTTTGCAAATTATCGTCATATTGTCAAATCGGGAGACCCGGAACTACGCGGTCAGTTCCTACAAGTTACATTGGTCCCCTGCGAGGTGTTCGTGCCTCTTACGGGTTCGTTTGGGGACTAGTTTGGGTTTTCACCCTTTAACGGCTTGTTTGTTAGTCTAAGTGTGATTTTTTTAAACTATCGTCATATTCACAAATCGGGAGACCCGGGACTACGCGGTCTGTGAGAGGTGTTCGTGCCACCTACGGCGTCGTCTGGGGGATCGTTTGGGTTTTCACCCTTTAATGGCTTGTTTTTAAGTCTAAGTGTGATTTCTGCATATTATCATCATATTCTCCAACCGGGAGACCCGGGTCTATGCGGTCAGTTCCTACAAGTTACATTGGTCCCGTACGAGGTGTTCGTATCTCTTACGGGGTTATTTTGGGGCTGGTTTGGGTTTTCACCCTTTAACGGCTTGTTATTAAGTCTAGGACTGATTTTTGCTAATTATCATCATATTGTCAAATCGGGAGACCCGAAACTACGCGATCAGTTCCTACAAGTAACAGTTGTCCCCTGCGAGGTGTTCGTGCCTCTTACGGGTTCGTTTGGGGGCTGGTTTTGGTTTTCACCCTCTAACGGCTTGTTTTTTAGTCTAAGTGTGATTTTTTTAAATTATCGTCATATTCTCAAACCGGGAGGCCCGGGACTACGCGGTCTGTGAGAGGTGTTCGTCCCACGTACGGGGTCATTTTTTGGGCTCGTTTGGGTCTTCACCCTTTAACGGCTTATTTTTTAGTCTAAGTGTGAGTTTTTCAAATTATCGTCATATTCTCAAACCGGGAAACCCGGGACTATGCGGTCAGTTCCTACAAGTTACATTGGTCCTGTACGAGGTGTTCGTGCCTCTTACGGGGTCGTTTGGGGGTTGGTTTGGGTTTTCACCCTTTAACGGCTTATTTTTATGTTTAATGTTGATTTTTGCAAATTATCATCATATTCTCAAACCGGGTGACCCGGGACTATGCGTTCAGTTCCTACAAGTTACATTGGTCCCGTACGAGGTGTTCGTGCCTCTTACGGGGTCGTTTGGGGGCTGGTTTTTCTTTTCACCCTTTAACGGCTTATTTTTAATTTTAAGTGTTGTCTTTTGCAAATTATCATCATATTCACAAACTAGGAGACTCGGGACTATGCGGTCAGTTCTTCCAAGTTACATTGGTCCCCTGCGAGGTGTTCGTGCCTTTTACGGGGTCTTTTGGGGGCTGGTTTGGGTTTTCACCCTTTATCAGCTTATTTTTGAGTCTAAGTGTGATTTCTATAAATTATCATCATATTCTCAAACAGGGAGACCCGGGACTACGCGGTCAGTTGCAACAAGTTACATTGGTCCGGTGAGAGGTGTTCGTGCCTCCTACGGGGTCGTTTGGGGGCTCGTTTTTGTTTTCACCCTTTAACGGCTTGTTTTTAAGTCTAAGTGTGATTTTTGCTGATTATCGTCATATTCTCAAATCGGGAGACCCGGGACTATGCGGTCAGTTCCTACAAGTTACATTGGTCCCGTACGAGGTGTTCGTGCCTCTTACGGGGTCGTTTGGCGGCTGGTTTGGGTTTTCACCCTTTAACGGCTTGTTTTTATGTTTAATGCTGATTTTTACAAATTATCGTCATATTCAAAAATCGGGAGACCCGGGACTATGCGGTCAGTTCTTACAAGTTACATTGGTCCCGTGCTAGGTTTTTGTGCCTCTCACGGGTTCGTTTGGTGGCTGGTTTGGGTTTTCACCCTTTAACGGCTTATTTTTTAGTCTAAGTGTCATTTTTTTAAATAATCGTCATATTCTCAAACCGGAAGACCCAGGACTACGCGGTCTATGAGAGGTGTTGGTCCCACGTATGGGGTCGTTTGGTGGCTCGTTTGGGTTTTCACCCGTTAACGGCTTGTTTTTAGGTCTAAGTGTGATTTTTCCAAATTTCGTCATATTCTTAAACCGGGAGACCCGGGACTTTGCGGTCAGTTCCTACAAGATACATTGGTCCCGTACGAGGTGTTCGTACCTCTTACGGGGTCGTTTGGGGGCTGGTTTGGGTTTTCACCCTTTAACGTCTTGTTTCTATGTTTAGTGTAGATTTTCACAAATTATCGTCATATTGTCAAATCGGGAGACCCGGAACTACGCGGTCAGTTCCTACAAGTTACATTGGTCCCCTGTGAGGTGTTCGTGCCTCTTACGGGTTCGTTTGGGGACTGGTTTGGGTTTTCACCCTTTAACGGCTTGTTTTTTAGTCTAAATTTGATTTTTTTAATTTATGGTCATATTCTCAAACAGGGAGACCCGGGACTACGCGGTCTGTGAGAGGTGTTTGTGCCACCTACGGGGTCGTTTGGGGGCTCGTTTGGGTTTTCACCCTTTAATGGCTTGTTTTTAAGTCTAAGTGTGATTTCTGCATATTATCGTCATATTCTCAAACGAGAGACCCGGGACTACGCGGTCAGTTCCTACAAGTTACATTGGTCCCGTACGAGGTGTTCGTATCTCTTACAGGGTTGTTTGGGGGCTGGTTTGGGTTTTCACCCTTTAGCGGTTTGTTTTTAAGTCTAGGTGTGATTTTTGCAAATTATCGTCATATTGTCAAATCGGGAGACCCGGAACTACGCGGTCAGTTCCTACAAGTTACATTGGTCCCCTGCGAGGTGTTCGTGCCTCTTACGGGTTCGTTTGGGGACTAGTTTGGGTTTTCACCCTTTAACGGCTTGTTTGTTAGTCTAAGTGTGATTTTTTTAAACTATCGTCATATTCACAAATCGGGAGACCCGGGACTACGCGGTCTGTGAGAGGTGTTCGTGCCACCTACGGGGTCGTCTGGGGGATCGTTTGGGTTTTCACCCTTTAATGGCTTGTTTTTAAGTCTAAGTGTGATTTCTGCATATTATCATCATATTCTCCAACCGGGAGACCCGGGTCTATGCGGTCAGTTCCTACAAGTTACATTGGTCCCGTACGAGGTGTTCGTATCTCTTACGGGGTTATTTTGGGGCTGGTTTGGGTTTTCACCCTTTAACGGCTTGTTATTAAGTCTAGGACTGATTTTTGCTAATTATCATCATATTGTCAAATCGGGAGACCCGAAACTACGCGATCAGTTCCTACAAGTAACAGTTGTCCCCTGCGAGGTGTTCGTGCCTCTTACGGGTTCGTTTGGGGGCTGGTTTTGGTTTTCACCCTCTAACGGCTTGTTTTTTAGTCTAAGTGTGATTTTTTTAAATTATCGTCATATTCTCAAACCGGGAGGCCCGGGACTACGCGGTCTGTGAGAGGTGTTCGTCCCACGTACGGGGTCATTTTTTGGGCTCGTTTGGGTTTTCACCCTTTAACGGCTTATTTTTTAGTCTAAGTGTGATTTTTGTAAATTATCGTCATATTCTCAAACCGGGAGACCCGGGGACTATGCGGTCAGTTGCTACAAGTTACATTGGTCCCGTACGAGGTGTTCGTGCCTCTTACGGGGTCGTTTGGGGGCTGGTTTGGGTTTTCACCCTTTAACGACTTGTTTTTATTTTTAGTGTTGATTTTTGCATATTATCGTCATATTCACAAATCGTGAGACCCGGGACTATGCGGTCAGTTCTTACAAGTTACATTGGTCCCGTGCGAGATTTTCGTGCCTCTTACGGGTTCGTTTGGGGGCTTGTTTGGGTTTTCACCGTTTAACGGCTTGTTTTTTAGTCAAAGTGTGATCTTTTTAATTTATGGTCATATTCTCAAACAGGGAGACCCGGGACTACGCGGTCTGTGAGAGGTGTTCGTGCCACCTTCGGGGTCCTTTGAGGGCTCGTTTGGGTTTTCACCGTTTAATGGCTTGTTTTTAAGTCTAAGTGTGATTTATGCATATTATCGTCTTATTCTCAAACCGGGAATATGCGGTCAGTTCCTACAAGTTACATTGGTCCCGTACGAGGTGTTCGTATCTCTTACGGGGTTGTTTTGGGGCTGGTTTGGGTTTTCACCCTTTAACGGCTTGTTTTTAAGTCTAGGATTGATTTTTGCAAATTATCATCATATTGTCAAATCGGGAGACCCGAAACTACGCGATCAGTTCCTACAAGTAACAGTTGTCCCCTGCGAGGTGTTCGTGCCTCTTACGGGTTCGTTTGGTGGCTAGTTTGGGTTTTCACCCTCTAACGGCTTATTTTTTAGTCTAAGTGTGATTTTTTTAAATTATCGTCATATTCTCAAACCGGGAGGCCCAGGACTACGCGGTCTGTGAGTGGTGTTCGTCCCACGTACGGGGTCATTTTTTGGGCTCGTTTGGGTTTTCACCCTTTAACGGCTTATTTTTTAGTCTAAGTGTGATTTTTGTAAATTATCGTCATATTCTCAAACCGGGAGACCCGGGACTATGAGGTCAGTTCCTACAAGTTACATTGGTCCCGTACGAGGTGTTCGTGCCTCTTACGGGGTCGTTTGGGGGCTGGTTTGGGTTTTCACCCTTTAACGGCTTGTTTTTATTTTTAGTGTTGATTTTTGCATATTATCGTCATATTCACAAATCGTGAGACCCGGGACTATGCGGTCAGTTCTTACAAGTTACATTGGTCCCGTGCGAGATTTTCGTGCCTCTTACGGGTTCGTTTGGGGGCTTGTTTGGGTTTTCACCATTTAACGGCTTGTTTTTTAGTCAAAGTGTGATCTTTTTAATTTACGGTCATATTCTCAAACAGGGAGACCCTGGACTACGCGGTCTGTGAGAGGTGTTCGTGCCACCTTCGGGGTCCTTTGGGGGCTCGTTTGGGTTTTCACCCTTTAATGGCTTGTTTTTAAGTCTAAGTGTGATTTCTACATATTATCGTCTTATTCTCAAACCGAGAGACCCGGGACTATGCGGTCAATTCCTAGAAGTTACATTGGTCCCGTACGAGGTGTTCCTATCTCTTACGGGGTTGTTTTGGGACTGGTTTGGGTTTTCACTCTTTAACGGCTTGTTTTTAAGTCTAGGTGTGATTTGTTAAAATTATCGTCATATTGTCAAATCGGGAGACCCGAAACTACGCGGTCAGTTCCTACAAGTTACATTGGTCCACTTCGAGGTGTTCGTGCCTCTTACGGGTTCGTTTGGGGACTAGTTTGTGTTTTTACCCTTTCACGGCTTGTTTTTTAGTCAAAGTGTGATTTTTTTTAAATTATCGTCATATTCTCAAACCGGGAGACCCGGGACTACGCGGTCTGTGAGAGGTGTTCGTCCCACGCACGGGGTCGTTTGGGGTCTCGTTTGGGTTTTCACCCTTTAACGGCTTGTTTTTAAGTCTAAGTGTGATTTTTGCAAATTATCGTCATATTCTCAAATCGGGAGACCTAGGACTATGCGATCAGTTCCTACAAGTTACATTGGTCCCGTACGAGGTGTTCGTGCCTCTTACGGGGTCGTTTGAGGGTTGGTTTGGTTTTCACCCTTTAACGGCTTTTTTTTATGTTTTATGTTGATTTTTGCAAATTATCGTCAAATTCACAAATCGTGAGACCCGAGACTATGCGGTCAGTTCTTACAAGTTACATTGGTCCCGTGCGAGATTTTCGTGCCTCTTACGGGTTCGTTTGGGGGCTTGTTTGGGTTTTCACCGTTTACCGGCTTGTTTTTTAGTCAAAGTGTGATCTTTTTAATTTATGGTCATATTCTCAAACAGGGAGACCCGGGACTACGAGGTCTGTGAGAGGTGTTCGTGCCACCTTCGGGGTCCTTTGGGGGCTCGTTTGGGTTTTCACCCTTTAATGGCTTGTTTTTAAGTCTAAGTGTGATTTCTACATATTATCGCCTTATTCTCAAACCGAGAGACCCGGGACTATGCGGTCAATTCCTAGAAGTTACATTGGTCCCGTACGAGGTGTTCCTATCTCTTACGGGGTTGTTTTGGGGCTGGTTTGGGTTTTCACTCTTTAACGGCTTGTTTTTAAGTCTTGGTGTGATTTTTGAAAATTATCGTCATATTATCAAATCGGGAGACCCGAAACTACGCGGTCAGTTCCTACAAGTTACATTGGTCCACTGCGAGGTGTTCATGCCTCTTACGGGTTCGTTTGGGGACTGGTTTGGGTTTTTACCCTTTAACGGCTTGTTTTTTAGTCAAAGTGTGATTTTTTTAAATTATCGTCATATTCTCAAACCGGGAGACCCGGGACTACGCGGTCTGTGAGAGGTGTTCGTCCCACATACGGGGTCAATTATGGGCTCGTTTGGGTTTTCACCCTTTAACGGCTTGTTTTTTAGTCTAAGTGTGATTTTTGTAAATTATTGTCATATTCTCACACCGGGAGACCCGGGATTATGCGGTCAGTTCCAACAAGTTACATTGGACCCGTACGAGGTGTTCGTGCCTCTTACGGGGTCGTTTGGGGGCTGGTTTGTGTTTTAACCCTTTAACGGCTTGTTTTTATGTTTAGTGTTGATTTTTTCATATTATCGTCATATTCACAAATCGTGAGAAACGGGACTATGCGGTTAGTTCTTACAAGTTACATTGGTCCCGTGCGAGATTTTCGTGCCTCTTACGGGTTCGTTTGGGGGCTTGTTTGGGTTTTCACCCTTTAACGGCTTGTTTTTTAGTCAAAGTGTGATCTTTTTAATTTATGGTCATATTCTCAAACAGGGAGACCCGGGACTACGCGGTCTGTGAGAGGTGTTCGTGCCACCTTCGGGGTCCTTTGGGGGCTCGTTTGGGTTTTCACCGTTTAATGGTTTGTTTTTAAGTCTAAGTGTGATTTCTGCATATTATCGTCATATTCTCAAACCGGGAGACCCGGGAATATGCGGTCAGTTCCTACAAGTTACATTGGTCCCGTACGAGGTGTTCGTATCTCTTACGGGGTTATTTTGGGGTTGGTTTGGGTTTTCACCCTTTAACGGCTTATTTTTAAGTCTAGGATTGATTTTTGCAAATTATCGTCATATTGTCAAATCAGGAGACCCGGAACTACGCGATCAGTTCCTACAAGTTACATTGGTCCCCTGCGAAGTGCTCGTGCCTCTTACGGGTTCGTTTGGGGGCTGGTTTGGGTTTCACCCTTTAACGGCTTGTTTTTTAGTCTAAGTGTGATTTTTTTAAATTATCGTCATATTCTCAAACGGGGAGACCCGAGACTACGCGGTCTGTGAGAGGTGTTCGTCCCACGTACGGGGTCATTTGGGGGCTCGTTAGGGTTTTCACCCTTTAACGGCTTGTTTTGTAGTCTAAGTGTGATTTTTATAAATTATCGTCATATTCTCAAACCGGGAGACCCGGGACTATGCGGTCAGTTCCTACAAGTTACATTGGTCCCGTACGAGGTGTTCGTGCCTCTTATGGGGTCGTTTGGGGGCTGGTTTGTGTTTTCACCATTTAACGGCTTGTTTTTATGTTTAGTGTTGATTTTTGTATATTATCATCATATTCACAAATCGTGAGACCCGGGACTATGCGATCAGTTCTTACAAGTTACATTGGTCCCGTGCGAGATTTTCGTGCCTCTTACGGGTTCGTTTGGGGGCTTGTTTGGGTTTTCACCCTTTAACGGCTTGTTTTTTAGTCAAAGTGTGATCTTTTTAATTTATCGTCATATTCTCAAATAGGGAGACCTGGGACTACGCGGTCTGTGAGAGGTGTTTGTCCCACGTACAGGGTCATTTGGGGGCTTTTTTGGGTTTTCACCCTTTAATGGTTTGTTTTTAAATCTAAGTGTGATTTCTGCATATTATCGTCATATTCTCAAATCAGGAGACCCGAGAATATGCGGTCAGTTCCTACAAGTTACATTGGTCCCGTACGAGGTGTTCGTATCTCTTACGGGATTTATTTTGGGGTTGGTTTGGGTTTTCACCCTCTAACGGCTTGTTTTTAAGTCTAGGACTGATTTTTGCAAATTATCGTCATATTGTCAAATCAGGAGACCCGGAACTACGCGGTCAGTTCCTACAAGTTACATTGGTTCCCTGCGAAGTGTTCGTGCCTCTTACGGGTTCGTTTGGGGGCTGGTTTGGGTTTTCACCCTTTAACTTCTTGTTTTTTAGTCTAAGTGTGATTTTTTTAAATTATCGTCATATTCTCAAACCGGGAGACCCGGGACTACGCGGTCTGTGAGAGGTGTTTGTCCCACGTACGGGGTCATTTGGGGGCTCGTTTGGGTTTTCACCCTTTAACGACTTGTTTTTTAGTCTAAGTGTGATTTTTGTAAATTATCGTCATATTCTCAAACCGGGAGACCCGGGAATATGCGGTCAGTTCCTACAAGTTACATTAGTCCCGTACGAGGTGTTCGTGCCTCTTACGGGGTCGTTTGGGGGCTGGTTTGGGTTTTCACCCTTTAACGGCTTGTTTTTATGTTTAGTGTTGATTTTTTCATATTATCGTCATATTCACAAATCGTGAGACCCGGGACTATGCGGTCAGTTCTTACAAGTTACATTGGTCCCGTGCGAGATTTTCGTGCCTCTTACGGGTTCGTTTGGGGGCTTGTTTCGGTTTTCACCCTTTAACGGCTTGTTTTTTAGTCAAAATGTGATCTTTTTAATTTATAGTCATATTCTCAAATAGGGAGACCCGGGACTAGGCGGTCTGTGAGAGGTGTTCGTGCCACCTTCGGGGTCCTTTGGGGGCTCGTTTGGGTTTTCACCCTTTAATGGCTTGTTTTTAAGTCTAAGTGTGATTTCTGCATATTATCGTCTTATTCTCAAACCGAGAGACCCGGGACTATGCGGTCAATTCCTAGAAGTTACATTGGTCCCGTACGAGGTGTTCCTATCTCTTACGGGGTTGTTTTGGGGCTTGTTTGGGTTTTCACTCTTTAACGGCTTGTTTTTAAGTCTAGGTGTGATTTTGAAAATTATCGTCATATTGTCAAATCGGGAGACCCGAAACTACCCGGTCAGTTCCTACAAGTTACATTGGTCCACTCCGAGGTGTTCGTGCCTCTTACGGGTTCGTTTGGGGACTGGTTTGGGTTTTTACCCTTTAACGGATTGTTTTTTAGTCAAAGTGTGATTTTTTTAAATTATCGTAATATTCTCAAACCGGGAGACCCGGGATTACGCAGTCTGTGAGAGGTGTTCGTCCCACGCACGGGGTCATTTGGGGGCTCGTTTGGGTTTTCACCCTTTAACGGCTTGTTTTTAAGTCTAAGTGTGATTTTTCCAAATTATCATCATATTCTCAAACCGGGTGACCCGGGACTATGCGTTCAGTTCCTACAAGTTACATTGGTCACGTACGAGGTGTTCGTGCCTCTTACGGGGTCGTTTGGGGGCTGGTTTTTCTTTTCACCCTTTAACGGTTTATTTTTAATTTTAAGTGTTGTCTTTTGCAAATTATCATCATATTCACAAACTAGGAGACTCGGGACTATGCGGTCAGTTCTTACAAGTTACATTGGTCCCGTGCTAGGTTTTCGTGCCTCTCACGGGTTCGTTTGGTGGCTGGTTTGGGTTTTCACCCTTTAACGGCTTATTTTTTAGTCTAAGTGTGATTTTTTTTGAATAATCCTCATATTCTCAAACCGGAAGACCCGGGACTACGCGGTCTATGAGAGGTGTTGGTCCCACATATGGGGTCGTTTGGGGGCTCGTTTGGGTTTTCACCCTTTAACGACTTGTTTTTAGGTCTAAGTGTGATTTTTCCAAATTTTGTCATATTCTTAAACCGGGAGACCCGGGACTTTGCGGTCAGTTCCTACAAGATACATTGGTCCCGTACGAGGTGTTCGTACCTCTTACGGGGTCGTTTGGGGGATGGTTTGGGTTTTCTCCCTTTAACGTCTTGTTTTTATGTTTAGTGTACATTTTCGCAAATTATCGTCATATTGTCAAATCGGGAGACCCGGAACTACGCGGTCAGTTCCTACAAGTTACATTGGTCCCCTGTGAGGTGTTCGTGCCTCTTACGGGTTCGTTTGGGGACTGGTTTGGGTTTTCACCCTTTAACGGCTTGTTTTTTAGTCTAAATGTGATTTTTTTAATTTATGGTCATATTCTCAAACAGGGAGACCCGGGACTACGCGGTCTGTGAGAGGTGTTTGTGCCACCTACGGGGTCGTTTGGGGGCTCGTTTGGGTTTTCACCCTTTAATGGCTTGTTTTTAAGTCTAAGTGTGATTTCTGCATATTATCGTCATATTCTCAAACGAGAGATCCGGGACTACGCGGTCAGTTCCTACAAGTTACATTGGTCTCGTACGAGGTGTTCGTATCTCTTACAGGGTTGTTTGGGGGCTGGTTTGGGTTTTCACCCTTTAGCGGTTTGTTTTTAAGTCTAGGTGTGATTTTTGCAAATTATCGTCATATTGTCAAATCGGGAGACCCGGAACTACGCGGTCTGTTCCTACAAGTTACATTGGTCCCCTGCGAGGTGTTCGTGCCCCTTACGGGTTCGTTTGGGGACTAGTTTGGGTTTTCACCCTTTAACGGCTTGTTTTTTAGTCTAAGTGTGATTTTTTTAAATTATCGTCATATTCACAAATTGGGAGACCCGGGACTACGCGGTCTGTGAGAGGTGTTCGTGCCACCTACGGGGTCGTCTAGGGGATCGTTTGGGTTTTCACCCTTTAATGGCTTGTTTTTAAGTCTAAGTGTGATTTCTGCATATTATCGTCATATTCTCCAACCGGGAGACCCGGGTCTATGCGGTCAGTTCCTACAAGTTACATTGGTCCCGTACGAGGTGTTCGTATCTCTTACGGGGTTGTTTTGGGGCTGGTTTGGGTTTTCACCCTTTAACGGCTTATTTTTAAGTCTAGGACTGATTTTTGCAAATTATCATCATATTGTCAAATCGGGAGACCCGAAACTACGCGATCAGTTCCTACAAGTAACAGTTGTCCCCTGCGAGGTGTTCGTGCCTCTTACGGGTTCGTTTGGGGGCTGGTTTGGGTTTTCACCCTCTAACGGCTTGTTTTTTAGCCTAAGTGTGATTTTTTTAAATTATCATCATATTCTCAAACCGGGAGGCCCGGGACTACGCGGTCTGTGAGAGGTGTTCGTCCCACGTACGGGGTCATTTTTTGGGCTCGTTTGGGTTTTCACCCTTTAACGGCTTATTTTTTAGTCTAAGTGTGATTTTTGTAAATTATCGTCATATTCTCAAACCGGGAGACCCGGGACTATGCGGTCAGTTCCTACAAGTTACATTGGTCCCGTACGAGGTGTTCGTGCCTCTTACGGGGTCGTTTGGGGGCTGGTTTGGGTTTTCACCCTTTAACGGCTTGTTTTTATGTTTAGTGTTGATTTTTGCATATTATCGTCATATTCACAAATCGTGAGACCCGGGACTATGCGGTCAGTTCTTACAAGTTACATTGGTCCCGTGCGAGATTTTCGTGCCTCTTACGGGTTCGTTTGGGGGCTTGTTTGGGTTTTCACCGTTTAACGGCTTGTTTTTTAGTCAAAGTGTGATCTTTTTAATTTATGGTCATATTCTCAAACAGGGAGACCCGGGACTACGCGGTCTGTGAGAGGTGTTCGTGCCACCTTCGGGGTCCTTTGGGGGCTCGTTTGGGTTTTCACCCTTTAATGGCTTGTTTTTAAGTCTAAGTGTGATTTCTACATATTATCGTCTTATTCTCACACCGAGAGACCCGGGACTATGCGGTCAATTCCTAGAAGTTACATTGGTCCCGTACGAGGTGTTCCTATCTCTTACGGGGTTGTTTTGGGACTGGTTTGGGTTTTCACTCTTTAACGGCTTGTTTTTAAGTCTAGGTGTGATTTTTTAAAATTATCGTCATATTGTCAAATCGGGAGACCCGAAACTACGCGGTCAGTTCCTATAAGTTACATTGGTCCACTGCGAGGTGTTCGTGCCTCTTACGGGTTCGTTTGGGGACTGGTTTGGGTTTTTACCCTTTCACGGCTTGTTTTTTAGTCAAAGTGTGATTTTTTTAAATTATCGTCATATTCTCAAACCGGGAGACCCGGGACTACGCGGTCTGTGAGAGGTGTTCGTCCCACAAACGGGGTCAATTATGGGCTCGTTTGGGTTTTCACCCTTTAACGGCTTGTTTTTAAGTCTAAGTGTAATTTTTGCAAATTATCGTCATATTCTCAAACCGGGAGACCCGGGACTATGCGATCAGTTCCTACAAGTTACATTGGTCCCGTACGAGGTGTTCGTGCCTCTTACGGGGTGGTTTGGGGGTTGGTTTGGTTTTCACCCTTTAACGGCTTTTTTTTATGTTTTATGTTGATTTTTTCCAATTATCGTCAAATTCACAAATCGTGAGACCCGAGACTATGCGGTCAGTTCTTACAAGTTACATTGGTCCCGTGCGAGATTTTCGTGCCTCTTACGGGTTCGTTTGGGGGCTTGTTTGGGTTTTCACTGTTTAACGACTTGTTTTTTAGTCAAAGTGTGATCTTTTTAATATCTGGTCATATTCTCAAACAGGGAGACCCGGGACTACGTGGTCTGTGAGAGGTGTTCGTGCCACCTTCGGGGTCCTTTGGGGGCTCGTTTGGGTTTTCACCCTTTAATGGCTTGTTTTTAAGTCTAAGTGTGATTTCTACATATTATCGCCTTATTCTCAAACCGAGAGACCCGGGACTATGCGGTCAATTCCTAGAAGTTACATTGGTCCCGTATGAGGTGTTCCTATCTCTTACGGGGTTGTTTTGGGGCTGGTTTGGGTTTTCACTCTTTAACGGCTTGTTTTTAAGTCTAGGTGTGATTTTTTATAATTATCATCATATTATCAAATCGGGAGACCCGAAACTACGCGGTCAGTTCCTACAAGTTACATTGGTCCACTGCGAGGTGTTCATGCCTCTTACGGGTTCGTTTGGGGACTGGTTTGGGGTTTTACCCTTTAACGGCTTGTTTTTTAGTCAAAGTGTGATTTTTTTAAATTATCGTCATATTCTCAAACCGGGAGACCCGGGACTACGCGGTCTGTGAGAGGTGTTCGTCCCACAAACGGGGTCAATTATGGGCTCGTTTGGGTTTTCACCCTTTAACGGCTTGTTTTTAAGTCTAAGTGTGATTTTTGCAAATTAACGTCATATTCTCAAACCGGGAGACCCGGGACTATGCGATCAGTTCCTACAAGTTACATTGGTCCCGTACGAGGTGTTCGTGCCTCTTACGGGGTCGTTTGGGGGTTGGTTTGGTTTTCACCCTTTAACGGCTTGTTTTTATGTTTAATGTTGATTTTTGCAAATTATCGTCAAATTCACAAATCGGGAGACCCGGGACTATGCGGTCAGTTCTTACAAGTTACATTGGTCCCGTGCGAGGTTTTCGTGCCTCTTTCGGGTTCGTTTAGGGGTTGGTTTGGGTTTTCACCCTTTAACGGCTTGTTTTTTAGTCTAAGTGTGATCTTTTTAATTTATGGTCATATTCTCAAACCGGGAGACCAAAGACTACGCGATCTGTGAGAGGTGTTCGTGCCACCTACGGGGTCGTTTGGGAGCTTTTTTGGGTTTTCACCCTTTAATGGTTTGTTTTTAAGTCTAAGTGTGATTTCTGCATATTATCGTCATATTCTCAAACTGGGAGACCCGGGAATATGCGGTCAGTTCCAACAAGTTACATTGGTCCCGTACGATGTGTTCGTATCTCTTACGGGGTTATTTTGGGGTTGGTTTGGGTTTTCACCCTTTAACGGCTGGTTTTTAAGTTTAGGACTCATTTTTGCATATTATCGTCATATTGTCAAATCGCGAGACCCGGAACTACGCGGTCAGTTCCTACAAGTTACATTGGTCCCCTGCGAAGTGTTCGTGCCTCTTACTGGTTCGTTTGGGGGCTGGTTTGGGTTTTCACCCTTTAACGGCTTGTTTTTTAGTCAAAGTGTGATCTTTTTAATTTATGGTCATATTCTCAAACCGGGAGACCCGGGACTACGCGGTCTGTGAGAGGTGTTCGTCCCACGTACGGGGTCATTTGGGGGCTCATTTGGGTTTCCACCCTTTAACGGCTTGTTTTTTAGTCTAAGTGTGATTTTGATAAATTAGCGTCATATTCTCAAACCGGGAGACCCGGGACTATGCGGTCAGTTCCTACAAGTTACATTGGTCCCGTACGAGGTGTTCGTGCCTCTTACGGGGTCGTTTGGGGGCTGGTTTAGGTTTTCACCCTTTAACGGCTTGTTTTTTATATTTAGTGTTGATTTTTGCATATTATCGTCATATTCACAAATCGTGAGACCCGGGACTATGCGGTCAGTTCTTACAAGTTACATTGGTCCCGTGCGAGATTTTCGTGCCTCTTACGTGTTCGTTTGGGGGCTTGTTTGGGTTTTCACCGTTTAACGACTTGTTTTTTAGTCAAAGTTTGATCTTTTTAATTTATGGTCATATTCTCAAACAGGGAGACCCGGGACTACGCGGTCTGTGAGAGGTGTTCGTGCCACCTTCGGGGTCCTTTGGGGGCTCGTTTGGGTTTTCACCCTTTAATGGCTTGTTTTTAAGTCTAAGTGTGATTTATGCATATTATCGTCTTATTCTCAAACTGAGAGACCCGGGACCATGCGGTCAATTCCTAGAAGTTACATTGGTCCCGTACGAGGTGTTCCTATCTCTTACGGGGTTGTTTTGGGACTAGTTTGGGTTTTCACTCTTTAACGGCTTGTTTTTAAGTCTAGGTGTGATTTTTTAAAATTATCGTCATATTGTCAAATCGGGAGACCCGAAACTACGCGGTCAGTTCCTACAAGTTACATTGGTCCACTGCGAGGTGTTCGTGCCTCTTACGGGTTCGTTTGGGGACTGGTTTGGGTTTTTACCCTTTCACGGCTTGTTTTTTAGTCAAAGTGTGATTTTTTTAAATTATCGTCATATTCTCAAACCGGGAGACCCGGGACTACGCGGTCTGTGAGAGGTGTTCGTCCCACAAACGGGGTCAATTATGGGCTCGTTTGGGTTTTCACCCTTTAACGGCTTGTTTTTAAGTCTAAGTGTGATTTTTGCAAATTAATGTCATATTCTCAAACCGGGAGACCCGGGACTATGCGATCAGTTCCTACAAGTTACATTGGTCCCGAACGAGGTGTTCGTGCCTCTTACGGGGTCGTTTGGGGGCTTGTTTGGTTTTCACCCTTTAACTGCTTGTTTTTATGTTTTATGTTGATTTTTGCAAATTATCGTCAAATTCACAAATCTGGAGACCCGGGACTATGCGGTCAGTTCTTACAAATTACATTGGTCCCGTGCGAGGTTTTCGTGCCTCTTTCGGGTTCGTTTAGGGGTTGGTTTGGGTTTTCACCCTTTAACGGCTTGTTTTTTAGTCTAAGTGTGATCTTTTTAATTTATGGTCATATTCTCAAACCGGGAGACCCGAGACTACGCGATCTGTGAGAGGTGTTCGTGCCACCTACGGGGTCGTTTGGGGGCTTTTTTGGGTTTTCACCCTTTAATGGTTTGTTTTTAAGTCTAAGTGTGATTTCTGCATATTATCGTCATATTCTCAAACCGAGAGACCCGAGAATATGCGGTCAGTTCCTACAAGTTACATTGGTCCCGTACGAGGTGTTCGTATCTCTTACGGGGTTATTTTGGGGTTGGTTTGGGTTTTCACCCTTTAACGGCTTGTTTTTAAGTCTAGGACTGTTTTTTGCAAATTATCGTCATATTGTCGAATCGGGAGACCCGGAACTACGCGGTCAGTTCCTACAAGTTACATTGGTCCCCTGCGAAGTGTTCGTGCCTCTTACGGGTTCGTTTGGGGGCTGGTTTGGGTTTTCACCCTTTAACGACTTGTTTTTTAGTCAAAGTGTGATCTTTTTAATTTGTGGTCATATTCTCAAACCGGGAGACCCGAGACTACGCGATCTGTGAGAGGTGTTCGTGCCACCTACGGGGTCGTTTGGGGGCTTTTTTGGGTTTTCACCCTTTAATGGTTTGTTTTTAAGTCTAAGTGTGATTTCTGCACATTATCGTCATATTCTCAAACCGAGAGACCCGAGAATATGCGGTCAGTTCCTACAAGTTACATTGGTCCCGTACGAGGTGTTCGTATCTCTTACGGGGTTATTTTGGGGTTGGTTTGGGTTTTCACCCTTTAACGGCTTGTTTTTAAGTTTAGGACTCATTTTTGCAAATTATCGTCATATTGTCAAATCGGGAGACCCGGAACTACGCGGTCAGTTCCTACAAGTTACATTGGTCCCCTGCGAAGTGTTCGTGCCTCTTACGGGTTCGTTTGGGGGCTGGTTTGGGTTTTCACCCTTTAACGACTTGTTTTTTAGTCAAAGTGTGATCTTTTTAATTTGTGGTCATATTCTCAAACCGGGAGACCCGGGACTACGCGGTCTGTGAGAGGTGTTCGTCCCACGTACGGGGTCATTTGGGGGCTCATTTGGGTTTCCACCCTTTAACGGCTTGTTTTTTAGTCTAAGTGTGATTTTTATAAATTAGCGTCATATTCTCAAACCGGGAGACCCGGGACTATGCGGTCAGTTCCTACAAGTTACATTGGTCCCGTACGAGGTGTTCGTGCCTCTTACGGGGTCGTTTGGGGGCTGGTTTGGGTTTTCACCCTTTAACGGCTTGTTTTTTATATTTAGTGTTGATTTTTGCATATTATCGTCATATTCACAAATCGTGAGACCCGGGACTATGCGGTCAGTTCTCACAAGTTACATTGGTTCCGTGCGAGATTTTCGTGCCTCTTACGTGTTCGTTTGGGGGCTTGTTTGGGTTTTCACCCTTTAACGGCTTGTTTTTTAGTCAAAGTGTGATCTTTTTAATTTATGGTCATATTCTCAAACAGGGAGACCCGGGACTACGCGGTCTGTGAGAGGTGTTCGTGCCACCTTCGGGGTCCTTTGGGGGCTCGTTTGGGTTTTCACCCTTTAATGGCTTGTTTTTAAGTCTAAGTGTGATTTACGCATATTATCGTCTTATTCTCAAACCGAGAGACCCGGGACTATGCGGTCAATTCCTAGAAGTTACATTGGTCCCGTACGAGGTGTTCCTATCCCTCACGGGGTTGTTTTGGGGCTGGTTTGGGTTTTCACTCTTTAACGGCTTGTTTTTAAGTCTAGGTATGATTTTTGAAAATTATCGTCATATTGTCAAATCGGGAGACCCGAAACTACGCGGTCAGTTCCTACAAGTTACATTGGTCCCGTACGAGGTGTTCGTGCCTCTTACGGGGTCGTTTGGGGGTTGGTTTGGTTTTCACCCTTTAACGGCTTGTTTTTACGTTTTATGTTGATTTTTGCAAATTATCATCAAATTCTCAAATCGGGAGACCCGGGACTATGCGGTCAGTTCTTACAAGTTACATTGGTCCCGTGCGAGGTTTTCGTGTCTCTTTCGGGTTCGTTTAGGGGTTGGTTTGGGTTTTCACCCTTTAACGACTTGTTTTTTAGTCTAAGTGTGATCTTTTTAATTTATGGTCATTTTCTCAAACCGGGAGACCCGAGACTACGCGATCTGTGAGAGGTGTTCGTGCCACTTACGAGGTCGTTTGGGGGCTCGTTTTGGTTTTCACCCTTTAATGGTTTGTTTTTAAGTCTAAGTGTGATTTCTGCATATTATCGTCATATTCTCAAACCGAGAGACCCGAGAATATGCGGTCAGTTCCTACAAGTTACATTGGTCCCGTACGAGGTGTTCGTATCTCTTACGGGGTTATTTTGGGGTTGGTTTGGGTTTTCACCCTTTAACGGCTTGTTTTTAAGTCTAGGACTGTTTTTTGCAAATTATCGTCATATTGTCGAATCGGGAGACCCGGAACTACGCGGTCAGTTCCTACAAGTTACATTGGTCCCCTGCGAAGTGTTCGTGCCTCTTACGGGTTCGTTTGGGGCTGGTTTGGGTTTTCACCCTTTAACGGCTTGTTTTTTAGTCAAAGTGTGATCTTTTTAATTTATGGTCATATTCTCAAACCGGGAGACCCGGGACTACGCGGTCTGTGAGAGGTGTTCGTCCCACGTACGGGGTCATTTGGGGGCTCATTTGGGTTTCCACCCTTTAACGGCTTGTTTTTTAGTCTAAGTGTGATTTTTATAAATTAGCGTCATATTCTCAAACCGGGAGACCCGGGACTATGCGGTCAGTTCCTACAAGTTACATTGGTCCCGTACGAGGTGTTCGTGCCTCTTACGGGGTCGTTTGGGGGCTGGTTTGGGTTTTCACCCTTTAACGGCTAGTTTTTTATATTTAGTGTTGATTTTTGCATATTATCGTCATATTCACAAATCGTGAGACCCGGGACTATGCGGTCAGTTCTTACAAGTTACATTGGTCCCGTGCGAGATTTTCGTGCCTCTTACGTGTTCGTTTGGGGGCTTGTTTGGGTTTTCACCGTTTAACGGCTTGTTTTTTAGTCAAAGTGTGATCTTTTTAATTTATGGTCATATTCTCAAACAGGGAGACCCGGGACTACGCGGTCTGTGAGAGGTGTTCGTGCCACCTTCGGGGTCCTTTGGGGGCTCGTTTGGGTTTTCACCCTTTAATGGCTTGTTTTTAAGTCTAAGTGTGATTTATGCATATTATCGTCTTATTCTCAAACCGAGAGACCCGGGACTATGCGGTCAATTCCTAGAAGTTACATTGGTCCCGTACGAGGTGTTCCTATCTCTTACGGGGTTGTTTTGGGACTGGTTTGGGTTTTCACTCTTTAACGGCTTGTTTTTAAGTCTAGGTGTGATTTTTTAAAATTATCATCATATTGTCAAATCGGGAGACCCGAAACTACGCGGTCAGTTCCTACAAGTTACATTGGTCCACTGCGAGGTGTTCGTGCCTCTTACGGGTTCGTTTGGGGACTGGTTTGGGTTTTTACCCTTTCACGGCTTGTTTTTTAGTCAAAGTGTGATTTTTTTAAATTATCGTCATATTCTCAAACCGGGAGACCCGGGACTACGCGGTCTGTGAGAGGTGTTCGTCCCACAAACGGGGTCAATTATGGGCTCGTTTGGGTTTTCACCCTTTAACGGCTTGTTTTTAAGTCTAAGTGTGATTTTTGCAAATTAACGTCATATTCTCAAACCGGGAGACCCGGGACTATGCGATCAGTTCCTACAAGTTCCATTGGTCCCGTACGAGGTGTTCGTGCCTCTTACGGGGTCGTTTGGGGGTTGGTTTGGTTTTCACCCTTTAACGGCTTGTTTTTATGTTTTATGTTGATTTTTGCAAATTATCGTCAAATTCACAAATCGGGAGACCCGGGACTATACGGTCAGTTCTTACAAGTTACATTGGTCCCGTGCGAGGTTTTCGTGCCTCTTTCGGGTTCGTTTAGGGGTTGGTTTGGGTTTTCACCCTTTAACGGCTTGTTTTTTAGTCTAAGTGTGATCTTTTTAATTTATGGTCATATTCTCAAACCGGGAGACCAAAGACTACGCGATCTGTGAGAGGTGTTCGTGCCACCTACGGGGTCGTTTGGGAGCTTTTTTGGGTTTTCACCCTTTAATGGTTTGTTTTTAAGTCTAAGTGTGATTTCTGCATATTATCGTCATATTCTCAAACTGGGAGACCCGGGAATATGCGGTCAGTTCCAACAAGTTACATTGGTCCCGTACGATGTGTTCGTATCTCTTACGGGGTTATTTTGGGGTTGGTTTGGGTTTTCACCCTTTAACGGCTGGTTTTTAAGTTTAGGACTCATTTTTGCAAATTATCGTCATATTGTCAAATCGCGAGACCCGGAACTACGCGGTCAGTTCCTACAAGTTACATTGGTCCCCTGCGAAGTGTTCGTACCTCTTACTGGTTCGTTTGGGGGCTGGTTTGGGTTTTCACCCTTTAACGGCTTGTTTTTTTGTCAAAGTGTGATCTTTTTAATTTATGGTCATATTCTCAAACCGGGAGACCCGGGACTACGCGGTCTGTGAGAGGTGTTCGTCCCACGTACGGGGTCATTTGGGGGCTCATTTGGGTTTCCACCCTTTGACGGCTTGTTTTTTAGTCTAAGTGTGATTTTTATAAATTAGCGTCATATTCTCAAACCGGGAGACCCGGGACTATGCGGTCAGTTCCTACAAGTTACATTGGTCCCGTACGAGGTGTTCGTGCCTCTTACGGGGTCGTTTGGGGGCTGGTTTAGGTTTTCACCCTTTAACGGCTTGTTTTTTATATTTAGTGTTGATTTTTGCATATTATCGTCATATTCACAAATCGTGAGACCCGGGACTATGCGGTCAGTTCTTACAAGTTACATTGGTCCCGTGCGAGATTTTCGTGCCTCTTACGTGTTCGTTTGGGGGCTTGTTTGGGTTTTCACCGTTTAACGACTTGTTTTTTAGTCAAAGTGTGATCTTTTTAATTTATGGTCATATTCTCAAACAGGGAGACCCGGGACTACGCGGTCTGTGAGAGGTGTTCGTGCCACCTTCGGGGTCCTTTGGGGGCTCGTTTGGGTTTTCACCCTTTAATGGCTTATTTTTAAGTCTAAGTGTGATTTATGCATATTATCGTCTTATTCTCAAGCCGAGAGACCCGGGACTATGCGGTCAATTCCTATAAGTTACATTGGTCCCGTACGAGGTGTTCCTATCTCTTACGGGGTTGTTTTGGGACTGGTTTGGATTTTCACTCTTTAACGGCTTGTTTTTAAGTCTAGGTGTGATTTTTTAAAATTATCGTCATATTGTCAAATCGGGAGACCCGAAACTACGCGGTCAGTTCCTACAAGTTACATTGGTCCACTGCGAGGTGTTCGTGCCTCTTACGGGTTCGTTTGGGGACTGGTTTTGGTTTTTACCCTTTCACGGCTTGTTTTTTAGTCAAAGTGTGATTTTTTTAAATTATCGTCATATTCTCAAACCGGGAGACCCGGGACTACGCGGTCTGTGAGAGGTGTTCGTCCCACAAACGGGGTCAATTATGGGCTCGTTTGGGTTTTCACCCTTTAACGGCTTGTTTTTAAGTCTAAGTGTGATTTTTGCAAATTAATGTCATATTCTCAAACCGGGAGACCCGGGACTATGCGATCAGTTCCTACAAGTTACATTGGTCCCGTACGAGGTGTTCGTGCCTCTTACGGGGTCGTTTAGGGGCTTGTTTGGTTTTCACCCTTTAACTGCTTGTTTTTATGTTTTATGTTGATTTTTGCAAATTATCGTCAAATTCACAAATCTGGAGACCCGGGACTATGCGGTCAGTTCTTACAAGTTACATTGGTCCCGTGCGAGGTTTTCGTGCCTCTTTCGGGTTCGTTTAGGGGTTGGTTTGGGTTTTCACCCTTTAACGGCTTGTTTTTTAGTCTAAGTGTGATCTTTTTAATTTATGGTCATATTCTCAAACCGGGAGACCCGAGACTACGCGATCTGTGAGAGGTGTTCGTGCCACCTACGGGGTCGTTTGGGGGCTTTTTTGGGTTTTCACCCTTTAATGGTTTGTTTTTAAGTCTAAGTGTGATTTCTGCATATTATCGTCATATTCTCAAACCGAGAGACCCGGGAATATGCGGTCAGTTCCAACAAGTTACATTGGTCCCGTACGATGTGTTCGTATCTCTTACGGGGTTATTTTGGGGTTGGTTTGGGTTTTCACCCTTTAACGGCTTGTTTTTAAGTTTAGGACTCATTTTTGCAAATTATCGTCATATTGTCAAATCGGGAGACCCGGAACTACGCGGTCAGTTCCTACAAGTTACATTGGTCCCCTGCGAAGTGTTCGTGCCTCTTACGGGTTCGTTTGGGGGCTGGTTTGGGTTTTCACCCTTTAACGACTTGTTTTTTAGTCAAAGTGTGATCTTTTTAATTTGTGGTCATATTCTCAAACCGGGAGACCCGGGACTACGCGGTCTGTGAGAGGTGTTCGTCCCACGTACGGGGTCATTTGGGGGCTCATTTGGGTTTCCACCCTTTAACGGCTTGTTTTTTAGTCTAAGTGTGATTTTTATAAATTAGCGTCATATTCTCAAACCGGGAGACCCGGGACTATGCGGTCAGTTCCTATAAGTTACATTGGTCCCGTACGAGGTGTTCGTGCCTCTTACGGGGTCGTTTGGGGGCTGGTTTGGGTTTTCACCCTTTAACGGCTTGTTTTTTATATTTAGTGTTGATTTTTGCATATTATCGTCATATTCACAAATCGTGAGACCCGGGACTATGCGGTCAGTTCTCACAAGTTACATTGGTTCCGTGCGAGATTTTCGTGCCTCTTACGTGTTCGTTTGGGGGCTTGTTTGGGTTTTCACCGTTTAACGGCTTGTTTTTTAGTCAAAGTGTGATCTTTTTAATTTATGGTCATATTCTCAAACAGGGAGACCCGGGACTACGCGGTCTGTGAGAGGTGTTCGTGCCACCTTCGGGGTCCTTTGGGGGCTCGTTTGGGTTTTCACCCTTTAATGGCTTGTTTTTAAGTCTAAGTGTGATTTATGCATATTATCGTCTTATTCTCAAACCGAGAGACCCGGGACTATGCGGTCAATTCCTAGAAGTTACATTGGTCCCGTACGAGGTGTTCCTATCCCTTACGGGGTTGTTTTGTGGCTGGTTTGGGTTTTCACTCTTTAACGGCTTGTTTTTAAGTCTAGGTATGATTTTTGAAAATTATCGTCATATTGTCAAATCGGGAGACCCGAAACTACGCGGTCAGTTCCTACAAGTTACATTGGTCCCGTACGAGGTGTTCGTGCCTCTTACGGGGTCGTTTGGGGGTTGGTTTGGTTTTCACCCTTTAACGGCTTGTTTTTATGTTTTATGTTGATTTTTGCAAATTATCATCAAATTCTCAAATCGGGAGACCCGGGACTATGCGGTCAGTTCTTACAAGTTACATTGGTCCCGTGCGAGGTTTTCGTGTCTCTTTCGGGTTCGTTTAGGGGTTGGTTTGGGTTTTTACCCTTTAACGACTTGTTTTTTAGTCTAAGTGTGATCTTTTTAATTTATGGTCATTTTCTCAAACCGGGAGACCCGAGACTACGCGATCTGTGAGAGGTGTTCGTGCCACTTACGAGGTCGTTTGGGGGCTCGTTTTGGTTTTCACCCTTTAATGGTTTGTTTTTAAGTCTAAGTGTGATTTCTGCATATTATCGTCATATTCTCAAACCGAGAGACCCGAGAATATGCGGTCAGTTCCTACAAGTTACATTGGTCCCGTACGAGGTGTTCGTATCTCTTACGGGGTTATTTTGGGGTTGGTTTGGGTTTTCACCCTTTAACGGCTTGTTTTTAAGTCTAGGACTGTTTTTTGCAAATTATCGTCATATTGTCGAATCAGGAGACCCGGAACTACGCGGTCAGTTCCTACAAGTTACATTGGTCCCCTGCGAAGTGTTCGTGCCTCTTACGGGTTCGTTTGGGGCTGGTTTGGGTTTTCACCCTTTAACGGCTTGTATTTTAGTCAAAGTGTGATCTTTTTAATTTATGGTCATATTCTCAAACCGGGAGACCCGGGACTACGCGGTCTGTGAGAGGTGTTCGTCCCACGTACGGGGTCATTTGGGGGCTCATTTGGGTTTCCACCCTTTAACGGCTTGTTTTTTAGTCTAAGTGTGATTTTTATAAATTAGCGTCATATTCTCAAACCGGGAGACCCGGGACTATGCGGTCAGTTCCTACAAGTTACATTGGTCCCGTACGAGGTGTTCGTGCCTCTTACGGGGTCGTTTGGGGGCTGGTTTGGGTTTTCACCCTTTAACGGCTAGTTTTTTATATTTAGTGTTGATTTTTGCATATTATCGTCATATTCACAAATCGTGAGACCCGGGACTATGCGGTCAGTTCTTACAAGTTACATTGGTCCCGTGCGAGATTTTCGTGCCTCTTACGTGTTCGTTTGGGGGCTTGTTTGGGTTTTCACCGTTTAACGGCTTGTTTTTTAGTCAAAGTGTGATCTTTTTAATTTATGGTCATATTCTCAAACAGGGAGACCCGGGACTACGCGGTCTGTGAGAGGTGTTCGTGCCACCTTCGGGGTCCTTTGGGGGCTCGTTTGGGTTTTCACCCTTTAATGGCTTGTTTTTAAGTCTAAGTGTGATTTATGCATATTATCGTCTTATTCTCAAACCGAGAGACCCGGGACTATGCGGTCAATTCCTAGAAGTTACATTGGTCCCGTACGAGGTGTTCCTATCTCTTACGGGGTTGTTTTGGGACTGGTTTGGGTTTTCACTCTTTAACGGCTTGTTTTTAAGTCTAGGTGTGATTTTTTAAAATTATCATCATATTGTCAAATCGGGAGACCCGAAACTACGCGGTCAGTTCCTACAAGTTACATTGGTCCACTGCGAGGTGTTCGTGCCTCTTACGGGTTCGTTTGGAGACTGGTTTGGGTTTTTACCCTTTCACGGCTTGTTTTTTAGTCAAAGTGTGATTTTTTTAAATTATCGTCATATTCTCAAACCGGGAGACCCGGGACTACGCGGTCTGTGAGAGGTGTTCGTCCCACAAACGGGGTCAATTATGGGCTCGTTTGGGTTTTCACCCTTTAACGGCTTGTTTTTAAGTCTAAGTGTGATTTTTGCAAATTAACGTCATATTCTCAAACCGGGAGACCCGGGACTATGCGATCAGTTCCTACAAGTTACATTGGTCCCGTACGAGGTGTTCGTGCCTCTTACGGGGTCGTTTGGGGGTTGGTTTGGTTTTCACCCTTTAACGGCTTGTTTTTATGTTTTATGTTGATTTTTGCAAATTATCGTCAAATTCACAAATCGGGAGACCCGGGACTATGCGGTCAGTTCTTACAAGTTACATTGGTCCCGTGCGAGGTTTTCGTGCCTCTTTCGGGTTCGTTTAGGGGTTGGTTTGGGTTTTCACCCTTTAACGGCTTGTTTTTTAGTCTAAGTGTGATCTTTTTAATTTATGGTCATATTCTCAAACCGGGAGACCAAAGACTACGCGATCTGTGAGAGGTGTTCGTGCCACCTACGGGGTCGTTTGGGAGCTTTTTTGGGTTTTCACCCTTTAATGGTTTGTTTTTAAGTCTAAGTGTGATTTCTGCATATTATCGTCATATTCTCAAACTGGGAGACCCGGGAATATGCGGTCAGTTCCAACAAGTTACATTGGTCTCGTACGATGTGTTCGTATCTCTTACGGGGTTATTTTGGGGTTGGTTTGGGTTTTCACCCTTTAACGGCTGGTTTTTAAGTTTAGGACTCATTTTTGCAAATTATCGTCATATTGTCAAATCGCGAGACCCGGAACTACGCGGTCAGTTCCTACAAGTTACATTGGTTCCCTGCGAAGTGTTCGTACCTCTTACTGGTTCGTTTGGGGGCTGGTTTGGGTTTTCACCCTTTAACTGGCTTGTTTTTTTGTCAAAGTGTGATCTTTTTAATTTATGGTCATATTCTCAAACCGGGAGACCCGGGACTACGCGGTCTGTGAGAGGTGTTCGTCCCACGTACAGGGTCATTTGGGGGCTCATTTGGGTTTCCACCCTTTGACGGCTTGTTTTTTAGTCTAAGTGTGATTTTTATAAATTAGCGTCATATTCTCAAACTGGGAGACCCGGGACTATGCGGTCAGTTCCTACAAGTTACATTGGTCCCGTACGAGGTGTTCGTGCCTCTTACGGGGTCGTTTGGGGGCTGGTTTAGGTTTTCACCCTTTAACGGCTTGTTTTTTATATTTAGTGTTGATTTTTGCATATTATCGTCATATTCACAAATCGTGAGACCCGGGACTATGCGGTCAGTTCTTACAAGTTACATTGGTCTCGTGCGAGATTTTCGTGCCTCTTACGTGTTCGTTTGGGGGCTTGTTTGGGTTTTCACCGTTTAACGACTTGTTTTTTAGTCAAAGTGTGATCTTTTTAATTTATGGTCATATTCTCAAACAGGGAGACCCGGGACTACGCGGTCTGTGAGAGGTGTTCGTGCCACCTTCGGGGTCCTTTGGGGGCTCGTTTGGGTTTTCACCCTTTAATGGCTTGTTTTTAAGTCTAAGTGTGATTTATGCATATTATCGTCTTATTCTCAAGCCGAGAGACCCGGGACTATGCGGTCAATTCCTAGAAGTTACATTGGTCCCGTACGAGGTGTTCCTATCTCTTACGGGGTTGTTTTGGGACTGGTTTGGGTTTTCACTCTTTAACGGCTTGTTTTTAAGTCTAGGTGTGATTTTTTAAAATTATCGTCATATTGTCAAATCGGGAGACCCGAAACTACGCGGTCAGTTCCTACAAGTTACATTGGTCCACTGCGAGGTGTTCGTGCCTCTTACGGGTTCGTTTGGGGACTGGTTTGGGTTTTTACCCTTTCACGGCTTGTTTTTTAGTCAAAGTGTGATTTTTTTAAATTATCGTCATATTCTCAAACCGGGAGACCCGGGACTACGCGGTCTGTGAGAGGTGTTCGTCCCACAAACGGGGTCAATTATGGGCTCGTTTGGGTTTTCACCCTTTAACGGCTTGTTTTTAAGTCTAAGTGTGATTTTTGCAAATTAACGTCATATTCTCAAACCGGGAGACCCGGGACTATGCGATCAGTTCCTACAAGTTACATTGGTCCCGTACGAGGTGTTCGTGCCTCTTACGGGGTCGTTTGGGGGTTGGTTTGGTTTTCACCCTTTAACGGCTTGTTTTTATGTTTTATGTTGATTTTTGCAAATTATCGTCAAATTCACAAATCGGGAGACCCGGGACTATGCGGTCAGTTCTTACAAGTTACATTGGTCCCGTGCGAGGTTTTCGTGCCTCTTTCGGGTTCGTTTAGGGGTTGGTTTGGGTTTTCACCCTTTAACGGCTTGTTTTTTAGTCTAAGTGTGATCTTTTTAATTTATGGTCATATTCTCAAACCGGGAGACCAAAGACTACGCGATCTGTGAGAGGTGTTCGTGCCACCTACGGGGTCGTTTGGGAGCTTTTTTGGGTTTTCACCCTTTAATGGTTTGTTTTTAAGTCTAAGTGTGATTTCTGCATATTATCGTCATATTCTCAAACTGGGAGACCCGGGAATATGCGGTCAGTTCCAACAAGTTACATTGGTCCCGTACGATGTGTTCGTATCTCTTACGGGGTTATTTTGGGGTTGGTTTGGGTTTTCACCCTTTAACGGCTGGTTTTTAAGTTTAGGACTCATTTTTGCAAATTATCATCATATTGTCAAATCGCGAGACCCGGAACTACGCGGTCAGTTCCTACAAGTTACATTGGTCCCCTGCGAAGTGTTCGTGCCTCTTACTGGTTCGTTTGGGGGCTGGTTTGGGTTTTCACCCTTTAACGGCTTGTTTTTTTGTCAAAGTGTGATCTTTTTAATTTATGGTCATATTCTCAAACCGGGAGACCCGGGACTACGCGGTCTGTGAGAGGTGTTCGTCCCACGTACGGGGTCATTTGGGGGCTCATTTGGGTTTCCACCCTTTGACGGCTTGTTTTTTAGTCTAAGTGTGATTTTTATAAATTAGCGTCATATTCTCAAACCGGGAGACCCGGGACTATGCGGTCAGTTCCTACAAGTTACATTGGTCCCGTACGAGGTGTTCGTGCCTCTTACGGGGTCGTTTGGGGGCTGGTTTAGGTTTTCACCCTTTAACGGCTTGTTTTTTATATTTAGTGTTGATTTTTGCATATTATCGTCATATTCACAAATCGTGAGACCCGGGACTATGCGGTCAGTTCTTACAAGTTACATTGGTCCCGTGCGAGATTTTCGTGCCTCTTACGTGTTCGTTCGGGGGCTTGTTTGGGTTTTCACCGTTTAACGACTTGTTTTTTAGTCAAAGTGTGATCTTTTTAATTTATGGTCATATTCTCAAACAGGGAGACCCGGGACTACGCGGTCTGTGAGAGGTGTTCGTGCCACCTTCGGGGTCCTTTGGGGGCTCGTTTGGGTTTTCACCCTTTAATGGCTTGTTTTTAAGTCTAAGTGTGATTTATGCATATTATCGTCTTATTCTCAAACCGAGAGACCCGGGACTATGCGGTCAATTCCTAGAAGTTACATTGGTCCCGTACGAGGTGTTCCTATCTCTTACGGGGTTGTTTTGGGACTGGTTTGGGTTTTCACTCTTTAACGGCTTGTTTTTAAGTCTAGGTGTGATTTTTTAAAATTATCGTCATATTGTCAAATCGGGAGACCCGAAACTACGCGGTCAGTTCCTACAAGTTACATTGGTCCACTGCGAGGTGTTCGTGCCTCTTACGGGTTCGTTTAGGGACTGGTTTGGGTTTTTACCCTTTCACGGCTTGTTTTTTAGTCAAAGTGTGATTTTTTTAAATTATCGTCATATTCTCAAACCGGGAGACCCGGGACTACGCGGTCTGTGAGAGGTGTTCGTCCCACAAACGGGGTCAATTATGGGCTCGTTTGGGTTTTCACCCTTTAACGGCTTGTTTTTAAGTCTAAGTGTGATTTTTGCAAATTAACGTCATATTCTCAAACCGGGAGACCCGGGACTATGCGATCAGTTCCTACAAGTTACATTGGTCCCGTACGAGGTGTTCGTGCCTCTTACGGGGTCGTTTGGGGGTTGGTTTGGTTTTCACCCTTTAACGGCTTGTTTTTATGTTTTATGTTGATTTTTGCAAATTATCGTCAAATTCACAAATCGGGAGACCCGGGACTATGCGGTCAGTTCTTACAAGTTACATTGGTCCCGTGCGAGGTTTTCGTGCCTCTTTCGGGTTCGTTTAGGGGTTGGTTTGGGTTTTCACCCTTTAACGGCTTGTTTTTTAGTCTAAGTGTGATCTTTTTAATTTATGGTCATATTCTCAAACCGGGAGACCAAAGACTACGCGATCTGTGAGAGGTGTTCGTGCCACCTACGGGGTCGTTTGGGAGCTTTTTTGGGTTTTCACCCTTTAATGGTTTGTTTTTAAGTCTAAGTGTGATTTCTGCATATTATCGTCATATTCTCAAACTGGGAGACCCGGGAATATGCGGTCAGTTCCAACAAGTTACATTGGTCCCGTACGATGTGTTCGTATCTCTTACGGGGTTATTTTGGGGTTGGTTTGGGTTTTCACCCTTTAACGGCTGGTTTTTAAGTTTAGGACTCATTTTTGCAAATTATCGTCATATTGTCAAATCGCGAGACCCGGAACTACGCGGTCAGTTCCTACAAGTTACATTGGTCCCCTGCGAAGTGTTCGTGCCTCTTACTGGTTCGTTTGGGGGCTGGTTTGGGTTTTCACCCTTTAACGGCTTGTTTTTTTGTCAAAGTGTGATCTTTTTAATTTATGGTCATATTCTCAAATCGGGAGACCCGGGACTACGCGGTCTGTGAGAGGTGTTCGTCCCACGTACGGGGTCATTTGGGGGCTCATTTGGGTTTCCACCCTTTGACGGCTTGTTTTTTAGTCTAAGTGTGATTTTTATAAATTAGCGTCATATTCTCAAACCGGGAGACCCGGGACTATGCGGTCAGTTCCTACAAGTTACATTGGTCCCGTACGAGGTGTTCGTGCCTCTTACGGGGTCGTTTGGGGGCTGGTTTAGGTTTTCACCCTTTAACGGCTTGTTTTTTATATTTAGTGTTGATTTTTGCATATTATCGTCATATTCACAAATCGTGAGACCCGGGACTATGCGGTCAGTTCTTACAAGTTACATTGGTCCCGTGCGAGATTTTCGTGCCTCTTACGTGTTCGTTTGGGGGCTTGTTTGGGTTTTCACCGTTTAACGACTTGTTTTTTAGTCAAAGTGTGATCTTTTTAATTTATGGTCATATTCTCAAACAGGGAGACCCGGGACTACGCGGTCTGTGAGAGGTGTTCGTGCCACCTTCGGGGTCCTTTGGGGGCTCGTTTGGGTTTTCACCCTTTAATGGCTTGTTTTTAAGTCTAAGTGTGATTTATGCATATTATCGTCTTATTCTCAAACCGAGAGACCCGGGACTATGCGGTCAATTCCTAGAAGTTACATTGGTCCCGTACGAGGTGTTCCTATCTCTTACGGGGTTGTTTTGGGACTGGTTTGGGTTTTCACTCTTTAACGGCTTGTTTTTAAGTCTAGGTGTGATTTTTTAAAATTATCGTCATATTGTCAAATCGGGAGACCCGAAACTACGCGGTCAGTTCCTACAAGTTACATTGGTCCACTGCGAGGTGTTCGTGCCTCTTACGGGTTCGTTTGGGGACTGGTTTGGGTTTTTACCCTTTAACGGCTTGTTTTTTAGTCAAAGTGTGATTTTTTTAAATTATCGTCATATTCTCAAACCGGGAGACCCGGGACTACGCGGTCTGTGAGAGGTGTTCGTCCCACAAACGGGGAAATTATGGGCTCGTTTGGGTTTTCACCCTTTAACGGCTTGTTTTTAAGTCTAAGTGTGATTTTTGCAAATTAACGTCATATTCTCAAACCGGGAGACCCGGGACTATGCGATCAGTTCCTACAAGTTACATTGGTCCCGTACGAGGGATTCGTGCCTCTTACGGGGTCGTTTGGGGGTTGGTTTGGTTTTCACCCTTTAACTGCTTGTTTTTATGTTTTATGTTGGTTTTTGCAAATTATCGTCAAATTCACAAATCGGGAGACCCGGGACTATGCGGTCAGTTCTTACAAGTTACATTGGTCCCGTGCGAGGTTTTCGTGCCTCTTTCGGGTTCGTTTAGGGGTTGGTTTGGGTTTTCACCCTTTAACGGCTTGTTTTTTAGTCTAAGTGTGATCTTTTTAATTTATGGTCATATTCTCAAACCGGGAGACCCGAGACTACGCGATCTGTGAGAGGTGTTCGTGCCACCTACGGGGTCGTTTGGGGGCTTTTTTGGGTTTTCACCCTTTAATGGTTTGTTTTTAAGTCTAAGTGTGATTTCTGCATATTATCGTCATATTCTCAAACCGAGAGACCCGGGAATATGCGGTCAGTTCCAACAAGTTACATTGGTCCCGTACGATGTGTTCGTATCTCTTACGGGGTTATTTTGGGGTTGGTTTGGGTTTTCACCCTTTAACGGCTTGTTTTTAAGTTTAGGACTCATTTTTGTAAATTATCGTCATATTGTCAAATCGGGAGACCCGGAACTACGCGGTCAGTTCCTACAAGTTACATTGGTCCCCTGCGAAGTGTTCGTGCCTCTTACGGGTTCGTTTGGGGGCTGGTTTGGGTTTTCACCCTTTAACGACTTGTTTTTTAGTCAAAGTGTGATCTTTTTAATTTGTGGTCATATTCTCAAACCGGGAGACCCGGGACTACGCGGTCTGTGAGAGGTGTTCGTCCCACGTACGGGGTCATTTGGGGGCTCATTTGGGTTTCCACCCTTTAACGGCTTGTTTTTTAGTCTAAGTGTGATTTTTATAAATTAGCGTCATATTCTCAAATCGGGAGACCCGGGACTATGCGGTCAGTTCCTACAAGTTACATTGGTCCCGTACGAGGTGTTCGTGCCTCTTACGGGGTCGTTTGGGGGTTGGTTTGGGTTTTCACCCTTTAACGGCTTGTTTTTTATATTTAGTGTTGATTTTTGCATATTATCGTCATATTCACAAATCGTGAGACCCGGGACTATGCGGTCAGTTCTTACAAGTTACATTGGTTCGGTGCGAGATTTTCGTGCCTCTTACGTGTTCGTTTGGGGGCTTGTTTGGGTTTTCACCGTTTAACGGCTTGTTTTTTAGTTAAAGTGTGATCTTTTTAATTTATGGTCATATTCTCAAACAGGGAGACCCGGGACTACGCGGTCTGTGAGAGGTGTTCGTGCCACCTTCGGGGTCCTTTGGGGGCTCGTTTGGGTTTTCACCCTTTAATGGCTTGTTTTTAAGTCTAAGTGTGATTTATGCATATTATCGTATTATTCTCAAACCGAGAGACCCGGGACTATGCGGTCAATTCCTAGAAGTTACATTGGTCCCGTACGAGGTGTTCCTATCCCTTACGGGGTTGTTTTGGGGCTGGTTTGGGTTTTCACTCTTTAAGGGCTTGTTTTTAAGTCTAGGTATGATTTTTGAAAATTAACGTCATATTGTCAAATCGGGAGACCCGAAACTACGCGGTCAGTTCCTACAAGTTACATTGGTCCCGTACGAGGTGTTCGTTCCTCTTACGGGGTCGTTTGGGGGTTGGTTTGGTTTTCACCCTTTAACGGCTTGTTTTTATGTTTTATGTTGATTTTTGCAAATTATCATCAAATTCTCAAATCGGGAGACCCGGGACTATGCGGTCAGTTCTTACAAGTTACATTGGTCCCGTGCGAGGTTTTCGTGCCTCTTTCGGGTTCGTTTAGGGGTTGGTTTGGGTTTTCACCCTTTAACGACTTGTTTTTTAGTCTAAGTGTGATCTTTTTAATTTATGGTCTTTTTCTCAAACCGGGAGACCCGAGACTACGCGATCTGTGAGAGGTGTTCGTGCCACTTACGAGGTCGTTTGGGGGCTCGTTTTGGTTTTCACCCTTTAATGGTTTGTTTTTAAGTCTAAGTGTGATTTCTGCATATTATCGTCATATTCTCAAACCGGGAGACCCGAGAATATGCGGTCAGTTCCTACAAGTTACATTGGTCCCGTACGATGTGTTTGTATCTCTTACGGGGTTATTTTGGGGTTGGTTTGGGTTTTCACCCTTTAACGGCTTGTTTTTAAGTTTAGGACTCATTTTTGCAAATTATCATCATATTGTCAAATCGGGAGACCCGGAACTACGCGGTCAGTTCCTACAAGTTACATTGGTCCCCTGCGAAGTGTTCGTGCCTCTTACGGGTTCGTTTGGGGGCTGGTTTGGGTTTTCACCCTTTAACGACTTGTTTTTTAGTCAAAGTGTGATCTTTTTAATTTGTGGTCATATTCTCAAACCGGGAGACCCGGGACTACGCGGTCTGTGAGAGGTGTTCGTCCCACGTACGGGGTCATTTGGGGGCTCATTTGGGTTTCCACCCTTTAACGGCTTGTTTTTTAGTCTAAGTGTGATTTTTATAAATTAGCGTCATATTCTCAAACCGGGAGACCCGGGACTATGCGGTCAGTTCCTACAAGTTACATTGGTCCCGTACGAGGTGTTCGTGCCTCTTACGGGGTCGTTTGGGGGCTGGTTTTGGTTTTCACCCTTTAACGGCTTGTTTTTTATATTTAGTGTTGATTTTTGCATATTATCGTCATATTCACAAATCGTGAGACCCGGGACTATGCGGTCAGTTCTTACAAGTTACATTGGTTCCGTGCGAGATTTTCGTGCCTCTTACGTGTTCGTTTGGGGGCTTGTTTGGGTTTTCACCGTTTAACGGCTTATTTTTTAGTCAAAGTGTGATCTTTTTAATTTATGGTCATATTCTCAAACAGGGAGACCCGGGACTACGCGGTCTGTGAGAGGTGTTCGTGCCACCTTCGGGGTCCTTTGGGGGCTCGTTTGGGTTTTCACCCTTTAATGGCTTGTTTTTAAGTCTAAGTGTGATTTATGCATATTATCGTCTTATTCTCAAATCGAGAGACCCGGGACTATGCGGTCAATTCCTAGAAGTTACATTGGTCCCGTACGAGGTGTTCCTATCCCTTACGGGGTTGTTTTGGGGCTGGTTTGGGTTTTCACTCTTTAAGGGCTTGTTTTTAAGTCTAGGTATGATTTTTGAAAATTATCGTCATATTGTCAAATCGGGAGACCCGAAACTACGCGGTCAGTTCCTACAAGTTACATTGGTCCCGTACGAGGTGTTCGTGCCTCTTACGGGGTCGTTTGGGGGTTGGTTTGGTTTTCACCCTTTAACGGCTTGTTTTTATGTTTTATGTTGATTTTTGCAAATTATCATCAAATTCTCAAATCGGGAGACCCGGGACTATGCGGTCAGTTCTTACAAGTTACATTGGTCCCGTGCGAGGTTTTCGTGTCTCTTTCGGGTTCGTTTAGGGGTTGGTTTGGGTTTTCACCCTTTAACGACTTGTTTTTTAGTCTAAGTGTGATCTTTTTAATTTATGGTCATTTTCTCAAACCGGGAGACCCGAGACTACGCGATCTGTGAGAGGTGTTCGTGCCACTTACGAGGTCGTTTGGGGGCTCGTTTTGGTTTTCACCCTTTAATGGTTTGTTTTTAAGTCTAAGTGTGATTTCTGCATATTATCGTCATATTCTCAAACCGGGAGACCCGAGAATATGCGATCAGTTCCTACAAGTTACATTGGTCCCGTACGAGGTGTTCGTATCTCTTACGGGGTTATTTTGGGGTTGGTTTGGGTTTTCACCCTTTAACGGCTTATTTTTAAGTCTAGGACTGTTTTTTGCAAATTATCGTCATATTGTCGAATCGGGAGACCCGGAACTACGCGGTCAGTTCCTACAAGTTACATTGGTCCCCTGCGAAGTGTTCGTGCCTCTTACGGGTTCGTTTGGGGCTGGTTTGGGTTTTCACCCTTTAACGGCTTGTTTTTTAGTCAAAGTGTGATCTTTTTAATTTATGGTCATATTCTCAAACCGGGAGACCCGGGACTACGCGGTCTGTGAGAGGTGTTCGTCCCACGTACGGGGTCATTTGGGGGCTCATTTGGGTTTCCACCCTTTAACGGCTTGTTTTTTAGTCTAAGTGTGATTTTTATAAATTAGCGTCATATTCTCAAACCGGGAGATCCGGGACTATGCGGTCAGTTCCTACAAGTTACATTGGTCCCGTACGAGGTGTTCGTGCCTCTTACGGGGTTGTTTGGGGGCTGGTTTGGGTTTTCACCCTTTAACGGCTAGTTTTTTATATTTAGTGTTGATTTTTGCATATTATCGTCATATTCACAAATCGTGAGACCCGGGACTATGCGGTCAGTTCTTACAAGTTACATTGGTCCCGTGCGAGATTTTCGTGCCTCTTACGTGTTCGTTTGGGGGCTTGTTTGGGTTTTCACCGTTTAACGGCTTGTTTTTTAGTCAAAGTGTGATCTTTTTAATTTATGGTCATATTCTCAAACAGGGAGACCCGGGACTACGCGGTCTGTGAGAGGTGTTCGTGCCACCTTCGGGGTCCTTTGGGGGCTCGTTTGGGTTTTCACCCTTTAATGGCTTGTTTTTAAGTCTAAGTGTGATTTATGCATATTATCGTCTTATTCTCAAACCGAGAGACCCGGGACTATGCGGTCAATTCCTAGAAGTTACATTGGTCCCGTACGAGGTGTTCCTATCTCTTACGGGGTTGTTTTGGGACTGGTTTGGGTTTTCACTCTTTAACGGCTTGTTTTTAAGTCTAGGTGTGATTTTTTAAAATTATCGTCATATTGTCAAATCGGGAGACCCGAAACTACGCGGTCAGTTCCTACAAGTTACATTGGTCCACTGCGAGGTGTTCGTGCCTCTTACGGGTTCGTTTGGGGACTGGTTTGGGTTTTTACCCTTTCACGGCTTGTTTTTTAGTCAAAGTGTGATTTTTTTAAATTATCGTCATATTCTCAAACCGGGAGACCCGGGACTACGCGGTCTGTGAGAGGTGTTCGTCCCACAAACGGGGTCAATTATGGGCTCGTTTGGGTTTTCACCCTTTAACGGCTTGTTTTTAAGTCTAAGTGTGATTTTTGCAAATTAACGTCATATTCTCAAACCGGGAGACCCGGGACTATGCGATCAGTTCCTACAAGTTACATTGGTCCCGTACGAGGTGTTCGTGCCTCTTACGGGGTCGTTTGGGGGTTGGTTTGGTTTTCACCCTTTAACGGCTTGTTTTTATGTTTTATGTTGATTTTTGCAAATTATCGTCAAATTCACAAATCGGGAGACCCGGGACTATGCGGTCAGTTCTTACAAGTTACATTGGTCCCGTGCGAGGTTTTCGTGCCTCTTTCGGGTTCGTTCAGGGGTTGGTTTGGGTTTTCACCCTTTAACGGCTTATTTTTTAGTCTAAGTGTGATCTTTTTAATTTATGGTCATATTCTCAAACCGGGAGACCCGAGACTACGCGATCTGTGAGAGGTGTTCGTGCCACCTACGGGGTCGTTTGGGGGCTTTTTTGGGTTTTCACCCTTTAATGGTTTGTTTTTAAGTCTAAGTGTGAATTCTGCATATTATCGTCATATTCTCAAACCGAGAGACCCGGGAATATGCGGTCAGTTCCAACAAGTTACATTGGTCCCGTACGATGTGTTCGTATCTCTTACGGGGTTATTTTGGGGTTGGTTTGGGTTTTCACCCTTTAACGGCTTGTTTTTAAGTTTAGGACTCATTTTTGCAAATTATCGTCATATTGTCAAATCGGGAGACCCGGAACTACGCGGTCAGTTCCTACAAGTTACATTGGTCCCCTGCGAAGTGTTCGTGCCTCTTACGGGTTCGTTTGGGGGCTGGTTTGGGTTTTCACCCTTTAACGGCTTGTTTTTTAGTCAAAGTGTGATCTTTTTAATTTATGGTCATATTCTCAAACCGGGAGACCCGGGACTACGCGGTCTGTGAGAGGTGTTCGTCCCACGTACGGGGTCATTTGGGGGCTCATTTGGGTTTCCACCCTTTAACGGCTTGTTTTTTAGTCTAAGTGTGATTTTTATAAATTAGCGTCATATTCTCAAACCGGGAGACCCGGGACTATGCGGTCAGTTCCTACAAGTTACATTGGTCCCGTACGAGGTGTTCGTGCCTCTTACGGGGTCGTTTGGGGGTTGGTTTGGTTTTCACCCTTTAACGGCTTGTTTTTATGTTTTATGTTGATTTTTGCAAATTATCATCAAATTCACAAATCGGGAGACCCGGGACTATGCGGTCAGTTCTTACAAGTTACATTGGTCCCGTGCGAGGTTTTCGTGTCTCTTTCGGGTTCGTTTAGGGGTTGGTTTGGGTTTTCACCCTTTAACGACTTGTTTTTTAGTCTAAGTGTGATCTTTTTAATTTATGGTCATTTTCTCAAACCGGGAGACCCGAGACTACGCGATCTGTGAGAGGTGTTCGTGCCACTTACGAGGTCGTTTGGGGGCTCGTTTTGGTTTTCACCCTTTAATGGTTTGTTTTTAAGTCTAAGTGTGATTTCTGCATATTATCGTCATATTCTCAAACCGGGAGACCCGAGAATATGCGGTCAGTTCCTACAAGTTACATTGGTCCCGTACGAGGTGTTCGTATCTCTTACGGGGTTATTTTGGGGTTGGTTTGGGTTTTCACCCTTTAACGGCTTGTTTTCAAGTCTAGGACTGTTTTTTGCAAATTATCGTCATATTGTCGAATCGGGAGACCCGGAACTACGCGGTCAGTTCCTACAAGTTACATTGGTCCCCTGCGAAGTGTTCGTGCCTCTTACGGGTTCGTTTGGGGCTGGTTTGGGTTTTCACCCTTTAACGGCTTGTTTTTTAGTCAAAGTGTGATCTTTTTAATTTATGGTCATATTCTCAAACCGGGAGACCCGGGACTACGCGGTCTGTGAGAGGTGTTCGTCCCACGTACGGGGTCATTTGGGGGCTCATTTGGGTTTCCACCCTTTGACGGCTTGTTTTTTAGTCTAAGTGTGATTTTTATAAATTAGCGTCATATTCTCAAACCGGGAGACCCGGGACTATGCGGTCAGTTCCTACAAGTTACATTGGTCCCGTACGAGGTGTTCGTGCCTCTTACGGGGTTGGTTGGGGGCTGGTTTGGGTTTTCACCCTTTAACGGCTAGTTTTTTATATTTAGTGTTGATTTTTGCATATTATCGTCATATTCACAAATCGTGAGACCCGGGACTATGCGGTCAGTTCTTACAAGTTACATTGGTCCCGTGCGAGATTTTCGTGCCTCTTACGTGTTCGTTTGGGGGCTTGTTTGGGTTTTCACCGTTTAACGGCTTGTTTTTTAGTCAAAGTGTGATCTTTTTAATTTATGGTCATATTCTCAAACAGGGAGACCCGGGACTACGCGGTCTGTGAGAGGTGTTCGTGCCACCTTCGGGGTCCTTTGGGGGCTCGTTTGGGTTTTCACCCTTTAATGGCTTGTTTTTAAGTCTAAGTGTGATTTATGCATATTATCGTCTTATTCTCAAACCGAGAGACCCGAGACTATGCGGTCAATTCCTAGAAGTTACATTGGTCCCGTACGAGGTGTTCCTATCTCTTACGGGGTTGTTTTGGGACTGGTTTGGGTTTTCACTCTTTAACGGCTTGTTTTTAAGTCTAGGTGTGATTTTTTAAAATTATCGTCATATTGTCAAATCGGGAGACCCGAAACTACGCGGTCAGTTCCTACAAGTTACATTGGTCCACTGCGAGGTGTTCGTGCCTCTTACGGGTTCGTTTGGGGACTGGTTTGGGTTTTTACCCTTTCACGGCTTGTTTTTTAGTCAAAGTGTGATTTTTTTAAATTATCGTCATATTCTCAAACCGGGAGACCCGGGACTACGCGGTCTGTGAGAGGTGTTCGTCCCACAAACGGGGTCAATTATGGGCTCGTTTGGGTTTTCACCCTTTAACGGCTTGTTTTTAAGTCTAAGTGTGATTTTTGCAAATTAACGTCATATTCTCAAACCGGGAGACCCGGGACTATGCGATCAGTTCCTACAAGTTACATTGGTCCCGTACGAGGTGTTCGTGCCTCTTACGGGGTCGTTTGGGGGTTGGTTTGGTTTTCACCCTTTAACGGCTTGTTTTTATGTTTTATGTTGATTTTTGCAAATTATCGTCAAATTCACAAATCGGGAGACCCGGGACTATGCGGTCAGTTCTTACAAGTTACATTGGTCCCGTGCGAGGTTTTCGTGCCTCTTTCGGGTTCGTTTAGGGGTTGGTTTGGGTTTTCACCCTTTAACGGCTTGTTTTTTAGTCTAAGTGTGATCTTTTTAATTTATGGTCATATTCTCAAACCGGGAGACCCGGGACTACGCGGTCTGTGAGAGGTGTTCGTGCCACCTTCGGGGTCCTTTGGGGGCTCGTTTGGGTTTTCACCCTTTAATGGCTTGTTTTTAAGTCTAAGTGTGATTTATGCATATTATCGTCTTATTCTCAAACCGAGAGACCCGAGACTATGCGGTCAATTCCTAGAAGTTACATTGGTCCCGTACGAGGTGTTCCTATCTCTTACGGGGTTGTTTTGGGACTGGTTTGGGTTTTCACTCTTTAACGGCTTGTTTTTAAGTCTAGGTGTGATTTTTTAAAATTATCGTCATATTGTCAAATCGGGAGACCCGAAACTACGCGGTCAGTTCCTACAAGTTACATTGGTCCACTGCGAGGTGTTCGTGCCTCTTACGGGTTCGTTTGGGGACTGGTTTGGGTTTTTACCCTTTCACGGCTTGTTTTTTAGTCAAAGTGTGATTTTTTTAAATTATCGTCATATTCTCAAACCGGGAGACCCGGGACTACGCGGTCTGTGAGAGGTGTTCGTCCCACAAACCGGGTCAATTATGGGCTCGTTTGGGTTTTCACCCTTTAACGGCTTGTTTTTAAGTCTAAGTGTGATTTTTGCAAATTAACGTCATATTCTCAAACCGGGAGACCCGGGACTATGCGATCAGTTCCTACAAGTTACATTGGTCCCGTACGAGGTGTTCGTGCCTCTTACGGGGTCGTTTGGGGGTTGGTTTGGTTTTCACCCTTTAACGGCTTGTTTTTATGTTTTATGTTGATTTTTGCAAATTATCGTCAAATTCACAAATCGGGAGACCCGGGACTATGCGGTCAGTTCTTACAAGTTACATTGGTCCCGTGCGAGGTTTTCGTGCCTCTTTCGGGTTCGTTCAGGGGTTGGTTTGGGTTTTCACCCTTTAACGGCTTGTTTTTTAGTCTAAGTGTGATCTTTTTAATTTATGGTCATATTCTCAAACCGGGAGACCCGAGACTACGCGATCTGTGAGAGGTGTTCGTGCCACCTACGGGGTCGTTTGGGGGCTTTTTTGGGTTTTCACCCTTTAATGGTTTGTTTTTAAGTCTAAGTGTGATTTCTGCATATTATCGTCATATTCTCAAACCGAGAGACCCGGGAATATGCGGTCAGTTCCAACAAGTTACATTGGTCCCGTACGATGTGTTCGTATCTCTTACGGGGTTATTTTGGGGTTGGTTTGGGTTTTCACCCTTTAACGGCTTGTTTTTAAGTTTAGGACTCATTTTTGCAAATTATCGTCATATTGTCAAATCGGGAGACCCGGAACTACGCGGTCAGTTCCTACAAGTTACATTGGTCCCCTGCGAAGTGTTCGTGCCTCTTACGGGTTCGTTTGGGGGCTGGTTTGGGTTTTCACCCTTTAACGGCTTGTTTTTTAGTCAAAGTGTGATCTTTTTAATTTATGGTCATATTCTCAAACCGGGAGACCCGGGACTACGCGGTCTGTGAGAGGTGTTCGTCCCACGTACGGGGTCATTTGGGGGCTCATTTGGGTTTCCACCCTTTAACGGCTTGTTTTTTAGTCTAAGTGTGATTTTTATAAATTAGCGTCATATTCTCAAACCGGGAGACCCGGGACTATGCGGTCAGTTCCTACAAGTTACATTGGTCCCGTACGAGGTGTTCGTGCCTCTTACGGGGTCGTTTGGGGGTTGGTTTGGTTTTCACCCTTTAACGGCTTGTTTTTATGTTTTATGTTGATTTTTGCAAATTATCGTCAAATTCACAAATCGGGAGACCCGGGACTATGCGGTCAGTTCTTACAAGTTACATTGGTCCCGTGCGAGGTTTTCGTGCCTCTTTCGGGTTCGTTCAGGGGTTGTTTTGGGTTTTCACCCTTTAACGGCTTGTTTTTTAGTCTAAGTGTGATCTTTTTAATTTATGGTCATATTCTCAAACCGGGAGACCCGAGACTACGCGATCTGTGAGAGGTGTTCGTGCCACCTACGGGGTCGTTTGGGGGCTTTTTTGGGTTTTCACCCTTTAATGGTTTGTTTTTAAGTCTAAGTGTGATTTCTGCATATTATCGTCATATTCTCAAACCGAGAGACCCGGGAATATGCGGTCAGTTCCAACAAGTTACATTGGTCCCGTACGATGTGTTCGTATCTCTTACGGGGTTATTTTGGGGTTGGTTTGGGTTTTCACCCTTTAACGGCTTGTTTTTAAGTTTAGGACTCATTTTTGCAAATTATCGTCATATTGTCAAATCGGGAGACCCGGAACTACGCGGTCAGTTCCTACAAGTTACATTGGTCCCCTGCGAAGTGTTCGTGCCTCTTACGGGTTCGTTTGGGGGCTGGTTTGGGTTTTCACCCTTTAACGGCTTGTTTTTTAGTCAAAGTGTGATCTTTTTAATTTATGGTCATATTCTCAAACCGGGAGACCCGGGACTACGCGGTCTGTGAGAGGTGTTCGTCCCACGTACGGGGTCATTTGGGGGCTCATTTGGGTTTCCACCCTTTAACGGCTTGTTTTTTAGTCTAAGTGTGATTTTTATAAATTAGCGTCATATTCTCAAACCGGGAGACCCGGGACTATGCGGTCAGTTCCTACAAGTTACATTGGTCCCGTACGAGGTGTTCGTGCCTCTTACGGGGTCGTTTGGGGGTTGGTTTGGTTTTCACCCTTTAACGGCTTGTTTTTATGTTTTATGTTGATTTTTGCAAATTATCGTCAAATTCACAAATCGGGAGACCCGGGACTATGCGGTCAGTTCTTACAAGTTACATTGGTCCCGTGCGAGGTTTTCGTGCCTCTTTCGGGTTCGTTCAGGGGTTGGTTTGGGTTTTCACCCTTTAACGACTTGTTTTTTAGTCTAAGTGTGATCTTTTTAATTTATGGTCATTTTCTCAAACCGGGAGACCCGAGACTACGCGATCTGTGAGAGGTGTTCGTGCCACTTACGAGGTCGTTTGGGGGCTCGTTTTGGTTTTCACCCTTTAATGGTTTGTTTTTAAGTCTAAGTGTGATTTCTGCATATTATCGTCATATTCTCAAACCGGGAGACCCGAGAATATGCGGTCAGTTCCTACAAGTTACATTGGTCCCGTACGAGGTGTTAGTATCTCTTACGGGGTTATTTTGGGGTTGGTTTGGGTTTTCACCCTTTAACGGCTTGTTTTTAAGTCTAGGACTGTTTTTTGCAAATTATCGTCATATTGTCGAATCGGGAGACCCGGAACTACGCGGTCAGTTCCTACAAGTTACATTGGTCCCCTGCGAAGTGTTCGTGCCTCTTACGGGTTCGTTTGGGGCTGGTTTGGGTTTTCACCCTTTAACGGCTTGTTTTTTAGTCAAAGTGTGATCTTTTTAATTTATGGTCATATTCTCAAACCGGGAGACCCGGGACTACGCGGTCTGTGAGAGGTGTTCGTCCCACGTACGGGGTCATTTGGGGGCTCATTTGGGTTTCCACCCTTTAACGGCTTGTTTTTTAGTCTAAGTGTGATTTTTATAAATTAGCGTCATATTCTCAAACCGGGAGACCCGGGACTATGCGGTCAGTTCCTACAAGTTACATTGGTCTCGTACGAGGTGTTCGTGCCTCTTACGGGGTTGTTTGGGGGCTGGTTTGGATTTTCACCCTTTAACGGCTAGTTTTTTATATTTAGTGTTGATTTTTGCATATTATCGTCATATTCACAAATCGTGAGACCCGGGACTATGCGGTCAGTTCTTACAAGTTACATTGGTCCCGTGCGAGATTTTCGTGCCTCTTACGTGTTCGTTTGGGGGCTTGTTTGGGTTTTCACCGTTTAACGGCTTGTTTTTTAGTCAAAGTGTGATCTTTTTAATTTATGGTCATATTCTCAAACAGGGAGACCCGGGACTACGCGGTCTGTGAGAGGTGTTCGTGCCACCTTCGGGGTCCTTTGGGGGCTCGTTTGGGTTTTCACCCTTTAATGGCTTGTTTTTAAGTCTAAGTGTGATTTATGCATATTATCGTCTTATTCTCAAACCGAGAGACCCGGGACTATGCGATCAATTCCTAGAAGTTACATTGGTCCCGTACGAGGTGTTCCTATCTCTTACGGGGTTGTTTTGGGACTGGTTTGGGTTTTCACTCTTTAACGGCTTGTTTTTAAGTCTAGGTGTGATTTTTTAAAATTATCGTCATATTGTCAAATCGGGAGACCCGAAACTACGCGGTCAGTTCCTACAAGTTACATTGGTCCACTGCGAGGTGTTCGTGCCTCTTACGGGTTCGTTTGGGGACTGGTTTGGGTTTTTACCCTTTCACGGCTTGTTTTTTAGTCAAAGTGTGATTTTTTTAAATTATCGTCATATTCTCAAACCGGGAGACCCGGGACTACGCGGTCTGTGAGAGGTGTTCGTCCCACAAACGGGGTCAATTATGGGCTCGTTTGGGTTTTCACCCTTTAACGGCTTGTTTTTAAGTCTAAGTGTGATTTTTGCAAATTAACGTCATATTCTCAAACCGGGAGACCCGGGACTATGCGATCAGTTCCTACAAGTTACATTGGTCCCGTACGAGGTGTTCGTGCCTCTTACGGGGTCGTTTGGGGGTTGGTTTGGTTTTCACCCTTTAACGGCTTGTTTTTATGTTTTATGTTGATTTTTGCAAATTATCGTCAAATTCACAAATCGGGAGACCCGGGACTATGCGGTCAGTTCTTACAAGTTACATTGGTCCCGTGCGAGGTTTTCGTGCCTCTTTCGGGTTCGTTCAGGGGTTGGTTTGGGTTTTCACCCTTTAACGGCTTGTTTTTTAGTCTAAGTGTGATCTTTTTAATTTATGGTCATATTCTCAAACCGGGAGACCCGAGACTACGCGATCTGTGAGAGGTGTTCGTGCCACCTACGGGGTCGTTTGGGGGCTTTTTTGGGTTTTCACCCTTTAATGGTTTGTTTTTAAGTCTAAGTGTGATTTCTGCATATTATCGTCATATTCTCAAACCGAGAGACCCGGGAATATGCGGTCAGTTCCAACAAGTTACATTGGTCCCGTACGATGTGTTCGTATCTCTTACGGGGTTATTTTGGGGTTGGTTTGGCTTTTCACCCTTTAACGGCTTGTTTTTAAGTTTAGGACTCATTTTTGCAAATTATCGTCATATTGTCAAATCGGGAGACCCGAAACTACGCGGTCAGTTCCTACAAGTTACATTGGTCCCCTGCGAAGTGTTCGTGCCTCTTACGGGTTCGTTTGGGGGCTGGTTTGGGTTTTCACCCTTTAACGGCTTGTTTTTTAGTCAAAGTGTGATCTTTTTAATTTATGGTCATATTCTCAAATCGGGAGACCCGGGACTACGCGGTCTGTGAGAGGTGTTCGTCCCACGTACGGGGTCATTTGGGGGCTCATTTGGGTTTCCACCCTTTAACGGCTTGTTTTTTAGTCTAAGTGTGATTTTTATAAATTAGCGTCATATTCTCAAACCGGGAGACCCGGGACTATGCGGTCAGTTCCTACAAGTTACATTGGTCCCGTACGAGGTGTTCGTGCCTCTTACGGGGTCGTTTGGGGGTTGGTTTGGTTTTCACCCTTTAACGGCTTGTTTTTATGTTTTATGTTGATTTTTGCAAATTATCGTCAAATTCACAAATCGGGAGACCCGGGACTATGCGGTCAGTTCTTACAAGTTACATTGGTCCCGTGCGAGGTTTTCGTGCCTCTTTCGGGTTCGTTCAGGGGTTGGTTTGGGTTTTCACCCTTTAACGACTTGTTTTTTAGTCTAAGTGTGATCTTTTTAATTTATGGTCATTTTCTCAAACCGGGAGACCCGAGACTACGCAATCTGTGAGAGGTGTTCGTGCCACTTACGAGGTCGTTTGGGGGCTCGTTTTGGTTTTCACCCTTTAATGGTTTGTTTTTAAGTCTAAGTGTGATTTCTGCATATTATCGTCATATTCTCAAACCGGGAGACCCGAGAATATGCGGTCAGTTCCTACAAGTTACATTGGTCCCGTACAAGGTGTTCGTATCTCTTACGGGGTTATTTTGGGGTTGGTTTGGGTTTTCACCCTTTAACGGCTTGTTTTTAAGTCTACGACTGTTTTTTGCAAATTATCGTCATATTGTCGAATCGGGAGACCCGGAACTACGCGGTCAGTTCCTACAAGTTACATTGGTCCCCTACGAAGTGTTCGTGCCTCTTACGGGTTCGTTTGGGGCTGGTTTGGGTTTTCACCCTTTAACGGCTTGTTTTTTAGTCAAAGTGTGATCTTTTTAATTTATGGTCATATTCTCAAACCGGGAGACCCGGGACTATGCGGTCTGTGAGAGGTGTTCGTCCCACGTACGGGGTCATTTGGGGGCTCATTTGGGTTTCCACCCTTTAACGGCTTGTTTTTTAGTCTAAGTGTGATTTTTATAAATTAGCGTCATATTCTCAAACCGGGAGACCCGGGACTATGCGGTCAGTTCCTACAAGTTACATTGGTCCCGTACGAGGTGTTCGTGCCTCTTACGGGGTCGTTTGGGGGCTGGTTTGGGTTTTCACCCTTTAACGGCTAGTTTTTTATATTTAGTGTTGATTTTTGCATATTATCGTCATATTCACAAATCGTGAGACCCGGGACTATGCGGTCAGTTCTTACAAGTTACATTGGTCCCGTGCGAGATTTTCGTGCCTCTTACGTGTTCGTTTGGGGGCTTGTTTGGGTTTTCACCGTTTAACGGCTTGTTTTTTAGTCAAAGTGTGATCTTTTTAATTTATGGTCATATTCTCAAACAGGGAGACCCGGGACTACGCGGTCTGTGAGAGGTGTTCGTGCCACCTTCGGGGTCCTTTGGGGGCTCGTTTGGGTTTTCACCCTTTAATGGCTTGTTTTTAAGACTAAGTGTGATTTATGCATATAATCGTCTTATTCTCAAACCGAGAGACCCGGGACTATGCGGTCAATTCCTAGAAGTTACATTGGTCCCGTACGAGGTGTTCCTATCTCTTACGGGGTTGTTTTGGGACTGGTTTGGGTTTTCACTCTTTAACGGCTTGTTTTTAAGTCTAGGTGTGATTTTTTAAAATTATCGTCATATTGTCAAATCGGGAGACCCGAAACTACGCGGTCAGTTCCTACAAGTTACATTGGTCCACTGCGAGGTGTTCGTGCCTCTTACGGGTTCGTTTGGGGACTGGTTTGGGTTTTTACCCTTTCACGGCTTGTTTTTTAGTCAAAGTGTGATTTTTTTAAATTATCGTCATATTCTCAAACCGGGAGACCCGGGACTACGCGGTCTATGAGAGGTGTTCGTCCCACAAACGGGGTCAATTATGGGCTCGTTTGTGTTTTCACCCTTTAACGGCTTCTTTTTAAGTCTAAGTGTGATTTTTGCAAATTAACGTCATATTCTCAAACCGGGAGACCCGGGACTATGCGATCAGTTCCTACAAGTTTCATTGGTCCCGTACGAGGTGTTCGTGCCTCTTACGGGGTCGTTTGGGGGTTGGTTTGGTTTTCACCCTTTAACGGTTTGTTTTTATGTTTTATGTTGATTTTTGCAAATTATCGTCAAATTCACAAATCGGGAGACCCGGGACTATGCGGTCAGTTCTTACAAGTTACATTGGTCCCGTGCGAGGTTTTCGTGCCTCTTTCGGGTTCGTTTAGGGGTTGGTTTGGGTTTTCACCCTTTAACGGCTTGTTTTTTAGTCTAAGTGTGATCTTTTTAATTTATGGTCATATTCTCAAACCGGGAGACCCGGGACTACGCGGTCTGTGAGAGGTGTTCACCCTTTAATGGTTTGTTTTTAAGTCTAAGTGTGATTTTTGCATATTATCGTCATTTTCTCAAACCGAGAGACCCGGGAATATGCGGTCAGTTCCAACAAGTTACATTGGTCCCGTACGATGTGTTCGTATCTCTTACGGGGTTATTTTGGGGTTGGTTTGGGTTTTCACCCTTTAACGGCTTGTTTTTAAGTTTAGGACTCATTTTTGCAAATTATCGTCATATTGTCAAATCGGGAGACCCGGAACTACGCGGTCAGTTCCTACAAGTTACATTGGTCCCCTGCGAAGTGTTCGTGCCTCTTACGGGTTCGTTTGGGGGCTGGTTTGGGTTTTCACCCTTTAACGGCTTGTTTTTTAGTCAAAGTGTGATCTTTTTAATTTATGGTCATATTCTCAAACCGGGAGACCCGGGACTACGCGGTCTGTGAGAGGTGTTCGTCCCACGTACGGGGTCATTTGGGGGCTCATTTGGGTTTCCACCCTTTAACGGCTTGTTTTTTAGTCTAAGTGTGATTTTTATAAATTAGCGTCATATTCTCAAACCGGGAGACCCGGGACTATGCGGTCAGTTCCTACAAGTTACATTGGTCCCGTACGAGGTGTTCGTGCCTCTTACGGGGTCGTTTGGGGGCTGGTTTGGGTTTTCACCCTTTAACGACTTGTTTTTTATATTTAGTGTTGATTTTTGCATATTATCGTCATATTCACAAATCGTGAGACCCGGGACTATGCGGTCAGTTCTTACAAGTTACATTGGTCCCGTGCGAGATTTTCGTGCCTCTTACGTGTTCGTTTGGGGGCTTGTTTGGGTTTTCACCGTTTAACGGCTTGTTTTTTAGTCAAAGTGTGATCATTTTAATTTATGGTCATATTCTCAAACAGAGAGACCCGGGACTACGCGGTCTGTGAGAGGTGTTCGTGCCACCTTCGGGGTCCTTTGGGGGCTCGTTTGGGTTTTCACCCTTTAATGGCTTGTTTTTAAGTCTAAGTGTGATTTATGCATATTATCGTCTTATTCTCAAATCGAGAGACCCGGGACTATGCGGTCAATTCCTAGAAGTTACATTGGTCCCGTACGAGGTGTTCCTATCCCTTACGGGGTTGTTTTGGGGCTGGTTTGGGTTTTCACTCTTTAACGGCTTGTTTTTAAGTCTAGGTGTGATTTTTGAAAATTATCGTCATATTGTCAAATCGGGAGACCCGAAACTACGCGATCAGTTCCTACAAGTTACATTGGTCCCGTACGAGGTGTTCGTGCCTCTTACGGGGTCGTTTGGGGGTTGGTTTGGTTTTCACCCTTTAACGGCTTGTTTTTATGTTTTATGTTGATTTTTGCAAATTATCATCAAATTCTCAAATCGGGAGACCCGGGACTATGCGGTCAGTTCTTACAAGTTACATTGGTCCCGTGCGAGGTTTTCGTGTCTCTTTCGGGTTCGTTTAGGGGTTGGTTTGGGTTTTCACCCTTTAACGACTTGTTTTTTAGTCTAAGTGTGATCTTTTTAATTTATGGTCATTTTCTCAAACCGGGAGACCCGAGACTACGCGATCTGTGAGAGGTGTTCGTGCCACTTACGAGGTCGTTTGGGGGCCCGTTTTGGTTTTCACCCTTTAATGGTTTGTTTTTAAGTCTAAGTGTGATTTCTGCATATTATCGTCATATTCTCAAACCGGGAGACCCGAGAATATGCGGTCAGTTCCTACAAGTTACATTGGTCCCGTACGAGGTGTTCGTATCTCTTACGGGGTTATTTTGGGGTTGGTTTGGGTTTTCACCCTTTAACGGCTTGTTTTTAAGTCTAGGACTGTTTTTTGTAAATTATCGTCATATTGTCGAATCGGGAGACCCGGAACTACGCGGTCAGTTCCTACAAGTTACATTGGTCCCCTGCGAAGTGTTCGTGCCTCTTACGGGTTCGTTTGGGGCTGGTTTGGGTTTTCACCCTTTAACGGCTTGTTTTTTAGTCAAAGTGTGATCTTTTTAATTTATGGTCATATTCTCAAACCGGGAGACCCGGGACTACGCGGTCTGTGAGAGGTGTTCGTCCCACGTACGGGGTCATTTGGGGGCTCATTTGGGTTTCCACCCTTTAACGGCTTGTTTTTTAGTCTAAGTGTGATTTTTATAAATTAGCGTCATATTCTCAAACCGGGAGACCCGGGACTATGCGGTCAGTTCCTACAAGTTACATTGGTCCCGTACGAGGTGTTCGTGCCTCTTACGGGGTCGTTTGGGGGCTGGTTTGGGTTTTCACCCTTTAACGCCTAGTTTTTTATATTTAGTGTTGATTTTTGCATATTATCGTCATATTCACAAATCGTGAGACCCGGGACTATGCGGTCAGTTCTTACAAGTTACATTGGTCCCGTGCGAGATTTTCGTGCCTCTTACGGGGTCGTTTGGGGGCTGGTTTGGGTTTTTCACCCTTTAACAGCTTCTCTTTATGTTTAGTGTTGATTTTTGCAAATTATCGTCATATTCACAAATCGTGAGACCCGGGACTATGCGGTCAGTTCTTACAAGTTACATTGGTCCCGTGCGAGATTTTCGTGCCTCTTACGGGGTCGTTTGGGGGCTGGTTTGGGTTTTTCACCCTTTAACAGCTTCTCTTTATGTTTAGTGTTGATTTTTGCAAATTATCGTCATATTCACAAATCGGGAGACCCGGGACTATGCGGTCAGTTCTTACAAGTTACATTGGTCCCGTGCGAGGTTTTCGTGCCTCTTACGAGATCTTTTGGTGGCTGGTTTGGGTTTTCACCCTTTAACGGATTGTTTTTTAGTCAAAGTGTGATCTTTTTAATTTATGGTCATATTCTCAAACCGGGAGACCCGGGACTACGCGGTCTGTGAGAGGTGTTCGTCCCACGTACGGGGTCATTTGGGGGCTCATTTGGGTTTCCACCCTTTAACGGCTTGTTTTTTAGTCTAAGTGTGATTTTTATAAATTAGCGTCATATTCTCAAACCGGGAGACCCGGGACTATGCAGTCAGTTCCTACAAGTTACATTGCTCCCGTACGAGGTGTTCGTGCCTCTTACGGGGTCGTTTGGGGGCTGGTTTGGGTTTTCACCCTTTAACGGCTAGTTTTTTATATTTAGTGTTGATTTTTGCATATTATCGTCATATTCACAAATCGTGAGACCCGGGACTATGCGGTCAGTTCTTACAAGTTACATTGGTCCCGTGCGAGATTTTCGTGCCTCTTACGTGTTCGTTTGGGGGCTTGTTTGGGTTTTCACCGTTTAACGGCTTGTTTTTTAGTCAAAGTGTGATCTTTTTTATTTATGGTCATATTCTCAAACAGGGAGACCCGGGACTACGCGGTCTGTGAGAGGTGTTCGTCCCACGTACGGGGTCATTTGGGGGCTCGTTTGAGTTTTCACCCTTTAATGGTTTGTTTTTAAGTCTAAGTGTGATTTCTGCATATTATCGTCATATTCTCAAACCGGGAGACCCGAGAATATGCGGTCTGTTCCTACAAGTTACATTGGTCCCGTACGAGGTGTTCGTATCTCTTACGGGGTTATTTTGGGGTTGGTTTGGGTTTTCACCCTTTAATGGCTAGTTTTTAAGTCTAGGACTAATTTTTGCCAATTATCATCATATTGTCAAATCGGGAGACCCGGAACTATGCGGTCAGTTCCTACAAGTTACATTGGTCCCCTGCGAAGTGTTCGTGCCTTTTACGGGTTCGTTTGGGGGCTGGTTGGGTTTTCACCCTTTAACGGCTTGTTTTTTAGTCTAAGTGTGATTTTTTTAAATTATCTTCATATTCTCAAACCGGGAGACCCGGGACTATGCGGTCTGTGAGAGGTGTTCGTCCCACGTACGGGGTCATTTCTGGGCTCGTTTGGGTTTTCACCCTTTAACGGCTTGTTTTTGAGTCTGAGTGTGATTTTTGCAAATTATTGTCATCTTCTCAAACCGGGAGACACGAGACTATTCGGTCAGTTCCTACAAGTTACATTGGTCCCGTACGAGGTGTTCGTGCCTCGTACGGGGTCGTTTGGGGGCTGGTTTGGGTTTTCACCCTTTAACGGCTTGTTTTTATGTTCAATGTTGATTTTTGCAAAGTATCGTCATATTCATAAATCGAGAGACCCGGGACTATGCGGTCAGTTCTTACAAGTTACATTGGTCCCGTGCAAGGTTTTCGTGCCTCTCACGGGTTTGCTTGGGGGTTGGTTTGGGTTTTTGCCCTTTAACGGCTTATTTTTTAGTCTAATTGTGATTTTTTTAAATTACCGTCATATTCTCAAATTGGGAGACCCGAGACTACGCGGTCTGTGAGAGGTGTTCGTGCCACGTACGGGGTGGTTTGGGGGCTCGTTTGGGTTTTCACCCTTTAACGACTTGTTTTTAAGTCTAAGTGTGATTTTTCCAAATTATCGTCATATTCTCAAATCGGGAGACCCGGGTCTATGCGGTCAGTTCCTACAAGTTACATGGGTCCCGTACAAGGTGTTCGTGCCTCTTACGGGGTCTTTTGGGGGTTGGTTTGGGTTTTCACCCTTTAACGGCTTGTTTTTATGTTTAATGTTGATTTTTGCAAATTATCGTCATATTCAGAAATCGGGAGATCCGGGACTACGCGGTCAGTTCCTACAAGTTACATTGGTCACGTGCAAGTTGTTCGTGCCTCCTACGGGGTCGTTTGGAGGCTGGTTTTGGTTTTCACCCTTTAACGGCTGATTTTTAAGTTTAAGTGTTGATTTTTGCAAATTATCATCATATTCACAAACTAGGAGACTCGGGACTATGCAGTCAGTTATTCCAAGTTACATTGGTCCCCTGCGAGTTGTCCGTGCCTTTTATGGGGTCGTTTGGGGGCTGGTTTGGGTTTTCACCCATTATCGGCTTGTTTTTGAGTCTAAGTGTAATTTTTGCAAATTATCATCATATTCTCAAACAGGGAGACCCGGGACTACGCGGTCAGTTCCAACAAGTTACATTGGTCCGATGAGTGGTGTTCGTGCCTCCTACGGGGTCGTTTGGGGGCTCGTTTTAGTTTTCACCCTTTAACGGCTTATTTTTAAGTTTAAGTGTTGATTTTTGCAAATTATCGTCATATTTTCAAATCGAGAGACCCGAAACTAAGCGGTCAGTTCCTACAAGTTACATTGGTCCCGTGCGAGGTGTTCATGCCTCTTACGGGTTCGTTTGGGGGCTGGTTTGGGTTTTCACCCTTTAACGGCTTGTTTTTCAGTCTAAGTGTGATTTTTGCAAATTATCGTCATATTCTCAAACCGGGAGACCCGGGACTATGCGGTCAGTTCCTACAAGTTACATTGGTCCCGTACGAGGTGTTCGTGCCTCTTACGGGGTCGTTTGGGGGCTGGGTTGGGTTTTCACCCTTTAACGGCTTGTTTTTATTTTTAATGTTGATTTTTGCAAATTATCGTCGTATTCACAAATCGGGAGACCCGGGACTATGCGGTCTGTTCTTACAAGTTACATTGGTCCCGTGCGAGGTTTTCGTGCCTCTTACGGGATCTTTTGGTGGCTGGTTTGGGTTTTCACCCTTTAACGACTTATTTTTTAGTCTAAGTGTGATTTTTTTAAATTACCGTCATATTCTCAAACCGGCAGACCCAGGACTACGCGGTCTGTGAGAGGTGTTCGTGCCACGTACGGGGTCGTTTGGGGGCTCATTTGGGTTTTCACCCTTTAACGGCTTGTTTTTAAGTCTAAGTGTGATTTCTCCAAATTATCGTCATATTCTCCCATCGGGAGACTCGGGACTTTGCGATCAGTTCCTACAAGTTACATTGGTCCCGTACGAGGTGTTCGTACCTCTTACGGGGTCGTTTGGGGTTGGTTTGGGTTTTCACCCTTTAACGGCTTGTCTTTATGTTTAGTGTTGATTTCTGCAAATTATCGTCATATTCACCCGGGACTATGCGGTCAGATCTTACAAGTTACATTGGTCCCGTGCGAGGTTTTCGTGCCTCTTACGGGTTCGTTAGGGGCTGGTTTGGGTTTTCACCCTTTAACGGCTTTTTTTTAGTCTAAGTGTGATTTTTTTAAATTATCGTAATATTCTCAAATCAGGAGACCCGGGACTACGCGGTCTGTGAGAGGTGTTCGTCCCACGTACGGGATCATTTGGGGGCTCGTTTGGGTTTTCACCCTTTAACGGCTTGTTTTTCAGTCTAAGTGTGATTTTTGCAAATTATTGTCATATTCTCAAACCGGGAGACCCGGGACTATGCGTTCAGTTCCTACAAGTTACATTGGTCCCGTACGAGGTGTTCGTGCCTCTTACGGGGTCGTTTGGGGGCTAGTTTTGGTTTTTACCCTTTAACGGCTTGTTTTTTAGTCTAAGTGTGATTTTTTTAAATTATCGTCATATTCTCAAACCGGAAGACCCGGGACTACGCGGTCTGTGAGAGGTGTTCGTCCCACCCACGGGGTCGTTTGGGGGCTCGTCTGGGTTTTCACCCTTTAACGGCTTGTTTTTAAGTCTAAGTGTGATTTTTGCAAATTATCGTCATATTCTTAAACCGGGAAACCCGAGACTATGCGATCAGTTCCTACAAGTTACATTGGTCCCGTGCGAGGTTTTTGTGCCTCTTTCGGGTTCGTTTGGGGGCTGGTTTGGGTTTTCACCCTTTAACGGCTTGTTTTTTAGTCTAAGTGTGATTTTTTTAAATTATCGTCATATTATCAAACCGGGAGACCCGGGACTACGTGGTCTGTGAGAGGTGTTCGTGCCACCTACGGGGTCGTGTGGGGGCTCGTTTGGGTTTTCACCCTTTAATGGCTTGTTTTCAAGTCTAAGTGTGATTTCTGCAATTTATCGTCATATTCTGAAATCGGGAGACCCGGAACTATGCGGTCAGTTCCTAAAAGTTACATTGGTCCCGTACGAGGTGTTCGTGCCTCTTACGGGGTCGTTTGGGGGTTGGTTTGGGTTTTCACCCTTTAACGGCTTGTTTTTATGTTTAATGTTGATTTTTGCAAATTATCGTCATATTCATAAATCGGGAGACCCGGGACTATGCGGTCAGTTCTTACAAGTTACATTGGTCCCGTGCTAGGTTTTCGTGCCTCTCACGGGTTCGCTTGGGGGCTGGTTTGGGTTTTCACCCTTTAACGGCTTATTTTTTAGTCTAAGTGTGATTTTTTTAAATTACCGTCATATTCTCAAACCGGGAGACCCGGGACTACGCGGTCTGTGAGAGGTGTTCGTGCCACGTACGGGGTCGTTTGGGGGCTCGTTTGGGTTTTCTCCCTTTAACGACTTGTTTTTAAGTCTAAGTGTGATTTTTCCAAATTATCGTCATATTCGTAAACCGAGAGACCCGAGACTTTGCGGTCAGTTCCTACAAATTACTTTGGTCCCGTACGAGGTGTTCGTACCTCTTACGGGGTCATTTGGGGGTTCGTTTGGGTTTTCACACTTTAACGGCTTATTTTTATGTTTAGTGTTGATTTTTGCAAATTATCGTCATATTCACAAATTGGGAGACCCGGGACTATGCGGTCAGTTCTTACAAGTTACATTGGTCCCGTACGAGGTTTTCGTTCCTCTTACGGGTTCGTTTGGGGGCTGGTTTGGGTTTTCACCCTTTAACGGCTTGTTTTTTTGTCTAAGTGTGATCTTTTTAATTTATCGTCATATTCTCAAACCGGGAGACCCGGGACTACGCGTTCTGTGAGAGGTGTTCGTGCCACCTACGTGGTCGTGTGGGGGCTCGTTTGGGTTTTCACCCTTTAATGGCTTGTTTTTAAATGTAAGTGTGATTTCTGCAAATTATCGTCATATTCTCAAACCGAGAGACCCGGGACTATGCGGTCAGTTCCTATAGGTTACATTGGTCCCGTACGAGGTGTTCGTATCTCTTACGGGGTTATTTGGGGGCTGGTTTGGGCTTTGACCCTTTAACGGCTTATTTTTAAGTCTAGGTGTGATTTTTGCAAATTATCGTCATATTGTCAAATCGGGAGACCCGGAACAACGCGGTCAGTTCTACAAGTTACATTGGTTCCGTGCGAGGTGTTCATGCCTCTTACGGGTTCGTTTGGGGACTGGTTTTGGATATCACCTTTTAACGGCTTGTTTTTTACTCTAAGTGTGATTTTTTTAAATTATCGTAATATTCTCAAACCGGGAGGCCCGGGACTACGCTTTCTGTGAGAGGTGTTCGTCCCACGTACGGGGTCGTTTGGGGGCTCGTTTGGGTTTTCAACCTTTAACGGCCTGTTTTTAAGTCTAAGTGTGATTTTTGCAAATTATCGTCATATTCTCAAACCGGGAGACCCGGGACTAGGCGGTCAGTTCCTACAAGTTGCATTGGTCCTGTACGAGGTGTTCGTGCCTCTTACGGGGTCGTTTGGGGGTTGGTTTCGGTTTTCTCCCTTTAACGGCTTATTTTTATGTTTAATATTGATTTTTGCAAATTATCGTCATATTCACAAATCGGGAGATCCGGGACTACGCGGTCAGTTCCTACAAGTTACATTGGTCACGTGCAAGTTGTTCGTGCCTCTTACGGGGTCGTTTGGGGGCTGGTTTTGGTTTTCTCCCTTTAACGGCTGATTTTTAAGTTTAAGTGTTGATTTTTGCAAATTATCATCATATTCACAAACTAGGAGACTCGGGACTATGCGGTCAGTTCTTCCAAGTTACATTGGTCCCCTGCGAGGTGTTCATGCCTTTTACGGGGTCGTTTGGGGGCTGGTTCGGGTTTTCACCCTTTATCGGCTTATTTTTTAGTCTAAGTGTGAATTTTGCAAATTATCGTCATATTCTCAAACAGGGAGACCCGGGACTACGCGGTCAGTTCCAACAAGTTACATTGGTCCGGTGAGAGGTGTTCGTGCCTCCTACGGGGTCGTTTGGGGGCTCGTTTTGGTTTTCACCCTTTAAGGGCTTATTTTTGAGTTTAAGTGTTGATTTTTGCAAATTATCGTCATATTGTCAAATCGAGAGACCCGAAACTAAGCGGTCAGTTCCTACAAGTTACATTGGTCCCGTGCGAGGTGTTCGTGCCTCTTACGGGTTCGTTTGGGGGCTGGTTTGGGTTTTCACCCTTTAACGGCTTGTTTTTCAGTCTAAGTGTGATTTTTGCAAATTATCGTCATATTCCCAAACTGGGAGTCCCGGGACTATGCGGTCAGTTCCTACAAGTTACATTGGTCCCGTACGAGGTGTTCGTGCCTCTTACGGGGTCGTTTGGGGGCTGGTTTGGGTTTTCACCCTTTAACGGCTTGTTTTTATGTTTAATGTTGATTTTGCAAATTATCGTCATATTCACAAATCGGGAGACCCGGGACTATGCGGTCTGTTCTTACAAGTTACATTGGTCCCGTGCGAGGTTTTCGTGCCTCTTACGAGATCTTTTGGTGGCTGGTTTGGGTTTTCACCCTTTAACGGCTTATTTTTTAGTCTAAGTGTGATTTTTTTAAATAACCGTCATATTCTCAAACCGGCAGACCCGGGACTACGCGGTCTATTAGAGGTGTTCTTGCGACGTACGGGGTCGTTTGGGGGCTCGTTTGGGTTTTCACCCTTTAACGGCTTGTTTTTAAGTCTAAGTGTGATTTTTCCAAATTATCGTCATATTCTCCAACCGGGAGACTCGGGACTTTGCGATCAGTTCCTACAAGTTACATTGATCCCGTACGAGGTGTTCGTACCTCTTACAGGGTCGTTTGGGGGTTGGTTTGGGTTTTCACCCTTTAACGGCTTGTCTTTATGTTTAGTGTTGATTTTTGCAAATTATCGTCATATTCCCCCGGGACTATGCGGTCAGTTCTTACAAGTTACATTGGTCCTGTACGAGGTTTTCGTGCCTCTTACGGGTTCGTTAGGGGCTGGTTTGGGTTTTCACCCTTTAACGGCTTTTTTTTAGTCTAAGTGTGATTTTTTTAAATTATCGTAATATTCTCAAATCGGGAGACCCGGGACTACGCGGTCTGTGAGAGGTGTTCGTCCCACGTACGGGGTCATTTGGGGGCTCGTTTGGGTTTTCACCCTTTAACAGCTTATTTTTCAGTCTAAGTGTGATTTTTGCAAATTATTGTCATATTCTCAAATCGGGAGACCCGGGACTATGCGTTCAGTTCCTACAAGTTACATTGGTCCCGTACGAGGTGTTCGTGCCTCTTACGGGGTCGTTTGGGGGCTGGTTTTGGTTTTTACCCTTTAACGGCTTGTTTTTTAGTCTAAGTGTGATTTTTTTTAAATTATCGTCATATTCTCAAATCGGAAGACCCGGGACTACGCGGTCTGTGAGAGGTGTTCGTCCCACGCACGGGTTCGTTTGGGGGCTCGTTTGGGTTTTCACCCTTTAACGGCTTGTTTTTAAGTCAAAGTGTTTTTTTGCAAATTATCGGCATATTCTCAAACCGGGAGACCCGGGACTATGCGACCAGTTCCTACAAGTTACATTTGTCCCGTACGAGGTGTCTGTGCCTCTTAGGGGGTCGTTTGGGAGTTGGTTTGGCTTTCATCCTTTAACGGCTTGTTTTTATGTTTAATGTTGATTTTTGCAAATTATCGTCATATTCACAAATCGGGAGACCCGGGACTATGCAGTCAGTTCTTACAAGTTACATTGGTCCCGTGCGAGGTTTTCGTGCCTCTTTCGGGTTCGTTTGGGGGCTGGTTTGGGTTTTCACCCTTTAACGATTTGTTTTTTAGTCTAAGTGTGATCTTTTTAATTTATGGTCATATTTTCAAACCGGGAGACCCGGGACTACGCGATCTGTGAGAGGTGTTCGTGCCACCTACGGGGTCGTTTGGGGTCTCGTTTGGGTTTTCACCCTTTAATGGCTTGTTTTTAACTCTAAGTGTGATTTCTGCATATTATCGTCATATTCATAAATTGGGAGACCCGGGAATATGCGGTTAGTTCCTACAGGTTACATTGGTCCCGTACGAGGTGTCCGTATCTCTTACGTGGTTATTTTGGGGCTAGTTTGGGTTTTGACCCTTTAACGGCTTGTTTTTAAGTCTAGGACCAATTTTTGCAAATTATCGTCATATTGTCAAATCGGGAGACCCGGAACTACGCGGTCAGTTCCTACAAGTTACATTGGTCCCCTGCGAGGTGTTCGTGCCTCTTACGGGTTCGTTTGGGAGCTGGTTTGGGTTTTCACCCTTTAACGGCTTGTTTTTTAGTCTAAGTGTGATTTTTTTAAATTATCTTCATATTATCAAACCGGGAGACCCGGGACTACGCGGTCTATGAGATGTGTTCGTCCCACGTACGGGGTCATTTGGGGGCTCGTTTGGGTTTTCACCCTTTAACTGCTTGTTTTTAAGTCTAAGTGTGATTTTTGCAAATTATCGTCATATTCTCAAACCGGGAGACACGAGACTATGCGGTCAGTTCCTACAAGCTACAATGGTCCCGTACGAGGTGTTCGTGCCTCGTACGGGGTCGTTTGGGGGCTGGTTTGGGTTTTCACCCTTTGACGGCTTGTTTTTATGTTTAATGTTGTTTTTTGCAAATTATCGTCATATTTATAAATCGGGAGACCCGGGACTATGCGGTCAGTTCTTACAAGTTACATTGGTCCCGTGCTAGGTTTTCGTGCCTCTCACGGGTTCGCTTGGGGGCTGGTTTGGGTTTTCACCCTTTAACGGCTTATTTTTTAGTCTAAGTGTGATTTTTCTAAATTAGCGTCATATTCTCAAACCGGGAGACCCGGGACTACGCGGTCTCTGAGAGATGTTCGTGCCACGTACGGGGTCGTTTGGGGGCTCGTTTGTGTTTTCACCCTTTAACGACTTGTTTTTAAGTCTAAGTGTGATTTTTCCAAATTATCGTCATATTCCTAAACCGAGAGACCCGGGACTTTGCGGTCAGTTCCTACAATGTACTTTGGTCCCGTACGAGGTGTTCGTACCTCTTACGGGGTCGTTTGGGGGCTGGTTTGGGTTTTCCCCTTTTAACGGCTTGTTTTTATGTTTAGTGTTGATTTTTGCAAATTATCATCATATTCACAAATCGAGAGACCCAGGACTATGCGGTCAGTTCTTATAAGTTACATTGGTCCCGTACGAGGTCTTCGTTCCTCTTACGGGTTCGTTTGGGGGCTGGTTTGGGTTATCACCCTTTAACGACTTGTTTTTTAGTCTAAGTGTGATCTTTTTAATTTATGGTCATATTCTCAAATCGGGAGACCCGGGACTACGCGTTCTATGAGAGGTGTTCGTGCCACCTACGGGGTCGTGTGGGGGCTCGTTTGGGTTTTCACCCTTTAATGGCTTGTTTTTAAGTCTAAGTGTGATTTCTGCAAATTATCGTCATATTCTCAAACCGGGAGACCCGGGACTATGCGGTCAGTTCCTACAAGTTACATTGGTCCCGTACGAGGTGTTCGTATCTCTTACGGGGTTGTTTGGGGGCTGGTTTGGGTTTTGACCCTTTAACGGCTTGTTTTTAAGTCTAGGTGTGATTTTTGCAAATTATCGTCATATTGTCAAATCGGGAGACCCGAAACTACGCGGTCAGTTCTACAAGTTACATTGGTCCCGTGCGAGGCGTTCGTGCCTCTTACGGGTTCGTTTTGGGACTGGTTTGGGTTATCATCCTTTAACGGCTTGTTTTTTAGTCTAAGTGTGATTTTTTTAAATTACCGTCATATTCTCAAACCGGGAGACCCGGGACTACGCGGTCTGTGAGAGGTGTTCGTGCCACGTACGGGGTCGTTTGGGTTTTCACCCTTTAATGGCTTGTTTTAAAGTCTAAGTGTGATTTTTCCGATTATCGTCATATTCTCAAACCGGGAGACTCGGGACTTTGCGGCCAGTTCCTACAAGTTACATTGTACTCGTACGAGGTGTTCGTACCTCTTACGGGGTCGTTTGGGGGCTGGTTTGAGTTTTTCACACTTTAACGGCTTGTCTTTATGTTTAGTGTTGATTTTTGCAAATTATCGTCATATTCACAAATCGGGAGACCCGGGACTATGCGGTCAGTTCTTACAAGTTACATTGGTCCCGTGCGAGGTGTTCGTCCCACGTACGGGGTTATTTGGGGGCTCGTTTGGGTTTTCACCCTTTAACGGCTTGTTTTTCAGTCTAAGTGTGATTTTTGCAAATTATCGTCATATTCTCAAATCGGGAGACCCGGGACTATGCGGTCAGTTCCTACAAGTTACATTTGTCCTGTACGAGGTGTTTGTGCCTCTTACGGGGTTGTTTGGGGGTTGCTTTGGGTTTTCACCCTTTAACGGCTTGTTTTTATGTTTAATGTTGATTTTTACAAATTATCGTCATATTCACAAATCGGGAGATCCGGGACTACGCGGTCAGTTCCTACGAGTAACATTGGTCACGTGCAAGTTGTTCGTACCTCCTACGGGGTCGTTTGGGGGATGGTTTTGGTTTTCACCCTTTAACGGCTTATTTTTAAGTTTAAGTGTTGAGTTTTGCAAATTATCATCATATTCACAAACTAGGAGACTCGGGACTATGCGGTCAGTTCTTCCAAGTTACATTGGTCCCCTGCGAGGTGTTCATGCCTTTTACGGGGTCGTTTGGGGGTTGGTTTGGGTTTTCACCCTTTATCGGCTTATTTTTGAGTCTACGTGTGATTTTTGCAAATTATCGTCATATTCTCAAACAGGGAGACCCGGGACTACGCGGTCAGTTCCAATAAGTTACATTGGTCCGGTGAGAGGTGTCCGTGCCTCCTACGGAGTCGTTTGGGGGCTCATTTTGGTTTTCACCCTTTAACGGCTTATTTTTAAGTTTAATTGTTGATTTTTGAAAATTATCGTCATATAGTCAAATCGGGAGACCCGGAACTAAGCGGTCAGTTCCTACAAGTTACATTGGTCCCGTGCGAGGTGTTCGTGCCTCTTACGGGTTCATTTGGGGGCTGGTTTGGGTTTTCACCCTTTAATGGCTTGTTTTTTAGTCTAAGTGTGATTTTTTAAAATTATCGTCATCTTCTCAAACCGGGACTACGCGGTCTGTTAGAGGTGTTCGTCCCACGTACGGGGTCATTTGGGGGCTCGTTTGGGTTTTCACCTTTTAACGGCATATTTTCCAGTCTAAGTGTGATTTTTGTAAATTATCGTGATATTCTCAAACCGGGAGACCCGGGACTATGCGGTTAGTTCCTACAAGTTACATTGGTCCCGTACGAGGTGTTCGTGCCTCTTATGGGGTCGTTTGGGGGCTGGTTTGGGTTTTCACCCTTTAACGGCTTGTTTTTATGTTTAATGTTGATTTTTGCAAATTATCATCATATTCACAAATCGGGAGACCCGGGACTATGTGGTCTGTTCTTACAAGTTACATTGGTCCCGTGCGAGGTTTTCGTGCCTCTTACGGGTTCATTTGGGGGCTGGTTTGGCTTTTCACCCTTTAACGACTTATTTTTTAGTCTAAGTGTGATTTTTTTAAATTACCGTCATATTCTCAAACCGGGAGACCCGGGACTACGCGGTCTGTGAGACGTGTAAGTGCCACGTACGGGGTTTTTTGGGGGCTCGTTTGGGTTTTCACACTTTAAAGGTTTGTTTTTAAGTGTAAGTGTGATTTTTCCAAATTATCATGATATTCTCAAACCGGGAGACTCGGGACTTTGCGGTCAGTTCCTACAAGTTACATTGGTCCTATACGAGGTGTTCGTACCTCTTACGGGGTCGTTTGGGGGCTGGTTTGGGTTTTCACCCTTTAACGGCTTGTCTTTATTTTTAGTGTTGATTTTTGCAAATTATCATCATATTCAAAAATCTGGAGATCCGGGACTATGCGGTCAGTTCTTACAAGTTACATTGGTCCCGTGCGAGGTTTTCGTGCCTCTTACGGGTTCGTTTCGGGGCTGGTTTGGGTTTTCACCCTTTAACGGTTTGTTTTTTAGTCTAAGTGTGATCTTTTTAATTTATGGTCATATTCTCATACCGAGAGACCCGGGACGACGCGGTCTGTGAGAGGTGTTCGTGCCACCTACGGGATCGTTTGGGGGCTCGTTTGCGTTTTCACCCTTTAATGGCTTGTTTTTAAGTCCAAGTGTGATTTTTGCAAATTATTGTCATATTCTCAAACCGGGAGACCCGGGACTATGCGGTCAGTTCCTACAAGTTACATTGGTCCCGTACGAGGTGTTCGTGCCTCTTACGGGGTCGTTTGGGAGCTGGTTTGGGTTTTCACCCTTTAACGGCTTGTTTTTTAGTCTAAGTGTGATTTTTTTAAATTATCGTCATATTATCAAACCGGAAGACCCGGAACTACGCGGTCTATGAGATGTGTTCATCCCACGTACGGGGTCATTTGGGGGCTCGTTTGGGTTTTCACCCTTTAACGGCTTGTTTTTAAGTCTAAGTGTGATTTTTGTAAATTATCGTCATATTCTCAAACCGGGAGACACGAGACTATGCGGTCAGTTCCTACAAGTTACAATGGTCCCGTACGAGGTGTTCGTGCCTCGTACGGGGCCGTTTGGGGGCTGGTTTGGGTTTTCACCCTTTGACGGCTTGTTTTTATGTTTAATGTTGATTTTTGCAAATTATCGTCATATTTATAAATCGGGAGACCCGGGACTATGCGGTCTGTTCTTACAAGTTACATTGGTCCCGTGCTAGGTTTTCGTGCCTCTCACGGGTTCACTTGGGGGTTGGTTTGGGTTTTCACCCTTTAATGGCTTATTTTTTAGTCTAAGTGTGATTTTTCTAAATTATCGTCATATTCTCAAACCGGGAGACCCGGGACTACGCGGTCTGTGAGAGATGTTCGTTCCACGTACGGGGTCGTTTGGGGGCTCGTTTGGGTTTTCACCCTTTAACGACTTGTTTTTAAGTCTAAGTGTGATTTTTCCAAATTATCGTCATATTCATAAACCGAGAGACCCGGGACTTTGCGGTCAGTTCCTATAATGTACTTTGGTCCCGTACGAGGTGTTCGTACCTCTTACGGGGTCGTTTGGGGGCTGATTTGGGTTTTCACCCTTTAACGGCTTGTTTTTATGTTTAGTGTTGATTTTTGAAAATTATCGTCATTTTCACAAATCGGGAGACCCGGGACTATGCGGTCAGTTCTTAGAAGTTACATTGGTCCCGTGCGAGGTTTTCGTACCTCTTACGGGTTTGTTTGGGGGCTGGTTTGGGTTTTCACCCTTTAACGGCTTGTTTTTTAGTCTAAGTGTGATCTTTTTAATTTATGGTCATATTCTCAAACCGGGAGACCCGGGACTACGCGTTTTATGAAAGGTGTTCGTGCCACCTACGGGGTCGTGTTCGGGCTCGTTTGGGATTTCACCCTTTAATGGCTTGTTTTTAAGTCTAAGTGTGATTTCTGCAAATTATCGTCATATTCTCAAACTGGGATACCCGGGACTATGCGGTCAGTTCCTACAAGTTACATTGGTCCCGTACGAGGTGTTCGTATCTCTTACGGGGTTGTTTGGGGGCTGGTTTGGGTTTTGACCCTTTAACGGCTTATTTTTAAGTCTAGGTGTGATTTTTGCAAATTATCGTCATATTTATAAATCGGGAGACCCGGGACTATGCGGTCTGTTCTTACAAGTTACATTGGTCCCGTGCTAGGTTTTCGTGCCTCTCACGGGTTCGCTTGGTGGCTGGTTTGGGTTTTCACCCTTTAATGGCTTATTTTTTTGTCTAAGTGTGATTTTTCTAAATTATCGTCATATTCTCAAACCCGGAGACCCGGGACTACGCGGTCTATGAGATGTGTTCATCCCACGTACGGGGTCGTTTGGGGGCTCGTTTGGGTTTTCACCCTTTAATGGCTTATTTTTAAGTCTAAGTGTGATTTTTCCAAATTATCATCATATTCTCAAACCGGGAGACTCGGGACTTTGCTGCCAGTTCCTACAAGTTACATTATTCCCGTACGAGGTGTTCGTACCTCTTACGGGGTCGTTTCGGGGCTGGTTTGGGTTTTTCACCCTTTAACGGCTTGTCTTTATGTTTAGTGTTGATTTTTGCAAATTATCGTCATATTCACAAATCAGGAGACCCAGGACTGTGCGGTCAGTTCTTACAAGTTACATTGGTCCCGTGTGAGGTGTTCGTCCCACGTACGGGGTCATTTGGGGGCTCGTTTGGGTTTTCACCCTTTAACGGCTTATTTTTCAATTTGAGTGTGATTTTTGCAAATTATCGTCATATTCTCAAACTGGGAGACCCGGGACTATGCGGTCAGTTCCTACAAGTTACATTTGTCCTGTACGAGGTGTTCGTGCCTCTTATGGGGTCGTTTGGGGGTTGGTTTGGGTTTCACCCTTTAACGGCTTATTTTTATGTTTAATGTTGATTTTTGCAAACTATCGTCATATTCACAAATCGGGAGATCCGGGACTACGCGGTCACTTCCTACAAGTTACATTGGTCACGTGCAAGTTGTTCGTGCCTCCTACGGGGTCGTTTGGGGGATTGTTTTGGTTTTCACCCTTTAACGTCTTATTTTTAACTTTAAGTGTTGATTTTTGCAAATTATCATCATATTCACAAACTAGGAGACTCGGGACTATGCGGTCAGTTCTTCCAAGTTACATTGGTCCCCTGCGAGGTGTTCATGCCTTTTACGGGGTCGTTTGGGGACTGGTTTGGGTTTTCACACTTTATCGGCTTGTTTTTGAGTCTAAGTGTGATTTTTGCAAATTATCGTCATATTCTCAAACAGGGAGACCCAAGACTACGCGGTCAGTTCCAATAAGTTACATTGGTCCGGTGAGAGATGTTCGTGCCTCCTACGGAGTCGTTTGGGGGCTCGTTTTGTTTTCACCCTTTAACGGCTTATTTTTAAGTTTAATTATTGATTTTTGAAAATTATCGTCATATTGTCAAATCGGGAGACCCGGAACTAAGCGGTCAGTTCCTACAAGTTACATTGGTCCCGTGCGAGGTGTTCGTGCCTCTTACGGGTTCGTTTGGGGGCTGGTTTGGGTTTTCACCCTTTAACGGCTTGTTTTTTAGTCTAAGTGTGATTTTTTTAAATTATCGTCATCTTCTCAAACAGGGAGACCCGGGACTACGCCGTCTGTTAGAAGTGTTCGTCCCACGTACGGGGTCATTTGGGGGCTCGTTTGGGTTTTCACCCTTTAACGGCTTGTTTTTCAGTCTAAGTGTGATTTTTGAAAATTATCGTGATATTCTCAAACCGGGAGACCCGGGACTATGCGGTCAGTTCCTACAAGTTACATTGGTCCCGTACGAGGTGTTCGTGCCTCTTACGGGGTCGTTTGGGGGCTGGTTTGGGTTTTCACCCTTTAACGGCTTGTTTTTATGTTTAATGTTGATTTTTGCAAATTATCATCATATTCACAAATCGGGAGACCCGGGACTATGCGGTCTGTTCTTACAAGTTACATTGGTCCCGTGCGAGGTTTTCGTGCCTCTTACGGGTTCGTTTGGGGGCTGGTTTGGGTTTGCACCCTTTAACGGCTTATTTTTTAGTCTAAGTGTGATTTTTTTAAATTACCGTCATATTCTCAAACCGGGAGACCCGGGACTACGCGGTCTGTGAGACGTGTAAGTGCCACGTACGGGGTCGTTTGGGTCCTCGTTTGGGTTTTCACCCTTTAACGGCTTGTTTTTAAGTCTAAGTGTGATTTTTCCAAATTATCGTCATATTCTCAAACCGGGAGACTCGGGACTTTGCGGTCAGTTCCTACAAGTTACATTGGTCCTGTACGAGGTGTTCGTACCTCTTACGGGGTCGTTTGGGGGCTGGTTTGGGTTGCCACCCTTTAACGGCTTGTCTTTATTTTTAGTGTTGATTTTTTCAAATTATTGTCATATTCACAAATCGGGAGATCCGGGACTATGCGGTCAGTTCTTACAAGTTACATTGGTCCCGTGCGAGGTTTTCGTGCCTCTTACGGGTTCGTTTGGGGGCTGGTTTGGGTTTTCACCCTTTAACGGTTTGTTTTTTAGTCTAAGTGTGATCTTTTTAATTTATGGTCATATTCTCATACCGGGAGACCCGGGACGACGCGTTCTATGAGAGGTGTCCGTGCCACCTACGGGGTCGTGTGGGGGCTCGTTTGGGTTTTCACCCTTTAATGGCTTGTTTTTAAGTCTAAGTGTGATTTCTGCAAATTATCGTCATATTCTCAAACCGGGAGACCCGGGACTATGCGGTCAGTTCCTACAAGTTACATTGGTCCCGTACGAGGTGTTCGTATCTCTTACGGGGTTGTTTGGGGGCTGGTTTGGGTTTTGACCCTTTAACAGCTTGTTTTTAAGTCTAGGTGTGATTTTTGTAAATTATCGTCATATTGTCAAATCGGGAGACCCGAAACTACGCGGTCAGTTCTACAAGTTACATTGGTCCCGTGCGAGGCGTTCGTGCCTCTTACGGGTTCATTTTGGGACTGGTTTGGGTTATCATCCTTTAACGGCTTGTTTTTTAGTCTAAGTGTGATTTTTTTAAATTACGGTCATATTCTCAAATCGGGAGACCCGGGACTACGCGGTCTGTGAGAGGTGTTCGTGCCACGTACAGGGTCGTTTGGGGGCTCGTTTGGGTTTTCACCCTTTAATGGCTTGTTTTTAAGTCTAAGTGTGATTTCTCCAAATTATCATCATATTCTCAAACCGGGAGACTCGGGACTTTGCGGCCAGTTCCTACAAGTTACATTGTTCCCGTACGAGGTGTTCGTACCTCTTACGGGGTCGTTTGGGGGCTGGTTTGGGTTTTTCACCCTTTAACGGCTTGTCTTTATGTTTAGTGTTGATTTTTGAAAATTATCGTCATATTCACAAATCGGGAGACCCGGGACTATGTGGTCAGTTCTTATAAGTTACATTGGTCCCTTGCGAGGTTTTCGTTCCTCTTACGGGTTTGTTTGGGGGCTGGTTTGGGTTTTCACCCTTTAACGGCTTGTTTTTTAGTCTAAGTGTGATCTTTTTAATTTATGGTCATATTCTCAAACCGGGAGACCCGGGACTACGCGTTCTATGAGAGGTGTTCGTGCCACCTACGGGGTCGTGTGGGGGCTCGTTAGGGTTTTCACCCTTTAATGGCTTGTTTTTAAGTCTAAGTGTGATTTCTGCAAATTATCGTCATATTCTCAAACCGGGAGACCCGGGACTATGCGGTCAGTTCCTACAAGTTACATTGGTCCCGTACGAGGTGTTCGTGCCTCTTACGGGGTCGTTTGGGGGCTGGTTTGGGTTTTCACCCTTTAACGGCTAGTTTTTTATATTTAGTGTTGATTTTTGCATTTTATCGTCATATTCACAAATCGTGAGACCCGGGACTATGCGGTCAGTTCTTACAAGTTACATTGGTCCCGTGCGAGATTTTCGTGCCTCTTACGTGTTCGTTTGGGGGCTGGTTTGGGTTTTGACCCTTTAACGGCTTATTTTTAAGTCTAGGTGTGATTTTTGCATATTATCGTCATATTGTCAAATCGGGAGACCCGAAACTACGCGGTCAGTTCTACAAGTTACATTGGTTCCGTGCGAGGCGTTCGTGCCTCTTACGGGTTCATTTTGGGACTTGTTTGGGTTATCATCCTTTAACGGCTTGTTTTTTAGTCTAAGTGTGATTTTTTTAAATTACCGTCTTATTCTCAAACCGGGAGACCCGGGACTACGCGGTCTGTGAGACGTGTTCGTGCCACGTACGGGGTCGTTTGGGTGCTCGTTTGGGTTTTCACCCTTTAATGGCGTGTTTTTAAGTCTAAGTCTGATTTTTCCAAATTATCGTCATATTCTCAAACCGGGAGACTCGGGACTTTGTGGCCAATTCCTACAAGTTACATTGTTCCCGTAAGAGGTGTTCGTACCTCTTACGGGGTCGTTTGGGGGCTGGTTTGGGTTTTTCACCCTTTAACAGCTTCTCTTTATGTTTAGTGTTGATTTTTGCAAATTATCGTCATATTCACAAATCGGGAGACCCGGGACTATGCGGTCAGTTCTTACAAGTTACATTGGTCCCGTGCGAGGTGTTCGTCCCACGTACGGGGTCATTTGGGGGCTCGTTTGGGTTTTCACCCTTTAACGGCTTATTTTTCAATCTAAGTGTGATTTTTGCAAATTATCGTCATATTCTCAAACCGAGAGACCCGGGACTATGCGGTCAGTTCCTACAAGTTACATTTGTCCTGTACGAGGTGTTCATGCCTCTTACGGGGTCGTTTGGGGGTTGGTTTGGGTTTTAACCCTTTAACGGCTTGTTTTTATGTTTAATGTTGATTTTTGCAAACTATCGTCATATTCACAAATCGGGAGATCCGGGACAATGCGGTCTGTTCTTACAAGTTACATTGGTCCCGTGCGAGGTTTTCGTGCCTCTTACGGGTTCGTTTGGGGGCTGGTTTGGGTTTTAACCCTTTAACCGCTTGTTTTTTAGTCTAAGTGTGATTTTTTTAAATTATCGCCATCTTCTCAAACCGGGAGACCCAGGACTACGCGGTCTGTTAGAGGTGTTCGTCCCACGTACGGGGTCATTTGGGGGTTCGTTTGAGTTTTCACCCTTTAATGGCTTGTTTTTCAGTCTAAGTGTGATTTTTGGTAATTATCGTGATATTCTCAAACCGGGAGACCCGGGACTATGCGGTCAGTTCCTACAAGTTACATTGGTCCCGTACGAGGTGTTCGTGCCTCTTACGGGGTCGTTTGGGGGCTGGTTTGGGTTTTCACCCTTTAACTGCTTGTTTTTATGTTTAATGTTGATTTTTGCAAATTATCATCATATTCACAAATCGGGAGACCCGGGACTATGCGGTCTGTTCTTACAAGTTACATTGGTCCCGTGCGAGGTTTTCGTGCCTCTTACGGGTTCGTTTTGGGGCGGGTTTGGGTTTTCACCCTTTAACGGCTTATTTTTTAGTCTAAGTGTGATTTTTTTAAATTACCGCCATATTCTCAAACCGGGAGACCCGGGACTACGCGGACTGTGAGACGTGTAAGTGCCACGTACGGGGTCATTTGGGGGCTCGTTTGGGGTTTCACCCTTTAACGGCTTGTTTTTAAGTCTAAGTGTGATTTTTTCAAATTATCGTCATATTCTCAAACTGGGAGACTCGGGACTTTGCGGTCAGTTCCTACAAGTTACATTGGTCCTGTACGAGGTGTTCGTACCTCTGACGGGGTCGTTTGGGGGCTAGTTTGGGTTTTCACCCTTTAACGGCTCGTCTTTATTTTTAGTGTTGATTTTTGCAAATTATTGTCATATTCACAAATCGGGAGATCCGGGACTATGCGGTCAGTTCTTACGAGTTACATTGGTCCCGTGCGAGGTTTTCGTGCCTCTTACGGGTTCGTTTGGGGGCTGGTTTGGGTTTTCACCCTTTAACGGTTTGTTTTTTAGTCTAAGTGTGATGTTTTTAATTTATGGTCATATTCTCATACCGGGAGACCCGGAACGACGCGGTCTGTGAGAGGTGTTCGTGCCACCGACGGGATCGTTTGGGGGCTCGTTTGGGTTTTCACCCTTTAATGGCTTGTTTTTAAGTCTAAGTGTGATTTCTGCAAATTATCGTCATATTCTCAAACCGGGAGACCCGGGACTATGCGGCAGTTCCTACAAGTTACATTGGTCCCGTACGAGGTGTTCGTATCTCTTACGGGGTTGTTTGGGGGCTGGTTTGGGTTTTGACCCTTTAACGGCTTATTTTTAAGTCTAGGTGTGATTTTTGCATATTATCGTCATATTGTCAAATCGGGAGACCCGAAACTACGCGGTCAGTTCTACAATTTACATTGGTTCCGTGCGAGGCGTTCGTGCCTCTTACGGGTTCATTTTGGGACTTGTTTGGGTTATCATCCTTTAACGGCTTATTTTTTAGTCTAAGTGTGATTTTTTTAAATTACCGTCTTATTCTCAAACCGGGAGACCCGGGACTACGCGGTCTGTGAGACGTGTTCGTGCCACGTACGGGGTCGTTTGGGTGCTCGTTTGGGTTTTCATCCTTTAATGGCGTGTTTTTAAGTCTAAGTCTGATTTTTCCAAATTATCGTCATATTCTCAAACCGGGAGACTCGGGACTTTGTGGCCAATTCCTACAAGTTACATTGTTCCCGTAAGAGGTGTTCGTACCTCTTACGGGGTCGTTTGGGGGCTGGTTTGGGTTTTTCACCCTTTAACAGCTTCTCTTTATGTTTAGTGTTGATTTTTGCAAATTATCGTCATATTCACAAATCGGGAGACCCGGGACTATGCGGTCAGTTCTTACAAGTTACATTGGTCCCGTGCGAGGTGTTCGTCCCACGTACGGGGTCATTTGGGGGCTCGTTTGGGTTTTCACCCTTTAACGGCTTATTTTTCAATCTAAGTGTGATTTTTGCAAATTATCGTCATATTCTCAAACCGAGAGACCTGGGACTATGCGGTCAGTTCCTACAAGTTACATTTGTCCTGTACGAGGTGTTCATGCCTCTTACGGGGTCGTTTGGGGGTTGGTTTGGGTTTTAACCCTTTAACGGCTTGTTTTTATGTTTAATGTTGATTTTTGAAAACTATCGTCATATTCACAAATCGGGAGATCCGGGACAATGCGGTCTGTTCTTACAAGTTACATTGGTCCCGTGCGAGGTTTTCGTGCCTCTTACGGGTTCGTTTGGGGGCTGGTTTGGGTTTTAACCCTTTAACCGCTTGTTTTTTAGTCTAAGTGTGATTTTTTTAAATTATCGTCATCTTCTCAAACCGGGAGACCCGGGACTACGCGGTCTGTTAGAGGTGTTCGTCCCACGTACGGGGCCATTTGGGGGCTCGTTTGAGTTTTCACCCTTTAATGGCTTGTTTTTCAGTCTAAGTGTGATTTTTGGTAATTATCGTGATATTCTCAAACCGGGAGACCCGGGACTATGCGGTCAGTTCCTACAAGTTACATTGGTCCCGTACGAGGTGTTCGTGCCTCTTACGGGGTCATTTGGGGGCTGGTTTGGGTTTTCACCCTTTAACGGCTTGTTTTTATGTTTAATGTTGATTTTTGCAAATTATCGTCATATTCACAAATCGGGAGACCCGGGACTATGCGGTCAGTTCTTACAAGTTACATTGGTCCCGTGCGAGGTGTTCGTCCCACGTACGGGGTCATTTGGGGGCTCGTTTGGGTTTTCACCCTTTAACGGCTTATTTTTCAATATAAGTGTGATTTTTGCAAATTATCGTCATATTCTCAAACCGAGAGACCTGGGACTATGCGGTCAGTTCCTACAAGTTACATTTGTCCTGTACGAGGTGTTCATGCCTCTTACGGGGTCGTTTGGGGGTTGGTTTGGGTTTTAACCCTTTAACGGCTTGTTTTTATGTTTAATGTTGATTTTTGCAAATTATCATCATATTCACAAATCGGGAGACCCGGGACTATGCGGTCTGTTCTTACAAGTTACATTGGTCCCGTGCGAGGTTTTCGTGCCTCTTACGGGTTCGTTTGGGGGCGGGTTTGGGTTTTCACCCTTTAACGGCTTATTTTTTAGTCTAAGTGTGATTTTTTTAAATTACCGCCGTATTCTCAAACCGGGAGACCCGGGACTACGCGGTCTGTGAGACGTGTAAGTGCCACGTACGGGGTCGTTTGGGGGCTCGTTTGGGGTTTCACCCTTTAACGGCTTGTTTTTAAGTCTAAGTGTGATTTTTCCAAATTATCGTCATATTCTCAAACTGGGAGACTCGGGACTTTGCGGTCAGTTCCTACAAGTTACATTGGTCCTGTACGAGGTGTTCGTACCTCTTACGGGGTCGTTTGGGGGCTAGTTTGGGTTTTCACCCTTTAACGGCTTGTCTTTATTTTTAGTGTTGATTTTTGCAAATTATTGTCATATTCACAAATCGGGAGATCCGGGACTATGCGGTCAGTTCTTACAAGTTACATTGGTCCCGTGCGAGGTTTTCGTGCCTCTTACGGGTTCGTTTGGGGGCTGGTTTGGGTTTTCACCCTTTAACGGTTTGTTTTTTAGTCTAAGTGTGATGTTTTTAATTTATGGTCATATTCTCATACCGGGAGACCCGGAACGAAGCGGTCTGTGAGAGGTGTTCGTGCCACCTACGGGATCGTTTGGGGGCTCGTTTGGGTTTTCACCCTTTAATGGCTTGTTTTTAAGTCTAAGTGTGATTTCTGCATATTATCGTCATATTCTCAAACCGGGAGACCCGGGACTATGCGGTCAGTTCCTACAAGTTACATTGGTCCCGTACGAGGTGTTCGTATCTCTTACGGGGTTGTTTGGGGGCTGGTTTGGTTTTTCACCCTTTAACGGCTTGTTTTTAAGTCTAGGTGTGATTTTTGCAAATTATCGTCATATTCACAAATCGGGAGACCCGGAACTACGCGGTCAGTTCCTTCAAGTTACGTTGGTCCTGTGCGAGGTGTTCGTGCCTCTTACGGGTTCGTTTGGGGACTGGTTTGGGTTTTCACCCTTTAACTTCTTGTTTTTTTAGTCTAAGTGTGATTTTTTTAAATTATCGTCATATTCTCAAACCGGGGGATCCGGGACTACGCGGTCTGTGAGAGGTGTTTGTCCCACGTACGGGGTCGTTTGGGGGCTCGTTTGGGTTTTCACTCTTTAACGGCTTGTTTTTAAGTCTAAGTGTGATTTTTGCAAATTATTGTCATATTCTCCAACCGGGAGACCCGGGACTATGCGGTCAGTTTCTACAAGTTACATTGGTCCCGTACGAGGTGTTCGTGCCTCTTACGGGGTCGTTTGGGGATTGGTTTGGGTTTTCACCCTTTTACGGCTTGTTTTTATGTTTAATGTTGATTTTTGCAAATTATCATCATATTCACCAATCGGGAGATCCAGGACTATGCGGTCAGTTCTTATAAGTTACATTGGTCCCGTGCAAGTTGTTTGTGCCTCCTACGGGGTCATTTGGGGGTTGGTTTTGGTTTTCACCCTCTAACGGCTTATTTTTTTAGTTTAAGTGTTGATTTCTACAAATTATCGTCATATTCACAAACTAGGAGACTCGGGACTATGCGGTCAGTTCTTCCATGTTACATTGGTCCCGTGCGAGGTGTTCGGGCCTTTTACGGTTTCGTTTGGGGGATGGTTTGGGTTTTCACCCTTTATATGCTTGTTTTTGAGTCTAAGTGTGCTTTTTACAAATTATCGTCTTATTCTCAAACCGGGAGACCCGGGACTACAAGGTCAGTTCCAACAAGTTACATTGGTCCGGTGAGAGGTGTTCGTGCCTCCTACGGGGTCGTTTGGGGGATCGTTTTGGTTTTCATCCTTTAACGGCTTATTTTTAAGTTTAAGTGTTGATTTTTGCAAATTATTGTCATATTGTCAAACCGGGAAACCCGGAACTACTCGGCCAGTTCTAACAAGTTACATTGGTCACGTGCTAGGTGTTCGTTCCTCTTACGGGTTCGTTTGGGGGCTGGTTTGGATTTTGTCCCTTTAACGGCTTGTTTTTTAGTCTAAGTGTGATTTTTTAAAATTATCGTCATATTCTCAAACCGGGAGACCTAGGACTATGCGGTCTGCGAGAGGTGTTCCTGCCACCTACTGGGTCGTTTGGGGTCTCATTTGGGTTTTCACCCTTTAACTGCTTGTTTTTAAGTCAAAGTGTGATTTTTACAAATTATCGTCATATTCTCAAACCGGGTGACCGGGGACTATGCGATCAGTTTCTACAAGTTACATTGGTCCCGTACGAGGTTTTCGTGCCTCTTACGGATCCGTTTGTGTGCTGGTTTGGGTTTTCACCCTTTAACTGCTTATTTTTTAGTCTAAGTGTGATTTTTTAAATTATCGTCATATTCTCAAATCGGGAGACCCGGGACTACGTGGTCTGTGAGAGGTGTTCGTGCCACCTACAGGGTCGTTTTGGGGTTCGTTTGAGTTTTCACCTTTTAACGGCTTATTTTTAAGTCTAAGTGTGACATTTACAAATTATCGTCATACTCTCAAATCAGGAGACCCGAGACTATGCGTTCAGTTCCTACAAGTTACATTGGTCCCATACGAGGTGTTCGGACCTCTTACGGAATTGTTTGGGGGCTCGTTTGGGTTTTCACCCTTTTACGGCGTGTTTTTAAGTCTAGGTGTGATTTTTGCAAATTATCGTCATATTGTCAAATCGGGAGACCCGGAACTACGCGGTCAGTTCCTTCAAGTTACATTGGTCCCGTGCGAGGTGTTCGTGCCTCTTACGGGTTCGTTTGGGGACTGGTTTGGGTTTTCACCCTTTAACGGCTTGTTTTTTAGTCTAAGTGTGATTTTTTTAAATTATCATCATATTCTCAAACCGGGAGACCCGGGACTACGCGGTCTGTGAGAGGTGTTCGTCCCACGTACGAGGTCGTTTGGGGGCACGTTTGGGTTTTCACCCTTTAACGGCTTGTTTTAAGTCTAAGTATGATTTTTGCAAATTATCGTCATATTCTCAAACCGGGAGACCTGGGACTATGCGATCAGTTCCTACAAGTTACATTGGTCCCGTAAGAGGTGTTCGTGCCTCTTACAGGGTCGTTTGGGGGTTGGTTTGGGTTTTCACCCTTTAACGGCTTGTTTTTATGTTTAATGTTGATTTTTACAAATTATCGTCATGTTAACAAATTGGGAGATCCGGGACTATGCGGTCAGTTCTTACAAGTTACATTGGTCCCGTACGAGGTTTTCGTGCCTCTTACGGGTTTGTTTGGGGGATGGTTTGGATTTTCACCCTTTAACGGCTTGTTTTTTAGTCTAAGTGTGATTTTTTTAAATTATCGTCATATTCTCAAACCGGGAGACCCGGGACTACGTGGTCTGTGAGAGGTGTTCCTGCCACCTATGGGGTCGTTTGGGGGCTCGTTTGGGTTTTCACCCTTTAACGGCTTGTTTTTAAGTCTAAGTTTGATTTTTACAAATTATCGTCATATTCTCAAACCGGGTGACCCGGGACTATGCAGTCAGTTCCTACAAGTTACATTGGTCCCGTACGAGGTTTTCGTACCTCTTACGGGTCCGTTTGGGGGCTAGTTCGGGTTTTCACCCTTTAACGGCTTATTTTTTTGTGTAAGTGTGATTTTCTTAAATTATCGTCATATTCTCAAACCGGGAGACCCGGGACTACGCGGTCTGTGAGAGGTGTTCGTGCCACCTACAGGGTCATTTTGGGGCTCGTTTGGATTTTCACCCTTTAACGGCTTGTTTTTAAGTCTAAGTGTGATTTTTGCAAATTTTCGTCATATTCTCAAATCGGGAGACCCGGGACTAAGCGGCCAGTTCCTACAAGTTACATTCGTCCCATACGAGGTGTTCGTACCTCTTAAGGGGCCATTTGGGGGCTGGTTTGGGTTTTCACCCTTTAACAGCTAGTTTTTAAGTCTAGGTGTGATTGTTGCAAATTATCGTCATATTCTCAAACCGGGAGACTCGGGACTACGCGGTCAATTCTTACATGTTACATTGGTCCCATGCGTGGTATTTGTGCCTCTTACGGAGTCGTTTGGGGGATGGTTTGGATTTTCACCCTTTAACAAATTGTTTTTAAGTTTAAGTGTTGATTTTTTCCAATTATCGTGATATTCACAAACTGGGAGACCCGGGACTACGCGGTCAGTTCCTACAAGTTACATTGGTCCCGTGGAAGTTGTTCGTGCCTCCTACGGGGTCGTTTGGGGGATGGTTTTGGTTTTCACCCTTTAACGGCTTATTTTTAAGTTTAAGTGTTGATTTTTGCAAATTATCATCATATTCACAAACTAGGAGACTCGGGACTATGCGGTCAGTTCTTCCAAATTACATTGGTCCCGTGCGAGCTGTTCGTGCCTTTAACGGGGTCATTTGGGGGCTGGTTTGGGTTTTCACACTTTAACAGCTTGTTTTTTAGTCTAAGTGTGACTTTTGCAAATTATCGTCATATTCTCAAACCGGGAGACCCGGGACTACGCGGTTAGTTCCAACAAGTTACATTGGTCCGGTGAGAGGTGTTCGTGCCTCCTGAAGGTTCGATTGGGGGCTCGTTTTGGATTTCACCCTTTAACGGCTTATTTTTAAGTTTAATTGTTGATTTTTGCAAATTATCGTCATATTGTCAAATCGGGAGACCCGGAACTACGCGGTCAATTCCTACAAGTTACATTGGTCCCGTGCGAGGTGTTCGTGCCTCTTACGTGTTCGTTTGGGGACTGGTTTGGGTTTTCACCCTTTAACGGCTTGTTTTCTAGTCTAAGTGTGATTTTTTTAAATTATCGTCATATTCTCCAACCGGGAGACCCGGGACTACGCGGTCTGTGAGAGGTGTTCGTCCCACGTACGGGGTCGTTTGGGGATTCGTTTGGGTTTTTACCCCTTAACGGCTTGTTTTTAAGTCTAAGTGTGATTTTTGCAAATTATCGTCATATTCTCAAACCGGGAGACCCGGGACTTTGCGATTAGTTCCTACAAGTTACATTGGTCCCGTACGAGGTGTACGTACCTCTTACGGGGTCGTTTGGGGTCTGGTTTGGGTTTTCACCCTTAAATGACTTGTTTTTATGTTTAATGTTGATTTTTGCAAATTATCGTCATATTCCCAAATCGGGAGACCCGGGACTATGCGGTCAGGTCTTACAAGTTAGATTGGTCCCGTGCCAGGTTTTCGTGCCTCTTACAGCTTCGTTTAGGGGCTGGTTTGGGGTTTCACCCTTTTACGGAATGTTTTTTAGTCTAAGTGTGATTTTTTTAAATTATTGACATATTCTCAAACCGGGAGACCCGGGACTACGCGGTCTGTGAGAGGTGTTCGTGCCTTTTACGGGGTCGTTTGGGGGCTGGTTTGGGTTTTCACCCTTTATCTTCGTGTTTTTGAGTCTAAGTGTGATTTTTTCAAATTATCGTCATATTCTCAAATCGGGAGACCCGAGACTATGCGGTCAGTTCCTACAAGTTACATTGGTCCCGTACGAGGTATTCGTACCTCTTACTGGGTCGTTTGGGGGCTGGTTTGGGTTTTCACCCTTTAACGACTTGTTTTTATGTTTAGTGTTGATTTTTGCTAATTATCGTCATATTCACAAATTGGAAGACCTGGGACTATGCGGTCAGTTCTTGCAAGTTACATTGGTCCCGTGCGAGGTTTTCGTGCCTCTTACGGGTTCGTTTGGGGGCTGGTTTGGGTTTTCACCCTTTCATGACTTATTTTTAATCTAAGTGTGATTTTTTTAAATTATCGTCATATTCTCAAACCGGGAGACCCGGGACTACGCGGTCTGTGAGAGGTGTCGGTGCCTCCTACGGGGTCGTTTGGGGGCTCGTTTGGATTTTCACCCTTTAACGTCTTGTTTTTAAGTCTAAGTGTGATTTTTGCAAATTATCGTCATATATTCTCAAACAGGGAGACCCGGGACTATGCGGTCAGTTCCTATAAGTTACATTGGTCCCGTACGCGGTGTTCGTACCTCTTACGGGGTTGTTTGGGGGTTGGTTTGGGTTTTCACCCTTTAACGGCTAGTTTTTAAGTCTAGGTATGATTTTTGCAAATTATCATCATATTCTCAAACTGGGAGACTCGGGACTACGCGATCAGTCCTTACATGTTACATTGGTCCCGTGCGAGGTATTTGTGCCTCTTACTGAGTCGTTTGGGGGCTGGTTTGGATTTTCACCCTTTAACAGATTGTTTTTAAGTTTAAATGTTGATTTTTTCCAATTATCATGATATTCACAAACCGGGAGACCCGAGACTACGCGGTCCGTTCCTACAAGTTACATTGGTCCCGTGCAAGTTGTTCGTGCCTCCTACGGGGTGGTTTGGGGTCTGGGTTTGCTTTTCACCCTTTAACGGCTTATTTTTAAGTTTAAGTGTTGATTTTTGCAAATTATCATCATATTACTAGGAGACTCTGGACTATGCGATCAGTTCTTCCATGTTGCATTAGTCCCGTGCAAGGTGTTCGTTGCCTTTTACGGGGTCGTTTGGGGGTTGGTTTGGGTTTTCACCCTTTATCGGCTTGTTTTTTAGTCTAAGTATGATTTTTGCAAATTATCATCCTATTCTCAAAACCGGGAGACCCAGGACTATGCGGGCAGTTCCAACAAGTTACATTGGTCCGGTGAGAGGTGTTCGTGCCCCCTACGGGGTCGTTTGGGGGGCTCGTTTTGGTTTTCACCCTTTAACGGCTTATTTTTAAGTTTAAGTGTTGATTTTTACAAATTATCATCATATTGTCCAAACAGGGGAGACCCAAAACTACGCGGTGAGTTCCTACAAGTTACATTGGTCCCGTGCGAGGTGTTCGTGCGTCTTACGGGTTCGTTTGGGGGCTGTTTTGGGTTTTCACCCTTTAACGGCTTGTTTTTTAGTCTAAGTGTGAGTTTTTTAAATTATCGTCATATTCTCAAACCGAGAGACTCGGGACTACGTGGTCTGTGAGAGGTGTTTGTGCCTCCTACGGGTTCGTTTGGGGGCTCGTTTGGGTTTTCACCATTTAACGGCTTGTTTTTAAGTCTAAGTGCGATTTTTGCAAATTATCGTCATAATCTTAAATCGAGAGACCCGGGACTACGCGATCAGTTCCTACAAGTTACATTGGTCCCCGTACGTTCGTGCCTCTCACGGGGTCGTTTGGGGGCTGGTTTGGGTTTTCACCCTTTAACCACTAGTTTTTAAGTCTAAGTGTGATTTTTGTAAATTATCATCATATACTCAAACTGGGAGACCCGGGACTATGTGATCAGTTCTTAGAAGTTACATTGGTCCCGTGCGATGTATTTGTGCCTCTTACGGAGTCGTTTGGGGGTTGGTTTGGATTTTCACCCGTTAACGGATTGTTTTTAAGTTTAAGTGTTAATTGTTTCCAATTATCATGATATTCACAAACCGGGAGACCCGAAACTACGCTGTCAGTTCCTACAAGTTACATTGGTCCCGTGCAAGTTGTTCGTGCCTCCTACGGGGTCGTTTGGGGGCTGATTTTGGTTTTCACCCTTTAACGGCTTGTTTTTAAGTTTAAGTGTTTGTTTTTTCCAATTATCGTGATATTCACAAACTGGGAGACCCGGGACTACGCGGTCAGTTCCTACAAGTTACATTGGTCCCGTGCAAGTTGTTCGTGCCTCCTACGGGGTCGTTTGGGGGCTGGTTTTGGTTTTCACCCTTTAACGGCTTATTTTTAAGTTTAAGTGTTGATTTTTGCAAATTATCATCATATTCACAAACTATTAGACTCGGGACAATGCGGTCAGTTCTTCCAAGTTACATTGGTCCCGTGTGAGGTGTTCGTGCCTTTTACAGGGTCGTTTGGGGGTTGGTTTGGGTTTTCACCCTTTATCTTCTTATTTTTGAGTCTAAGTGTGATTTTTGCAAATTATCGTCATATTCTCAAACCGGGAGACCCGGGACTACGTGGTCAGTTCCAAGAAGTTACATTGGTCCGATGAGAGGTGTTCGTGCCTCCTACGGGGTCGTTTGGGGGCTCATTTTGGTTTTCACCCTTTAACGGCTTATTTTTAAGTTTAAGTGTTGACTTTTGCAAATTATCATCATATTATCAAATCAGGAGACCCGGAACTAAGCGGTCAGTTCCTACAAGTTACATTGGTCCCGTGCGAGGTGTTCGTGCCTCTTACGGGTTCGTTTGGGGGATGGTTTGGGTTTTCACTCTTTAACGGCTTATTTTTTAGTCTAAGTGTGATTTTTTAAATTATCGTCATATTCTCAAACCGGGAGACCCGGGACTACGCGGTCTGTGAGAGGTGTTCGTCCCACGTACGGGGTCATTTGGGGGCTCGTTTGGGTTTTCACCCTTTAACAGCTTGTTTTTAAGTCTAAGTGTGATTTTTGCAAATTATCGTCATATTCTCAAACCGGGACACCCGAGAGTATGCGGTCAGTTCCTACAAGTTACATTGGTCCCGTACGAGGTGTTCGTGCCTCTTACGGGGTCGTTTAGGGGCTTATTTGGGTTTTCACCCTTTAACGGCTTGTTTTTATGTTTAATGTTGATTTTTGCAAATTATCGTCATATTCATAAATCGGGAGACCCGGGACTATGCGGTCAGTTCTTACAAGTTACATTGGTACCGTGCTAGGTTTTTGTGCCTCTTACGGGTTCGTTTGGGGGCTAGTTTGGGTTTTCACCCTTTAATGGCTTATTTTTTAGTCTAAGTGTGATTTTTTTAAATTACCGTCATATTCTCAAGTCGAGAGACCCGGGACTACGCGGTCTGTGAGAGGTGTGCGTGCCACGTACGGGGTCGTTTGGGGGCTCGTTTGGGTTTTCACCCTTTACCGGCTTGTTTTTAAGACTAAGTATTATTTTTGAAAATTATCATCATATTCTCAAACCGGGAGACCCGGGACTATGCGGTCAGTTCCTACAAGTTACATTGGTCCCGTACGAGGTCTTCGTATCTCTTACGGGGTTGTTTGGGGGCTGGTTTGGGTTTTCACCCTTTTACGACTTATTTTTAAGTCTAGGTGTAATTTTTGCAAATTATCGTCATATTGTCAAATCGGGAGACCCGGAACTACGCGGTCAATTCCTACAAGTTACATTGGTCCCGTGCAAGGTGTTCGTGCCTCTTACGGGTTCGTTTGGGAACTGGTTTGGGTTTTCACCCTTTAATGGCTTGTTTTTTAGTCTAAGTGTGATTTTTTTAAATTATCGTCATATTCTCAAATCGGGAGACCCGGGTCTACGCGGTCTGTGAGAGGTGTTCGTCCCACGTACGGGGTCGTTTGGGGGCTCGTTTGGGTTTTCACCCTTTAACGGCTTATTTTTAAGTCTAAGTGTGATATTTGCAAATTATCGTCATATTCTCAAATCGGGAGACCCGGGACTATGCGGTCAGTTCCTACAAGTTACATTGGTCCCGTGGAGGTGTTCGTGCCTCTTACGGGGTCGTTTGGGGGTTGGTTTGGGTTTTCACCCTTCAATGGCTTGTTTTTATGTTTAATGTTGATTTTTGCAAATTATCGTCATATTCACAAATCGGCAGATCCGGGACTATGCGGTCAGTTCTTATAAGTTACATTGGTCCCGTGCGAGGTTTTCGTGCCTCTTACGGGTTCGTTTGGGTTTTCACCCTTTAACGGCTTGTTTTTTAGTCTAAGTGTGATTTTTTTAAATTACCGTCATATTCTCAAATCGGGAGACCCGGGACTACTCGGTCTATGAGAGGTGTTCGTGCCACGTACGGGGTCGTTTGGGTTCTCGTTTGGGTTTTCACCCTTTAATGACTTGTTTTAAATCTAAGTGTGATTTTTGCAAATTATCATCATATTCTCAAACCGGGAGACCCAGGACTATGCGGTGGGTTCTTACAAGTTACATTGGTCCCGTAGGAGGTGTTCGTACCTCTTACGGGGTCGTTTGGGGCTTGGTTTGGGTTTTCACCCTTTAACGGATTTTTTTTATGTTTAGTGTGGATTTTTGCAAATTATCGTCATATTCACCAATCGGGAGACCCAGGACTATGCTGTCAGTTCTTACAAGTTACATTGGTCCCGTGCGAGGTTTTCGTGCCTCTTACGAGTTCGTTTGGGGGCTGGTTTGGGTTTTCACCCTTTAACGACTTGTTTTTTAGTCTAAGTGTGATTTTTTAAAATTATCGTCATATTCTCAAATCGGGAGACCCGGGACTACGCGGTCTGTGAGAGGTGTTCCTGCCACCTACGGGGTCGTTTGGGGGCTCGTTTGGGTTTTCACCCTTTAACGGCTTGTTTTTAAGTCTAAGTGTGATTTTTGCAAATTATCGTCATATTCTCAAACCGGGAGACCCGGGACTATGCGGTCAGTTCCTATAAGTTATATTGGTCCCGTACGAGGTGTTCGTACCTCTTACGGGGTCGTTTGGGGGCTGGTTTGGGTTTTCACCCTTTAACGGCTAGTTTGTAAGTCTAGGTGTGATTTTTGCAAATTATCATCATATTCTCAAACTGGGAGACTCGAGACTACGCGGTCAGTTCTTACATGTTACATTGGTCCCGTGTGAGGTATTTGTGCCTCTTATGGAGTCGTTTGGGGGTTGGATTGGATTTTCACCCTTTAATAAATTGTTTTTAAGTTCCGTGTTCATTTTTTTCCAATTATCGTGATATTCACAAACCGGGAGACCCGGGACTACGCGATCAGTTCCTACCTGTTACATTGGTCCCGTGCAAGTTGTTCGTGCCTCCTACGGGGTCGTTTGGGGCTGGTTTTGGTTTTCACCCTTTAACGATTTATTTTTAAGTTTAAGAGTTGATTTTTGTAAATTATCATCATATTCACAAACTAGGAGACTCGGGACTATGCGGTCAGTTCTTCCAAGTTAAATTAGTCCCGTGCGAGGTGTTCGTGCCTTTTACGGGGTCATTTGGGGGCTGGTTTGGGTTTTCACCCTTTATCGGCTTGGTTTTGAGTCTAAGTGTGATTTTTACAAATTATCGTCATATTCTCAAACCGGGAGACCCGGGACTACGCGATCAGTTCCAACAAGTTAGGTTGGTCCGGTGAGAGGTGTTCGTGCCTCATACGGGGTCGTTTGGGGGCTCGTTTTGGTTTTCACCCTTTAACCGCTTATTTTTAAGTTTAAGGGTTGATTTTTGCAAATTATCGTCATATTGTCAAGCCGGGAGACCCGGAACTACACGGTCGGTTCCTACAAGTTTCATTGGTCCCGTGCGAGGTGTTCGTGCCTCTTACGGGTTAGTTTGGGGGCTGGTTTGGGTTTTCACCCTTTAACGGCTTGTTTTTTAGTCTAAGTGCGATTTTTTTAAATTATCGTCATATTCTCAAACCGGGAGAACCGGGACTACGTGGTTTGTGAGAGGTGTTCGTGCCACCTACGGGGTCGTTTGGGGGCTCGTTTGGGTTTTCACCATTTAACGGCTTGTTTTTAAGTCTAAGTGTGATTTTTGAAAATTATCATCATATTCTCAAATTGGGAGACCCGGGACTACGCGGTCAGTTCTTAAAAGTAACATTGGTCCCGTGCGATGTATTTGTGCTTCTTACGGAGTCGTTCGGTGGGCTGGTTTGGATATTCACCCTTTAACGGATTGTTTTTAAGTTTAAGTGTTGATTGTTTCCAATTATCGTGATATTCACAAACCGGGAGACCTAAAACTACGCGGTCAGTTCCTACAAGTTACATTGGTCCCGTGCAAGTTGTTCGTGCCTCCTATGGGGTCGTTTGGGGGCTGATTTTGGTTTTCACCCTTTAACGGCTTGTTTTTAAGTTTAAGTGTTGATTTTTGTAAATTATCGTCATATTCACAAACCGGGAGACTCAGGACTATGCGGTCAGTTCTTACAAGTTACATTGGTCCCGTGCGAGCTGTTCGTGCCTTTTACGGGGTCGTTTGGGGGCTGGTTTGGGTTTTCACCCTTTATCGGCTTGTTTTTGAGTCTAAGTGTGATTTTTGCAAATTATCGTCATATTCTCAAATTGGGAGACCCCGGACTACGCGGTCAGTTCTTACAAGTTACATTGGTTCCGTGAGAGGTGTCCGTGCCTCTTACGGGTTCGTTTGGGGGCTGGTTTGGGTTTTCACCCTTTAACGGTTTGTTTTTTAGTCTAAGTGTGATGTTTTTAATTTATGGTCATATTCTCATACCGGGAGACCCGGAACGACGCGGTCTGTGAGAGGTGTTCGTGCCACCGACGGGATCGTTTGGGGGCTCGTTTGGGTTTTCACCCTTTAATGGCTTGTTTTTAAGTCTAAGTGTGATTTCTGCAAATTATCGTCATATTCTCAAACCGGGAGACCCGGGACTATGCGGTCAGTTCCTACAAGTTACATTGGTCCCGTACGAGGTGTTCGTATCTCTTACGGGGTTGTTTGGGGGCTGGTTTGGGTTTTGACCCTTTAACGGCTTATTTTTAAGTCTAGGTGTGATTTTTGCATATTATCGTCATATTGTCAAATCGGGAGACCCGAAACTACGCGGTCAGTTCTACAATTTACATTGGTTCCGTGCGAGGCGTTCGTGCCTCTTACGGGTTCATTTTGGGACTTGTTTGGGTTATCATCCTTTAACGGCTTGTTTTTTAGTCTAAGTGTGATTTTTTTAAATTACCGTCTTATTCTCAAACCGGGAGACCCGGGACTACGCGGTCTGTGAGACGTGTTCGTGCCACGTACGGGGTCGTTTGGGTGCTCGTTTGGGTTTTCATCCTTTAATGGCGTGTTTTTAAGTCTAAGTCTGATTTTTCCAAATTATCGTCATATTCTCAAACCGGGAGACTCGGGACTTTGTGGCCAATTCCTACAAGTTACATTGTTCCCGTAAGAGGTGTTCGTACCTCTTACGGGGTCGTTTGGGGGCTGGTTTGGGTTTTTCACCCTTTAACAGCTTCTCTTTATGTTTAGTGTTGATTTTTGCAAATTATCGTCATATTCACAAATCGGGAGACCCGGGACTATGCGGTCAGTTCTTACAAGTTACATTGGTCCCGTGCGAGGTGTTCGTCCCACGTACGGGGTCATTTGGGGGCTCGTTTGGGTTTTCACCCTTTAACGGCTTATTTTTCAATATAAGTGTGATTTTTGCAAATTATCGTCATATTCTCAAACCGAGAGACCTGGGACTATGCGGTCAGTTCCTACAAGTTACATTTGTCCTGTACGAGGTGTTCATGCCTCTTACGGGGTCGTTTGGGGGTTGGTTTGGGTTTTAACCCTTTAACGGCTTGTTTTTATGTTTAATGTTGATTTTTGAAAACTATCGTCATATTCACAAATCGGGAGATCCGGGACAATGCGGTCTGTTCTTACAAGTTACATTGGTCCCGTGCGAGGTTTTCGTGCCTCTTACGGGTTCGTTTGGGGGCTGGTTTGGGTTTTAACCCTTTAACCGCTTGTTTTTTAGTCTAAGTGTGATTTTTTTAAATTATCGTCATCTTCTCAAACCGGGAGACCCGGGACTACGCGGTCTGTTAGAGGTGTTCGTCCCACGTACGGGGCCATTTGGGGGCTCGTTTGAGTTTTCACCCTTTAATGGCTTGTTTTTCAGTCTAAGTGTGATTTTTGGTAATTATCGTGATATTCTCAAACCGGGAGACCCGGGACTATGCGGTCAGTTCCTACAAGTTACATTGGTCCCGTACGAGGTGTTCGTGCCTCTTACGGGGTCATTTGGGGGCTGGTTTGGGTTTTCACCCTTTAACGGCTTGTTTTTATGTTTAATGTTGATTTTTGCAAATTATCATCATATTCACAAATCGGGAGACCCGGGACTATGCGGTCTGTTCTTACAAGTTACATTGGTCCCGTGCGAGGTTTTCGTGCCTCTTACGGGTTCGTTTGGGGGCGGGTTTGGGTTTTCACCCTTTAACGGCTTATTTTTTAGTCTAAGTGTGATTTTTTTAAATTACCGCCATATTCTCAAACCGGGAGACCCGGGACTACGCGGTCTGTGAGACGTGTAAGTGCCACGTACGGGGTCGTTTGGGGGCTCGTTTGGGGTTTCACCCTTTAACGGCTTGTTTTTAAGTCTAAGTGTGATTTTTCCAAATTATCGTCATATTCTCAAACTGGGAGACTCGGGACTTTGCGGTCAGTTCCTACAAGTTACATTGGTCCTGTACGAGGTGTTCGTACCTCTTACGGGGTCGTTTGGGGGCTAGTTTGGGTTTTCACCCTTTAACGGCTTGTCTTTATTTTTAGTGTTGATTTTTGCAAATTATTGTCATATTCACAAATCGGGAGATCCGGGACTATGCGGTCAGTTCTTACAAGTTACATTGGTCCCGTGCGAGGTTTTCGTGCCTCTTACGGGTTCGTTTGGGGGCTGGTTTGGGTTTTCACCCTTTAACGGTTTGTTTTTTAGTCTAAGTGTGATGTTTTTAATTTATGGTCATATTCTCATACCGGGAGACCCGGAACGAAGCGGTCTGTGAGAGGTGTTCGTGCCACCTACGGGATCGTTTGGGGGCTCGTTTGGGTTTTCACCCTTTAATGGCTTGTTTTTAAGTCTAAGTGTGATTTCTGCATATTATCGTCATATTCTCAAACCGGGAGACCCGGGACTATGCGGTCCGTTCCTACAAGTTACATTGGTCCCGTACGAGGTGTTCGTATCTCTTACGGGGTTGTTTGGGGGCTGGTTTGGTTTTTCACCCTTTAACGGCTTGTTTTTAAGTCTAGGTGTGATTTTTGCAAATTATCGTCATATTCACAAATCGGGAGACCCGGAACTACGCGGTCAGTTCCTTCAAGTTACGTTGGTCCTGTGCGAGGTGTTCGTGCCTCTTACGGGTTCGTTTGGGGACTGGTTTGGGTTTTCACCCTTTAACTTCTTGTTTTTTTAGTCTAAGTGTGATTTTTTTAAATTATCGTCATATTCTCAAACCGGGAGATCCGGGACTACGCGGTCTGTGAGAGGTGTTTGTCCCACGTACGGGGTCGTTTGGGGGCTCGTTTGGGTTTTCACTCTTTAACGGCTTGTTTTTAAGTCTAAGTGTGATTTTTGCAAATTATTGTCATATTCTCCAACCGGGAGACCCGGGACTATGCGGTCAGTTTCTACAAGTTACATTGGTCCCGTACGAGGTGTTCGTGCCTCTTACGGGGTCGTTTGGGGATTGGTTTGGGTTTTCACCCTTTTACGGCTTGTTTTTATGTTTAATGTTGATTTTTGCAAATTATCATCATATTCACCAATCGGGAGATCCAGGACTATGCGGTCAGTTCTTATAAGTTACATTGGTCCCGTGCAAGTTGTTTGTGCCTCCTACGGGGTCATTTGGGGGTTGGTTTTGGTTTTCACCCTCTAACGGCTTATTTTTTTAGTTTAAGTGTTGATTTCTACAAATTATCGTCATATTCACAAACTAGGAGACTCGGGACTATGCGGTCAATTCTTCCATGTTACATTGGTCCCGTGCGAGGTGTTCGGGCCTTTTACGGTTTCGTTTGGGGGATGGTTTGGGTTTTCACCCTTTATATGCTTGTTTTTGAGTCTAAGTGTGCTTTTTACAAATTATCGTCTTATTCTCAAACCGGGAGACCCGGGACTACAAGGTCAGTTCCAACAAGTTACATTGGTCCGGTGAGAGGTGTTCGTGCCTCCTACGGGGTCGTTTGGGGGATCGTTTTGGTTTTCATCCTTTTACGGCTTATTTTTAAGTTTAAGTGTTGATTTTTGCAAATTATTGTCATATTGTCAAACCGGGAAACCCGGAACTACTCGGCCAGTTCTAACAAGTTACATTGGTCACGTGCTAGGTGTTCGTTCCTCTTACGGGTTCGTTTGGGGGCTGGTTTGGATTTTGTCCCTTTAACGGCTTGTTTTTTAGTCTAAGTGTGATTTTTTAAAATTATCGTCATATTCTCAAACCGGGAGACCTAGGACTATGCGGTCTGCGAGAGGTGTTCCTGCCACCTACTGGGTCGTTTGGGGTCTCATTTGGGTTTTCACCCTTTAACTGCTTGTTTTTAAGTCAAAGTGTGATTTTTACAAATTATCGTCATATTCTCAAACCGGGTGACCGGGGACTATGCGATCAGTTTCTACAAGTTACATTGGTCCCGTACGAGGTTTTCGTGCCTCTTACGGATCCGTTTGTGTGCTGGTTTGGGTTTTCACCCTTTAACTGCTTATTTTTTAGTCTAAGTGTGATTTTTTAAATTATCGTCATATTCTCAAATCGGGAGACCCGGGACTACGTGGTCTGTGAGAGGTGTTCGTGCCACCTACAGGGTCGTTTTGGGGTTCGTTTGAGTTTTCACCTTTTAACGGCTTATTTTTAAGTCTAAGTGTGACATTTACAAATTATCGTCATACTCTCAAATCAGGAGACCCGAGACTATGCGTTCAGTTCCTACAAGTTACATTGGTCCCATACGAGGTGTTCGGACCTCTTACGGAATTGTTTGGGGGCTCGTTTGGGTTTTCACCCTTTTACGGCGTGTTTTTAAGTCTAGGTGTGATTTTTGCAAATTATCGTCATATTGTCAAATCGGGAGACCCGGAACTACGCGGTCAGTTCCTTCAAGTTACATTGGTCCCGTGCGAGGTGTTCGTGCCTCTTACGGGTTCGTTTGGGGACTGGTTTGGGTTTTCACCCTTTAACGGCTTGTTTTTTAGTCTAAGTGTGATTTTTTTAAATTATCATCATATTCTCAAACCGGGAGACCCGGGACTACGCGGTCTGTGAGAGGTGTTCGTCCCACGTACGAGGTCGTTTGGGGGCACGTTTGGGTTTTCACCCTTTAACGGCTTGTTTTAAGTCTAAGTATGATTTTTGCAAATTATCGTCATATTCTCAAACCGGGAGACCTGGGACTATGCGATCAGTTCCTACAAGTTACATTGGTCCCGTAAGAGGTGTTCGTGCCTCTTACAGGGTCGTTTGGGGGTTGGTTTGGGTTTTAACCCTTTAACGGCTTGTTTTTATGTTTAATGTTGATTTTTACAAATTATCGTCATGTTAACAAATTGGGAGATCCGGGACTATGCGGTCAGTTCTTACAAGTTACATTGGTCCCGTACGAGGTTTTCGTGCCTCTTACGGGTTTGTTTGGGGGATGGTTTGGATTTTCACCCTTTAACGGCTTGTTTTTTAGTCTAAGTGTGATTTTTTTAAATTATCGTCATATTCTCAAACCGGGAGACCCAGGACTACGTGGTCTGTGAGAGGTGTTCCTGCCACCTATGGGGTCGTTTGGGGGCTCGTTTGGGTTTTCACCCTTTAACGGCTTGTTTTTAAGTCTAAGTTTGATTTTTACAAATTATCGTCATATTCTCAAACCGGGTGACCCGGGACTATGCAGTCAGTTCCTACAAGTTACATTGGTCCCGTACGAGGTTTTCGTGCCTCTTACGGGTCCGTTTGGGGGCTAGTTCGGGTTTTCACCCTTTAACGGCTTATTTTTTGTGTAAGTGTGATTTTCTTAAATTATCGTCATATTCTCAAACCGGGAGACCCGGGACTACGCGGTCTGTGAGAGGTGTTCGTGCCACCTACAGGGTCATTTTGGGGCTCGTTTGGATTTTCACCCTTTAACGGCTTGTTTTTAAGTCTAAGTGTGATTTTTGCAAATTTTCGTCATATTCTCAAATCGGGAGACCCGGGACTAAGCGGCCAGTTCCTACAAGTTACATTCGTCCCATACGAGGTGTTCGTACCTCTTAAGGGGCCATTTGGGGGCTGGTTTGGGTTTTCACCCTTTAACAGCTAGTTTTTAAGTCTAGGTGTGATTGTTGCAAATTATCGTCATATTCTCAAACCGGGAGACTCGGGACTACGCGGTCAATTCTTACATGTTACATTGGTCCCATGCGTGGTATTTGTGCCTCTTACGGAGTCGTTTGGGGGATGGTTTGGATTTTCACCCTTTAACAAATTGTTTTTAAGTTTAAGTGTTGATTTTTTCCAATTATCGTGATATTCACAAACTGGGAGACCCGGGACTACGCGGTCAGTTCCTACAAGTTACATTGGTCCCGTGGAAGTTGTTCGTGCCTCCTACGGGGTCGTTTGGGGGATGGTTTTGGTTTTCACCCTTTAACGGCTTATTTTTAAGTTTAAGTGTTGATTTTTGCAAATTATCATCATATTCACAAACTAGGAGACTCGGGACTATGCGGTCAGTTCTTCCAAATTACATTGGTCCCGTGCGAGCTGTTCGTGCCTTTAACGGGGTCATTTGGGGGCTGGTTTGGGTTTTCACACTTTAACAGCTTGTTTTTTAGTCTAAGTGTGACTTTTGCAAATTATCGTCATATTCTCAAACCGGGAGACCCGGGACTACGCGGTTAGTTCCAACAAGTTACATTGGTCCGGTGAGAGGTGTTCGTGCCTCCTGAAGGTTCGATTGGGGGCTCGTTTTGGATTTCACCCTTTAACGGCTTATTTTTAAGTTTAATTGTTGATTTTTGCAAATTATCGTCATATTGTCAAATCGGGAGACCCGGAACTACGCGGTCAATTCCTACAAGTTACATTGGTCCCGTGCGAGGTGTTCGTGCCTCTTACGTGTTCGTTTGGGGACTGGTTTGGGTTTTCACCCTTTAACGGCTTGTTTTCTAGTCTAAGTGTGATTTTTTTAAATTATCGTCATATTCTCCAACCGGGAGACCCGGGACTACGCGGTCTGTGAGAGGTGTTCGTCCCACGTACGGGGTCGTTTGGGGATTCGTTTGGGTTTTTACCCCTTAACGGCTTGTTTTTAAGTCTAAGTGTGATTTTTGCAAATTATCGTCATATTCTCAAACCGGGAGACCCGGGACTTTGCGATTAGTTCCTACAAGTTACATTGGTCCCGTACGAGGTGTACGTACCTCTTACGGGGTCGTTTGGGGTCTGGTTTGGGTTTTCACCCTTAAATGACTTGTTTTTATGTTTAATGTTGATTTTTGCAAATTATCGTCATATTCCCAAATCGGGAGACCCGGGACTATGCGGTCAGGTCTTACAAGTTAGATTGGTCCTGTGCCAGGTTTTCGTGCCTCTTACAGCTTCGTTTAGGGGCTGGTTTGGGGTTTCACCCTTTTACGGAATGTTTTTTAGTCTAAGTGTGATTTTTTTAAATTATTGTCATATTCTCAAACCGGGAGACCCGGGACTACGCGGTCTGTGAGAGGTGTTCGTGCCTTTTACGGGGTCGTTTGGGGGCTGGTTTGGGTTTTCACCCTTTATCTTCTTGTTTTTGAGTCTAAGTGTGATTTTTTCAAATTATCGTCATATTCTAAAATCGGGAGACCCGAGACTATGCGGTCAGTTCCTACAAGTTACATTGGTCCCGTACGAGGTATTCGTACCTCTTACTGGGTCGTTTGGGGGCTGGTTTGGGTTTTCACCCTTTAACGACTTGTTTTTATGTTTAGTGTTGATTTTTGCTAATTATCGTCATATTCATAAATTGGAAGACCTGGGACTATGCGGTCAGTTCTTGCAAGTTACATTGGTCCCGTGCGAGGTTTTCGTGCCTCTTACGGGTTCGTTTGGGGGCTGGTTTGGGTTTTCACCCTTTCATGACTTATTTTTAATCTAAGTGTGATTTTTTTAAATTATCGTCATATTCTCAAACCGGGAGACCCGGGACTACGCGGTCTGTGAGAGGTGTCGGTGCCTCCTACGGGGTCGTTTGGGGGCTCGTTTGGATTTTCACCCTTTAACGTCTTGTTTTTAAGTCTAAGTGTGATTTTTGCAAATTATCGTCATATATTCTCAAACAGGGAGACCCGGGACTATGCGGTCAGTTCCTATAAGTTACATTGGTCCCGTACGCGGTGTTCGTACCTCTTACGGGGTTGTTTGGGGGTTGGTTTGGGTTTTCACCCTTTAACGGCTAGTTTTTAAGTCTAGGTATGATTTTTGCAAATTATCATCATATTCTCAAACTGGGAGACTCGGGACTACGCGATCAGTCCTTACATGTTACATTGGTCCCGTGCGAGGTATTTGTGCCTCTTACTGAGTCGTTTGGGGGCTGGTTTGGATTTTCACCCTTTAACAGATTGTTTTTAAGTTTAAATGTTGATTTTTTCCAATTATCATGATATTCACAAACCGGGAGACCCGAGACTACGCGGTCCGTTCCTACAAGTTACATTGGTCCCGTGCAAGTTGTTCGTGCCTCCTACGGGGTGGTTTGGGGTCTGGGTTTGCTTTTCACCCTTTAACGGCTTATTTTTAAGTTTAAGTGTTGATTTTTGCAAATTATCATCATATTCACAAACTAGGAGACTCTGGACTATGCGATCAGTTCTTCCATGTTGCATTAGTCCCGTGCAAGGTGTTCGTGCCTTTTACGGGGTCGTTTGGGGGTTGGTTTGGGTTTTCACCCTTTATCGGCTTGTTTTTTAGTCTAAGTATGATTTTTGCAAATTATCATCCTATTCTCAAAACCGGGAGACCCAGGACTATGCGGGCAGTTCCAACAAGTTACATTGGTCCGGTGAGAGGTGTTCGTGCCCCCTACGGGGTCGTTTGGGGGCTCGTTTTGGTTTTCACCCTTTAACGGCTTATTTTTAAGTTTAAGTGTTGATTTTTACAAATTATCATCATATTGTCAAACAGGGAGACCCAAAACTACGCGGTGAGTTCCTACAAGTTACATTGGTCCCGTGCGAGGTGTTCGTGCGTCTTACGGGTTCGTTTGGGGGCTGTTTTGGGTTTTCACCCTTTAACGGCTTGTTTTTTAGTCTAAGTGTGAGTTTTTTAAATTATCGTCATATTCTCAAACCGAGAGACTCGGGACTACGTGGTCTGTGAGAGGTGTTTGTGCCTCCTACGGGTTCGTTTGGGGGCTCGTTTGGGTTTTCACCATTTAACGGCTTGTTTTTAAGTCTAAGTGCGATTTTTGCAAATTATCGTCATAATCTTAAATCGAGAGACCCGGGACTACGCGATCAGTTCCTACAAGTTACATTGGTCCCGTACGTTCGTGCCTCTCACGGGGTCGTTTGGGGGCTGGTTTGGGTTTTCACCCTTTAACCACTAGTTTTTAAGTCTAAGTGTGATTTTTGTAAATTATCATCATATACTCAAACTGGGAGACCCGGGACTATGTGATCAGTTCTTAGAAGTTACATTGGTCCCGTGCGATGTATTTGTGCCTCTTACGGAGTCGTTTGGGGGTTGGTTTGGATTTTCACCCGTTAACGGATTGTTTTTAAGTTTAAGTGTTAATTGTTTCCAATTATCATGATATTCACAAACCGGGAGACCCGAAACTACGCTGTCAGTTCCTACAAGTTACATTGGTCCCGTGCAAGTTGTTCGTGCCTCCTACGGGGTTGTTTGGGGGCTGATTTTGGTTTTCACCCTTTAACGGCTTATTTTTAAGTTTAAGTGTTTGTTTTTTCCAATTATCGTGATATTCACAAACTGGGAGACCCGGGACTACGCGGTCAGTTCCTACAAGTTACATTGGTCCCGTGCAAGTTGTTCGTGCCTCCTACGGGGTCGTTTGGGGGCTGGTTTTGGTTTTCACCCTTTAACGGCTTATTTTTAAGTTTAAGTGTTGATTTTTGCAAATTATCATCATATTCACAAACTATTAGACTCGGGACAATGCGGTCAGTTCTTCCAAGTTACATTGGTCCCGTGTGAGGTGTTCGTGCCTTTTACAGGGTCGTTTGGGGGTTGGTTTGGGTTTTCACCCTTTATCTTCTTATTTTTGAGTCTAAGTGTGATTTTTGCAAATTATCGTCATATTCTCAAACCGGGAGACCCGGGACTACGTGGTCAGTTCCAAGAAGTTACATTGGTCCGATGAGAGGTGTTCGTGCCTCCTACGGGGTCGTTTGGGGGCTCATTTTGGTTTTCACCCTTTAACGTCTTATTTTTAAGTTTAAGTGTTGACTTTTGCAAATTATCATCATATTATCAAATCAGGAGACCCGGAACTAAGCGGTCAGTTCCTACAAGTTACATTGGTCCCGTGCGAGGTGTTCGTGCCTCTTACGGGTTCGTTTGGGGGATGGTTTGGGTTTTCACTCTTTAACGGCTTATTTTTTAGTCTAAGTGTGATTTTTTAAATTATCGTCATATTCTCAAACCGGGAGACCCGGGACTACGCGGTCTGTGAGAGGTGTTCGTCCCACGTACGGGGTCATTTGGGGGCTCGTTTGGGTTTTCACCCTTTAACAGCTTGTTTTTAAGTCTAAGTGTGATTTTTGCAAATTATCGTCATATTCTCAAACCGGGACACCCGAGAGTATGCGGTCAGTTCCTACAAGTTACATTGGTCCCGTACGAGGTGTTCGTGCCTCTTACGGGGTCGTTTAGGGGCTTATTTGGGTTTTCACCCTTTAACGGCTTGTTTTTATGTTTAATGTTGATTTTTGCAAATTATCATCATATTCATAAATCGGGAGACCCGGGACTATGCGGTCAGTTCTTACAAGTTACATTGGTACCGTGCTAGGTTTTTGTGCCTCTTACGGGTTCGTTTGGGGGCTAGTTTGGGTTTTCACCCTTTAATGGCTTATTTTTTAGTCTAAGTGTGATTTTTTTAAATTACCGTCATATTCTCAAGTCGAGAGACCCGGGACTACGCGGTCTGTGAGAGGTGTGCGTGCCACGTACGGGGTCGTTTGGGGGCTCGTTTGGGTTTTCACCCTTTACCGGCTTGTTTTTAAGACTAAGTATTATTTTTGAAAATTATCATCATATTCTCAAACCGGGAGACCCGGGACTATGCGGTCAGTTCCTACAAGTTACATTGGTCCCGTACGAGGTCTTCGTATCTCTTACGGGGTTGTTTGGGGGCTGGTTTGGGTTTTCACCCTTTTACGACTTATTTTTAAGTCTAGGTGTAATTTTTGCAAATTATCGTCATATTGTCAAATCGGGAGACCCGAAACTACGCGGTCAATTCCTACAAGTTACATTGGTCCCGTGCAAGGTGTTCGTGCCTCTTACGGGTTCGTTTGGGAACTGGTTTGGGTTTTCACCCTTTAATGGCTTGTTTTTTAGTCTAAGTGTGATTTTTTTAAATTATCGTCATATTCTCAAATCAGGAGACCCGGGTCTACGCGGTCTGTGAGAGGTGTTCGTCCCACGTACGGGGTCGTTTGGGGGCTCGTTTGGGTTTTCACCCTTTAACGGCTTATTTTTAAGTCTAAGTGTGATATTTGCAAATTATCGTCATATTCTCAAATCGGGAGACCCGGGACTATGCGGTCAGTTCCTACAAGTTACATTGGTCCCGTGGAGGTGTTCGTGCCTCTTACGGGGTCGTTTGGGGGTTGGTTTGGGTTTTCACCCTTCAATGGCTTGTTTTTATGTTTAATGTTGATTTTTGCAAATTATCGTCATATTCACAAATCGGCAGATCCGGGACTATGCGGTCAGTTCTTATAAGTTACATTGGTCCCGTGCGAGGTTTTCGTGCCTCTTACGGGTTCGTTTGGGTTTTCACCCTTTAACGGCTTGTTTTTTAGTCTAAGTGTGATTTTTTTAAATTACCGTCATATTCTCAAATCGGGAGACCCGGGACTACTCGGTCTATGAGAGGTGTTCGTGCCACGTACGGGGTCGTTTGGGTTCTCGTTTGGGTTTTCACCCTTTAACGACTTGTTTTAAATCTAAGTGTGATTTTTGCAAATTATCGTCATATTCTCAAACCGGGAGACCCAGGACTATGCGGTGGGTTCTTACAAGTTACATTGGTCCCGTAGGAGGTGTTCGTACCTCTTACGGGGTCGTTTGGGGCTTGGTTTGGGTTTTCACCCTTTAACGGATTTTTTTTATGTTTAGTGTGGATTTTTGCAAATTATCGTCATATTCACCAATCGGGAGACCCAGGACTATGCTGTCAGTTCTTACAAGTTACATTGGTCCCGTGCGAGGTTTTCGTGCCTCTTACGAGTTCGTTTGGGGGCTGGTTTGGGTTTTCACCCTTTAACGACTTGTTTTTTAGTCTAAGTGTGATTTTTTAAAATTATCGTCATATTCTCAAATCGGGAGACCCGGGACTACGCGGTCTGTGAGAGGTGTTCCTGCCACCTACGGGGTCGTTTGGGGGCTCGTTTGGGTTTTCACCCTTTAACGGCTTGTTTTTAAGTCTAAGTGTGATTTTTGCAAATTATCGTCATATTCTCAAACCGGGAGACCCGGGACTATGCGGTCAGTTCCTATAAGTTATATTGGTCCCGTACGAGGTGTTCGTACCTCTTACGGGGTCGTTTGGGGGCTGGTTTGGGTTTTCACCCTTTAACGGCTAGTTTGTAAGTCTAGGTGTGATTTTTGCAAATTATCATCATATTCTCAAACTGGGAGACTCGAGACTACGCGGTCAGTTCTTACATGTTACATTGGTCCCGTGTGAGGTATTTGTGCCTCTTATGGAGTCGTTTGGGGGTTGGATTGGATTTTCACCCTTTAATAAATTGTTTTTAAGTTCCGTGTTCATTTTTTTCCAATTATCGTGATATTCACAAACCGGGAGACCCGGGACTACGCGATCAGTTCCTACCTGTTACATTGGTCCCGTGCAAGTTGTTCGTGCCTCCTATGGGGTCGTTTGGGGCTGGTTTTGGTTTTCACCCTTTAACGATTTATTTTTAAGTTTAAGAGTTGATTTTTGTATATTATCATCATATTCACAAACTAGGAGACTCGGGACTATGCGGTCAGTTCTTCCAAGTTAAATTAGTCCCGTGCGAGGTGTTCGTGCCTTTTACGGGGTCATTTGGGGGCTGGTTTGGGTTTTCACCCTTTATCGGCCTGGTTTTGAGTCTAAGTGTGATTTTTACAAATTATCGTCATATTCTCAAACCGGGAGACCCGGGACTACGCGATCAGTTCCAACAAGTTAGGTTGGTCCGGTGAGAGGTGTTCGTGCCTCATACGGGGTCGTTTGGGGGCTCGTTTTGGTTTTCACCCTTTAACCACTTATTTTTAAGTTCAAGGCTTTATTTTTGCAAATTATCGTCATATTGTCAAGCCGGGAGACCCGGAACTACACGGTCGGTTCCTACAAGTTTCATTGGTCCCGTGCGAGGTGTTCGTGCCTCTTACGGGTTAGTTTGGGGGCTGGTTTGGGTTTTCACCCTTTAACGGCTTGTTTTTTAGTCTAAGTGCGGTTTTTTTAAATTATCGTCATATTCTCAAACCGGGAGAACCGGGACTACGTGGTTTGTGAGAGGTGTTCGTGCCACCTACGGGGTCGTTTGGGGGCTCGTTTGGGTTTTCACCATTTAACGGCTTGTTTTTAAGTCTAAGTGTGATTTTTGAAAATTATCATCATATTCTCAAATTGGGAGACCCGGGACTACGCGGTCAGTTCTTAAAAGTAACATTGGTCCCGTGCGATGTATTTGTGCTTCTTACGGAGTCGTTCGGGGGGCTGGTTTGGATATTCACCCTTTAACGGATTGTTTTTAAGTTTAAGTGTTGATTGTTTCCAATTATCGTGATATTCACAAACCGGGAGACCTAAAACTACGCGGTCAGTTCCTACAAGTTACATTGGTCCCGTGCAAGTTGTTCGTGCCTCCTATGGGGTCGTTTGGGGGCTGATTTTGGTTTTCACCCTTTAACGGCTTGTTTTTAAGTTTAAGTGTTGATTTTTGTAAATTATCGTCATATTCACAAACCGGGAGACTCAGGACTATGCGGTCAGTTCTTACAAGTTACATTGGTCCCGTGCGAGCTGTTCGTGCCTTTTACGGGGTCGTTTGGGGGCTGGTTTGGGTTTTCACCCTTTATCGGCTTGTTTTTGAGTCTAAGTGTGATTTTTGCAAATTATCGTCATATTCTCAAACCGGGGGACCCCGGACTACGCGGTCAGTTCCAATAAGTTACATTGGTCCCGTGAGAGGTGTCCGTGCCTCCTACGGCGTCGTTTGGGGGCTCGTTTTGGTTTTCACCCTTTAATGGCTTGTTTTTAAGTTTAAGTGTTGATTTTTGCGAATTATCATCATATTATCAACCGGGAGACCCGAAACTACGCGGTCAGTTCCTACAATTTACATTGGTCCCGTACGAGGTGTTCGTGCCTCTTACGGGTCCGTTTGGGGGCTGGTTTAGGTTTTCACCCTATAACGTCTTATTTTTAAGTCCAAGTGTTGATTTTTGCAAATTATCGTCATATTCTTAAACCGGGAGACCTGGGACTACGCAGTCTGTTCCTACAAGTTACATTGGTCCCGTGCGAGGTGTTCGTGCCTCCTACGGGGACGTTTGGTGGTTGGTTTAGGTTTTTAGCCTTTAACGGCCTGTTTTTAAGAGTAAGTGTTATTTTTGAAATTATCGTCATATTCTCAAATCGGGAGACCCGGGACTACGCAGTCACTTCCTACAAGTTACATTGGTTCCGTGCGAGGTTTTCGTGCCTCTTTAGAAAATTTATTGATTTAGAACGTTTATTTAATGTAGAAATTTTTGACATAGTTTCGTTTGTTTATTCTTTAAATCCAGCATGTTTTAACATTTGAAATAAACTCAACAGCATCAGCAAATTCCAAAACCAATCCACCAGCAAATCCCTTCCACTAATTTAATTAAATAAACTCAAAAATTAGTCATTTTACGTTTGGCTACTTGTCGCTTTTTCAGACCATTTTTCTATTTAATGCTACTACAAATTTTAAGAGAATTTGAGACTAACCAGATTTCATTTGCATTTTGATAGCCTCCCGATGAACTCTTCGTGTCATGACTTCTTGAAAGTATCCCATTTTGGTCCAACAATGTCTGCAAATTCTCAAATCTTCTATTCTGAGCGGAATTTAATTGTTCATGAGACGATATCTTATCTTTCAAGTTTCTCAGCTCTTCATTATGAGATCGAGACTGTGCTATGACTGTTGAATTGTCAGAAGACTTATATTAGAAGGTTTGTCTTATAAAATACAAAAAAGGATAAAAGGGGGAAAGAACTGAAACAAACATGTGATCCTTGCACTTATCATTTATCAAATCACCCTTTCTCTTACTCCAATGAGATGTCTTGAAGAATTCCACGCACTACACCAAAAATGACAAAATTGTCACCTTTCAGCCGGTCACCTTTGTCAAGGTCATTGACCGTGACACAAATCTCGCGTTTTGTGTCACGGTCATTGACCTTAACACGACCGTGACAAAGAATTGTCATGGTCAATGACCGTGACAAGTTCATGACAAATTGACTTGTCACGGTCAATGACCTTGACATGACAATGAAAACTTCGTCAGCAAAAACCCTTACCCCTTCTTTTTTTCCCTCGCGCCATTCCCTCCCTCTCTCTCTCTCTACGCTTCGCGCCCTTCCCTCCCTCTCTCTCTACGCTGCTCTCTCTCTCTCTCTCTACTTTCAGGTTTATTTCTCTCTCTCTCTCTCTCTCTCTCTCTCTCTCTCTCTCTCTCGCTCTCTCTCTCTCTTCCATTTATACATATGTTTGTGTGTATATATATATGTGTGTGTGTATATATGTGCGTGTGTGTGTGTGCATGTGTGTGCGTGTGGGGGGGGGGCAGGGTAGGGGTAAGGGGTGGGGCAAGGGGCTGTATTTGGGGGGGTGGGGAAGAGTGGGGGTGGGGGTGTTTGTGTATGTGGTGAGTGGGGGAGTGTGGAGGGAGGTGGGGGTAGGGGGGGGGGGGGTGTGTGTGTATTTGAATTAACCTATGAATTTGTATTTTTGTATTTGAATTAACCCATGAATTTGTATTTTTGTATTTGAATTAACCCATGAATTTATTTTTGTATTTAAATTAACCCATAAATTTATTTTTGTATTTGAATTAACCCATGAATTTGTTAATTTGTTTGTGTGGGGGGGGGGGGGGGGGGGAGGCGGAATAAGTCAAGGTACCATTGTAATTCTCTTAATATCGTGCAAGTACCATATGAAAGTAGGATTGCCCCTCAGTGTAAATTAGTAAATTAATAATTCTATACATTAATTGTTAGTTTAATTGATGAAATGAATTAATTGAGTAGATGAATTAGAAGGAGTACGGGATACACATTTGTTGTTGACATTGCTGTTGGATTATTTTGTTTAGTAAATGTTTTGTCGGTTAGTTTTAAAAGTGGCATGACCACTGGATTATTGTACATATGGGGGTGGGAATTTTCAACTTTTTTTGAAAATTACTCTGTATATCGAACAATATATATATATATATAGTATGATAATCAAATGAAACGTACTTGAAATTAAATATAGTGCACATAGATACTAGCCTTCTAGTTCTTATGCGTACGCATTGAATAGACCTTAAACCCGTTCGAGATACCTTACCCCTGTAATGAGATCTCTGGAATTGTCCCGTTTGGACAGTTTGAGACTGTATAATTTCTGTATAATATTCTTATTGGCTTACAGTTGTTACTTTTGGAGGAAGTTCTGCAGTCGTATCTTAATGTTCTCTGGGTACATACTAGATTAATAAGTGTAACTGTTATTTCAATTGATCAATTGAAATAACACTCACACCTGCCAATCTACGTCGTGTACTTGGAAAACAACGTGGATATGCTGTCGAATTTTTTTCAAATCATAACAATGTGCACGAGCTGTTAAGTATATTACAGAAAAATGCAGTCTTGAATGGGATAGGACCACTCACCCTTTAATAGGATAATTAAATGATGGGATAATTAAATAAAACATACTATAAATCTAGGTTTTGTTTACCTTTAATAGGTGTTTAGTTGTGGTAGCTGTGATGGGATATCCGAAATACAAAGAGTGGATGGGTGAGACTAATAGAATGGGGGATGTGTTTCACAGAGGTGCTAACGAATTTGTGAAATATGCAAAGAGATGTCATAATGATGAAGAGTTTCCGTGTCCGTGTGCTAGGTGTAATAATGGTAAAGTGTTTGAGTGGAAAACAATTGAAATACATTTGTTAAGATCAGGTATGCAAGATAGTTATCGATTTGGGAGTTTTCACAGTGAATTGAAAGTTCCTTTTGTCCCCAACCAGCCTTCACAACAACCTTCAACAAGTAGAATAGATGTAGAAGGGGACGACTTAGATCATAATATGTTAGAGGATTTAGTTGATGATGCATACGGAGTTTATAAAGCAAAGGAGAATGAGGTTACTGATGATGTAGAAGATTCAAGTGCTCGTGAAGATAACACGATAAAACTTGACGACGACTACCAAAGTTTAAAATTTAAGGCGACCCAACCGTTATACTCTGGCTGTGAGAAAGATTAAACAACTTTTGTTATGAAGAACAGTTTGAAAGGTTTGGGAATGAAGTATATATCGATTCATGCTTGTGTGTATGACTTCATACTATACCGAAAGGAGTATGAAAATCTCGATCGTTGTCCGGTATGCGATGAACCTAGATATGTCCAATCTACTAGTAAGGAAGGAACAAGCTCAAAAGTGCCTCAAAAAGTATTGAAATATTTTCCCGTTGGGCCTAGATTAAAGAGATTTTTCACAGTACCATGGATTGCAGAGGCGATGACTTGGCATGCTAGGGCAGAAGTAGGGCGTAATATCATGCGTCATCCTATTGATTCTACTGCCTGGCGGAGGATGAATTTTGAGTATCCTGATTTTGCTCGAGAACAACGCAACATTCGTTTGGCTATATCAACAGATGGTTTCAATCCATTTGGAGATCTAAGCACCAATCAGAGTGTATGGCCAGTGATCCTAGCCCCACTCAACCTCCCTCATTCACAGTGTATGTGACCTGAATTTTCGATGATGGCTTTGTTGATACTTGGGCCAAAGGCACCAAGTGATGACATTGACGTATACCTGGCTCCTTTGGTAGAAGAATTAAATGAGTTGTGGGAAGAGGGTGTGCAATCATTTGACTCTGTTAGAAAAGAAGAGTTTACGCTGAAAGCTATGTTGATGTGGGTAATTCATGATTTTCCAGCTTATGGGACATTATCCGGTTGTGTAGTACATGGGTATTTGGGGTGTCCTATTTGTGGAGAGGAGACTGAATCTCTTCGTCTATCCTCTAGATTAAAAAATGTATACCATTGCCACAGGAGGTTTTTACCCCCAGCTCATAGTTTCAGATCTGAGAAAGGTTCCAATTTTTTATTGGGCGGAGTTGAACATAGGCTACCGCCGAGACAACTTTCGGGTTCAGAAATTGAAAGTAAATCTTCTGAATGTGGCCCTAATATGCCAGGTAAGAATCCCAAATTTAATAATGTTAAGTATAAGAAGACCCCACCTAGGATTGAAACTGAGATAAGAAAGGCATGGTCTCGTAGGTCAATTTTATTTGACTTTCCTTATTGGAAGAATAACCCGGTGCGCCATGTATTGGATGTTATGCATGAAGAGAAGAACTTCGCTGAACATATTGTGGGTACTTTCCTTAGGGGGAGTCATTCGAAGGATGGAGAAAATGCACGAAAAGACCTTAAAACATTAAAACTTAAGCCATAACTATGGTTGAAAGAAGATAGTAGGGGAAGGACAATAATTCCCTTGGTGCGTTTACTGTGACGAGTGGGGAAAGAAAGGTGCTTCTAGACACAATATATAATTTTAAGGGCCCATATACTTTTTCGTCCAACTTGCAAAGGATTGTGAATTATGGTACTCATGATTTACATAAGTGTAAGTCCCACGATTGGCATGTGATCATGCAATTGGTTCCTCTATTGTTTAAGCATTGTTTCTCCAAGCACAAGGATTTGTGTAGGGCTATTATGCAAATTAGTATTACCTTCTCCCTCTTGTGTGAGAAGGTAGTGAATCGAGAACACATAGTGGCCGCAAAATTGGTTGTGATCGAAGCGATTTGTGTATTAGAGAAGTACTTTCCCCTAGCATTCTTTGACATAAGTGTTCACTTGTTGGTACACCTATGTGAAGAGGCACTTCTTTGTGGTCCAGTTAGATATCGGTGGATGTATCCGTTTGAAAGATTGATGAAAGTTTTTAAAGATTGCGTCAAGAATACGCGATACATTGCAGGATCAATTGCAGAGGAATACATCACCGTGGAGTCATCAATATATACTCGGGAATATATGCCTGACTCGACCAGCGTTGATAACACTGATGAATTCGTCGATGATGGTGGTCATGTGATGGGAAAACGAGTGAAATTAATGATTTTGCAGCATAAACAAGTAGCTCGTTATCTATTTGACACACATGAAGATGTCGAAGAATGGAAAAAGTAAGTTTCGATTATTATAATGTTTAACATTATTTTTTATTATTTTATACATGATTAATTTTGTAATATGCAGAAAATATGAAGCCTGTGAGAATAATAAAAGACGAAAAATAATGGTACAATCAGACAGCGAATTTAGGCTGTGGTTGACACAAGAGGTAATTGTAATGAAAACTATCGTTATATAACGTTACATTACACTCAAATTTTACCACTAATATAATTAATTTATCTATATTCTCAGCTCCTAAATACGTGTGATGCGAAATCAAGGCTTGCTCGTCTAGCCACTGGACCCTTGTTCGTTGTACAAGAGTACAAAAAGTATCGATTCAACGGTTACATTTTCGGGGCTCAAGTGTACGAGGAAAGTACAAATGTACAGAACTCGGGAATTTCATACAAAGCTCTTACTATCTTTCGAGCGAGCGCAAAAGATAAAAGCCTCGTTGAAGCTGAAATGACTTACTATGGTGTAATCCAAAATATATTTGAATTGGATTATATAAGCTTCAAAGAGGTTGTATTTTACTGTGACTTGGAAAGAGTTGAGGATAAAACTGCTTGTAAAGTTGATCCTGCCACCAATTTGATCATGGCTGACTTGTCCAAGTTGAAGAACAACGACCACGTGAGCGATGAGCTGTTTGTTTTGTGCATTTTAAAAGGTTAAGAAAGTGTTTTATTCGGAGTATATCAACAACGAGCTGTGGTCAATTGTCCAACACGCTCCAAGGCGTTTAAATAGTAGTGTGGATGACTTGGCTGCTCCTACCAAATATCAATCCATTTTTTATGATAACTCGAATTTGAAACAATTTTTCAATTTGCAATAAATATTTCAATTTGTATTGAAACATCCATTTTCAATGCTTTTAATTGATTTGCCCTTTATCGTTTTCATTCTTGTGTGGTGTGCGTGTGTGGAGAGGAGATTTATACATAAATATTCCAACTACATCTAAGTTTTCTTTATACTAATCCATGGATATACACTTCTTACCTTAAATAGGTGATTAGTACATAGTTATTTGGGGTGTCCGATTTGTGGAGAGGAGACTGAATCTCTTCGTCTATCCGAACACTAAGAAATGCCATAATCCTATGGAGTATGTTCTGCAAATTCTGCCCAACCGTTATGTATCCAAACATCACCGGTTGAAGTTGTCAATTCCACTTTCTATACCCCTCCACTCGGAACCTCTAGCAAAACATGGGAGACCATTAAAAGGTGGAATTGACAACTTCAACTGCTGATTTTTGGCTACACATCGGTTGGAAGGAATTTGCAGCGCATAACTCCATAGGATTATGGCATTTCTTAGTGTTTAGATATGAAGAGAATTATATTTGACACGATTGCCCGGGGTACATTAGTTGGAAGGAGGTCACATATGAGCTCAAGTTAGCTATTTGGGTGACACTATAGGTAATGTATTTATATTTATATGTCAATTTCGATTTCGATTTCAATTTTGATTTATATTTATCTATATTTGTGGGACGGATACTAATTTTACTTTATTTCAATTCAGAGGACACGTAGTGGCCCTGAGGGTAGGCCACATATGCTTGATAGTTATGTGGCTATTCGGACGAGAAGGGAAGGATAAGGAGGTGTCCCCGAGCGTCGCGGTACAAAATCTCTTTTCCAGCTAAATAGTTTGAGATAATTGATGGTGATGTTGTTTCTTCTTAAATAGTTTCTATTTTGAATATATACTTGCATTATCTTTAGTTTGTTTGGATATATGATGTTTGAACAGGTATAACTGGTGCAAATATACTGCTGGGCAGTGGCAGTGGCCATACTGCCCAGCAGATTTTTTTTAAATTCTGCCCAGAATTGTCACGGTCATTGACCGTGACAAGCCCGTGACAAAGCTTGTCACGGACATGTCACGATCATTGATCGTGATAATTTTTTTAAAAGGTGACATGACCGTAACAATTCTAACAAACTTGTCAAGGTCAATGACCGTGACACGTCCGTGACAAAAAAAGTTATCTCGCCCAGTATTGTCACGGTCATTGACCTTGACAATTACAACTTGTCAAGGTCAATGTCCGTGACAATATGGCAGATTTGGTGTAGTGACGATGCTAGGTTTCACATCAATTTCATGCTCCTGAATTCAAAATCAATGAATGAAAGAATATAACCATACTAGTTGATGATGCGGGTAAAACATGTATAATATGAACAGTGTCAAGAATATTATTGTGACACATAAATTGAAATCAAATTTAGCAAGGGTAAAATCAATTTGATAACTATATAACAAATTGTGCTTCGGCAAGATAAAATATTTGGTGTCAATCCCAAGCTTCTTAGTCCCCTCATAGTGTGCTGTGTCGGCTTTGTTTTCTGAACAAAGTAAATAGAATTATTTCACTGACATTGTAATTCTCATTTTAAATAGAAGTACCACACCCTATGTTTATTTATGTACGCATTATTACACGTGCATATAACTTACCAATGCAATACGAGAATTGTCCAAGAGCATCAATAAATGGCATTGACTCAATGTCTCCTGCTTCAAGCAAAAGTCCATTTTAACCCAAAAAAAGTATGAATCCCCTCATTGTGCCACAGGTTACATATAGTTATTAATTTACCTATAGTACCAATTCTATGACACAAACATCAGGTGGACGTTCTTCCCAATCCACCAGTATAGCTGTTACACGTTCAATCCAATCTTGAATGGCATCCGTGACATGAGGTGCAACCTGAACAAGGGAAGTAACATGTGAGGACAGGAATATAAGTGATTGAATAATATAATAGATACATTTTAGCAACAGTGAAAGAATCAGAACAGTTTTTTAAAGATAATACCCCTTCTCTCTTTATCAATGACAGACTAACAGAGAAGAAAAGTAGTCAATACAATAAGTCAAAAAACATCAAGATTGCACTAAACACTTCTCCTTGAATTGCAGTTATACAAGCGTCAACACCATTTTTTTCCACTAAACACTTCACCTTAAATTGTAGCTTATGTTAGTATTAATTAAAATCATAATCAACAAATTTTGCAAAAGACAAACACACAAATTAAAAATAAACATACCTAAGTAAACAACCTTCGTCATTCCCTAAAAATAAACATACCTAAGTAAATACGCTATCCATATGAACAACCCAAAAGCCATTCCCTAAAATCGCATTTAATTCAAAAAATATATGAAGACAAAAGCACACATCTTATAATGAATACAATAAAGACTTTATAATATTGCAAACACTCAAGGCACACATTCCGACATCATAAGTACATACATTTGTTATCCAGTATTAGCCCAGTAGATCACAATAAAACTTTTAATGTATTATAATACTTTTTAAATAATAAAAAAGAGCCGTAAGGACAACATATTAAGCAATCCAAATGTATGTATCAAATAGAGTACCACCAAAACAACCACATATCTGCCAAACTAAGAATCAATAATTGCACAGACACTAATTTAAGCTGAAACTAACTTTGATTACCAATTAATATAAACGATCCACATATAAAAATGTATACAAATACCTGTAGGCATCTACATTTTACATTCGTATGTGTATAATATGTATGTGGTTGGGAAATTTCAAGAGAGGTAAGATTAAATAGAGTAAAATATCGATTAAGAAACACTTAAAAAAGATCTACACTGATTATGCTATGATATTATCTCGTCACCTTATAAGTTGCAACAATTTTGAATAAGAAAGCTCATAAGCTTGGCCCAAATTAATATAAATTGCTGTTGTGTTCCAAATTAAAATGAATTTCAGTTTGCTACTAAATCTGAACTCTTTTAGCAATATTATCATATCCTCTATGGCGGAGTGTTAGGAAGGAAGGAAACCTTATACGGTTACCACACCTGCCCTGATATCATTCTTAGCGGGACAAGTGGATACACGATCTATAGATAGCTGAGATCGTAATGTATATAGAATCTAAATCGTATTTCATATAGATATTCAATATGAACTATGATTTTGAGATCTCTTTTTCGATTTACGTTTATTAGAATTTTAAAAATCATATAAGAGTCGACAGAATCAAATACAAATCGTAGACTGCAAATGGATACAAATTAAACCAAACAATGAAGATGTTATGTTTTCGTTCTCATTAAAGACATTCAAATGGCTAGGGTTTGTCATCTTTGCGCTCTCTTCTCGATATGCAAGGAGTATAGAGAGAGAATGAGGTTACCTGAGTCGGGGAGAGAGAATGAGGTTACCTGAGCTGGAGAGAGAGAGATGAATGGAGCTGCGCTGATGGAGAGTTGATCGGTCGGAGAGAGAGAGCTGATCGGTCGGAGAGAGAGTTGAACGTAGAGGTTAAAGCAGAGAGAGGGGTGAGCGGGGCGAGCGGGATGATAGAGCAGGCTCGGTTTAGGAAATTTTTTGGGGGGATTTTATATTTTAATGAAGTGTGGTTAATTTTGGCACACTTTAAAACAGTGCCAAATTTTGGCACTGTTTTAAGGTGTGCCAAATTATCTTTAAAACGTGCCAAAATCTGGCACAGTTTTAAACTGTGCCAGATTTTTAATATCAGGGTGTGCCAAAATGCTATTTTTTGTGTAGTGGACCATCTATTAGATTGCAATGAAAATTTACATTTAATAACCTTATGCACAAGGCATTGTTCTTGAATTTGAAGGAAGCATTACGTCTAATAGTTCATCTCAACCTCAAACTTTTCTCGAAGACTTCGAGAAAAGTGTAGATTTGTTGAGGATTTTCCACATGTTAATAAAGAGCTTGTAGGAATATGGGGATCCCAAATTCTGTCAGCTACAAGATACTTAGGAAACCTGCTCTTAATATCCTTAGAAGCTGAAGAGAAAGAGAAATCTCCACTGTTCGAAATCTTCCAGATCCATTTTCCATCCAAGAACTCTTACTTTCATTCTCGGGCAAGAATTTTCTTACTTAATTTAAATGTTGAATTTACTTTTTAATTCATGGTAGTAATCCTACATATAATTTCTGGATTTTAATATGAATTGGGTGATTTACAAATAGGATTTAATCATATGCATGTAGAGAACATTAATGTGAATATGGAAGTTTAAATTCAGAAATTTAGAAGAATTGAAATCTTATATTGGGTTGTAAAAATCATGAAGTAGGTTCTTGACTTGATTTAAAACCTTGATGTATAAGTCGAAACATGGAACTCATGTTTTAAGATTTGGAAATTTAGATAATTATGATCCTTATGTTATGTTACAACATGATTAGAATCTAGATGGATTTGGGGTGAAAATGCTGGATTAATAGTTATGATCATTGATGTAAATTCTGGGTTATTGGGAATGAATTTGATGTTAATTCACGTAATTAACTATCCAAAGATGAAAGACTAAGTCATGGGCCCAGTTCTTACGTTGTAAAAATTGTGTAAACGATTAGTGTGAGATTTGTGGTTGAATTAAGGATTCCCATATGAAGAAAACGTAGCAGATCTGGGATTCTGCCCAGATCCAAATCAAGTCTGCCCCTGGAGCAGGTTGAGCTGGGAATAGAGATAGCTTCATGGGGTTTTTAGGAACCAATAAAAGTTAGTAGAACGATGTTTGGATAAATGGTAACTTTATTAAAAATTCTTTTGTGGCACGAATATTGTAATACCCTGTGATTTTAATGACTTTTAAAATGGGTTATATTTTAAATTAATGGATTAATTGGATTTTATTATAAATTAATTCATTTGAGTTTTATCTGAATTGTGGATATCAAAATGAATAATTCTGAATATTACTTAAAGATATTTAGGTAATATATGAATGTGATGATATTGATATTGCTGTGAGTTACTAATTCAGTAATTTGAATTTTTAGTCGGACGCGGTATGGGACGTGTCGGGACTAAATTGTGAGATTAAATAAGAAACTTAATTTATATCGACCTTGTAGTCATTTCGACTGCGTCGTTGCATCTGGAAGGATTGAAATAGTTAGAAAATTCTATTTGTATGTTAATTTTGAATCTCTGGTCATTTGGAAATGAAAAGACAACCCCAAAGGGGATTTTGGTCATTTTTACAAGGGGGATGAATAGTGATTTTGGATTTTTTCCTATTATAAGTATTTGGAGATTAGTTTTACGTGGGTTCATTCATCTCTTCTACACAAACTTGAGAGGTCACCTTGTGAGAAAGAGTGAAAGGTTGCTTGGGAAGAGAGAAGCTTGCTTGCAAAGGAGGAGAACTAAGGACTAAAGGTCACCACCACCACCACCAACCACTGGAATTTCCCGAAGAAGGGGAGAACGACCTGTGATATACAACCCCAAATGATCAGATATTCATTAGAGGCAAGTGTTTGATAATTGCAATCTAAGTTTGTATATTGTCCATGTTAGGATAGTTATAAAAAGATGAGATTTTTACATGTTTGGAAGATGAAAAAATAGAGTTGTTAATGAATTTCTGGAATCTAGAAACATATAAGAATCATACTCATCTTGTAGGTAGTTAGTAATCCAAGAAATATTCATCAATCTGTGGAAGAAATTCTTAAAATCATTGTTGTGTTCTTGAAGATATCATGTTTATAATTTTCTGGAAAAAAGGAGGATAAGTATATGCTTTTAATTCAAACTCTTAATGATTCTAGGATGTTTAGAGCATTAGAAATCATTCACATATGTTGTTATATCCTGTAGTAAAGTTTATAAGGAATTTGGGTAGTTAATATGAAGGTTTGAAAGATCAAAAGTGATGAAACCCGTAGTAGAAGAAATGCAAAAAACTGGGCTGATATCTGGGTGATCGATCGATCGACCCCTTGCCTTCAATAGATGGACCTCCCCAGAATCCTTGAAGTTGTTTATTTTTAATGCTTGTTCGTATCCCGAACCATTTGTAAATCTTTTGTGATTATTAATTGGATGTAATGGGACTCAGGGAAGATCAGTAAGCCCTAGATGAGAATCGAATTAATGTGATTGGGATTTAATTGATTAGAATTATGATAATTAAATTGAAAGAAATTTAGGTTGCTAGATTCATGTGTTAGATTCTAATTGGTTTGCATGAGGATTAAGGATAGGTCCAGTAGGGCAGATTGAATATAACACCTGGGTAGCCTTAAGGTTACAATTTGAACATCAAGGACAGAGTTTAAGCTCATTATTGATTGCGTAAGGACTGAGTGTAGTACAAGCGCTTAGTGGTATGGATCCTGAATAGAGATGGTAGTTCAGACCACATTTGGTTGAAAGAGGGGATGAGGTTATTTCAGTTGAGTATTTGAAGTTGATGGACCTGCACGACCGACAAGGTTAAGTAGTAGTGTAATGGAGGGGTTCCTTGTTTGGATTTCACTTTGCGAGACGCTCCGCACAGGAACCTTAACGACGTCTAGAGTGGAGAAATGTTATAGGATGCGAGGATGTTGATTTTTTTGATAAGTCATATAGTGTGAAAGAAACACTATAGACTATTAGCCATGTGATGATGGTATTAAATCCTAGTTGATAGAAGATGTGTTTATAAGAGATTAGAAACAATCGGTTATAACCCTAATTAAAGGAGAGTTTAATTCGTGGTAATTCGGGAGATAAGATGAGATGGACCAATAGGATATTAGTGATTTCTTACTGAATAAATGTTGAGGAAAAAGCTATTTGAACCTTGAGTAATGAGTGAGGCTTGGGGATGATTAAATTTAAAGAGATATAATGCTACGTATGGGAATTATCTTATGGTAGTGTGAGTACCTTGTTGATATTGTATTATAGGTAGATGATAATCCCTATTTGATTTGATTGATAATTTATGTGTATGACATACCTAGCTTACTTGCTATCGATGGGAGGTTTGCGCGTGAGGGCAGTCATATCTTGATGAATTCATGGGATCTTTGATTTGTCGCGCAAGAACATATGTCTATGAAAGACTTATCGGGGAGTTGATCAGTCTGTTGACTATGGGAATGTAGGTATGTGCGTGTCCCATGGGTATGAGAACTATGTTCGCCTCCAATATTTGTGTTGTTTTTTGTGGTTCGAGGAATCCTTACTGAACCTTTAGTCCCTTATTCGGTGACCAACGATATTGGGACATGATAGCAGAGTAATGCATTGCACCGCAGTTATGACTCGGGGTGCCGTATTTTATATATATATATATATATATATAATGAATTAAATGTTTATATAGTGGTTTGATTAATCTACTGTGTGATAATTGTAGATAATGGTGAATTGAGAAAAAGAATTAAACTAAGTTAATGAATGTTTATTCTTATAGATTTGAAAAGCTTAATTCATATTAATGAGAAATTATTCATGTTAATGGGAAACGTATATGAATGGTTATATTACGTATGGTATGGGACATACGGGGTTATGATATGGGATGGAATCATGTTATGGAAATTTGAGAAGAGGAGCCATTAACTAGGAGGTTAATAGGAAACATTAAGTGTGCACTCTAGCTGAGAGGTGAGAATATCAAGTGAGAGTATGGATACTAACATGTACATAATAAATTCTTTATTGCACTTGTTAAATACTTGTTGGTTTCAAAATCATTTTCACATCGGGCTCTTACCCGTTTCCTTGCATATTTCCTTTTCTATTGTATCTTCTATATCAGGTGTCCAGCAACAGGGACGCCAACCTTAGAGGATTATGACGAGCTATGGAGCTATGGAGTATTGCTTAGACACCTATCTTTATTTGATTCACATTCTGTCGTGTTCTTTTATTTTGGGCATGTCGCCCAAAAGGAAATCAGTCATCTCTTTTCTATCTGAGTCAAAATACTCTTGTACTAGTGTTATTTTAATACATTTATTATGATTGGGATTACTGTATTGGATTATTATTTTGGAATGTTTATTCCAATTACATTTAAATTCTTTTGTGTTATCTGTTTAGTTATTAGTGTTGTAGAATAATATGTGTTGTGTTATTCGTAAACTAAAAATGGATTTTGTTGAAATTAAAATTTGAAAAGTTTTTAACACCGGCTTAATTGGGTATTGGGTGATTAGTAAATGTTTTCGACAGTGATGCTAAGAATGAGCCAATTATATATTTTGTTTTATTTTGGTGTGGGACTGGCCACCCGATATTTAATTAGGCGGGGTGTTACAGGTGGTATCAGAGCATCAGGTTCTAGTGTCCTTTAGGGTCTGTACGGTTTGCTGTGTTTTCATCTTAGCATTCTTTGATGTAGAGCCCTATGTTTTGGATTGTTGATTTCTTTGGTAAGATTCAGTTCTCCTGTTATAACGTATATATTTGTGAATCTTATTCGCATTCGTGCGGGTTCGTACAAGAAGTATGGCAGATGAGGGCCATTGGACGGATAGCGGAGATCGTACTTTAGAGGTTATGAAGTATGTTCGAGTATGATGACCGTATTCTAGGTCACCCTTATTATGGAAAATTGAGGAGAGTCATCAGTAGAAGTTCTTGAAATGCGAGAATTGTGTGTGTTACCTAACGAAGGCAATATATTCAAAGGCTTGGGCATATAGTGGAGTGTGGTGAACTAGAACTGGAAATTTGGGGTAAATTTTTTCTTGACTCATCGGAGCAAAGTTATAATAGTTGGAGTTAACAACCACCGCCCATGAATGGGGGTACCTTTTTTATCTAAGGAGTTATGAGGCGCATACTGATTCTTGTAGTGATTAATATTGTATGGGCAAAGAGGTTAATAAACTTAGCCTATAGCACTATTATTTACATAGACTCACCGAGGGGTTGTGGGACACCTATATTTTCATGTCATCACGTGGGTTTGATTTTTATCACGGAATTACTTACTTTAGGCATGTCCGAATATGATGTGACTATCGGCATGGATTGACTTATGGTATATGAGAGCGTATGGACTACTATAGGTAGCGTCTTGTCTTTAATAAGAGAATAGATGAGTAGACTTTATTTGAAATCGATAAAACCTGTAGAGAGGATATAAACTATTGACTAAGGACCCGAGGTGTTTCGATGACTGACTACTTTAGGTAGTAGTGTATCGGGGGGTTCCTTGTTTCGATTTCGCTTTCGAGACACCCCGCGCATGAAACTAATAACCGTTGGGAGTCGAAATAAGTTAGGTCTTTAGGATATGAGTTTATAACCTTTGCGATAAATATTATAATGAAAGTTGTACGGTAGGGTGTATGGGCGCCCTAGATGGTTGGATTGTAGTATGTTTCATAATTGTGAAATAGTAAGTAGTTGTGACTTCAGGATTTATTTGTTTAATAAGTGAGGATCATTTTTTCCAAACTTTGTCATGAGGATGGTATAGGGAAGATTGCGTAAAGTTTAAATTCGATTCTGTTGAAACTATATGGTGAGGCTTGGCGTATAATATCAATGGAGATTTTCATTAATGTACTGTATGGGCGGTACGACATAGATTACTTACGATGTGAGATTTATACTCGGAGTTGGACCTTACCAGTATGATTTATCTTTCCGAATTTCAGGACGAAATTCTATTATAAGGGGGGAAGTATGTAATACCCTGTGATTTTAATGACTTTTAAAATGGGTTATATTTCAAATTAATGGATTAATTGGATTTTATTATAAATTAATTCATTTGGGTTTTATCCTAATAATGGATATTAAAATGAATGATTCAAAAAATTACTTAAAGATATTTAGGTAATATATGAATGTGATGATATTGATATTGCTGTGAGTTATTAATTCAGTAATTTGAATTTTTAGTCGGACGCGGTATGGGACGTGTCGGGACTAAATTATGTAATTAAATAAGAAACTTATTTTTATATCGACCATATAGTCATTTCGACTGCATCATTGCATCCAGAAGGGTTGAAATAGTCAGAAAAGTCTATTTGGATGTTAATTTTGAATCTCTGGTCATTTGGAAATGAAAAGACAACCCAAAAGGGCATTTTGGTCATTTTTACAAGGGGATGAATAGTGATTTTGGATTTTGTCATATTATAAGTATTTGGAGATTAGTTGTACGTGGGTTCATTCATCTCTTCTACACAAACTTGAGAGGTCACCTTGTGAGAAAGAGTGAAAGGTTGCTTGGGAAGAGAGAAGCTTGCTTGCAAAGGAGGAGAACTAAGGACCAAAGGTCACCACCACCAACCACCACCGGAAGTGGTCGGAGAAGGGGAGAACCACCTGTGATATGCAACCCCAAAGGATCATATCTTCATTAGAGGCAAGTGTTTGATAATTTCAATCTATGTTTATATATTGTCCATGTTAGGATTGTTATAAAAAGATGAGATTTTTACATGTTTGGAAGATGAAAAGATAGAGTTGTTAATGGATTTCTGGAATCTAAAAATATATAGGAATCAAACTCATGTTATAGGTAGTTAGTAATCCACGAAATATTCATCAATCTGTGGAAGAAATACTGAAAATCATTATTGTGTTCTTGAAGATATCACGTTTATAATTTTTTGGAAAAAATGAGGATAGGTATATGCTTTTAATTCAAACTCTTGATGATTCTATGATGTTTAGAGCATTAGAAATCATTCAAATATGTTGTTATATCATGTAGTAAGGTTTATAAGGAATTTGGGTTGTTAATATGAAGGTTTGAATGATCAAAAGTGATGAAACCCGTAGTAGAAGAAATGCAGAAAACTGGGCTAATATCTGGGCGATCGATCGATCGACCCCCTGCCTTCGATCGATTGACCTCCCCAAAATCCTTGAAGTTGTTTCTTTTTAATGCCTGTTCGTATCCCAAACCTTTTTGTAAATCTTTGGTGCTTATTAATTGGATGTAATGGGACTTAAGGAAGATCAATAAGCCCTAGATGAGAATCGAATTAATGTGATTGGGATTTAATTGATTAGAATTATGATAACTAAATTGAAAGAAATTTAGGTTGCTAGATTCACATGTTGGATTCTAATTGGTATGCATGAGTATTAAGGATAGGTCCAGTAGGGGAGATTGAATATAACACCTGTGTAGCCTTAGGGTTACAATTTGAACATCAAGGACTGATTTTAAGCTCATTATTGATTGCGCAAGGACTGACTGTAATACAAGCGCTTTCTGGTATGGCTCCTGGATAGAGATGGGAGTTAAGACCATATTTGGTTGAAAGATGGGATGAGGTTATCCCGGTTGCGTATTTGAAGTTGACGGGCCTCCACGACCGATAAAGTTAAGTAGTAGTATATTGGAGGGGTTCCTTGTTTGGATTTCGCTTTGCGAGACGCTCCGCTCAGGAACCTTAATGACGTCGGGAGTGGAGAGATGTTATAGGATGCGAGGATGTTGATTTTGTTGATAAGTCATATAGTGTGAATGAAACACTATATACTATAATCCATGTGATGATGGTATTCAATCCTAGTTGATTGAAGATGTGTTTATAAGAGATTAGAAACAATCGGTTATAACCCTAATTAAAGGCGAGTTTAATTCGTTGTAATTCAGGAGATAAGGTTAGATGGACTAGTAGGATATTAGTGATTTCTTACTGAATAAATATTGAGGAAAAACATATTTGAACCTTGAGTAATGAGTGAGGCTCGGGGATGATTAAATTTAAAATGATATAATTATCTTATGGTAGTGTGAGTACCTTGTTGATATTGTATTATACGTAGATAATAATGCCTATTTGATTTGATTGATAATTTGTGTGTATGAAATACCTAGCTTACTTGCTATCGACGGGAGGTTTGCACGTGAGGGCAGTCATGTACTGATTAATGCGTGGGATCTTTGATTTGTCTCTCAAGAACATAAGTCTATGAAAGACTTATCGGGGAGTTGATAAGTACGCTGACTATGGGAACGTAGGTATGTGCATGTCCCGTGCGTATGAGAACAATGTTCGCCTCCAATATTTGTGTTATTTTTTGTGGTTCGAGGAATCCTTACCGAACCTTTAGTACCTTATTCGGCGACCAACGATATTGGGACATGATAGCAGAGTAATGCATTGCACCGCAGTTATGACTCGGGGTGCTGTATTTTATATATATATATATATATATATATATATATATATATATATATATATATATATATATATATATATATATATATATATATATATATATATATATAATGAATTAAATGTGTATATAGTGGTTTGATTAATCTACTGTGTGATAATTGTAGATAACGGTGAATTGAGAAAAAGAATTAAACAAAGTTAATGAATGTTTATTCTTATAGATTTGAAAAGCTTAATTCATATTAATGAGAAATGATTCATGTTAATGGGGAACGTATATGAATGGTTATATTACGTATGGTATGGGACATACGGGGTTATGATATGGGATGGAATCATGTTATGGAAATTTGAGAAGAGGAACCATTAACTAGGAGGTTAATAGGAAACATTAAGTGTGTACTCTAGCTGAGAGGTGAGAATATCAAGTGAGAGTCTGGATACTAACATGTACATAATAAATGCTTTATTGCACTTGTTAAATACTTGTTGTTTTCAAAATCATTTTCACATCGGGCTCTGACCCGTTTCCTTGCATATTTCCTTTTCTATTGTATCTTCTATATCAGGTGTCCAGCAATAGGGACGCCGACCTTAGAGGATTATGACGAGCTATGGAGCTATGGAGTATTGCTTAGACATATATCTTTATTTGATTCACATTCTGTAGTGTTCTTTTATTTTGGGCATGTCGCCCAAAAGGAATTCAGTCATCTCTTTTCTATCTGAGTCAAAATACTCTTGTACTAGTGTTATTTTAATACATTTATTATGATTGGGATTACTGTATTGGATTATTATTTTGGAATGTTTATTCCAATTACATTTAAATTCTTTTGTGTTATCTGTTTAGTTATTAGTGTTGTAGAATAATATGTGTTGTGTTATTCGTAAACTAAAAATGGATTTTGTTGAAATTAAAATTTGAAAAGTTTTTAACACCAGCTTAATTGGGTATTGGGTGATTAGTAAATGTTTTCGACCGTGATGCTAAGAATGAGCCAATTATATATTTTGTTTTATTTTGGTATGGGACTGGCCACCCGATATTTAATTAGGCGGGGTGTTACAGGTGGTATCAGAGCATCAGGTTCTAGTGTCCTTTAGGGCCTGTACGGTTTACTGTGTTTTGAGCTTAGCGTTCTTTGATGTAGAGACCTATGTTTAGGATTGTTTATTTCTTTGGTAAGATTCAGTTCTCCTGCTATAACGTATATATTTTTTAATCTTATTCGCGTTCAGACGGGTTCATACAAGAAGTATGGCAGATGACGTCCATTGGACGGATAACGGAGATCGTACTTAAGAGGTTATGAA